>JAYESA010000003.1:127163379-127852610 GCA_036927795.1 Iris macrosiphon
AGGAGATTTTTTCAAATTACTTTGCTTGCACTTTTTTTTTTTTCTTTTTTTTGCATGGATCCACAAAAATAATCAAATAGTACATTAGGTTTTAATCAACCAACATCATTTGCATTTTCTATTTCTTACCTTTTTTTTGTTGTCTCCATCCATGTCTACTCTTATAATTATTCCATGTTCTCAACTTTTTCTCCTCCAATTTCTTTTATTTTGTTTTGATTTCCTTCCCCTCCACTTTCGTGATATCTAAAATAAAAATGATACAACACTTAGTGGAAGAAGAGAGAACATTTATCATAGTTTTTTGGATGGACAAAAATGGACTCTAGAAATTTTACCTTGACATATACATTGATGCGTTGTGTTTGGTTGTCCTCGAGATGGGCAACCGAAATCTTGCCAACATCTCAGCACACAAAATTATTACTGTTCTAGCCTCGAATTAAAATTTAGAAAACTACAGTAAACACACATTTGTACTACAGAATGATCCACAAACTATCATCCATCTATAACTTCTTGACCTTGTGTCTTGTATAGTTATAAATTTTCGAGATGAAAAATATTTCACATGCGTTTTTGAATCTTATTACTGTTTGCATTATATTTAGATAGGCTATTAATCACTAATAATCGTTTAATGCACTTATAACAGGCTCACTGTAACACAAATCTCTCCAACAATTGTAACCTTAAAAAAAACGAGTGGGTTGTTTAGTAGTCCACGTGTGCAGACAAATTGAACTTTTACAAGCATTTTATAATTTACACTTCATGTCAATGTAATAAGAAAAATAATTATCTACTCAACTAATGCTTATAAAAACATGGTCACACAGGTGTAAATAATAAACCAAGATCATAAACGATTAAAAGAAATGACAAATATTTCTTATAAAAGAAAAAAATGAAAGCATACAAGTATCCTACCAAGTTTGTTAGAAAAGGTGAAAGGAAGGCATCTGCAATAATTCTTGATAACTTTGGTAGACTGGATCCAAAAAGAAACCAAGACAGTTACACAGGCCAAAACATAGTTTCAAATCAACAGTATGGTTCACAGTTGACAATAATCATGTACAATTACCAACATTGTGCAATAATTTTCAAAACCTACATTTCCAGTTAAGATTTTGAACATATTTTCTTATGATCGAAATCTCCAAGCTTCATCTGATACGAGTATAGACTAACAAAACCTCAGCTTTTATTCTTCCATTCATACCATCCTGTAACATGCTCTGTTATATCTGTCCTAAAAGATCAAATTTCAAACTCAAGGAAGAGCAGCAATTCCTTCCATTAAGAAAAAAAAAAATCTAGTCCATTACACATTAGTGAACCTATGTACCTCATTTATAAAAGCTACTTCCATCAAGGAGCAAGAGAGAACTACTTGATTACCACACTAGAAGTTGGTTGGCCAATTGGTGTGGCTGAGCTGAGGCTGCTGATAGGCGCCAACCTGTGACCCAGGAGCCGCGGCCACCATTCCGACCCCGCCAATACTGCCACCGATGCCTGACTGGTGGACTAGATGAGGGCCAGTTAGCGAAGCCGGTGATGGTGAGGGATGGTAAAGTGTCGGGTACTGCACGTGAGAAGACTGTGCAGCAGCTGCATTGAAAGAAGCATGGCCACCATGGACTGCCGGCATGAAGGCAGCAGCTGCAGCTGCAGCTGCATGAGGTTGCTGACCAGATAAGTTGTAATATGAGGCTGGTTGCAAGCCAGGGAGCTCCCTTGGTGTTTGTAACCACATATCAGATGTCTCAGCCTGTTATATTGTTTCCAAGTAGAAAAAGAACATAAATTCAAACTTGGCTCCTAGAACAAGGCTAAAATTCTAAACAGAACTTTTCTAGGATCAGGAACACAAAACAAAGAAAAAAGATTACTCTTTTGGATTAAAAGAAAAGTAATCACAATTAGGGCTGCAATTAGTACAATAAAAGCCTCAAGTTGTTTATGCAAATCAATAAGTAGAAGATTGGGTGTATAGTTTGGTGGAACTTGGGAAAAAAAGAAGTAGCCAATGAAATGAGCAGGGGTAACTAGGGATAAGTACGGCAGGATTATTCCTTGGGAATTAACTGGAAAACTTATTTTGCAGATTAACCACAATTGACAAAACATTGAAACTAAATTATACCTGTGGAATCGGTACATAAAGATTGTTATCCTTGTATCTGGTCCTGTTCACGTCCTCAAGGACAGTTGCACCCCCAACGCTTCCAGGTGGGTTTATGGTGAACCCAGTTGGATTGGTGTAGTTTCCATAGCCAGAGGGATTCCCTGAAGGCACTGTTTTATACTGTGAGGGGGCATACTTCACTCCACCAGTAGGGACATGTGAGCTTCCTCCAGGCATCAAAAAATAGTTGCTTCCATTTGAAGGGTGAGGGTAGGCTGGGTTGTTAGAATAATTTGGTATGGCCATTGGTGGGACATAAACAGGAGAAAAGACATGGCGGTATGGCACAAAGTTGGGGAAATGTGAGAAGTGAACTTGGGGATACAGATTTGTTACAGGCTGTTGTTGTTGCTGCTGCATAGACTGTGGCTGTGGCTGCATCAAGGCTGCCATGGATGAAGAGATGTTGTTTGTTGCATTCAAGCTCAGAGCCTGCGAAAAGTAAACAAGTACAATGGCCACACCATGATGACAAATGTATTACTCAAAAAGATATATCAATAAGTAGCACATAGAAGTATGGATAAAGGGAAAAAGTATATACATGCACCAACAAGGCAATACGATGGTCACCGATATTACTAGTAGAAGGTAAGGTGTAAAACACCTCACAAGAAAACGGAATCATAAACTTTCCAAAGTGAAGTGCAAGCTTCAGGAATTTCTTCCTTTTTACTCAATGATATTAAAAATACATCACTAGAGATAAGATAAGATATGGATATTAAAAAACTATGAACTTTACAGGAAATATGTAGATGCTTGATACAGAGTTGCCATATGTTTTCCAACATTTACTACTGTTGTATTTTCCTCTGTTTCATTCTGTACCGCTGCGTGTCGAGATGTATATATCTGTGCAAAATGGGGCTAGATGATGTCGAAGAAATAGAAGTGGTAAGATGTGAGGGAAAGAAGTACAAGGTGCTATGAATTGATTGCTAACAGGAGGACATTCAAATCACTTTAAGAAACAGACCAAGTAGAGGAGAGAATGTATGAAGAACACACTTCATCACAAAAGCATAAATAAGAGCTTAAGCACAAGCAGCATAATGCCAATGCCAATGCCAATGCCAATGCCAAATTAAGTGTATCTGGGTAAAAGTGTCATGCTTTATTTTATTTTTTTCAGCACAAATTTTAAATGTTTAATTCAGTAAACAATTCAACTAGTCAGTAATTCCCCTGTTAACAAATTCCCTCTAATATTTATCAAAAGCCATGTTGCATGAATATAAGACACCAAATCCGATACAGACATTTTCAAACAGGTACAATAGGAGTCACCTATGTTGGATGAATAGGGACACCTGTATTGAAACGATACATATTTGGTCACCATTTTCCTGTATCTGTGAAGCATAGATCATAAGGTTCTTATTTCGATATTTGTCTTCAAATTCAGAACACAGTAGATGCTACCCCCTCCCCTTTTCTTCCCAGACTTTCCGTCTTTTACAACTTTTGAACAATTTGGCATAAGCTTCATGTATATTAGACCGTTGAGCATCAAAAGAAACCAAAGTGAGCTTTATGGCCAGCTTCGTAAAACATTGGCAATTTAAGAGAGAACCTAGAGAAGCAATAATGAAATATAGCAGCAGAAATGAGATTCCACCACTGCAAATTCGCACTTTTCCTCATAGACAGATTAACTCCAAGGAATCACGGACACTCCAAAATGGCTGTCCGGTCCATGGCAGGCCCAGGTTGGACACATTGGAAATGACACTCCAAATACAACAATGGCACACCAAAATTGGTGATGTCTATGTGTTATCATGTTCATTTCATTTATGTGGCATGCCCATGTTGGACACATTGGAAATGATACTTTCCCAATACAACAACGGCACACCAAAAATGGTGACGTCTCCGTGTTATCATGTTCACTTCGTTTATGTGTCGTATTTGTGTTCCTGCAACATAGTAGGCTTATGAATACACAACTTTGCAGCATTTCTCAAAATGCCACCTAGCAATTGGTTTTTAATATGGTCCCATTTTGACTATTACTTAGGCAGGATTAGCAACTCTTAGACTGTATGTGATCCCTCTCTATATTAGGCAGAGGTATATTTTTGACCAGGTCTTTAGGATTCATCAGGCTCTAATTTGCATATTCTGTGTGAACACTATGTCCCATTTAATCATCCAAGCATAGAAGAGGATATGCTAATTTTGTTGCAACCATCTTTTACTATAGATTAAAAAATTGTTTAAACTAGGGACCAAGTTAACCATACTCTTGCGAACCGTGAATAGAATAATGTATAGTTCTTTATTAATGAAAAGACTACATATATATAGGAGAGGCTAATCCCTCTCTATTATTCTATCCGATGTGGGACTAAAGCCCATTACTAATATAACACTTAACACCCTCCCTCAAGCTGGAGCATATATGTCAATCATGTCCAGCTTGTTACATAAAAATTTGCACCCGATGACCCAAAAGAGATTTCATAAAGATATCGGCTATCTAATCACCGGTCCTCACATGATGAAACTTTATCATCCCATTTTTATACTCATCACGAACGAAGTGGACATCAATTTCAATGTGCTTCGTCCTCTCATGAAATACATGATTGGTAGCAATATGGATAGCAGATTGGTTATCACACCACATATATGCTGCTTTAGATCCTCCTTGCTCTTCCACGATACCAAGTTTCCACAATAAATACTAAGTAACCAGATGTAGATCGTCTATCTGTCAGGCTTGCACCCCAGTCAGCATCGATAAAACACTCAATATTTGTATGTCCCTGGTTCTCCATACGAATTCATTTCCCAGGATTCTGGACTAGATAGCGCAGAATTCTGAGAACTACCTGCCAATGTGGAACTCGTGGAGAAGACATAAATCTACTCGCGACACTGACTGCAAAGAAAATATATGGACGAGTCATAACCGCCAAATAGTTGAGTTTTTCAACCACTTGACGATTTTGATCCGGATTAGTCATTAGTACCCCTCATCATCGGAGAGTAACTTTTCTCTTGGGTCCATTGACGACATTGCTTCCTTGGCTTGAATCATTCCTGCATCATTTAGTATGTCTAGCACATACTTCCTTTGAGATAAGACAATGTGCTTCTTTTCCGTACGACTTCAACACCCAAGAAGTAGTTTAACGATCCCATATCCTTGGTCTGAAACTGTTCTCCCAGAAACTTCTCCAGTCCTGCAATGTCATGCCTGTTGTCTCCTGTGATCACATTGTCATCAACATAAACACCAAGTAGTATCCTTCCCACCGATGTCTGTCGGTAAAATACAGAATGATCCTTCTTCGATTGACACTTGCCAAACTGAGTGACAACATATGTAAACCGACCAAACCATGCACGTGGTTATTGTTTAAGACCATAGAGGACCTTCCATAGATGACACACTTTACCCTCCCTTGCAACGAACCCGGAGGGTTGCACCCATAGTTTAAAGTATCGGCCGATACCGATCCGATACGGCCGATACCGATACAGTTTGGCATGTCCCGATCCGATACCGACCGATACCCGATACTGACCGATACCGACATTAGAGGTCTCTTTTCCAGTCAATTCGGCAAAAAAATTTGAATTAAAAAGACCAATTAGAAAGGATGTAAAAGCATAATAAGGTTGTAAAACATATAAAAGAGAAACTTATCTATCGCATATAAATCAATCGATAAGGATGACTACTATTTCATTCAATATCAAAAATACTAAGAAACAATACTGAAAATACTTTAAATTATGCATAATTGTATAAAATATATTCTCTAAAATGTTAATAATTTACTAATAGTTGTTTGCTTTTCCGATACCAAAAAATCCGATACTCCGATCCGAAACCGCCGATACTACCGATACCGCCGATCCCGATACTCATAGGAATGGTCCGATACCGATTCCGATACCGATACTTTGAACCTTGACTTGCACCACATATACTTCTTCGTCAAGATCCCCGTGGAAGAAGGCATATTCTTGATATCCAGCTGAAGTAGTGGCCAGTCATAGCGAACAGCTAAGGCCAAGAGTACGCGTACAGAGGTCATCCTGGCAACTGGGAAGAATGCCTCAAAATAATCCTCACCATAAGTCTGAATATATCCTTTAGACACCAGACGAGCCTTCAGTCGATCAAGGGTGCCATCCGATTTCACTTTGATCGTGAACATCCATTTGCAACCGACATCATGTTTATCAGGCGGCAAATCTACCAAGTCCCACGTATGGTTTTCCCGAAGAGCTTTCATCTCCTCGTCCATAGCAGCACGCCAACCGGGATGTTTGAGACCCTCTGTGACAGAAGTGGAAATCTGAATCCCATCAATAGTAGTTATCAAGGACTGACTGTGGCTCGCAAGCCCTTTGTAGTTGTCAACATACAAGGGATGATCACGACAGACACGACGAGGTCGAGCTGGAAGAACAGGCGAAGGCAACTCAGTGGAGCTAGAGGAGGATGATATTTTTGTGACTGTAGGCGGAGGCACCATCGGCGACACTCGTTCGGACGACGGCGGTGCTGACTGAACCGGTGTCTTCGGACCGTCGGACCGGAATACTGTCTCGGTAGGGGAGGACATCCTTACGGGGGACTGTTGTGTTTGAACAGAAAATAACAAGAAATTATCTTCTAGGTAAACTTGCGGAGCCGGATCAGTAGTTTGAGGAAGTGGAGGAAACTCAGTTTCAACAAAGAACATCCCGAGAGAAAAAATACATCTTCAAAACTGAAAAAAAATATCGATACCCATTCTGATCCTTAGGATACCCAAGAAAAATACATTAGATAGCCTTTGGATCCAATTTAGAAAGAGCTGGTCGGGTATCCCGAACATAACACAAGCAACCAAAGATTCGGAGAGAGAGAAAACGGCTCTCGTTTGGGATAGAACTGAGAGAAGGGAGTATTGCCATTGAGAACAGATAACATGCGATTAATTATATAGCAAGCCGTAAGAACGACATCCGACCAAAATCTTTTTGTAGTACGTGCTTGGAACATAAGAGCACGCGTTGTTTCTAGGAAATGACGATTCTTGCGTTCGGCCACACCATTCTGTTGTGGTATGGACAATGAAGTTTAGTGGATGATGCCATTCCGAGACAGATGTGAAACAAATTCTCGAGACATACTCACGATCATTGTAACCGCGAACACATTTGATTGGAACACCAACTTGTTCTTTGATTTCCGCAGAAAAAAATTTCATTAGATAAACAAAAGTGACACGTGAGTAGTCATCAACAAAGGTAACAAAGTACTTGAATTATATTATAGATTCAACTGGACAATGTCTCCATATATCGGAATGCACTAACTCGAAGGGGGCGGAAGCAATGTTATTCTGACTGACCGGATAGGAAACCCGGTAATGCATAGCCAAACTACATGACTCGCAATGAAAAGAACATGAAACATCTAAAGATGGATACATTTTCTGGAGTGCTTGAACATATGGATGTCCTAACCCGGCAGTTAACTCAAAAGGATCAAGTTTCACACCAGCATAAACAACAGAGGAAGTTTCGTCAAACAGGTACAAGCCTCCAGCTACATGTCCCCTACCGATAGTCTTTCCAGTCTTTAGGTCCTGAAAAATACAACCATCAGAAAAGATTGTTACCGAGCAATACATATCGCGAGTAATCCGACTATTGAGAGTAAGTTGAATGGGTTTCCAGGTGTATGTAATACAAAATGTAGTGACAGTCCCAAAGAAAGACGAACAAATCATTTTCCACGGACTGTAAGTGAACCATCATTGGCACATGTAATATTAGACATACGACCAACCGGTACATAATTTCGTATCATACATGTGTTGCTTGTCAAGTGAGCAGACACATCAGAATCAAGGACCCACTACTTCGACTGTACCACACATGTCGCTGAGTATCCTGCGGTGGACCCAGAAGTAGAGGCTTCACCTCGTCGTTGAGCTTGAAACTCAACAAAGTCTGCATATGCTTCATCAGTCAGTTGTACGGATCGGCCAGCAAAATCAGGAGTATCTGAGGTAACATTGGCGGCATGAGCTTTAGTACACTGCCACTGGAAATTACTCTGTAGACCACAGTTGAAGTAGGTGCGCGGTCGTCCTCCATCACGACCGCCAATGCCTCGTCCACCATCACGGCCACCAGTTCGGCTACTACGTCGTCCACCACGACCACCACAAAATCCAGTACGAGCGGCACCAAGAGCAGATCGATCAGCAGGAGCATTACTTGGAAAGGTCTCGACGACCTTTGCTATCCGTAGGACACGAAAATGAGCTTCCAAGAGATGGAACCTCGGCTCCAGAAATAATCTGAGAGCGAGCTGAGTCTGCATTAGGATGGAGAGAGGCAAGATATGCCATGACATGAAATTGCTCACGTTGAGCCCTTGCTTCATTGATATCCGTTGTCAGAGGTAATACACGGTCAACTTCATCGACCATAGCCTTAAAAGTCCGGAAGTCGCCATGTTCTGCCCGGTAGACGCCGACGACCGAGTCGTAGATACGAGACAAGTCGCGTTTTCCATCAAACGTCGTCGCTAGGACCTTCCATAACTCCTTTACCGTGTCCGTATTCTGAACCATGTCCTCCACCGATGGTTCCATTAAGTTCACCAACTGGGTAAACAGTCGACTATCATCCGTCTTCCACTGCTCAAACGTGGAATCATTCGTCTCCGGAGGGTTGTCAGTTAGATGCTTGGACAACCGCATGTCCCGAAGTGTTCTCAACCTTCTTCCGCCGTGTTGAAAAACCGTTTGGTCCGTCCAACCGCCGATCGACGAGTCGAATCGAAGAGATCGTCGTGCTAGTGCATGTTAGTCCTGCCAAGGCATTTCCGACACCGGTAGTAGTATCATTGTTAGCCGCCTCAGAATTTTTCATAATACACTTGATTCGACTGTCGTTGGATCTTCCCAACCCCAATAATCACATCAACTTTACCAGTGCGCTATCAACGTGGCCAGAACCGGCATGCGCATGGAAAGTAAAGATCGTATGGGGATCACACAAGCCAGGATACAGAAGTAACCCAGGTCACTCAATGTGTAGATCCTGATGTGGATATTGGGGTAGAAAGAAAACAAACATCCACCTAAACAAGTAACTTGTCTACTCTTTGTTAACTCCTGAAGTCGTAATCTAGGAATAGAGGTTGTGCAAACAAATCATTGTCTATCATCTAGCTTCGATATACGACTTTTTTTAGGGTTAGGATTTAGACAGAAAGGAGGGACAGCGGATGCATGTTAGGGTTAGGGTTTTGGGCTGGAGGCAGATGGGTGGGTCACCTGGAGCGGGGGAGGGGGCGGCCAGGGGGAGGGGGGGAACGCTTGCTGGAGTAGAGGGTGGCCTGGAGCGGAGGGGGGGGGCTCCCTGGAGCGGGGGGGAGGCGGGAGCAGAGGGGGAAGGGGGGGCCTGCTGGAGCAAGGTTAGGAAAAAAAAAATTGGAGGGAGTGGGGGATAGTTTATGGCTCTGATACCATGTGGAATAGAATAATGGATAGTTCTTTATTAATGAAAAGACTACATATATATAGGAGAGGCTAACCCCTCTCTCTATTATTCTACCCGATGTGGGACTAAAGTCCATTACTAATATAACACTTAACATGAACCATCAGCCTAACAAGGCCATCCTAGAATGTGTATAAGACTTCAAACATGTCTATAATGAAATATCTCCAGAAGAAAATAAAGACAAAACAATGTTAATTACTTAATTCCTAAAAGAGGACAGGAAGCAAGAAATATACCTCGGATGACGAAAAACCTTGTCCATGAATGTTATCTTCTGCCACATTTCTGAAAAATGGGACGCCATAACTTGATCGGGGTTCATATGCCTATTTCAAATGATTAAGGGTTTCCTCTCAGATAATACTAATATAACAGCAATATTTACAGAAAATTAAAGTACATAATATAAGTTATAACACAAAATGATTTGACTATAAATGACAAACAGTTGAAGACAAAAGATTCTCCAATATATTTGATGGTTAAACTAACCGAAAAAGTTGGCAAGGTAGCAGGTGTTGGTAGCTGTTGTGTTTGCGGTGAGCTATAGGGAGGACTTTGGCTCTCGACCAACCCAATATCTGCATAATTCTCAATATCTTGATGATTTAAAGACTCGGTATTTCCAGAAGGTGACTGCTCAGTTTCTTCAGTTGATGCAGGAGACACTGACCGAGAAGATCTAGCTTGGCAGGCAGACATATTGACCTGGTCATCAGCAGAGGTATTCTCAATGGGGCTCACAGGAGCAGATGCTGATAAACTGTAAGCAACCAAGTTTGAGTGTTACCGAAATAAACTGCAAATGCAAGCATGCACAAGGACACAGGTAGCTAGAACAAGAAGTTATGCTTTTCAAATGGTATTCTGTGAAACAAAACAAGAAAACAGAATGCAGTCGAAATAGCATCTGTGACTCGTGTGCTAAAAAGAAAACGTGAACCACATATATTTGATATTCATTTTGAACTATTCATAAAACAAAATAAATATTATCATAAAATGGAGTGTATGCAAAATTTCATGCATTAACAATTGGAATGCACGATGGGCCGCCAGAATCAATGGCCCACACCAGAATCATCAAGATCTACATATCGTAAAAAGTTAAAATAAATATAAATCAAAGAAAGTAATCGGAACTCTGAGGACAGCAAGTGATTATAGAAGTAATGGCGAGAACTCTCGAGGACAGCAAGTGGTAATAGGAGTAATGGCTTCATGTCACAATTTGTTTTGACAAATGGTACATAGAAGAAGTAGTTGGGCCCTTTCTTTTCGGTCAATGTCTTTAAGCATGGTTCGCAGTCTGGTATAGGTATTGGACCCTTCTTAATTGGTGTTCAGGGTGGTTTCAGTGGTTATGAATCGTTTGGTTTTGGTAGTTTTGGTAGTTTTGGTATTGGCCGATCCGCAAATATGCTTTTAATATATGTAGATTGAAAACAATTGGATATCGCTATCTTAAAGAAAAACCATGTACGAAGAATTTACGACCATATATAGTATAAAAAGGAAAATAACCTCACAGAAGGTTCATCACACAATTCTTCATCTTCGAGTGCTTGACGAGCAGATGAAAAACTCTTGGTAGAGTCAAACCCAGCTGCAAAACTGCCAAATGTCAACTTTGTATACTCTGACTCTGGCACTTGAAAATGTTGAGGTATAATAACATGCTGCTCCTCCAAAACATTAACTTGTGAAAGCTTCTTTGATAGGTTAGAAACATCTGCCGGGTTTGAGCTACTAGCATCCGCGGCACAAGATGATCTGGTTGGGGCACTCACAATAGGGCTGATAACTGTGGGCTTCTGGCTTGATTTTGGCTTCCACTCCATGGTGGACTGCATTGCTGCATAGCAATATAATCAAAGTTTACTAATAACACTGATAGAAGAAAGAACAGAATGTTCCATATTAGTAATATATTCGAAAACGAAAGTTTTGACATAATAACTTGTCAGTGTTCTCTTTTTCGTCATCTGAATGAATGTCATCTAACATTGTCATTCCTCAGTTCATTTAAGTATCAAATGCAAGTCGTCAAAACACATGAAATTATCAAGGCTGTGCTCAAGTAAGAAGGAATATAAGATTGTAATATCAGTAGGAATAATAAATGTTTTGATGTAGCAGGGTGGGTCGTTTTCAGGTTCTTTTTCTATGTATTAGTAATTTGGCATATAAAACACAGAAGAAGAAAGAGGCAATTACGAGTTTTATTACTAATGACACAGTATTATAGTCTTAATGTGAATTGCATGAACCACTTCGACATTGGTTAACTTAGATTGTCCATGTCCAAACTTGAGAGACATGTAGACCACAAGGCAGGTAGAGCATCTCTTATACATACAAGATAATCCTCAGATAGGATTGAGCGATTATGCTTACATTTCTAGAAAAAATGATAAGTGGGGGTTCATAGGTTATGAAACATCTAGTGTCAATTAAGAGGCATTTAAGTGTTTGATTTCGGTATTATCAAAGCTATACCACACTTTGATCGCATCCTATCTTTGGCAGTGGGGTACCCTGGGAACACATCATATAGGTTATAAGACAATGCACAAAGGATCATATTCTTAGGGTTATGTTCAATCTCATCCTGGTTCAATTAGTAGACCTTCTAACTAAGGTTCTGACCTTAAAATGGGAGGTACAAGGAGTGAAAGCTAATACCTGACTAGACTCACTGGTTGTTGAATCAAATATAAGCTGAAAGAAACCCTAAAAATGTTAGCCAATATTCTGCGTGGGCTTGCCTACGCTAAACACAGTACAAACTTCTTAGGTTTAATCCCGAAAGATCAATCATTGTTGGTGGTAGGCCATAGTCATGAATCTAATTATAAATGCATAAACAAGATTTAAGATTTAGAATTCCAAGCGTGGATGATTTTATCAGAAACATAGAAAGGATCATCCAAAACTCTAGTTTTTCATTCATAATAGAAGCGAAACAAAATGCTACTAAAACATATATTAGCATGCATAATGAAATAAATTGCAACTAAGCAGATATGCATCCACAATCATTTCTAGCTAGACCAAAATCATAGTTAATGGTATTGACCGATACCAATACGATTTTGGCATGTCCCATTCTGACGTCGAACGCTAACGATACTCACATATACCGACGTTGGGGGTCTCTTTTCCAGTGAATTCGGCAGAGAAAAATTGAACAAAAAAGATAGAAGGAACAATGATTCAATTGTGCCGAAGACTTGACAATGTTACAATGTATCGATATGATTCCTTATTGATAAATTGTAACCATTATCATTTGTCGAAGTTGTATATCTATAAATTCACAACATTCAGCCATATTAATATTATTTCATTCAAAAGTATTTACTGTGTCTGCACAATGTCCAAAGGCAAATAAACAAACAAACAACAGCATCTACAGCAAGTGAATACTATTCCATTTAAAACTAATGATAAACAACGTATAATATATAAAATTATCTCTAAATGTTTCAAATATTTTCTCATTTTTTTGAGAGTATCATTTTTGGCTTTTCCGAAACAAAGAACCCAATACTGTGATCCGAAACAGCCGAAACATATAGTTAGGAAGGGTCCTAAACCGATTCTAATACCGATATTTTGAACCTTTACAAAAATACAGTTTTGAAGAAATATTATGTTGGCTGCCGGAGAAAGATGGTAAACAAGAAAAATTGTACCTTTTGGGTGGCCACTGGATTGCTGGGTTACTTTGATATTTTGTTGGCTGCCAGAGAAAGATCTACTAGTAGATCCATTACTTATTACAGGATCCGACACAACCACTTGATTTTGCTTTGGTGTGCCACCAGATTGTTCAAATGATTCCTTTGTTGATGAAATATCCTTTGCCGACAAAGGGGCCGAGAAGGAACTATTTGGAACAGCTGAATTTTTGGCTGGCTGATAAGAAGATTGTTTCCGAACACCAACTACTCCTACTTCACGCCTTATAGCTCCTACAGTTCCAGCAGGTCTGGAAGCTTGAGAAGGAACATGGACAGGGTCTGAAGCTGAAGAGTATACACCAACAACAGAATTGCTTAATGTCAAACTAGAATTTTCTTTAGAGCTATCCTGTCCTTCTCTCTGTGTCTGTGAATTTAAGGTAGAGGCTGTTGCCTGTGTCTTTCCAAGCTGCAGTGACATACAAGTGCTGGTTGGTACCACACCTTTAGTGTGACCAGCAGCAGAATCACATGGCTGTCTTACAGATGGCATCAGTCCCTCTGAATTGCAGGTAGCAGATTGCTTTTGATCAGCTAAAACTCCAACCGAGCTGTAGCAGAAGAAAAATAACATAAGCAAACACGAAGATAATCCAAATAAAAACTGCTCAAGTTCAATATAAGATAGGTTCAAACTGTTCCGCAGGTGGATAATGCTGGTGAAAAGGAAAGACAACTGGCCTTGATGTGTTATATATATGTGTGTGTGCGTACCTTGAACCCTTATAAATAAGTCATGTAAAGTGTGATAGCGGCTTAAAAGCTTATATAATTAAAAAATATTGTATATGTTTCTGTTCAGTAAATAATTGAACCAGCCAGTAGTCTCCAATATAATATGACAAGTTTACAACAACGAAAAATAAGCACATATGTGACTGGCAACGGGGAAACAAAATATAAAATTAAATAAATTAGAAAAAGATGATAGGAAGTAGCAACATGACTAGGCAGAATGGTGTTTAGGACAATTGCACTGATTGGAGGAATGGTTGTTAAAAGTTTACTTATTTATTTTTCTTTACTAGTCTAGTTTTTGTCTTTTGCCTGCCTTTATCATTTTGGCCAGCCCTTCACATCAAGACGGGCCTGTATCTGTACCATCCTTACTCTAAATCTCTAAAGCCATGTTGGTTCCGACCTCTACCCAACAAACCAGAAGCATACAAACAATAAATGGCATTCAGTCTTAAGATGGCCTCAATAGGTTCAGAAGACACTTGAGCGGCAGCACATAACATGCCTGACATGATGACGACCAGAATACCATGCTAATAGTAAATAGGGGTATATTTTAAACAAATAACTAACTTGGTGGGCCTGTCATGCGATAAGGTTTACGAATCTGTTTAACATGTGTTCTGGTTTGAGATCTTATTGAGACAGAAAATCCGTAATTGTCACACCCTTAGGACATAAACTAGCATCATCAACTTTGGAGTTATTCAAACCTGCTGCTTAAACAGACGCTTGCTACCACTTTGTAACTGTATAAGAAAGAAATGCACAAGACAACTTGACATGCCCAGTTTATAGCTGCTTATGCCCTTTAGTCTTCTGTCAATAAAGACAACACTAAACCATTCATGTCTTGTTTCAGGTATCGGGAACTCTTTTATTTCAGTAAATTTTAAAGTAACTAACACCATTAACAAAACCAAACTGCATTTGTTATTCAAGGGCATAGAAATGAGCCACTATTGATCAAGATCCAGCTTGGGACTTAGGTTCCATACACAATCAGAAAAAAAGACCAGCTGGGGCCTTAAATGTTTACATGGATTGGAAAAAAAACTTGCATGATGAGACCAACAAAGAGGCACCCTATCATCCAGATTAGTGTGTTTATGAGATGGCTTCTCTTCTCTATGGTATAGGTAGAGATAAGAACTCGATATAAATCTCGAAGCTCTTTCTGCTTTAGGCAGTTGGTATAGTAAGATTTGTTCCTTTCCATTAGCACAGGAGAGGATCTGAATCTCCAAATTGTTGGTTAAAGGTGACATGTGAACTTATAACTTAAAATTTCAACCTAATAAATGCTTAACTTATAAGGCAGGACATGAATTTGACCATTATTTGGTTTTTGTCCTAAAACATTTCTATATAGGAATTTTCACATGGCTACCTGCAAATTACTATTTATTAAATATGAATGGTATTACGCTGGTCATTGAATGGGTTGTTAAATATGATAATTAACATTGAATATATCTCCAAGCAATACTATCCATGTAACTCATTAGTCTAATAAAAACTCAAGAATTATACCTGAAATTGCAACCTTATTCAACTAGTTTACCATCTATATAAATATGTGCGCGTGCGCAAACGGTTCCTAGGGTGGCCCTTTAGGAACTTTCCTAAGGTGGAATCCACGTGTCAAAATCCTTAGCCCATCATATCACTATAACAACCACGCACTCAATATATTTAGATTGGATCACACATGCGTTAGGAGTTTTCTCATAATACGTGAATTCGTGTATATAGGTTGTATACCGTGATCCTCATAAAGCGATCCCTCGACCATCATTACTGTGTTTTACATGTATTCATGGAATTCTGGCTTTGTGAGATTTTCTACATTTTCCTTGATTAGCTTATATCGACTATCGTATGAGTATGTCTCGTGAGATACTAGCAGGATTTAAAATCAATGACTTATACAACTAATATGTGTTATTTGGTTTTCGTGAGTAACCATGCTAACCTACAGACCCTCCAGAGACTAGTAGATACCCATGCCATGGCCATGTACCCCGATTAGGGCACACACATATATAGGCACCTTGTAATTAAGGTTACCCTAATTTTTGAACTACCAACGGTATATTGCCGATATACTGTCAATATAACTCTCGTGGTGATTTTTCTCACACCATAGCATCTACATGTGCTTTGTGACCATTGAATCTAAATCGAACGGTAATGATCAATCTTGATAAGTTACATATAACCTCTCTCTCTCTCTCTCTCTCTCTCTCTCTCTCATTTCTTATTTTCTATCTTTGTTTTTTTCAAGATACATATAACAACGAATTCACACAAAACCATGAACTTTCTTGAGAGAGACATATTGCTGGTAGCTTTGTTCTGAGAAAGAACAGGCCCTAGAATGAACTCAATTTGCGTGATTTCCGATCCAATCTCGATCGATCCTCCTCCCTAGTATTGTATTTATGTTTAGCATGATGTTTTACGCTTGTGTGTGAATTTTTGTGGAAGTTGGTCTCCCCAAACGTTCTGTATCGATCTGTATCCATATAGGGATAAATACCAGTTTTCGAGGATATTGGAAGTTTTGTTTTATCATTTCTATTAAGTGTTATAAGTTTATCATTGTTGTAAGTTTATTTATTGTTTTATTACTCTACACGATATATTTGTTACTCCAGAGGGACTCGTGTCATGTACTCGATTGTCGGTGTATATAGTCCATAGGGACTCGTACTTAATCACGTGCTTGTTTATGTACTTGTACAAGTAATTGACCTATACATCGTGGATTTATGTGATTCGTAGGATTAAAATGCACGCATTCAGTGTTGATTCAGTCTGAGGGACTAATCAGTGCACTTCGTACCAATTGAGTCGGAATATGAGTTTCATCTCTGGATATGTCCAACTTTCTTGAGTGTGATAGGGTCAGTGTCCACGACTCGAGAAGTCTAAAATGAATTAATTAAGCCAATAACAGTTAAACTAATGTGGAAGCATCGGGGTAAGGAGGAATAGATAGCTTCATGCGACCTCGTTAACTAGGGCTTCCGAATTTAATACCTCCATGGTCTGTAGAGACTTCATGATCTCTACTAAGTCTTAGCGTACGAGATGATATCTTGCTATCAAGATTCTAAACAACGGTAGCAGGTGCACGGCAGATAGAGTTTGCCTACTATATGGGCAGTAGATACATTTTGGATATTTTATCACTGTTTTTTGCATATAATATATATTTTAAGGGTGTTTCATGCATAACTAAATTGTAGAACAAAGATTTATGAAGTTTTAGTCTTGTAAAAGTAAACCATAGGCCCATAATACCTGCAAAACCTTTTGGCCAAAATATCTTGTTAGGTATTGCTCCGCCTAGACGTCCGCCTACGCCGCCTCACCTCCGCCTATGCCGCCAAACTTTCGTTGGCCGCCTACTCCACCGCCTACCGCAAAAGTGATGCGGAGAGAGAGAACCTACCGCCTAGGCGGTCGCCTCAAAAGTCATTTAGAACACTGCTTGCTATTATGAACAATCTGCGAGGATTCACATATACCTGTAATGGATATAGAGACGTAGCAATGACTTAGGGATAGTATGTATCCTCTTGTTCTCGTTTGATATAGAAGATGGTTACTACCTATGATAGTCTAGGAATCTATACTTGGGTTAGTGGATTCATGTCGTGGCCCACTTTCCAACATCTTATACTGTGGCGTCTCGTTCCTCCAATTCGAGGAGCGCGGCTAAGAAATACAAGACGGTATCGTTCGATCGGGATAGATTGAAACAAGAACTCGTCCTCGTTATGGATTTGTTTCTTCGGAATCGATTCCCATATTCAGTGGACCGTGCCCCAAGGATCGACTTAGCGGCAGAGTCAGGAGGGACCTCTCCGCTGCATCTTTTGTTGCCTCAGATTTCGATGTCACTTGTTGCTTTCGTGCTTTGAGTTGGTTTTCGGATTTGCTTGAGATTTCTTGAACGGTTTCGATGGATTTCATTGTTTTCGTTCATTGAACTGCACTTCAATTCCGAGATTGAAAAGAGTGGAAGAGGTATTGATCGAGCTGTTCGTCAATGCATGTGAACGAGCAGTAGGCGGCGTACAAGCGGAGTCTTGAAGCACCTCTTTCCTTCTCCCTTCCAACCAACTAAGTGAGTGGCTACCATCCCGATTAGCTAGCCCTTCTTCCAAGTCTTCACACCTAAAAATCTTGCATTCTTGTTGTCCCGATCAGACGATACCAAGTAATAACTAAAAGATGTCAAGATAAAAATGGAATAGACTTGGATTATATTGCTTGTCATTCAACTTGGGAACGATTACTTATACTGCATGCTTGTTCGTTTGGAATGTTCATCATATGCTTCAATTGTAGCTAGAATGCATTTATCTTCTATAAATTGTGCTATGCATATGGAACACACTTTGCTTTGCCATAGATTGATCAGAAAGACTACAAAAACTGTTGTGTTATGGAACTTGTATCGTGCTCGAAATTATCTTGAAACGTGCATGAATGGATGAAAAACTTAACGAACGTCGTTGATCACGGACAACTTGTGCACAAGGTTTTGTGGTTTTGCGGACGGTCGCCGAAGCACTGGGACCGATCCGATCCGGACGGAACATATGGAATAGTCAGTATGAATAGAGGAAGAAATCGGCATGTGGCGGGGCTCACCACTTGCGTCGCATATCGTTTTCTATCTCGTGACTATAACGCGTCCCTTCGTGGCATCATGCCAGTGATCCATATTGTATATTTAAACCTGTTGCAAACTAACTTGTGTCTTCGTGGCAGGAAAGGCAAGGTAAGTATTGTGCAGGTGGTTCAGACGGACAGGTAAAAGTCACCGAACGGTGACAAGTTAATTTCAGTAGTTTTATTATACATTGCTGCTTATAAAATGAACTAAGGCAAGATAGAAAGACCACAATAAATATGCATGCTTCATTAAAACAACGTGTTGATTGGTATAGTTGGGTTAGCTCGCCTTCACCAGTATATTTCGATGTACTGACCCTCGTTGAAACAGGTTCCCCGCACTAAGGAGAGCCGAGCGAGGAGCCGAAATCGTCTTCACAATCCAGTCCAGCTGTAGGCGCATCCTGATCGCGCCACATTTTGAAGTACTTGAAGAAAGGAGCTAGCAACTCAATACACAATGCAACTCCGTGGGAAGGCCGTCATCCCACCCGGAGGTCTTTACATTTTGAAGTTTAGTAAAGGGATATAATGTACAGGACTGCTATCACATTTTGTGCCAACATTTTGTAAGCCCGTGCGGCATTTAGTTGACTCGTTCAAGAGTTTGTAATAGATGTTCATTATCAATAAAAGAGAACTTTTTCATGTTTCAACTTGTGTTTCAATTTATCTGCGTACTCTGAATATGTGCTCGTTATGCAAAAATACTCTAGTCTTGTGCGGGCGTAACCCCAGGCCCGCACGGCGGTCACGATTCGGGGGACGCGCCAACGATTCCACGGAATCGGGTCGTGACATGTTGGTATCAAAGCACAGATTCAAGTTCCTTAGACTCTCGTACTGGAAAAGTTCCTTTAACGATCAATCCATGTGCGAACTCTTGAACTCGTTAGGCCAAAATGAGATACGTTCATGCAATAAGTCCATAATACATTATGATCCTAATATAATTTACCTTCTTTTGAAGGAATGGCACCAGCGCAATCCGCAGCGCTAGCACCGGACGAAACGTAAGGCCAAGAAAGTAGTTCGGGCACTTCGGGAAGTTCAAGGAGCCAGCGAGCCATGTCTCGCGTCGATCCCATCCAGCAAATATTGCAGATGTTGGAGGCAAACAAACAAAGGGACGAGGCTAGCTACGAACGGGCCGAGAAGCGAGCGGAGGAGAGTCAGCTCAAGTTTCAAGATAATGTAGAAGCTCGATTCTCAGTCCAACAAAAGCAGGTAGATACCCTGCAACAGATCGTGCAGACTTTGGCCTCCAACCAGTCCGCGGCAACAACAGCGACACCGGTGGAACAGCCCGTGCTTGAAGTCGAGACGACGCCAATCCCAAGGACGAGGGAAGTGACTGCCTTCAACTTTGGCGACTTCAAGAAAGTCTGAATACTCCATTCAACGGGACCGAAGACCCAATCGTTGCTCTAGATTGGTTGGCCGAACTTGAAGACCACTTCGCTCTGCTAGAGGTCCCCGAAGAGAAGCGCGTCGCGTGCGCTCAAATACAGCTCCGCCTCAACGCGCACGATTGGTGGGACGTGCATCGACGATCTCTTCAATTTGACCATGGAGAGAAGGCGATCTCGTGGGCGACTTTTCGTGCCGCGTTTAAAGTGGAGTTTATACCCCCTCCTGTACGTCGTCAGAAGGAAAATGAGTTCGTGCAACTGAGGCAAGGCAGCATCACAGTTAAACAATACTCCGCCGAATTCAACCGACTCTCCAAATTCGCTAGCGCCTATTTACCTGATGCAGCGAGTCGAGCTAGAAGGTTTGAAGGTGGTCTACGCCTTGCCATCCATGCACATGTAGTCATTCTGCAGTACCAGACAATGCGGGAAGTCATGAATCACGCTCTATCTCTTGAACCGCAGCATCCTCACTTTCCTACCGGCGCTGTGCATACCTCCAATCACAAACGCCAAAGCAACGAAAGAGAAAACAACGCTGCAAAGCGTCAAAACGACGGTGGTCATCAGAAAGGGAACCAAGGAAAAGGGTTATGTTTCTATTGTAAGAAACAGGGGCACACCGTAAATGAGTGCTACCTCAGAAAGGATATGTGCTTCAACTGTGGCGGGCAAGGCCACATAGCACGGGATTGTCCGCACCCCTCTAAGCTTCTGCCTCAACGTAATGTTTCCTAACGGTAGGTCATATCTTAAGTTTCGGGACGAAACTTCCAATTAGTTGGGTAGGATGTGGCGTCCCGTTCCTCCTATTCGAGGAGCGCGGCTAAGAAATACAAGACGGTATCGTTCGATCGGGATAGATTGAAACAAGAACTCGTCCTCGTTATGGATTTGTTTCTTCGGAATCGATTCCCATATTCAGTGGACCGTGCCCCAAGGATCGACTTAGCGGCAGAGTCAGGAGGGACATCTCCGCTGCATCTTTTGTTGCCTCAGATTTTATCGCTTGTTACTTTCGTGCTTTGAGTTGGTTTTCGGATTTGCTTGAGATTTCTTGAAGGGTTTCGATGGATTTCATTGTTTTCGTTCATTGAACTGCACTTCAATTTCGAGATTGGAAAGAGTGGAAGAGGTATTGATCGAGATGTTCGTCAATGCAGGTGAACGAGCAGTAGGCGGCGTACAAGCGAAGTCTTGAAGCGCCTCTTTCCTTCTCCCTTACAACCAACTAAGTGAGTGGCTACCATCCCGATTAGCTAGCCCTTCTTCCAAGTCTTCACACCTAAAAATCTTGCATTCTTGTTGTCCCGATCAGACGATACCAAGTAATAACTAAAAGATGTCAAGATAAAAATGGAATAGACTTGGATTATATTGCTTGTCATTCAACTTGGGAACGATTACTTATACTGCATGCTTGTTCGTTTGGAATGTTCATCATATGCTTCAATTGTAGCTAGAATGCATTTATCTTCTATAAATTGTGCTATGCGTATGGAACACACTTTGCTTTGCCATAGATTGATCAGAAAGACTACAAAGACTACAAAAACTGTTGTGTTATGGAACTTGTATCGTGCTCGAAATTGTCTTGAAACGTGCATGAATGGATGAAAAACTTAACGAACGCCGTTGATCACGGACAACTTGTGCAAAAGGTTTTGTGGTTTCGCGGACGGTCGCCGGAGCACTGGGACCGATCCTATCCGGACGGAACATATGGAATAGTCAGTATGAATAGAGGAAGAAATCGGCATGTGGCGGGGCTCGCCACTTGCGTCGCATATTATTTTCAAACCCGTGACTATAACGCGTCCCTTCGTGGCATCATGCCAGTGATCCATATTGTATATTTAAACCTGTTGCAAACTAACTTGTGTCTTCGTGGCAGGGAAGGCATCGTAAGTATTGTGCAGGTGGTTCAGAAGGTGGTTCAGACGGACAGGTAAAAGTCACCGAACGGTGACAAGTTCATTTCAGTAGTTTTATTATACATTGCTGCTTGTAAAATGAACTAAGACAAGATAGAAAGACCACAATAAATATGCATGCTTCATTAAAACAACGTGTTGATTGGTATAGTTAGGTTAGCTCGCCTTCACCAGTACATTTCGATGTACTGACCCTCGTTGAAACAGGTTCCCCGCACTAAGGAGAGCCGAGCGAGGAGCCGAAATCGTCTTCACAATCCAGTCCAGCTGTAGGCGTATCCTTATCGCGCCACATTTTGAAGTACTTGAAGAAAGGAGCTAGCAACTCAATACACAATGCAACTCCGTGGGAAGGCCGTCATCCCACCCGGAGGTCTTTACATTTTGAAGTTTAGTAAAGGGATATAATGTACAGGACTGCTATCACATTTTATGCCAACATTTTGTAAGCCCATGCGGCATTTAGTTGACTCGTTCAAGAGTTTGTAATAGATGTTCATTATCAATAAAAGAGAACTTTTCCATGTTTCAACTTGTGTTTCAATTTATCTGCGTACTCTGAATATGTGCTCGTTATGCAAAAATACTCTAGTCTTGTGCGGGCGCAACCCCAGGCCCGCACGGCGGTCAAATATTCGGGGGACGCCCCAACGATTCCACAGAATCGGGTCGTGACATGTTGGTATCAGAGCACAGATTCAAGTTCATTAGACTCTCGTACTGGAAAAGTTCCTTTAACGATCAATCCCTGTGCGAACTCTTGAACTCGTTAGGCCAAAATGAGATACGTTCATGCAATAAGTCCATAATACATTATGATCCTAATGTAATTTACCTTCTTTTGAAGGAATGGCACCAGCGCAATCCGCAGCGCTAGCACCGAACGAAACGCAAGGCCAAGAAAGTAGTTCGGGCACTTCGGGAAGTTCAAGGAGCCAGCAAGCCATGTCTCGCGTCGATCCCATCGAGCAAATATTGCAGATGTTGGAGGCAAACCAACAAAGGGACGAGGCTAGCTACGAACGGGCCGAGAAGCGAGCGGAGGAGAGTCAGCTCAAGTTTCAAGATAATGTAGAAGCTCGATTCTCAGTCCAACAAAAGCAGGTAGATACCCTGCAACAGATCGTGCAGACTTTGGCCTACAACCAGTCCGCGGCAACAGCAGCGACACCAGTGGAACAGCCCGTGCTTGAAGTTGAGACGACGCCAATCCCAAGGACGAGGAAAGTGACTGCCTTCAACTTTGACGACTTCAAGAAAGTCTGAATACTCCATTCAACGGGACTGAGGACCCAATCGTTGCTCTAGATTGGTTGGCCGAACTTGAAGACCACTTCGCTCTGCTAGAGGTCCCCGAAGAGAAGCGCGTCGCGTGCGCTCAAATACAGCTCCGCCTCAACGCGCACGATTGGTGGGACGTGCATCGACGATCTCTTCAATTTGACCATGGAGAGGAGGCGATCTCGTGGGCGACTTTTCGTGCCGCGTTTAAAGTGGAGTTTATACCCCCTCCTGTACGTCGTCAGAAGGAAAATGAGTTCGTGCAACTGAGGCAAGGCAGCATGACAGTTAAACAATACTCCGCCGAATTCAACCGACTCTCCAAATTCGCTAGCGCCTATTTACCTGATGCAGCGAGTCGAGCTAGAAGGTTTGAAGGTGGTCTACGTCTTGCCATCCATGCACATGTAGTCGTTCCGCAGTACCAGACAATGCGGGAAGTCATGAATCACGCTCTATCTCTTGAACCGCAGTATCCTCATGTTCCTACCGGCGCTGTGCATACCTCCAATCACAAACGCCAAAGCAACGAAAGAGAAAACAACGCTGCAAAGCGTCAAAACGACGGTGGTCATCAGAAAGAGAACCAAGGAAAAGGGTTATGTTTCTATTGTAAGAAACAGGGGCACACCGTAAATGAGTGCTACCTCAGAAAGGATATGTGCTTCAACTGTGGCGGGCAAGGCCACATAGCACGAGATTGTCCGCACCCCTCTAAGCTTCTGCCTCAACGTAATGTTTCCTAACGGTAGGTCATATCTTAAGTTTCGGGACGAAACTTCCAATTAGTTGGGTAGGATGTGGCGCCCCGTTCTTCCTATTCGAGGAGCGCGGCTAAGAAATACAAGACGGTATCGTTCGATCGGGATAGATTGAAACAAGAACTCGTCCTCGTTATGGATTTGTTTCTTCGGAATCGATTCCCATATTCAGTGGACCGTGCCCCAAGGATCGGCTTAGCGGCAGAGTCAGGAGGGACCTCTCCGCTGCATCTTTTGTTGCCTCAGATTTCGATGTCGCTTGTTGCTTTCGTGCTTTGAGTTGGTTTTCGGATTTGCTTGAGATTTCTTGAACGGTTTCGATGGATTTCATTGTTTTCGTTTATTGAACTGCACTTCAATTCCGAGATTGGAAAGAGTGGAAGAGGTATTGATCGAGCTGTTCGTCAATACAGGTGAACGAGCAGTAGGCGGCGTACAAGCGAAATCTTGAAGCGCCTCTTTCCTTCTCCCTTCCAACCAACTAAGTGAGTGGCTACCATCCCGATTAGCTAGCCCTTCTTCCAAGTCTTCACACCTAAAAATCTTGCATTCTTGTTGTCCCGATCAGACGATACCAAGTAATAACTAAAAGATGTCAAGATAAAAAGGGAATAGACTTGGATTATATTGCTTGTCATTCAACTTGGGAACGATTACTTTTACCGCATGCTTGTTCGTTTGGAATGTTTATCATATGCTTCAATTGTAGTTAGAATGCATTTATCTTCTATAAATTGTGCTATGCATATGGAACACACTTTGCTTTGCCATAGATTGATCAGAAAGACTATGCAAAAACTGTTGTGTTATGGAACTTGTATCGTGCTCGAAATTGTCTTGAAACGTGCATGAATGGATGAAAAACTTAACGAACGCCGTTGATCACGGACAACTTGTGCACAAGGTTTTGTGGTTTCGCGGACGGTCGCGGGGCACTGGGACCGATCCGATCCGGACGGATCATATGGAATAGTCAGTATGAATAGAGGAAGAAATCGGCATGTGGCGGGGCTCGCCACCTGCGTCGCATATCGTTTTATATCCCGTGACTATAACTCGTCCCTTCTTGGCATCATGCCAGTGATCCATATTGTATATTTAAACCTGTTGCAAACTAACTTGTGTCTTCGTGGCAGGGAAGGCATGGTAAGTATTGTGCAGGTGGTTCAGACGGACAGGTAAAAGTCACCGAACGATGACAAGTTCATTTCAGTAGTTTTATTATACATTGCTGCTTGTAAAATGAACTAAGGAAAGAAAGACCACAATAAATATGCATGCTTCATTAAAACAACGTGTTGATTGGTATATTTGGGTTAGCTCGCCTTCACCAGTACATTTCGATGTACTGACCCTCGTTGAAACAGGTTCCCCGCACTAAGGAGAGCCGAGCGAGGAGCCGAAATCGTCTTCACAATCCAGTCCAACTGTAGGCGTATCCTGATCGCGCCACATTTTGAAGTACTTGAAGAAAGGAGCTAGCAACTCAAATACACAATGCAACTCCGTGGGAAGGCCGTCATCCCACCCGAAGGTCTTTACATTTTGAAGTTTAGTAAAGGGATATAATGTACAGGACTGCTATCACATTTTGTGCCAACATTTCGTAAGCCCGTGCGGCATTTAGTTGACTCGTTCAAGAGTTTGTAATAGATGTTCATTATCAATAAAAGAGAACTTTTTCATATTTCAACTTGTGTTTCAATTTATCTGCGTACTCTGAATATGTGCTCGTTATGCAAAAATACTCTAGCCTTGTGCGGGCGCAACCCCAGGCCCGCACGGCGGTCACGATTCGGGGGACACCCCAACGATTCCACGGAATCGGGTCGTGACATATATTAGTATTGTATTTCATTTATGCTCTGGCGGTTAATTTTTCTCAAAATTATTTATGTTTCATTCATGTATTTCAATTCTGCTAGCGTTGATTGTTTGCTATTCTGTGAGTCATGTGGTCATGATTTGTAGTTTGGATGGACTCCAGATTGGGACATTTTATTTTACTTAGCAATTGTACTATGGTCAACCATGGTGACTACACTGGTATAGCGCAAATGGATTCCTTATCCTTCCATTCTTAGTAGTAGTATTGTGATAACCCTAGTTACTTAATGGTAGCAAGTCGTAAGATATGATTGGACGTGATTGGATAAATGTTTGTCATTTCTAGTAGTGTAGCTATTTACTTTTTGTTAATCCTACTATCGAAAAGTGCATTGGTACCTTATTATTTCGACATGTTTCATTATTGTCATTTTTATTACTACAAAGATTCCGACGTAGAAAAGCAGACTATCGAGGGGTAGTTTCCTACCTCTTGTTCTTATTTGATGTAGGTGTTGGTTACTGCTCCATCGATGGGCTATAGTTCTTAGTCCAGTCCTTGTTTTCATTGCTTATAAATTTTTTTGCTTGTTCGTTGGTTTTCATGCCTACCTTAGAGAGCCTTCTTTGTGGTATTTGCTATTAGGTGTGTTGACCCCTTTGCTTCTACATTGGCCAGATCTCGTAGCAGAATCCGAAGAAGACCTTTTGTATCTTCCCTTCGATGGTAGTCACCGGGAAGAGAGCGTCCCGGGAGCATGAGTGGGTTTCCTTCTCCATCTACTTGTTGATACTTATATATTCTTTTGGGCGTTTAGCAAGCATGTTAGCCTGAGCCTGGAAGGTTGTTCCCGCCTACGGACAGCTTGATTGTATATGAAGATTGCAGCTATATGTATAATACGTAGTATTGTATACTCTGCTAGCTTACCACTTTTGTACTGCTAGCTTCTTAGTCATATATGAAATAGCCTTTGGGACACCTTATAGTTATGCATGTGTGTGATTATTCTTATTGTTTTCTTGATTGCAATGGATTGAAACTAGGATTATGTGAACCTTAGGGGACCGTTGGATTATAGATAACCCCTTATCTTGTACAGTCATGACTGTATTACAAGGTGTCACAGCACTTTGTACTGCGTAGTTGGCCGAGTTACGCCTCCGCCATCCGTATTCTAGATCTAGGACATGGCAATATATATATATATATATATATATATATATATATATATATATACCCCTTATCTTGTACAGTCATGACTGTATTATAAGGTGCCACAGTACTTTGTAATGCGTAGTTGGCCGAGTTACGCCTCCGCCATCCATATTCTAGATCTAGGACATGGCAATATATATATATATATATATATATATATATATATATATTACACTAACCTCTCCTATATTTTATGTTTATTATATGGACATCCCTTATTTTGAAAATAATCACACGGGCCTCCCATATGTCCATATGTTTTATGTTTTAAGGATGGTTAGTGTAATGACCCTTCACATAAAATATAAAACATAGGGAAGGTCCGTGTAATAAACATAAGGGAGGTTAGTGTAATTATTTTCAAAATAGGGGAATTACATGTAAAACATAAAACATAGGAGAGGTTCTGTAAATAACCATATATATATATATATATATATATATATATATATATATATAGAGAGAGAGAGAGAGAGAGAGAGAGAGAGAGAGTTTGCAATTTGCTACTATAAACTTCCAAGTTTCCAAGTTAAAACCATAAGTTATTGCTTAATATCTAGTATTAACTGCAAAATAAGTGATAGTTCATGGTATTAAGTTGCAAACTTGGAAGTTCATGGTAGCAAGTTACAAAATTTGAAAGTTCATGGTATTTAAGTGCAAAATAATAATAATAATAATTATTATTATTATTATTATTATTATTATTATTATTATTATTATTATATATATATATATATATATATATATATATATGAAAAAAAATACTTAAGTGCCGTTCCTATTAAATAAACAGCAAGATTAATAAACAATGTTTCAGGCAGAAAAGGAACTTGTGAACTTTGAAGTCCATGCTAACAAGTTGTAAAATTTGGAAGTTCATGGTATTTAATTGCAAAAATTGTACGTATATACATGCATAAAGAGACTTCAGTGTAAACAATATTAGTAAACAGCAAGAACTCATGATTAATAAGATTAATAAACAATATTCAGGCAGAAAAGGATTTAGCCCAATCAACGCAAAGACATGACAGTTTAATATAGTACCTTATATCTTGAAGATTAAATTTAGCTTGTTCCTCTTCAGAAGCTGAGTTATGAACTGGGCCTGTGTTAACATCGCTTTTAGCATTTTCCTTCACTCTATATTCCCTTACAACACGAATTTCACGATTGGGTCGTGCATCTAATAAAAGTTTGATTAATTCACAGGTAATCAAAAATAAATCTAAAATATAAGGATGTCTAATAAAATAATATTAACATATCAATAGAAGTCCTAGAAAAAAGAGGTTTGTGTACAGCATTATAACCATCTAGATGGTAAAGCATACATCTTTATAGGGACAACTAAAACACATGACATTATTATTTCAAAAAACACTGAACAGTAGTAGTAATGAACTTCCGGACTAGAAAATGGAAGAAGCACATGAACATACGTCATCAACTTGACAGAACCTAACTCTTATAAGAAAAGGTCATGAAGCATAAATGTAGATACTCCATAACTAACTGCAGTGTTGTAATTTTCTCCGAAAGAAAAATTGTTTTCTTAAAATGACTTAAACCAAATTAACCAATGATATGGATATAACCAAATGCAAAAAGAAAACCCATAAACATTAATATGTACGTTATAATGCAAGAATATATAGTATGCTGTTGCAAGAGTGATTCGTCAAACAGCTTCAGCAAAAAACAACGCCAAATAGGAGAATTAATAAAAAAAATAAAAGAGTTTGGAGAGAATATACATGCAAAGAGTATAATAGATTAGTAATCTTCCAAAACAAAATTATGAGGAAGCTTCCATAAAACATTAGACTAAGCAAGGTGGAGATGAAATGATAGAGTGAGAACCGAAGTGTCGGCCTGTACAATCCAAATTCTAGATAGTTTACACAAGCAATATACATCAAAAAAGATGTGTTATTATCTTTCCACCTAAAATTTTCAACTGTTATGAAGTGCAGTTGAACAGTTCACAAGTAGAAACAAGACTTAAAACCACAAAGAAAGAAGCAATGGAAAGGGTGAAAAGCAATTAAAAGTAGAGGTTTACATTATGTTACAATCCACATTCACTCACTCACCAAACAACTATTCAAAAGAAAAAAAACATTTTGAGACTGCTAAAGTAAATAAAGCCACTGACTTCATCCAATCAAGTTATAGTTAGTGGCTTCTAACAACAATGATCCCATTTTATAACAATATAGTACAGAATTTGTATTACCGGGGAGTGTATTTCTATTATAATCTCGTCTTTGGACATTTCTATCCCATGTCATATGAGGCTTGGCTGATTGTAAATTGTATCCCACGCGTCTCCTAGCATCAGAAAAACCCCTGTATCCTGTAAGCTGAGGCTTGACAAATATCTGTAAGGAACTTAACAGAAAAGTTAACACAAAAACAGACCTCCACAGTAATGCATGATGGATGAATAAAAATACCATGGAACATACCTCTTTCTTCTTGTCTCTTTTCCTTTTAACCTCGTGAAATGGATCTAAAAGAATACATACAAATTGTGTAAATCACAAAGCCATGCTAGTGAAAATGGTACTTACTAAACTGATGCAAACAAAACAATGACAAGCCACCAGCCAACAATAACACAATTTCATAGATTTATACTCTTAGTCGATTCCCTTGCGGAATAGGAAAAGGGTTGTGCATGAATTTTGCTTTAACTGAGACACTTGAGATAAAAGTGTGTAAGATTAAAGCTATTATGTTACTACACCTTACAGGGAGGGTGCATAATAGCGATTCCAGTATCTTACCTAAAATCCTGCAATTTCCATGTAAGATCTGAGTACAGTTCCTTTTCCTGGATTTTTATTGAACTAAAGTATTGCTTAATGACTAAGCATGTACCAGATCCCTTCTAATACCCAAAACGTATGATACTCACCATTTTCCTAGTGAACATCGAAAGAGCTGAAGGCACTCACTTTATATACTCTAGTGCATGGAGGTTATAAAAGCACAAAGGGAGTGCCTTACTTGACAATCAATTCAAGAAAGTGACCAGACCAACTAAGTGAAGCAATACTTGATGAGAAATGGCACCTAGAGATGATTCATAAGCTGGACAGATAAAGAGTACGCACAAAACTAAAATTTTCAAAATCCAAATATAAGGGAACAAGTATATATCTGAAAACATAGATATTGTTGCAAGCATGCACGTATAAGCATAAGCTTTCATGTGTCAACCTGTGATCCAGATGCACATTAGACACGTGTACTCCTCTGCAATAAAAAAATAAAATAAAGTGTCCATGATACAATATTATAAATTGGTTTCTTTTGCCAGGATAGGTTACAATCATGACAGGTCTCAGAAAATAATACTGCCAGTACTCCAAACCTGTAAATTCTATATCACAGCTACATACAAAGTAACATACCTTGAAGTTAATATTTTGCTACAGACAGTATGGTTTTGTGGTATTACGAACTTAAGATAGAAGCATAAGTTTATATATTAATTTCATAGGGCAACTTAATTCAGCAAAGAAAAATGAACAAAATAATGAAATATTTTAGAATGAAGAGCAAAAAAAAACATATAGAAACACATATATTTACAAATATTGTTCTTCAAGAAGTTAAATTTGCATTCGTCACATATTTCATTATCAAACACGCTGAAAAGTCAGTCTAGTAACATGCACAATAAAGTTGCGCATTACAGTATATACCTGGGCCTAGTTCTACTAACTGAGAGTGCACACATTATATAAACCCCCATATTTCCTAAGGTAGTCCTCCTGTATTGAAATATAAATTAGTTGCTCATTGACCTTTTACAGCACAATCCATGCAGCAATTAAAATGTAAAGAAAATAAGGGTGGAAGTTATAGATGTCATCTAAATTCTCAAAATGAAATAATCTCCAGCAACTTTTATCCCAGCAGTACCCCTTCTGTTTAAACCCGAAAAGTGGCATTAACGATTATATTGTCAGTACCTTATAATACCAATTGTGTAGCATGATATGGTACAATACAAATTGTTGAAAGATACGAGATGGACTATTATCTTTTGATACCAAGTGTATTGATTTATCATCCAATGTGATTATCATATTAACCTTATTAAATAGGCTTAAGCCAAGGTTCACAGTATCGGCAGATACTATACTTAGTGGTTGACTCGATCATTTTTGGCATGCCCGATCCAATATTCACTCACACCGGTACCGAGGCCAATACCGAAATTGTGGTTCTCCTTCCCGATCAATTCAACAAAGAAAAATTTAAAAGAAAAATAGATGAGTGTGGCAAAAAACCACATTGTATATTGATACAATGATTCGATCGTACCAGAGATAAACATGTTACAGTGTGTCAATAAAACCCTTACCCACACAATGTAATCATTACCAACTGTCGAAATTGTATACTATGTTTTCACAATGTTCATCCATATGAATAAGCTCCATTCAAAACTATCTATTGCTTGGGTACTGTCTAAAAGCAAGTTTATATATATATATATATATATATATATATATATATATATGGGGTGGGATCAGATTCACCTCCTTTCTGTCCATCCCATTGTCATCCTCATCTTATCAATTGAATCATATTTCAAGAACGGACCAGATTAAATATATACAACAATTCAATATGTATTGTTAAATGAGTATATGTGTTGTTCTTCATCATAGGTTCCTCATCCATCGGCTTGAACACCGCAACATACTTAAGATCCGACTCGTCCTGCATGAAGTAATAAAGACATCGTCATCTATTTGTTAATCAAGAAGTCATCCATTTGTTGTCATCCATTTGTTGCTGATCAATATGGAACATATGTATTGGCTTCCATGCATACATATTCAAAAACAAACCACCAATATCTGCTCCTATTGACTACAACCTCTCGGCATCTTGCTACATTCCCATTCGTTTAAGTTTCATTTATTCCAAAACCCTCATTATTCTTTTAACTGGGAAGAAATGTTGCGACTCCTCGTTTTCGATGACTCTGTCACTATCACTGCTGTCTAGAGAGTCTAGAGAGGATCTCTTCCTTTTCCTATGTCGTCTAAACGTTATTCCGCTGAGAAAATCATGGATGACGGTGTCTTTATTACTTCATGCATGACGAGTCGGATCTTAAGTATGTTTGCGGTGTTCAAGCCGCAAGGTACCTATGGCAGAGAACAATACATATACTCATTTAGCAATACATATTTGATTGTTGTCTAGATATAATCTGGTCTATTCTTGAAATATGATCAAATGGATACGATGGGGATGATAATAGGGTAGGCAGAAGGGGTGATCTGATCCCACCCCTATATATATATATATATATATATATATATAATGTTGAATATATTTCATTCAAAACAAGTGGGAGACAATAAATAATAAATAAGACTATTCCTAAATATACCAAATACTTTTTAAGTTTCTTAAAATAACTAATTTTTTATCCTTTCCTCTTTATCCACTTATTTTCCATCCTCTGTCATCTTCGTTTTCCCATTCCTTGTTTTCCCATTCCTCTTCATTTTCTACTTCAACAAAACCCCAAAACCATCTTCCCTACACTCTTCTTCTTCAAATTTAACTAAACCCAAAACCATCTCTCCTAATCATATTTGGAACAAACCCCAAATAGAACCCCTCCTTTCCAACTGAACATACTATTACTCATTCAAACTGGAGTTGAGCTTAAGCTCAAAACCTCGAGGTCCAGACTGCCTTCGGATTTGTTGTCGAGACACATAGTCTAGATAGAGATGCTTGCAAGCTCCTGTCAAGTTGATCTGCTAGTGAGCCTGATCAAGCTAGAGCGTGAAGATAGTTATGATGCTCAGTGTTGGCTCATTAATTTCCATGCCTAGACAAGCCCGAGCTAGAATATGAAGGCTCAGCTCGATTGCAGCCCTAACTATCCAACTAATCCGTCAGTAATGATTAATTAGTTACAAAAATAAGAAAGTCTACATCTAGGGGCAAAAAACACGGCCATTTTGAAATTGGCATGCTTCGGCTAAGACAAAAAGATGTGCATTTTAATCACATATTGATCTTAAAAGTCAAGCAAAAAACCTAGTCGAATTAAAAATATACTACTTTGAACCCTGGAATTAAAAGACAGTTTGCTTTATAAATGAAATGACACAAGTATTTGAAAAATGTCAAATTTTGCACCTTTAATCCTACAACAGGTCAAAGTATTGGTGTTGTTACTTGAGAGCAACATCTTGTTGCTCATATGTGACTCTATGGAAGTTTTTTTTTTCTAGTCCCACATCAGATACAAGGAGGGTAAAGTGCAAAAAAAAAAAAAAAAACTTCGATTACCTCTTTTCGCAAAAAAATACCCCTAGCTTTGAAAAAAACCCTCACATTTTTATTTTTGCTCAGTTTACACCCAATTTAATTGGTGTCGTTAACAAACGTCAAATTAGGCCTGAAATGACGATTATACCCATGCAAAAAAAATCTTCCCCATTCTCTCTCCCCCCTCTCTCCGGCAGCCCCCCTCATTCTCCGGCGACGGTGGTGGCGCAGCAGCGGGTGGGGGCGCGGGCGGCGGCAGCAGCGGCAACGCAACGGGTGCGGGCGCATGGAGGAGGGGGGCACGTGGAGGAGGGAGGCCAGTCGGCCAACGAGGGAAGGAGGGGGGCGCAGGGAGGAGAGGGCGCAGGGAGGACGGGGACGGCCAGCACAGGGAGGAGGGAGGCCACCCGGCCAGCGCGGGGAGGAGGGAGGCCACCCGGCTAGCTAGGGGAGGAAGGGGGTGCGGGGAGGATGGGGGCGGCCAGCACGGGGAGGGGGGGAGCGCGGGGAGTGGGGGTACGGGGAGGGAGGGGGCGGCCATTCAGCGATAGTAGGGAGGAGAGAATGGGAGGGAGGGATATTTTTGGTTTTTCAAATTTTATTTTTTTTAAAGAAACCACTAATGTTTACTCCAAACGGTTAGTTGACGGGAGGGAACATTTTGATCAAAATTTCTATTGCGGGAGGATTATTTGCTATAAACGTCTAATATGTCTTATTTTGCGAAAGTAGGTTATTTAAGGAGGAATTTTTTGTACTTTACCCTAGAAGCTTATAATGAATCAGATTGCATATGTTATAACAAAATATTAAGTTGCTTGTCGGACATGTTATATGATATCTACTGCTAAAGAGCTTTAGGAAGCTCTTGATTAGAAATACTCCATTAAGGAAGCATGTTTTGAAATTTACGTAGTTGACATATTCTTAGAATATAAAATGGCAGATGATAAATTTGTCTTTGAACGGACTAATTAATTGCAAACTAATTCATGAAATGACTCAGAAAGACGTCCTTCGAAAAAAAAAATTCTTACATATATCAACAAATTGCCCCCATCCTGGAAGGAGTTTGGACTGATGACAGTGAAACATAAGAAAGAACCTATTTCATTAGATGATTTATTCATTTATCTCCTCATCGAGGACGAGAGTAGGACTAGAGATAAAGAACCACTCACTACTGAATTCGATGCCAAATTGAACAGTAACGTATCTAAGGGAAAGTCTAAGGGTCAACCTTATCACAAGAACAACAACCTCGAGAAGACACAAAACATGAAGCCAAAACCAAACATTGGGAAAGATAGCATGACTAAACGAGAAATAATTATGGCAAGCTTGGGCACTTTGCTAGGCAGTGTTGCCACAGGAAGATGGGCGAGGGTAATTAAAATTATGACTGCCAAGCTCCTGTATCCAATGCTTGTGCTATACATCAGGCTCGTAATTGTCAGAACAGAGATGGAATCAATCGGGACCAAATTTGTCGGGATAGGTGACCAGAGGTTTATAATCGTATGTTCTATTTTCGAGGTCATATATCAGCCTACCGATGCTAGGTAGGTGAATACGTAACAATCGACATGTCTTTCTGAGTCGAAAGACAACTTGAGGTTTACTCTTTCCCTTCCAAAGCACCTTTGGCAACACTCACTCGAGTTTTCCATTGTTACCGATTCACCTTCCTCAACTTGTTCGTAAGAGGAAAATGAATTAATATTAGGACATATATGGATGTTTGCCATTGTCTTTCTTGTTCGTAAGAGGAAAAGACAATTATATGGATGTTTGCCATTGTTACCGATTCTTTTTGAGGTCATATATCAGCCTACCGATGTTGGGTAGGTGAATCGATAACATCCATATATGTCCTAATATTAATTATTTTTTCTCTTACGAACAAGTTAGAGGAAGGTGAATCGGTAACAATGGAAAACTCAAGTGTTGCCAAGATGCTTGGAAGGGGAAGAGTAAACCTCTAGTTGTCTTTCGACAAGATTTTTCCTTTGCATAATGTGCAACAAGTACGAGACGTAAATAAAAAAAACTTAAATTCTGGTTATATTGCTAAATAAGCACGGTTACAAACTTGTATTCGAGTTCGATAGAGTTGTAATCTCCTTGAATGAATTTTTTTTTTGAAAAATGTTATGTTTGTGGGGGTCCATTTACTTTCAGTTGATATGCCTTCTAGTACTTTAAATAACATCAACTCTGCTTCTAATTCAAATGTTATTGAAAGTTGTGATGTTTGGCATGATCGTTTAGGACATGTCAACTTTAATTTCCTTAAAGAGAATGATTTCTTTGCAATTAATTTTTAATGTTGACATGAGCAAGAGTAATAAGTGTGAAGTGTGCACATAAATCATTCAGATGAAAGTACTCAACTTTTAGAACTCGTTCACATCGACATATGTGAACTTAATGGTATTTATACACTTATGGTAAACGTTCTAACACTACTATTATTGATGATTTTTTAAAATACTGTCATGTGTATTTGCTTAGAACTAAAGATGAGTCGTTTTCCAAATTTGTATCTATTAAGGCTGAAGTTAAAAATCAAATAGAAAAGAGAACCAAAACTCTTAGGTATATGCGTGCTCATTATGCTCCTCGACAGAATGCAAGGTTATAAAAGTCGTTAGGCGTTAGGCGGACACCAACCGCCTAGCACCTAGTCCGTCTAGGCGGCCGCATAATTCTAGACAGTCGACAGAAATATATATATATATATATATATATATATATATATATATATATATATATATATATATTGCTCAAGTGAAAATTATACAAATTTTGCACCTATGAATCCCTCCAAAACAAATATTGTTATTATTATTGGTATGTTATTATTAGTATTATTATATTTATTATGATTTCCTATTAGAGTAATCCTAGAGGAACTCATGAGTTCTTAATTTTTTTTAAATCGGCAAGGAATATTCATTGGATTGCATGAATCTTTTTCTAAGAGCCTAAACATAAAACTACAAGGTGCTAAATTGGAAAAAGGACCACGTGTCATATTTCTATTGCAAGTTTTCATTTTGAGTTCTTATTTGAGATGTTGTAGTCGAACTACCCCCCCCCCCTCACTTTACTTTCTCTCAGACACACATTTTTCCTAACCCTAACCCTAGTCGTCACTCCCACTCCCTCTCCCTCTCTCACCCTTTTCCTGTTTCCATCCCCAGAAGAACCTCTCCTCTCTCGACCTCTCTCTCCTCACTTTCACTCTCTCACTCTCTCATCTCTCTGTTCAACCTTAGCCACCACCTTCCTCCCCGACGGGAGCTGCTCGTCTCCGCCGCCACTGCTCCTCTCCTTCTCCGCTAATCGAGACCCCATAGGCAGCCGTCTCACCGTCTAGGTCCACCTAGGCAGCCGACTTCTCCTGTTTTTCCTCCGACCGCCTAGCTAGTTGTTTCCTATGTGGGCTATTCGCTCCCAACGCCGCCTAAATCGGACTTTTAGAACACGGACAAAATGGGGTAGCAGAAATGACTTTCCTTGATATGATAAATGATATGTTTGATAGTTCTGATTTACATCATAACCGATAGGGGGGAGCTTTATTTTTGCATGTCACATTTTGGATAAATTGCCCTTTAAGAAGGCTAATAAGACCCCTGGTAGAAAACCATCTCTGAAATATTTCAAATGAGGAGGGTGCCTAGCTAAAGTTTCAGTCTCTCCTACTAAAAAAGAAAACTAGGACCTAAGCATGTAGACTGTGTATTGTTGTTGGGTTATGCCCAAACAGCATTACATATAGATTTTTTGTTATTAAAAGTGAGATGAGAGTATTTATGCTAACACTATTTTTGAATCTATAGAAGTTAATCTCTTTGAAAATATTTTTCCTTTGAAGAATGGATCTCTTAGGTCTTTTGCATATGCACTATGTCATAATGTAGCCCTGGTGCATTATTTGCACTATAGACGATACCACCCAAATAAAACCCAGATGAAGTAAAAGAACTATAAGAAAACCCAACCTAGGTGTTGCCTTCTTCACTTATCTTGTAGAAGAGGATCCTAACTTTTCAAGGTGTCATGTCTTTTATGGATTCATTATTTTGGAAAGAGACCATAAATAGTGAGATAGGCTCTATTAAGTCTAACGTAACATGGAAACTAGTTAGCATTCCTCCAAGTTGTAAACCAATATGTTGCAAATGGATCTTTATGCACAAGTTAACACTTGATGGCTCTACTGAGAAATTCAAAAGCCAGTTTGGTAGCTAAAGTATTCGGACATAGAAAAGGGGTAGACTTCTTTGATACTTCCTCTCATGTAACTAGAATTGCTACTGCCATAAAGTAAGTGTCATAGCTTTTGTATATAAATTGTTTATTCATCAAACGGATGTAAACGGTGGATTTTTAAATGGAGACTTACAAGAAGAGATTTATATGGAACAACCTTAAGGATTTGTAGTTCGAGGGCAAGAGCACAAGGTATGCAAACTACTTAATCTATTTATGGCTTGAACAAGCACCAAAGCAATGGCATGACAAGTTCGACAAGTTAATATTATTTTACGATTTTGCTATCAATGATTTTGAAAAATATGTATATGACAAAATAGATGGTAATTCATGTGTGATATTGTACTTATATGTTAATAATATTCTCATCGTTGGCACTAACATGGATATTATTAATGATGCTAAAACTTTTTCATCCCAAAACTTTGATATGAAAGATTTAAGTCCAGCTGATGTAATCTTAGGACTTAAATTAATTTGCACATTTGAGAAAATTAGTATATCTCCAAATCCCATTATATTAGGAAAAAAAGTCCTAAAGGTTTAATTACTTGGATTCTAAACTTATTAACACTCCTTATGATGCAAATAGCATATTAAAGAAGAACAAAGGGAAAAGAGGGGTCGACTAAAATATTCTCAGTAAGACTGGATGTATAAACTATATTGCTAATTGTATCAAACTTGACATTTTCTACACAGTAGAAAAACTTAGTCGGTACATCAGCAATCCAAATAGTTCACATTGGACTATCTTATAAAGGGTAATGAAATACCTTAAGGGCACGATATCACATGAATTAATTTTGTGGAGGATAAAGGCACAATATCACATAAATTATTCTGTGGAGGATACGTACATGTATTAGGAGTTGTCGTTGTCGCATAAAACTCTACCAGTAAGACCTGTGTGCAAATATACTCCCTAATGCAAATTGGATCACGAATACAAAAGGAGTTGTCGCATGGAACTCTACTAGTAAGACCTGTATTTATCGGTCCACGATGCAGGAAGAGTTCATAATTCTTGACCTCACCAGTGAGAAAGTAGATTGGCTCAGGAATATGGTAACATATATTCCTTTGTGGAGGAAACAGATCCTTGCTATATCAGTACAATGTCACAAATAAGCTGCAATAGAAAAGGGCTTAAAGGACCGGTTATACTATAAAATCCTGACATATACGTCTGAGGTACAACAGAGTGAAATAATTGTTGTCTAATTGGGTAATTGTCATCAACTATGTCAGATCAAAAAAGAACACGGTGGATCCTCTTACTAAAGGTCCTTCAAGAAGACATGTGAGAGACGACGAAAGAAATGGGACTAAAGCTCATAGCTTGAGTCAACTCAAAGGTAACCCAACCTTGGATTGGAACAATAAAATAATTCAATGTGTAATAACAAAATTGTTGACTATAAAAGCTATATAATTGTAACTTTTAATTATCCATTCATCTTCTGTATAGTGTTGATCTGTACAAAATAAGAGGGTGATTGTAAACCTTAATGACTTGTGGCTTGCAAGGCAGGATATATATGTTGCAAAATATCCTCGAAGGAATTACCTATTTGAGAGTGTTAAGGTAAAATTCTATAGGAACTTGAGCAGTTCTCTAGAAATCTCAAGAAATCGAGATGCATACATGGTCGAAAAGTTCAAACATGTTGATGTGATCAAATGCCCACAAAGTGTGTGTTAAGTTTGCATGAGGCAAAGGCCAAGACTTATGTCACTTTGGGTTTGTATAGATGTAGCATATAACACTAATACAAAGTTCAAGTCCAAAAGATACTTTCTGATACACAATGTGATTGCCCTAATCATGTTTTCCTTTCCTTCGAACTTTATTATTATACTATACTTGTTTTTTATTATTATTTTGTTTCTCCAGTATTGAATCATGTGGAAAATTGTTGAATCATGTGGAAAATTATTGTTGTTACTTGGACTAGCAACATCTTGTTGCTCATATGTGATTCAATATGAATGTCTTTTTCAGTCCCACGTCGAATAGGAGAAAGGATTCTCCTTTATTTATATTACTTCTCGTTAGTAGGTAAGTGAGTTTTGGGGGTTTTGGGCTAAAGCCCACGCAACCCACGTGTGGGTGCACGAATTTTTGCTCATTTTTGACGCATTTAGCAGTTTACACGCTTGTGTGGTACGAGCCAAGCCAAGGGGGAAAATAGGTAATTTCAATTCTCCTATTTTTAAAATTTTATTTGAATTACGGTACTGATCTTAAGCAACCTCAATTCCTGAGCTGTTAAAATCAAACCTTTAGCCTACAACTGGACAAAGTAGTTAAGTTTATCAATTGTAACAATTCTAATGCGACCAAACCCTAACTACAATGATACTCCCAAAAATACCAATACAGTTCCGAACAAATTCAAGTTCAAACTCACTACATTCTCCCTGGAAAGCCACAGTCGAAGCCAGAAACTCCAGAACCTAGAAAACAAATATATCTAGATACGCAAAAAGATGAAACTTTAAGCCTTCAACTGCCAAAGAAGTCAACTTTACCGCATATAACAAATCCCATGTGATCAAACTCAATGTAACACTAGAAATAACAATCACAACGGCAATTGCAAGGCCAAACTCTAACCACATTTTTCAAAACCCTACGGAAAAAAAAATTTGAGTCTTTCATCGAGAGAATCGACGCACCTTGGTTGAGCAATTTCTGGGCCGTCTCGTTGGGATCCATGTTGGACTCCTTAAGGACGGCGTAGATGTCGGCATCGGAGTGGTTACCGACAACCTCCTTCAGCGACTGGATGACCTTCCGGACCTGGGTCGAGGTCTGCCGCTGCTGCTGCTGCTGATAGTGCTGGTTCCCACCGTCTGTTTTCGCGCCGGCCGCCATCGCTCGGTCAATCGAGGTCCAGAACGAGGAACGGACGAGCGAAACCCTAACCCTAAGGTGGAGGCGATCTGTAGAAGAACATCAAAGGAAGGGGGGTAGAAGAGGAAGAGCCTTTTGGGGGAAAACGAGGGTTTTGGGAGAGATGCAGAAAGAATTGTTGAGAAATTTATCGGGGTATCCAGGGAAAGGACGGAATGACGATAATACCCCTGCCTAATGAACTAGTGTACCGAATTTTGCTACCGGTTCGTTAATGTGGAAAACCGGACCGGGTATCTAAATTTGGTTCATATCTTTTCTTTTCTTTTTCTTTTTCATATTTTATTTCGCACACTAACCAACTTGGTAATCACGTATAGGTATTCGGGTTCGCACATAACTTACAAAAATTTAGCACGAGTATATTCCCATAAAGTCTAACGCAGGTCGGCACAAAGGCCTTCACATCACAATTTCATACAAGCAATCATATCATTCATATGCACTTTTGAAATTATTTAGACTCATTGTATGGAATATCCAATCGGGTCAATGAGAGAGAGTGTATGCATATAACCCATGAACGAGCTTTCGAAACTGAGAAGATCAATAAGAAGTCCAAAGCCGTAAAGACATGCTCTGATACCAATATGTCACGTCCCAATCTCCCGCAGGTAATCGGTCGTCCCCGCTAGGCGCGAATCACCGCGCCAGTGCTCCCGCGAGACGATCTTTCCCATCTTGACGTGATGTCGCACGAGCATAAGCTGAGCCAGTGCAAGGCCATGATCTGAACAGGCGGTAAGATGTCTAAGCCACATAGTCGCACAGATAGTCCGAGTGCAGCGGAATAAGAAACGAACAGGCGATTGGTAACAAGTTCACAGAGTTGTCAATAAAGGAAGCAATGAATAACACAAGTATAGAAGTAAAACAAGCACTTTATTGATATTGCACAAGTATCACAAGCGGCGCTAGGCTGAGATTACAAGTCGCTCAAGCCCTCTCTCTCATAAAACAATAAAAGTATGCCAAGTGGCTATAATTTGTAGAATGATACATAGCCGATGTTCCAACATTATGTCTTGTATATGTGCTTCAGTTTCGGACGCAACGTTCCAAGGCTCCAGAGCGAACTCCACGCCTTAGCACGCACGAAGGGGGGTTTCCGCACTGAACGAGGTTCTCCCGTACCCTGCAAGTAATCTAGTGGATTATCAGTACATGAATGGACTGGTGGGGAGGCTTCTCGTCCGCTCGATAAATCCATACACGTTATATAGGTTTTGTGCACCATCTATTAAGTTATTTTTCTAGTCTTGCCTTAGGATCAGTTTCATGACATAATAAAAATCCTAACTCGTGTGTCGGTGCGTCGTGCGATATAAAAGAACACTACGAGACTTACCAGCTTACCATTCGTCCTTCCCTGTCTAAGGCAAACCAAGTTAAACCAAGTACAAGCATATATATATAAGGAAATCCAGAGGCAATTGCATAAGCAAACACAAGTGTTGTAAGTGAGGTTCTATTTCAGGTGCACGAGTTACACAGATTTTCCATAAGTGTTGCAGAAGATGTTCAAGTGTTCAAATATGTACAAGTGTGTTATACTCATATCCGTTCAGGTGATTCAGATTACTCGATGCGATACAATGACTCACATGTGGATTGCCGCTAAGCGAGGATGACTTATCTATATGAACATGAGTCGCTGGCATAGCCATAAAGGACGAGTTATAGTCATTGACGAGGATGGTATGAAGCAAAAGTACACGGTGCGCTATATGCTATACCGTCCAGCACACGAGACTATCAGTCTTAGAGCGAGAATGGCGCAGCGTGAAGCGCACACGCCATCCTGCACCACACGATTAAGACTGCATGAGTTCCATCCGGATCGGCCCCGGTGCCCCGGAGACCGTCCGTGGAACGAGATCCAAAAATCTCTCTTGTTCAACAAGTTGTCCGCGACATGCAAGCCTTGGGTCTTCCAGATTCACGAGATTCATAACATGCTCAATCTTGATTCTTGCTCTGAACGAGTATTGCTCCATGAGCTGTGTTTCTTGCTTCCTTGACATGATTCTCTTCAGATTTCAACTTGACTTGATATAAATCCCCTAGTTCGGGAACTGCCTTGGCGACCCAACGGTCCCGGATACTTGTAGGTTAATATTATACAGAAGGACTATTTGATAGTCTTTTGGCTAACTAGATGCATGCACGATACAGATAGTGTTACTTGATTGTGGCATAAATTATGTGACAAGTATTGAAAGAAGGCAATTAGTACAAACTATAGTGTAAGCAGACAAGCATGCATTTATATAAAACATAAGCATTTACGTTAGCACGACCTAAGGGGTAGTGCGAGGAGTACAACCGTACATGGACATATCGAGTGTCACTACCCAATTCTAGAAAATAGGGTATATATTTTTTTTATTTGATAAATAGTGTATTGTATTTAATTATTTATATTTATAATTAATTAGTGCTTGTTTTATTTTTATTTTGATTGTTTTAGGGTTTTGGCTAGCCTGGACCCATGTCAGACCCTAGTGGACCCATGTCCGACCCAGCCCACACCCTTGTGAGAATTATTTTGGGGCTTAAAATTATTATTTTATTTTTAGGAGGTTAGTTGGAGAGATTTGGAGCTAGTTTGAGTGCATTTGGAGCCCCGAAACCCAAAACCGAGTTGCGGGAGGGTATTTTGGACTTTCCTTCATGTAAACCCCCATTTATTTCATATTGGCCGGCCTACCTACCCCCCCCAAACCGTGAGCACAGCAGCCTCACTTCCCCCTCTCTTCATTTACTTCTTCTTCTTCATTCCTTCTTCTTCTCCACTTCTCCTTTCTTCTTCCTTCCTTCTCCAAGTAAGCTTTTCTCCATCTTTCTTCTTTCTTTCTTCCATTTCTTCTTCTTTAAGCTAACCCTCACCTTGCATTTTCTCTAACCTAGGTGTGAGAAGCCTAGATCTAGTGTGGGAGATAGATTTGGAAGCTTGGAGCTTGAGGGAGTTGATTTGGAGGGAATTTGAGACTTTGGCCTTGGGATTCCAACTCCCAAGAGGTAAAACCTAACTTTCCCCTTCCTAATTATTTTTGTGTAGTGTAATTAGTGTTGTAGAACCCTCCTAGACCCTAACCCTACCCGTAGGAGGAAGTTGGAACTAGTTTGGGTGAGTTTAGAGACTTTGACATTAGGTTTTGTGTCGAATTCGGGTGGAATCCGAATTTGGCCCAATTTTGGGTGATGCCCTAGGTTAGATGGACCTAGGTAGACGTTGTCGGGTGTCTAGAGGGTGAGTGCGTGTCTCCGTTTGGACACGGGAAGCCGCGTCGCGGAGAAACGGGCGTTTCGGGCGAAATTGGGGCTTTTCGTCGTCGCCGATTCTAAGTTTGTGTGCGTTTCCGCCACGGGCCTAGAATCGACGTGGGAGCACATTTTCTAGGATCTAGACATCGTGTAGAGCGCGTGGGTAAATTTTGGGCCGATTCCGAGTTCGTTTGGTGTGCGTTTCAGGAGGTTTTCCGAGCCGCGCACCACGTGTTCGTCGAAATGACCGAACGGCCATTTCGACTTGGTTTCCTCGTTTCGGCTTTGTGCGCGCGTTGGGTTAGTATCGGGGAGTGTGTGCTAGAGTTTTCGGGCTATATTTTATATATTTTAGGGTATTGGTGAGTGTCGGGGTCGTTGGGCGTGAGTAGGGCGTGTGGTTTGAGTGTTGTGTGCGTGGTTGTGTTTGTTTTGATATGTGTCTCTATATATATATATTTATATATATGTATGTGTGTTTATGTATATATATTTATATATATATGTGTGTATTTATATTTATGTATTTGTATATGTATATGTCTATGTGTATATATATATGTATATGTGTAAGTGTGCTCGTGTGTATATGTATATATATATTTGAATATGTGTGTGTGTGTATATATCTTAGAGTGTGTGTGTATTGATATATATATATATTAATATGTGTGTTTATATATATATTTGTAGCTATGTATATATATATTTATGTGTGTGTGTGTTTTAGTGTGTTAGTGTGCTAGTGTGTGTGTTAGAATGTGTAGTTAAGTGTGTGTATATATATATGTATCTAGTTATATATATATAGATATATATGTATGTATATATATATATAGATAGTGATATATATATATATATGTATATATATGGGTGTGTGTGTGTGTGTATGTGTGAGGAAGGGGGAGGCAGCAGCCAGCGTGCGGGGGCAGAACCTGCACAGCAGCAGCAGCGTGCAGTGCGCTGCGCACTGCACTGTGCAGCAGCCCAGCTGCAGCAGCAAGCAGCAATGCTAGCAGCAGCAAGCAGCAATGTAGCTGCAGCAGCAGCTCCAGCAGCAACAAGAGCAGCAGTAACAGCAGCCAAGAGCAGTAGCAGCAGCATATAGAGCCAGCACAGCAGCAGCAATGCGAAGTATGGAGCAGCAGCAGCAGGAATAAGGAGCTCCAGCAGTAGCAGCGGGTAGTAGCTAGCGAGGGAGGAAGAGAGTTTGATATAGATATATATATATATGTTAGATAGATAAGTTAGATAGATAGATAGTAGGATAAATAGATAAGATAGCTAGTTAAATAGTTATTAGATACTTAGATAGATAGATACCTATATCTATGGATACTAGATAGGTAGATAGGTAGATAGGTAGTTTTATCTATCTAGGAGATAGATATCTATATACCTATAGTTAGTTATATATATATAGATATCTTGATAGGTAATATATATATATATGTTATGATTAGGTAAGGTAATGGGTAAACGGGTAAATGTGTGTGGATATCTATATACATAGGTATATACATACTTAGATGTATATATATATGGTAGATATATATATTACCTAGCCTAGATTAATAACTAGGTATATAATTAATAGCTAGGTAGCTAGTTAGAGGGTTTTAGGGCGAAACTTCAATACCTTGAGATACCGAGGTATCTCGATACCTTGAGATATTCAAGGTATTGAGTTTCGAGCGGGGTATTTGAGCATTAGCCTAGGAAATGCTTGGGAATGATTTTTATATGTTTATATATATATAATTACGCGTGCTAGCATAGGTTTTAGCGGGTTTAGGCGGGGTGCGTGGCCTAGGGCGAGGTATCGGATACCGAGGGTATCCCGGTATCTCGATTAGGCGAGTTTGTGAGTTTAGTAGCTTAATGAGCTCGGTTTGACCTAGAATTTCAGGGGCACCCTAGTTTGACCTAGCTTTGACCATAATTGTCCCCGTTGACCGTAAAAGTCAACGTTTGACCTAGTTTTGACCTAGAGTTGACTTTTTGGACCCCGGGTTGACTTTTTGACCCGAATTTCACCGGTTTGACCCGTTCGACCTAGAATAGCCCTAGAAGCCTGTTTTTAATTATTTTATATCAGTTTAAATGCTTAGAACCCTGTTTAATCCTTGTTTTTCGCATTAGGTCCTTGCGACACCGGTCCGGACCTCGATCCTCATCAGTTGCTCAGGACATCAGGCGAGTACCTACCTCTGATAGTTTCCATTTCATGATAGCGTTTATATCACCTGTTCTAGAACTGTAATACTTGATTCTGACACTTTATTACACGAGCTGGTACTAGTGGATCCCGTCATGAGGTGCTATCCCCCTTACCGTGTTCAGCGGGTACTCTATCACGTGTATTTCATCATGTGCTTCGGGTATTGATTATCATGTGCTATCATGTGCTTCTTGTGCTCTCGCCTTCGTGTGCGCGAGCTACTATCATGTACGTAGCGTGTTGTGGTTGGATCCAATGGTATTAGTGGGGGAGGGGAGTAGTGAGTTGGTTATATGATCAAAGCCAAACAGTATTCATGTGTATGTCGGTTATGCAACTCACGCATAACTGAGTTATCGTAGTGTTCTTCATGTGCAACCTAAGCCGATCATATAACGAACTTGTGCTCAAGGCACTTAGCTAGTTTTCATGTTTCTCACCTGCAGTTACTTTTCCACTACTTGTATTGTTCTCCAATTTACATTGCAGCTATTTATTGTGCTCCAGCATATATTTATTTCCTGTGCATCTTGATTACTTTTCTATTGCTCGTCATATACACCTTACCATGCATTTGGAGTTGCTTTCAGAGTTATGTACTTCGCTCCAGTCCTGACTGGGCATATTTTTTCCAGAGGATCCTGAGGACTATTACCCTACGTTCTACGGGCCTGGTATCGACGACTGTTGTGACCCCGAGGAGGAGTGCGCCGAGGAGACGCCGATAGTACCCTAGTTAGCTAGGTGGGTTTCCTGGGTTTTCCTTGTGGTTTGTATTTTGGATGACTGTACTTATTCTTTTGTGCTTCTGTGAGATATTGTAGCTTTTAGACTTGGACTGTATTATTTTGGATTGTCTTGCTCTCTTGGTTCTGGTTTTCTTTGTTTATATCATATCGTGCTTATTTCTTCCCCTAGATTTTGTGATTGAGATTCATATATATTGCGTGGTTGCCCTCCTTCGGGAGAAGATTATTTTGATATATATATTGCGTGGTTTTGCCCTCCTTTTGGAGAGGTCATGCTGGATTTTTCAGTGAGATATAGATAGATATGGTTGACCTAGAACGGACCTTTACAGCGTTCTACCGCCGATTCTGCGGCGTAGGCTGGACGTACCCACGGCTCATGCCCGATTTCCGGGTGCGGGTCGTGACATCGAGCGACATAAAATATAAGGTGTACCGTGTATACAAATGAAACAGTGCATTACGAAGGGTCCATAATGATCTACTCGAGACATAGCGGGGTCTACTTGCACGAAGCAAGAGTAGCCTGCGAGGGTCCAAGTTATAAGCTAAGTTTTATTTTCATGTTCTAACACAAGCAATACAATATAGGATTATTCCCTTAGCTAGGTGCGTTGTATTCATTATTAGCATGCATGGGGTGATTCACCTAGCGACTAGCATGTATCGTCCATATTTTTAAGTGTGATAGCTAAGCAAAGACAAGTTCATCGTAGCCACCCACCTTAGCGATGATTCGCCTCGGTCGAGTGATACTCCAAGCGAGCATTTGAAAGTCTAATTTTGAACTCCTGAAGGGCCAAGTCTGGAATCCTTTGCCTCAAATAATTTTTCTCGCTGAGCAAAGCGGGTCGGGTCATTGCACTTGCGCCATTTGAATCGGTTGTCCGCTTGAACGGAACGGATCGTTACACCCTGAGGCCAAGAACTTCTATATCTCAATCATTCAAACAAGTAGCAATAACATAGACCATTTCAGAATAAGCCGTGAGGCATCCCAAACGTCGCATAAGAATATTCTAGAGATCTAGCAATACTAAATGATATGTCAGATACAAGATCAAAAGTATACATAATAGTGAGTCAGCTGCAGTCTGATTATATTACGGTCATGTAGGGAACTAGTGTCCAGATACTTCGGTTAACAAGTGTCGGTTGGCTAAACGCCCAAAAGAATATAGTTTACAAAAGATGAGCAGTGAAACAAGTAACCCACTCGTGACCCTCAGTAGCCATCCTTCTGGTACGTACCATCAGTGAGGGAGAAGTAAGCTTGATCCTCAGGTGTTGGCTCTAAACCTAGTCATGCAAAACCAGTGGGGTCAGACCCCAAATAGCAAGTACCACAAAGAAAGCACGAAATAAAAAATAAAACCAGTACTGAAGCATGAGATGCATGAGCCAACAATTAACGACATATGTCCCATCCATGACAAGATACGACACCCCTTCACCAAACAAGAACAAGAAGTGTCATATCACATCAAGATTGAATACGTCCCTTGATTATGGTCAAGCTAAAATACTCTGCGTCATAGTTTCAGTCCACAGCCTATCATAACACAACAGCGCAACCCAACAACCAAACAAGGACATGGGTAGAACTATCATGTCACAACAGCCTGTGTCCCTAATTCCACTCAACAGAAGGCACATTACACAAGCAGAGATACAATATAAGAAATAACATAGCTTCGGTCCATAGAATATCGTAACATAACGATAAAACCCAATAACCAAACAAGGACATGGGATGAATCATCATACCATGATAGCCCACTTTCCTGGCTAGACATATAATATAAGCAAATTAGACGGTCAATCATGTATTACGGCTTGATATGCGATCTTTGGGTTATCCCAGTATGAGTATCCTCATATCGTGCCATAATCGAGCAGGGCTGGCTGAACCAATGATATGCGAGCAAGAATATATGTAAAATGATGCACCAGTCCTTTGCAGGGGCACTGAGCTAATTATTAATCAGTAATTGTTCCATGCTTTATATAAGAAAGATACTTGCTCGGCCTTATAATTAAATCAGATACTGCACTCCACTAATGCGGATGATATACATTATCTGTGGTGGCCAACCTTTACTCTCAGCTAATTTAGGGTGGTTCGACATGCACGATCTCGAGATACCGTTCCCTCCCAATGCTCTACAAACTAAGTTGCCTAGTTTACCTTATATTAATTAGAATCCCATGCCGTGGTCACATGAACATCCTTTCTTAGATATCGTACTTTAAGTATGGGCACTCTTGATACTAATCCATATTGTCACTCGAAAGTTAAATCTGGATTCACCCAAGTGTGATACAACAATCAATACTATCTAGCCACAGCTAAAGTCACTGTCCAACTACTAGATCCGTGCAAGGAAATAAGTACATATATCACGTAGCAAGAGTATGTGACACGATGACTCACTATATATATATCAAGTAGCACTCTTGGTGCGATCAAGTGTATCAGCACGGATACAATAGTCAGGGCAAGAACATGTTCTAGAATCAAGATCATGGACAAGCTTGTCATGTAGCAAGATATTCAGGACATGACAGATAAACACTGGTTATATTAATTGTCACTTTATTATATCGATATATGAGGATAAGAGTAGTGCAAGAATTTCTCGAGATCAGATTCACAATCCTTAAACCAAATAAGGACCGGGATTGCAGACCCCCCCCCCCCCGAGTTGAACTACGCCCCTTATTCTATCCAATGTATAATAAGGTGGTCAAGGACAAGTATTTTGATTAGCAAGTTAGTACATATAAGGCCACATCTACATAGCTCATGTCAAGTGCTTAGTCAAATTTAGCATATGGTCACATTTGGGTCATATAAGTCATTTCTAGATTTAACACACAGTATCACAATCATTCAATCAAAAAAAAAATATTAAACCAAGCAAGTGTCCAATGTGTCCAAGAAACATGGTGTCGTATAGGAACAATAGGCGATAGGCAAGTTGCCGCATGAAGCAGGATTCCGCATGAGACTGGGTACCGCATGAAGTCACAACCTCATGAGGCCGCATGCAATCGAGGCCGCATAGTTGGCTTGGACACATAGGCGAGGCAAAGTCCACTCTTCAAAAAAGTGCAATGTGACAATCAATAAATGCAAGTCAGAAGAAGTGACATAAAGTAATAGATGTGACATACAGAAAGTGTACCAGGAGAAAAGACAAAGTTATCTTAAAAAGTCGTGCTAAGTCGGTGAGAAGTTATGCGTCCAGAAAAGAGGGTCGCATAGCTCCTGGCCGCATAGACGACGAGGCCGCATACTCCTGTTGGCCGCATACACACTCGTCTTGAGTCAGCATGTGGTCATCTTGTTTGACGTATGACTGAAATCTGCACCACATCGTGCCGCATAACACTCATTCGTCTCCTCCAACAACAGCTTTTCGGCCATGGCCAAAAGCTCAAAAATGAGAAATTATTTCTTCCATAGAAACCTCAAATAAAGTCCAAATTAAGCAAAGTAAAGTTCTAAACTACTCAAAATAAAATCTCATCAACGTAGAACATCAAGTTTTTGAAAAAAAAAAGTTTTAGGAGATCAAAACCCAAGAAAACTCAAGAACACATAAAAAGCTTGTAACTACAAGTCTAAATCTACACTAATCCATCCACCAAAATCGAAAATACCAAATTCTAAATGTATGGAGAAACACATAATAAACATAATGGAACAATAAAAATAGAGGATTTCTTCATTTCTCATGCAAGGTGTACTTGCCTATGGAGGGAGAGAGAACCTAAGAGAGAGAATATAAGAAGAATAATAAGAAGAGAGAGAGAGAGAGAGAGAGAGAGAGAGAGAGAGAGAGAGAGAGAGTCAAGTTGGGTTATATATGGAGGGTTTGAGGTTTGGACCATGGGTTCAACTCATGATCAAACCAAACCAACAAAATAAACCAAGAGCGAAGTGAACCAAAGAATGGGTCTAGTCTCCATGACATGCATTATAACTACCATGCAAGCAAAATTATCATTAGCAGGGAAAAATGATATATTTCAAATACGTATATTGGGAACGGGAAGTGGCATCATTGCAAAATATTGTATTGATATGATATTCCATATTTAGGTTGAGGCATTGTTACGGATACCGTTGATATTTTATCCCAGATTTCAGGCGAGTACATTCTCTAATAGTTTTTCATTGATGATATCTTCTATGTTTATCTGGTGTAGATATCCTTGATTTATTGATAAATGGTTACACGGATTGGTATTTTCGGGTCCCGTCATGGAATATTTTTTCTTGTGTATCTTGATGTATCTTGTGCAAACCTTGTTGTTCTTGTACTTGTATAGACATCGATTCTTAAGAAGACTTGCTACCTTCTCACAGAATCATGTGTCGTAGCGTGCCATGGTTAGATCCACTATACCAGTCGGGGACGGAGAGTGTTAGTGTAGATATGTGATAATATCCTCCTTGTGCATGCCTTGTTCCTTGTGAGTGTTAATCATACATCGCACATATGATTAACCGGGCCCTAATCCTTGTGTAAGTTCCTAAGACGATCACATGTTGAAACTAGTACTCACTCACTCAGCTAGTTGTATTTATTTACAACCTTCCATACCTTGTATATTTTTTGCTTTTGTTCTATTTACCTTGTATTTTTTTCTATTTACTGTTATATAGTCTTTATCATTTATTGGAACTGTTGTTAGAGTTTTGTGCTTCACTCAAATCCTGACTGAATATATTTTTAGATGATGTTGAGGATTGGTATCCTACACAGTATGTGTAACACCCCGTTCCGTTCTAGCGGACTACCATCTCAAACGGCAAAAGTGCAACTGTCCCGACCCGCTTTGCCTCAAAGAAGAAGCAAAGGATATCCAGACTTGTCCCTACAGGAATCTGGCTTAGGCTTTCAGAGGCTCGCTCAGACGTATCGCTCTACCGAGGCGAATCATCGCTAAGGTGGGTGGCTACGGTGAACTTGTCTTTGCTTAGCCAGCACACATAAAATATGGAATATTCATGCTAGTCGCTAGGTGAATCACCCCCTGCATGCTAATAAATCCAACGCACCTAGCTAAGGGAATAATCCCAACCTGTATTGCTATGCTAGAACATGGAAAATAAAATACTGCTTATATATGTTCAGACCCTCGCATGCTAAGTCCCTTAACGGTTTCATCTCTCGGACTACCTTCGGGCCCGAGCAACGTTCCTGCTTATGTTCCTTAGAAATGCATGCTTGTCTGCTTGATTGTTACCGTGTTTTCATCCAAACCTCGGAAGACTACAAAGTAGTCATTCCGTGCCTGAATGAACCCGCAAGTATTCGGGACCGTTAGGTCACCAAGGCAGTTCTCGATCCAGGGGACTGCATCATGCCAAGTAAAAGAATCATGCTTCTGTGACAAGACTCATTCAGGTATTCGGATCTTCCTGCAAGTCTCCCTTGTGTGCGGGCTTACAGCAGCCCAGGAGACTGTGCATATCCAATAGCTAAATGAATCTCATGTGCTCGTGTGTAAATTAATAATCGTGTTCGATCATGGACAACTTGTGCACAAGGGTATAAGTTCTGCGGACGGTGCTGGGGCACTGGCACCGATCCGATCCGAGCAGACTTCGTGTGTAGTCATCGTGTGCGGACTGGATAGCTTGCAACGCATCGTGTGTTATCGTGTATTCAATATGAGCTCCCGTTGCTTGCTATCCATGTCCATGACTAGTCCATTATGGCATCAAGCCAGTGATCATCGTGTGCAATTAAACTTGTGGCTTAGTCATCGTGTACGGATGGGATAACTTGCAACACATCGTGTGTTTATCGTGTGCTCTCGTTGCATGTTATCCTTATCCATGACTCTGTCCACCTCGTGTGTTTAAACTTGAACATTATAACTATTCAATGCTTGCTTGTAAAATGGAAGATAAACAAGTCATCCTCGCTTAGCGGCTATCCGCGTGCGAGTCATTGCATAGCATCAATGAATAACTTAACACCTGAACGATCATGTTATAAGGACCCTCCTGTTTGCATATGCTATGCCTCCTGAATGTTTATACTTACTGTGCCTGAATTAATCATGTTTGCCTTGGACAGAGAAGGAGAAATGGTAAGTTGGTAAGTCTCGCCGTGTTTCCTCAAACATCGCACGGCGCACTGCCCGACACGATAAGCTATTCAATGTTTGCATGAAACTGATCCTAAGGCAACTAGAAAGACAACTTAATAGTTGTGCACGGAACCTGTATTACGTGTTTGGATTTGTCGAGCGGGCGAGTAGCTTCCCCACCAGTGCATTCAATGTACTGATAATCCACCAGTTTGTATGCAGGGTGCGGGAGAACCTCGTTCGGTGCGGATGCCTCCAACGTGCGTGCTAAGGCCAGAAGTTTCCCTCTGAAGCCTTGCAACGGTGCGTCCGGGACTGAAGCGCATATACAAGACATAATGTTGTGAACATAGCCCGAACTCGCCTGAACATCGCCTGTACAATCATTCCACAGTTGTAGCCACTTGGCACGCTTTTACTATTTCAGAGAGAGAGGCTTGAGCGACTTGTAATCTCGGCTACACGCCGCCTGTAACACTTGTTCATATCAATAAAGAGATTACTTTACTTCAACTTGTGTTTCAATGCTTCCGCTATATATATTTGTCAACTCAGTGAACCTGTTACCGATCGCCTATGCGTTCATGACTCCGCTGCACTCGGACAATCTGTGCGACTCTGTGGCTTAGAACTCTTGCCGCCAGCCAATGAACCATGGCCTTGCACGGGCGTGGCTCACGCTCGTGCGGCATCACGCCCGGATGGGTCAACCGATCGTTCCGCGAGAGAGCTGGCGAGGGTGATTCCCGCCTAGCGGGAACGGCCGATTGCCTGCGGGAGATCGGGGCGTGACAGTATGGACCCCAGGATATGGTAGGAGTAGAGTTAGAGACTTTGGCTCAGGAGGACTAGTACCAGTCGAGGGAGATGACATACTAGATGTAGCTTAGTATATTAGCTAGCTCTTATTGTACTGGATTTGTCTCTAGCTTTGACATTAGTGTTATATCTCTATTTGGAGACTCATTTGGATATTGATAGCATTTAGACTTATATCATGAGTTGTATATTGACTCTTATTCTTGTTTCTCTTATATCATATTCGTGCGTTATTTCTCCCTTATAGATTCTTATGATTAAGTATTCATATTGATATTGAGATAATGTTATATAATGTGAATCATTATTGTTAGATAGTATAGTAGACCTAAACAAGGTTCTACCGTCGATGGTGCGGTGTAGGTTAGACGTACCCACGGCCCATGCTCGATTATTCGGGGATGGGTCGTGATAATTTCTCGCTGCACCATCAATAAGTAAGCGCCTGCTGTCCTTCTAAAGGTATCTACAGCGATGTTAGCTTTCCGTGGATGATACTGAAGGTTAAGGTCATAATCCACCAAACGTTCTAACCATCTCCTCTGCCGTATATTGAGATCTTTTTGAGTAAACACATACTTCAGGCTCTTATAATCCGTAAAAATCTCTACTCTTTCTCCGCACAGATAATGCCTCCAAAGCTTGAGTGCAAATACGACTGATACTAACTCCAAATCATGTGTTGGATAGTTCTTCTCATGGTCTCGAAGTTGCTGAGATGCATAAGCTATAACTTTACCATGCTACATAAGGACACATCCCAATCCTTTGTCTGATGTATCATAATAAATTATGAATCCACTTAATCAATCTGGAAGCGTCAAAATATGGGCTATAACTAACTTCTGCTTGAGATTCTTAAAAGAAGTTTGACAAGCATTGGTCCATTCAAAGAACACATCCTTTCGTGTCAACTGTGTCAAGGGTGCGAAGATTCTAACAAAATAATCCACAAACCGTCGATAATATCTTGCTAACCCTAGAAAACTGCAAACTTCTGCTACGGTACTAGGAGTTGGCCAAGTCACAATAGCATATATCTTCTTGGGATCTACCTCGAGTCCTCCTCTAGCAATGATATGACCTAAGTAAGAAATACGATCAAGCCATAATTCGTATTTGTTGAATAGCGTATAGTTGATGCTCCTTGAGTACTTGAAAAACTATGTGAAGATGTTGCTCATGCTCTGCTTCACTCTGACTGTAGACCAAGATGTCCTCGATAAATAATATTAAGAACTTGTCCAATTAGGGCATGAATATACGATTCATGAGATCCATGAACACTGCTGGCACATTGGTTGCTCCAAAAGGTATCACAAGAAACTCCCAAAGGCATACCTCGATCTGAACTTCATCTTGGGTATATCTTGTACTCTGACTCTGATCTTATGGTATCCTGACCGCAAATCTATCTTTGACAATATTGCTGCCCCACTGATCTGGTCGAACAAGTTGTCTATCCGAGGCAATGATACTTGTTCTTGATGGTCACCGCATTTAGTGTACGATAGTCAACACATAAACTTGATGTTCCATCCTTCTTCTTTACAAGAAGCATCGAGGCTCCCCAAGGTACTAGCACGAATGAATCCCTTGGTTCTCAATTCTTCAATTATTCGGTACAAGATCTCCAACTTCTGATAGTGCCATAATATAGATTCTCTCTGACACTGGTGCTGTCCCAGAAATCAAATTAATAGTAAACTAGATCTCTCTCTGGCGGCATGCCTAGAAGGTCTTCTGGAAATACATCTGAGAATTCGCTAACAACTTGGGAAAACTGCACTTCTTCAGCCACTGACATCCTCAGGACAACTGACAAAGATTCTACCTCGCCTCTAGAATATGAGAACTCCTCTTCACCAGGGACACAAAAGATAACCTTGCCGGCATGACAATCTATTGATACATGTCGAGCACTCAACCAATCCATTCCTAGGATAACATTATAATCGCCCATCGAAAACTCTATCAGCCTAGCAGAAAAATCTTTTATGCACACTACGACTCGACACGAGACATAAACTCTATCTACTCCCACGAGACCATTACCAGAAAGTATATTAAGCCTACTGCTAATGACTTGGTCTCCAAACCTAATTCGTGCAAACATAAATAAATATGACGCACTAGAATCAAACAATACAGTAGCTGAATGAGAGTTGACAAGAATGGTACCTGCCACCACCTCACCTGAGGCTAACTCCTCTTGTAGGGTGAGTACCATAGCCTGGCCATGCCCTCTTGGTGGTTGTCCCCTCTGTTGCCGACCTCTTGGCCTGGTCTGAACTTGGGCATGCATATATTAATGTGGCCTCTGTTGCTGGAACACTTGAGACTAGGTCGGCAAAGGCCTCGGACCCTGGTACTGCTGAACTGGCGCTGGTGCCCTATATTGCGGACCTGCCGGGGAAGACGATGATGAACTGGCTCTTCATGGGAAAGATACCACTCTATGGTTTGAAGCGCCACAGACCAAGCACAACCCTTATTCTCTACAACACTCTGATAAAATATGCCCTAGTTTTCCATAATGAGAATACCCCACTGAAGGAGATGATCTCTGTTGCTGAGGACGTGTCAGAGCTGGTCGCTGAAACGATGCTGCCGAAGTTGTCCTTGTTGGGGTCCCAATCATCAAAGCTCGCACTTTTGGAGCTAGTGCTGAAGATTGGGTATAAAAATCTCCTGAGATGTGAGACCTCTTCCGGCCCCTGACCCTATCGAAAATCTTCTCGGAGGTGTACTCGTGCCTCTTCGCCGCCCGCATTACGACGTCGAACGTCTAGAAATCATGTTGTTCTACTGCCAAGATGATCTCTAGGTGAATTCCCTGCTAAAGCCTCATTCTCTTTCCAATTCGGTCGACACCAAGGTGGGAGCAAACTGACTCAACCTACAGAACTCTACTGCGTAGTCATCGACAGTCCTGCCCATATGCTTCAAGTTGTTGAATCTCTCTGGAAGACCATAACACGACACCGCATCAAAGTACCTTGTCTGAAATCTCTCGCTAAATATTGCCTATAGGACAAGTGTTGTTAAAGAAATCGCTTGAGCTGCCCACCAGTTTCGGGCCAAGTCTAATAACTGTAGTCGCACAATTGCCACTTGTTCCCTTTCTGGAACTCCTGCTGCCTCAAGTATAGCTTCGGTGTCCTGAAGTCATGCATTAGATGCAAACACATCCTCGGTACCATAGAAATACGGGGGTTGAAGGCAGTTGAAGTTGCTTGCCGAGTTGTTAGCAGGATGTTTGCCTATTTCCAAAGCCTCTTGTACTGACTGGGTGAAAGCGTCATCTCGGCGCTCTTGAGATGCTAGTAACTGTCTGATGATCCCCATCAGGGCTTGTGTATCACCTTCGATATTCTGTGGTACTGGCGGGGCTATCACTGCAGGTATAACTAGTGGTTCTGGCTGGACCTGCTAATCCATATCTTGAGCCATCCTGGACTCTGCTTCAGAATACTGAGGCTGAACCTCAAGAAGCTGTTGGCTGGCTGGGGGTTGTCCTGCTACTGGCGGAACTCTAGCTAGAAGATCGAAGGGACCAAAAATATTGTCCCTAAAAGATAGATGACACAAGAATCAAACCGGAAGGACATGATGGATCGAAGAAGCAAGCAAATAACGGGCCAAGGATACAGGAAAGTAGAGTAACAAGAAAGGAGTTCAAGGAGTGACATAATTGAGACATCTAAATATATGGCAAATCTCCACATATTTGAAAATCAGACCTGCATGGGCCACCACTTAAACCCTGTCATGTCCCAGAACAAGAATAATGGAGAGCAGGGACAGATACCCCAAGGATATGGTCATGGCTGTCTAAGACATGTGGGATTTACTCTACATTCCATCAGTCAGTCATGGATCAAGTAATCATAGGTGTCTCAATCTCAAGTAAGCAACAAGTTACAAGATGTATAATTACCAAACATATAATAGTAAGGCATCCAAAACCATACATATACAGATGATCATGGAGCTAGTTAAAAAATAAAGAACTAGCGAGAGTACAATATTACATGATCAGCTCTAGCTATATGTAACGACCCGTTCCGCTCAAGCGGACTGCCGATTCAAACGGCAAAAGTGCAACGTCTCGACCCGCTTTGCTTCAGCGAGAATACTCGTTTGAGGCAAGAGAATTTTCAGACTTGGCTCTTCAAGAGTTCCGACTTAGGCTTTTAGAGGCTCGCTCGGAGTATCGCTCTACCGAGACGAATTATCGCTAAGGTGGGTGGCTACGATGAACTTGTCTTTGCTTAGCCAGTATACTTAAAATATAGATGTTTCATGCTAGTCGCTAGGTGAATCACCCCTTGCATGCTAATAAGAATACAATGTACCTAGCTAAGGGAATAATCCCAACTTGTATTGCTTGTGCTAGAACATGGAAATAAAATATTGCTTATAATCAGACCCTCGCATGCTACCTTTGCCTTGTGCAACTAGAACCCCGCTATGCCTCGAGTAGAATATTATACTCTTCGTAGTGCACTGTTCACTTGCCACACTGCACGACCCTAGGTTATATCGCTCGGTAAGTCCCTTATGGTTTCACTCCTCGGCTTACCCTCGGGCCTGAGCCGACGTAAATGTTGAGTTTTCATATGAATGCAATGCTTGCCTGCTTATATGTTAAATTGTACTCTTGCCTCGATTCAATGTTTGTCACATAATTACATGTCAATATCTACAAGTATGAATATTAAAAGTATTCGGGACCGTTAGGTCGCCAAGGCATTTCCCGAACTAGGGGACTGCATCAAGGATAGTCAAGCAAGATAACATCGCAACACTTCAGAAAAGTGATACTCGTCTTGTACTCAATCTAATGGCTCAGGGAGACTATGAAAAGACAAATCATGCTATATGATTGTCTCATGCTCGTATTGCCTTAGATTGCATCAAGTCAAGTAGAACACTGAACGAGAATCGTGTTAAGTAAAGCAATAAATCACAGCTTGTGGAGCAATGCTTGTTCAGTAAAGCAATAAGACTATCGTTATGAATATGGATTGACCCAAGACCTGCATATCGCGGACAACTTGTGCACAAGGTTTATGTGGTTTTTGTGGTGGATTGCCAGGGCGCTGGGACCGGTTTGATCCGGACGAAAACATTATGTATAGTCGTATGTTATGGACGGAGTGTTATGTAGCGGGGCTCACCACCTGCGTTGTATATCATTTTTGTCTCGAGACTGTAAACCCGTCCTTTATGGCTATGCCAGCGACTTTTGTCATATAGATAAGTCATCCTCGCTTAGCGGCTATCCGCGTGCGAGTCTTTGCATCACATCAAAGAGTAACCTGAACAGCAACGATATAAATATGAGACACTTGTGAGTTATAGAAATATTGAACATCCAAAGCAACACTTTCGGATAACCTATATAATCGTGCACCGAAGCATAATCTCGCTCAGCATACTTGTGCTTGCATATGCTACTACTTGGATTTCATTATATGTCCATGCTTGAATTAATTTGGTTTGCCTTGGACAGGGAAGGGCAAATGGTAAGTTGGTAAATTTCGCCGTGTTTTCTCTTATATCGCACGACGCACCGCCACACGAGTTAGGATATTCATCATTGACATGAAAATAGTTTCCTAAGGCAACTAGAAAGACAACATAATAGTTGGTGCACGGAACTTATATTACGTGTTTGGATTTATCGAGCGGACGAGTAGCCTCCCCACCAGTGCATTCATGTACTGATAACCCACCAGATTGCTTGTGTAGCGCCCCGTTCCTCCTATTCGAGGAGCGCGGCTAAGAAACACAAGACAGTATCGTTCGATCGGGATAGATTGAATTAAGAACTCGTCCTCGTTATGGATTTGTTTCTTCGGAATTGATTCCCATATTCAGTGGACCGCGCTCCAAGGATCGGCTTAGCGGCAGAGTCAGGAGGGACCACTCTGCTGCTATCTTTTATTGCCTCGGTTTTCGATGTCGCTTGTTGCTTTCATGCTTTGAGTTGGTTTTAGGATTTGCTTGTTTTCCTTGAACGGTTTCGATGGTTTTCATTGTTTTCGTTCATTGAACTGCGTTTCTATTCCGAGATTGGAAAGAGAGGAAGAAGTATTAATCGAGCTGTTCGTGTGCAGGTGAACGAGCAGTAGGCGGCTTGCGAGCGGAGTCGTGAAACGCCTCTTTCCTTCTCCCTTCCAAAATCTAAATGAGTGGCTACCAACCCGATTAGCTAGCCCTGCTTCCAAGCTTCACACCTTAAAATCTTGCATTCTCCTTTGCCCCGATCAAACGATACCAAGTAATAATAAAAGAGATCAAGATAAAAAGGGAATAGACTTGGAAATATTGCTTGTCAACTAAACTTATGAACGGTTATCATCCTGCATGTTAGTTCGTTTATAACTGTTCTATGAATCGTGCTAAGTATGGAATTATGCTTGTTATGAAATAAACTGTCAGGAAGACTATGCAAAACCATTATGCTATGGAACAAATTCTATGAGTGTGTTTGATCACGGACAACTTGTGCACAAGGTATGTTATGAGTTCCGCGGACGGTCACCGGAGCGCCGGGACCGATCCGATCTGGACGGAACGTATGTATAGTCGTATGTTATGGGACAAAGTGTTATGCAGCGGGGCTCGCCACCTGCGTTGTATATCACTTGTGTCTTGAGACTATAACCCGTCCCTTCGTGGCATCATGCCAGTGATCCCTATGTATATTTAAACCTGTTGCATACTAACTTGTGTCTTCGTGGCAGGGAAGGCATGGTAAGTATTGTGCAGGTGATCCAGACGGCAGGTAAAAATCCACCGAACGGTGGCACGTTCATTTCAGTAAATTCTATATGCTGCTTACTTGTAAATGGACTAAGGCAAGATAGAAACCCACAAAAATATGCATGCTTCATTAAACAACGTGTTGATTGGTATAGTTCGGTTAGCTCGCCTTCACCAGTATGTTTCGACATGCTGACCCTCGTTGAAACAGGTTCTCCGCACCAAAGACGAACCGAGCGAGGAGCCGAAGTCGTCTTCCCGATCCAGTCCAGCTGTTAGCGCATCTTCACCGCGCCCCTTGAAGTATTTTGAAGTCAGGAGCTTGCAACTCTTCATACACAAATACAGCTCCGTGGCAAAGCTATCCTCCAGCCAGGAGGTCTATATCTTTTGAAGTTTAGTAAAGGGATATAATGTACATGACTGCTATCTCATTTTGAGTCAACACTTTTGTAAGCCGTTCGGCATATTAGTTGACTCGTTCAGGAGTTTGTAATAGATGTTCATTATCAATAAAGAGAACTTTTCCATGTTTCAAATCTGTGTTTCAATTTATCTGCGTACTCTGAATATATGCTTGCTATGCAAATCATTAAAGCCTTGTGCGGGCGCAACCCCAGGCCCGCACGGCGGTCACGATTCGGGGGACGCCTCAAACGATTCTACAGAATCGGGTCGTGACAGCTTGCAGGGTGCGGGAGAACCTCGTTCGGTGCGGATGCCTCCTTCGTGCATGCTAAGACGTGGAGTTCACTCTGGAGCCTTGGAGCATTGCGTCCGGAACTGAAGCACATATACAAGACATAATATTGAAACATCGCCTATACATCATTCCGCAAATGTAGCCACTTGGCATGCTTTTACTGTTTCAGAGAGAGATAGGCTTAAGCGACTATAATCTCGGCTATGCGCCGTCTGTAACACTAGTTCAACATCAATAAAGAGTTTGCTTTACTTCTATACTTGTGTTATTCAATGCTTCCGCTATTGATGACTCAGTGAACTTGTTACCAATAGCCTATTCGTTTATAATTCCGTTGCACTCGGACAATCTGTGCGACTCTGTGGCTTAGACCTCTTACCGCCAGCCAGAACCACGACCTTGCATGGGCGCAGCTCACGCTTGTGCGGCATCACGCCCATATGGGTCAAGCGATCGTCCTGCGGGAGCGCTGGCGCGGTGATTCTCGCCTAGCAGGGACGGCCGATTAGCCTGCGGGAGATCGGACGTGACAGATTGGTATCAGAGCTTGGCTATACGCCTTTGGACTTCGTTTTAATTTTCTCAGTTTCAAAAGCTCGTTCGTGGGTTAAGTGCACACACTCTCTCTCAATGTCCCAACGGAATGTTCTAAATAATAAGTCTAAATACTTTTAAAAGTACATGTAAATGATGTGATTACTTGTACAAAATTGTGATGCTAAGGCCTTTGTGGCGACCTGTGCTAGACTTATGGGCTTAGACTCATGCTAGAATTTACATGTTATGTGCGAACCTGAAATGCCTATACATGTTTGCCCAACTGGTTAGTGTACGGAATCGAATATTGTCCCGAACGGTTAGCTATGCACACAGTCTTTCGGCTAACTTGTGTTGAGTATCGTGCACCAAGACCCTCTGGCGCAAGCTAGTTGCAACGAGAATGGGATATCGTCAGGAATAAGACAAGTCAGACTTAAAATGCCAACCGATAGAACATTCTCGGATTTATCGTTTAGGCGAACATAGAAAATCGTGCTTGGATGTTGAGAAATAGATCAAACGATATTTCGTGCCAGAAAATACAAATCGGATATGAATTTGATTGGATGACTCAATTCCGAGTGGCGTATGCATCATTTAGAAATGTCCAAATGGATTCATAGGTCTCGTGCGATAGTCGGATTGAACGATTGGAGAATGTGTCACGCCCCAGTCCCAAAATACGTAGGACTAGGAATACGTAACACGCCAACCGTATGTATACGAATTCCAATATATGGAAACCATATACACACGTACGCTGTACATGAATATCCAATCCACAGTGGTAGTATACTGTCATAACAAGTCACACGCAATCTATATCTCATCCACAGCACAGATAAATAGATAAATGGAAATAAATAACTGAATATTAAATAAGCAGTCTCAAAGTATGATAGTCGGATGGAAACAAATCCACTGTAAATCGACTATACTAAACTACTAAAGAGAGAAGAGAATAAACTCTAATATAAGAATGAATGTCTCTAAAAGAAAAGCAGCTAGGATCTCTAAGCAGCTGTAATGAATCACATATAATTCGAAGGTAAGACCTCCTCAGTCTGATAGGTAGCGTCAGATCCAGGTCCATACTCCTGCGGATACTCCTGCTCATCTATATCTGGAAAGGTACCAGGTCCTCAGAGGGACGTAACAAGATACATATAAACATGCCAATAAAGTACTGAAATGTAAACATCCAATGGGGTCGCCTAACCGTCACGACTTCTCCTATCAAGTCTCAGCTATGCAAGAAATGGATTCAGTGGTCCAACAGTGAACCCGGTCAGGTATCCATCCTACGTACAGATCCTAGTACGGATCCATGGCAATTGTTAATGGGTATTCTACTGTTCTAGAATAGTCTCTCACAACAAAAATAAAAATTCAATCACAGAAATACAGCATGTATGATACACAAAATATAAAATATAAAATTCAATAACGAAAATTACACTCTCTCTCTTCCGCATCACTTTGTCAATTTTTTTTAACAAAGTGGATATGGCAAATAAAAGGTAAATCTCCATCAGAAAGTTCACTCCTAGGCAAAATCGGAATATGCCATTCAATGTCCAAATGGTCGAACCAAACAGCCCCTGAGCATTAAAAAAAAACATTGAGATACCTTATTTAGAAAATTATAAAAAAATATCCTAAGAATGATATATAAACGTTTAGAAAATTCTATAGGAATATCTTAATAATAATATATAAACGTTGATATGGAAATTTGCCTCAAATTTTCACTTGTTAAAGCCCAATAAGCACATTCGAGTTGATGTCATCATGCATGTTCTATAATTATACTTTTTTTTTTTGAAAACATAATTATGTATATATTATAAGTTACTATATAATGTAGAAACAATATCGGCTAAAATCCAATAACAAAGCCCACATGCAATTGTAATTACTGTAACCTGTTCTACAATCATCCATCCCAACTTGCTATGAATAAGAACATCCACTGCGGTAGAGATTTCAATGATACATTTTAGATTTGGTCAAATTTTGTAGCATTTGAAGGCCGTCGTAGACATTTGTCCATACTTAAAAATTATTAGAAAGCTAAGAGACACTTCATATTTGGAGCATGTTCTAGCTCCTCTACATTAATTGTTGGGCACACCAAAAGTAACTAAAAAGGAAAAAAAAAATGAAAAGAGGGAGGACAAAACTTACCGAATAAGAAAAAAAAAATAAAGAGAAAAAAAGGAAGAGAAAAATATGAGATTAATTTGGAGTATACCATCGTATGATAATATCATGGAGACACTCCAAAAGTAGTAATTTACAAAAATTTTAATAATTTTGAGTATGTGTCTGGAATGTCTTCATTGTGGATGCTCTAATAGTTTTGTTCATCAGAAAAAAAATGTGTCCTTTATAATTGTGAGTCAATAGTCATTTGTCTTAATCATATATTGGTCCAGGGAACACACAAATTTGACTATATTTTGTTGATCATATGATCCGACAATCTTATATTGATCATGTATAAGACCACCGTATTAATATTATCAATATGTAAACTGTTACATCATGTAGTCGATAAAATATGATCAGATTTTCGTATCCCCTTAGCATTATTGATTGATTTAACTTGAACATTGGAGGAATTTCAAGAGAGGAACCCTTATTCAGTTATTTACTTCTTGTTGGTGAAAAAAAAAGGACATCCACCTTCTTCATGGAGCCCCATTTCCGTCATGCCATTTAGAGTTCTAATGAAGTTGCAATACGACATCAAACATTTCACTGATTTGAACACCAAGATCTAACGGATAATCTAGTAAAGAAAAAACAATAACAAATTAATAATTGAGTAACAATAATGGAGAAAACGTAAGCTAATCACATTGCTAATACTAATAGGGAGAGCTAGTGTTTTGGAATTGGAACTTTAGACTGAAGGTGAATTTGGATTCCTATAGCCCATATGAGAGGTTTCACGAGAGATTGGTCACAAAAAAATTGTCCTTATTTTACACCTCAAAACGAAAAACTGTCTGCATTAAATTCGAGTTCGAATATGATTCAATGAACAACATTTTCAGACTTCATAATGGTTCAACCAATTGCAAAGATCTCATTGTTTTGACGGATAGTCATAAGGGTGAACATTCCGTTTATTCGGTTTCAACCGAACTAATACAGTCAGAATCGAATAAATCGAAGTTCTAAAAATCCAAAATTAAATCGAACAGAAATTAGTCAAAACCGAAACTATTTGGTTTATTCGGTTTGTTCGGTTGCTATTGCTATTGTTCATGGATCTAGTCCAAAGTTAAAATCGTGGTTAAAGTATATTTTAAAAAATATATACACATTTGCTGTATTTCAAAGTTGTGTTCAAAGTTGGACTAATTGTTAAATTAACAAAGTCGGCTTCAAAACACATATATAGAATTATTGTTTTCAAAATATACTTATTTTTTACCATAAATATATGTAAGGGTATATACATAATTGCATAAGTCTGATCCGGTTTTCGTTTTTGGACCGAAACCGAATAAGAAATTTTAGTATTTTTAAAACCAAAATGGAACCAATTTTTTTTTTTCCAAACCGAACCGAATCTCTTATTCAGTTTAGTTCAATTCGATTTTCGGTCCAAAACCGAATAATGCTCACCTCTAGATAGCTGGTGACACGAGGAAAAATAGCACATGTTCACTATGGATAATGGGACATTGTTCTAAGGTGGTGTTTGGTTAGCGGATTTGGAGCGAAAAGTGTCAAAATTTGAATTTTGGACCACTTTACGTGTTTGTTTGGAGGATTTGCAAACAAAATTTGATATAATTTGACATGAACAGTAATCTTGTCTGTCACAAAATTGGAGTTTTTATTTCAGAGTTTTCTCCGAAGTGGAGAGCGAAAGTAAAAGATAATTTATTTCCACTTCGTATGTTTAGTTTGAGGACCACTTCCTCGATATTTTAACCAAAATTTTTTTTACTATTCACTTCAACAAAAAAACTATATTTTTTTTTCACTAACTTCAACAACCAACCAAACACCAAACTTAAAATTTTTCACTTCATAAATCTCCACTTTTTCAAAACATCCAAATGATTTTTCGAAATTTTTAGTTCACTTTACTTCAAACAACTTCACGACAATGCGTTAACAAAATGTCGATTTTTAAAAAAATTTACTTTGCCGTACTTTGTCCAACCAAACAGTCCTTACGGATGTAAGATGGACGTGCGCTTTGAGGAATTAACATAATCCTTTTTATTATTGAATAAAAATTCTCAGGAGAACCAAAAGAGAAGCTTATTAGATTAAAAATAAAAGAGAGGCTAAGACTTAGAGCATGCATATAACTCAGCTCTCTCAAAGAGAATTATATGTTCTAGTCTAGTCTAGTCTAGTCTAGTCTAGTCTATGAAAGCAACATGAATAAAAAGTCTTAACTCAGCCATATAAAACTTGGCAGAAATCCTGCTAAAAAAAGAACGGAAAATTTCGTTCAGAGCAACGAAGAAACAAAAATTTTCAATGAAAGCATTCAATTTTAAAATTTTATAATAATAGAATCAGAATGTCCTTTCTAAGAACGTTTTACGTTTTTCCGTTAGAAAAGTAAAAACTCCGTTAGAAAAGCCAATATATATATATATATATATATATATATATATATATATATATATATATAATAGGAAAACGTCGTTCCTAGAGGCGTTTATCTTTTTTTATATATTTTTTGCTTTTCTCTCTCCTCTCTCTCTCTCACCCACCCACTCTCTCTCTCTTCTCCTCTCTCTTTCTCTCTCACCCACTCACTCTCTCTCTCTCACCTCTCTCTCTCTCTCTCTCACCCACTCACTCTCTCTCTTCTCCTCTCTCTCTCTCACCCACTCACTCTTCTCTCACCCGTCCACTCTCTCTCACTCACTCACTCACCCGTCCACTCTCTCTCTCTCATGGTAAGATAATCCATCTAGTATACCTCCATTGTAGCAAATTATTACTAAATTTTGATCCATAGTTAAAAACTGTCGTCTGAATTGAGACTTACAGAAGTATGTCAGGAAAAAGCTGAAACGAAAATGGTAGAAGATAAGAGATGAAAGTATCTTCTGACTTCAATTTAACTTCTTAATTCATCGATTGTAAGCTATTTTCTGTATGAGATAAATACGGTAAAGAGAGAGAGTGGTTGAGATATACAAAATTACGCATGAGTCATATATATATATATATATATATATATATATATATATATATATATATATATATATATATATATAAACTAAATTTAACCGTTAAAATATAAACGTTACAAATTGAACGTTATAAATTGAACGTTACCTATTGTACGTAGACTAGTACTACCTACTTTCCTAGCATAAAGAAAAAATTGATAACAGAAGAAAAAATGAAGGAGAGAGAAGAGAGGCATGAGAGTGATACAAGAGTAAAGAGAGAGAGATAGTCTGTTAGGTGTGTTAGGGAGCGAGAAAGCGAACCTGAGTGAGAGCAAATGTTAGGAAAAGAGAGAGAGAGTGGAAGCGGACCTAAGTGAGACCAAATGTTAGGAAAAGAGAGAGAGTGGGAGTAAAAAATCAGAGCAAATGTTAGGAAAAGAGAGAGAGAGAGTGGGCTCTTTAAGCAATAGGTCCCAATTTTTTAAGGTCCTAATTTTTTAAGGGATTGTTGCGGGAAGAGCTAGCAATGGTCAGAGAGAGAGCAAGGATGAGAGAGAGAGAGAGAGAGAGAGAGAGAGAGAAAGCAAGGGTGAGAGAGAACGAAACGTGAGAGAGAGAGAGAGTATTAGGGAGAGAGAGAGAGAGAGTTAAGGAGGGAGAGAGAGAGAGCAGAGAGTGAGTAGGACAGAGCAGGAACGAGAGTGAGAGATAGCGAGAAGGAGAGTGGGAGAGAAAAGAGAAGGAGAGTGAGAGAGAGAGTTACCACATAGAGACAGAGAGTAGAGAGAGAGAGATGAGCGGGAACGAGAGTGTGTGAGAGAGAGAGAGCACACCGAGAGAGAGAGAGAGAGAGAGAGAGAGAGAGAGCATTGAGTGAGAGTGAGTGAGTGAGAGAGTGAGTGAACAGAGACAGAAGAGAGAGAGAGAGAGAGAGAGAGACTGAATTAATATAAAGAAAGGAAAACGTTCCTAGGAAGGAGGAAAAACGTCAATCCAAAGAGCATTTTTCTATTATTTTTTATTTTAAATATTATTTTTTATTAACGTTTTTTTTTAACGGAGGTGGACGAAAAATTTATTGAAATGCGTAAAATGTCCTTAGAAAGGACGTTCTGATGCTTTTTTGGTAAATTTCAAAAATTTTATACTTTCAGTGAAATTCTTATTATTTTTGTTGCTCTGAACAAATTTTTTCGAAAAAAGAAAGGACCATGGAATATTTATCTATATTACTTATAATAGAAAAAAATTGAAGCTTCAAGATAGAAATTTTTGTTCCAAATGTCTTTACTAGTGTTTACTGATTAAGATTTGTTCATTAAATTTAACTAATAAATGCACGTACATTGCAGGTAAAATAATTTTTTTGATATTATTGTAGAATAGTTTAAATATTTAAATATACTTAAATTAAATTTTGTTATATATATATATATATATATATATATATATATATATATATATATATTTATATTTTAATTATGATTTGTTATAGATTTGATTATATTTTAATTATAATTTGATATTGATATATCTCTCCTCTTAATAAAAAGTCTTGAAAATGCTAACCATCTAAACCGTACGAATATTCTCACGTAAGTAAAAATTTTAAAAATAAATAATTGTAACTAATTGTTTAACTACGTAATATTATAACTATAACTAAACATCCCTTCTAGCTCATGTGGTTAAGGTGAGAGGCATTCTCCTTTGTTGGTTAGCTTTTGATTTCCCATGGTGTAATTTATAATGAATTGAATTTTTTTCAACATTTTTTTTACGTAATATTAATTTTTTAATAAATTGTGGAGGATTTTCAAACGACTTAAACTGTTCAAATTGAGCCGTTTCCAAGCTTCATTACAAGAGTAAAGACATAGATAGTTAGGTAATTACGTATAAAAAGATTACGGAGAATTGTTGTTTGTTCTTTCCAAATATATATAAAAAAAAAAACCTATTACTTGTTCTTCCCAAGTAGTCTTAAATACATGCAACATATGTGTATATATTCTATTATGTGTTAATCTCACGTAGTATGTGTTAATCTCACGTGTCATCGTAGCTCGAGGAGGAGAAATCTGATCCGTCTCTCTCTCATTCTCCTTGATTCCTTGCTCTATCCTCCATATCTATTAGCAAATGGTACTAAGATGCTGAAATATCAACAGACTAATATATTCCAGAAAAAGAAACATGTCCCAACCGTATTGAGCTTTGAAATTTCTACAACAAAATGCAAAAAACATAGATAAACAATGAAGTAAATATACAATGAAAATTTACATTAGAAATGAGTAACATTCATCGGCAGTGGAATATAAACATGGTTCACAGTTCTCAGTAGTGTACATCAAGAGGTTGTCCGAAGCAGGGAAGCTAAGCCTAATGGTTCCACCCAAGTAGCTCACTGAAATGAAATTGAAGCAGGAAATGGGAAAAAGAAAGAAACAAACTTATAAATAACGAAGAAACAGCTCATTTTGGATAAGGAGAACCACTAGAGAAGAGAAGCCATCACTGGGAAAGAGTAGCAAATGTTACACATGCCAAGCCAGCACGGTGAAAGCCTGAAAGAAGAAAGAGTGTACTTGCAGTTAGTAGCCCTATGCATGTATGTGTGTGTATTCTTTCTAATGCTGATTGCGATTAGACCGACAAAGAAGATTCTTGCACAATGACTGCAACTTTGAAGTCATAAACTTGCTTCCTTGCTTCAGAGATATTGTTCATTGATCCTCGCTCGGTTCTCTCCCAACCATAATCTTGCCTGCATCTCCCCAAATCTTTCCCGGCTACAGAAACACAAACACAGTCTTAATCATACAAACAGTTGAAAAGATAACACAGAAGTACAAGAGATTAATTAGATTAGATTTAGGATTATATACTAATTAGATTTAGGATTTGATTTCTTCTTCTCTAAGGATACATATTTCTTCTCATACTTCTATACGGATATGAATCTGTTTTCCATCTATATATATTCATAGTTGTATTGCTCTTTTACATCATCCAATAATAAAATCAATATTGTTGATTTATAACATGGTATTAGAGCAAAGGATTTTTCAATTCCAAATCCGTTCAAAGTTTCTTCCGGATAATCAATATTGTTGATTATCTCTTTTTTTTCTCTTGTTGTCTGCTCCGCCACGTTGTCCGAGTTTCTTACCACCGCTAAAGCATATACCTCCCACCTCCGAACTCAAGGCCAGCCTCAAGAAGTTCGTCAGGTGGTACCTAGCCTACTTCAACCAACTGACTCTCTCTACATTAGCCAATAATTAATTAATAGCGACGACCAGTGAACTTCCAGCTGACATCGAAGGATAGCATGTTGAACGGTTACAATTTCTAATTTCATTGTATTCTTTATCTTCATATTTTGTTGGGACTTATTCCAAACCACTTCCTTAAGTTAGGATGACACCCAAAAAAAAAAAAGAAGCCTTTATCGGAGCAATTCCGAGATTTTCTTCCGATTTTCACTGATTTTTCGTTGACCTCTTCTCATGATTGGGCTGAGTGGGCTACCTCAGTCCGCACCACTCTACGTAGTCGTCGTCTTCTCGGTCATCTTGATGGTTATATTTCGAGGCCTTCTGATCCCGCCGTCGATGATACAGCTGAGACTCGAAATACTATCCGTGTCGCTCAGGATACTTGGGACGACCACGATGAGCGGATCGTTGCTTTCGTCATCTCTTCTGTTAATCGGTCACTTCGTCTAGATCTTGAGGATATCCAGTCTGCTGGTTTATTATGGGACCATTTGACTACTCAGTTTATTCAGTCGAGTGGTGCTCGGGAGTATCAGTTGATGACCCAGGCTTCTGCCGCCAGATAGGGGAATCGCACTATTCAGGAGTTCGTCACACTGATGCGGGATTACAGGCGTGAGCTACTAAAATTGGAGGGTCCTGGTCCTGATTCCGTACGCGCACGCACTTGTCGAGAACGTCGACAGTTTTTTCAGTTTCTCATGGCCATGCATCCTGAATTTCAGTCCGCAAGCAACCGGATTATTCAGAATAATACCACTCTAGATGCTGCTATCTCTGAGCTTACAGCTGAGGAGACTCGTTTGCGTTCTCTTTCTACTGACATCTCTACACCGACTTCGGGTTCTGAGACTGTTCTTGCTGCTGCCCCGCGTCCTCTGTCTACCACTTTCAAGAAGACTCGTGCTCCCACTTCTCTTCGTTCTTCATGTACCTATTGCAGGAAGCTTGGTCATTCCGCTGTCGCCTGCTATGCTCGTCAGCGATCTGGTATCACTGTTATAAAATGCGGTTGCCTAGGCGTTAGGGGGCTGGTGTCCGCCCGATACCCGCCTAGTCCCCCCGACGCCCGACTATGCATGTTATGGATTTTTATGAACCTTTTATGCAACTTTTATTAGGTTTTTTGAATTTTTTTTATATTTTTTGAACCACCTACATCCAGGCAGCCGCCTAGACAGTCGTCTAGGCGCTAGGGGGCGGCGCTTTTCACAACCTTGTAGCGCTTTTCACAACCTTGTCTGGTATGATATGTGCTCACTGCCAAAAGTCTGGACACTCAGTGGATGATTGTTTTCTACTTCACCCACATTTAAAAACTCAATTCCTCGAGCGAATGAAGACAAAGGGTTCCTCCTTGTCTCGTTCTCCAGTACCTCATGCTCACATTGTTGATAGTACTCAGACATCGACAGATATTCAACATCGTCTTACTCAGTTAGAGCTCCAGCTCCAGCGCCAACCTGCCTTCGCTGGCTCCTCTTCATGTGCCTTTTCTGTTTCAACTGGCCGGAATGAAGTTGGAAGCACTCAACAGAGCCCACCACAAGCAACAGGTCCACAATATAGCCAAGTGTCAGCTCAGATGCCCCCTCCTCTCTCTTTAGTCATGTATCTCACACCATTTGGATACATGGCCTACCCAAGTGATTATGCATACCAACAAGACGTTTACAATCCCCAAATGACATCACATTACTACAATCAGATGTCTATTGTTGGCCCGCAAGTGTATCTTTACCCCTACATGGAATACGCCATGCAAAATCCGAAGGCAGGCTTTCAGTAGCCAATGCAGGCCCATCATCCAACGTACGCACAGTATCCTATAGTCCACGCAGAAGGATCCGACGCTCCCTCACTACCCTACAACTTCCACCTTCAGTCCCCACCGCAAGCAAGTCAACCCGTTAACAAAGCAGATTTCAGTTTTTGAAAGGTACTATGTGACTTCAATTAATCAGCTGGCAGATTTCAGTTTCTATTGGGCAAACTCATGTTGTTTGACCCACCATGTAAGATTAATTAGATTAGATTTAGGATTATATACTAATTAAATTTAGGATTGGATTTCTTCTCCTCTAAGGATACATATTTTTTCTCCTACTTCTATACGGATATGAATTCGTTTTTCATCTATATATATTCATAGTTGTATTGTTCTTTTATATCATCCAATAATAAAATCAATATTGTTGATTTATAACATTTCGTATTGAAATTTTCTTTTTTGGCATACAGATATAAGATTGGGCTTCCTCCAAAATCAAGACTATTCCTACTTATAATTCTAATTGAGGCTTGAAATTCATCGTCAGATCTAGAAAGCTAATTGTTTAAGAAACACCAAATCCAGATCATATGCTATTAGTGAGTGGGGTATTCATTTGGCCCTTGAGTACTAGATGAAAGCAAAAGTCACCAACTTGGTCGAACATCAAATTCATTGTCCAAGAGGCCTGTGGGGAAATGGAGTGGAGTACACAGACCAGGGCAAAACTAATCAGTTGACAATTTTGCTCCCGTTAAAGCACAATTACATTTTGGGCTAGATGAAACACTTTAATCGTAGTTATGGAATAAGATCAATACAAAGCACCAAAACCATATCACTGAAAAAGAAGTTATAGAAAACACAAGAAACCTATAGGATTTCTACTGTATCTCTTAATTTCTTAATTTATTTGCTCCCTTTAATTTAGGATTCCTTATATTTAGTATACTTTAATTTAGGATCCCTTATATTTGTTATGCTTTAATTTAGGATTATCCAGTTATGTTTTCTTATTTATTTAGGGTTTGTCTATAAATAATATAAGACATATTAAGGTTTTGGACTAAATTAATTGTTATTATTTTGAGTTATTAATAAGAGTCATTTCTCTTTTAATTCTCTTGGGTGGGAATTGAGACATCAGTATTTTGGGTCATTGGTTTCAGCGATCGGCGTTTCCGTGTTGGATCAGATTTTGCCATTTTGGGCAGATTTTAGGAGAAATCTAGAGCCATCAATTTCAATGTCATTTATTAGAATGATATTATGGAGAATCTGAGAAGCTTAACAATATGTTTGAAGGGAGGAAAATAGGGGAGGAAAAAAATTGAGGTAAATTTTATGTACGTCCCACCAAAAAAAAATTCTCCCAAAATGGGAGGAAAATGAACACACGAGAGAAAATTTTGGTAAAATTTACCCAATTGTCCCTCAATTAATTCGTTACATTTTTCTATGTTGACAAATTCAAGAAATAAGTAGTAATTTTATCTATGTCCCACAAACAAACAAACAAAATTAGTTTTTCACATTTTGTTTTCCTACTTTTTGGTCATCCAAACAAGGAAAGGAAAAACTAATTTGTCTTCCGCTCCATTTTCCTTCCTCTAAAATTTTCTTTCCCTTCTCCCACAAAGTTCCCAAACATAGTGTAAGGTTCTGTTTGGTTTGGTATAAAAAGGAGAAAAAGAGAAGGGAAAAAGAAACTTGATTCTATGTAAATGGGATCCCATTTACATAGATCAAAGTTTTTTTTCCTTTCCTTTCCCTCGTTTTCTTAACAACCAGCCTCAAATAACAGGATTAAGAAGATGTCACTTGAAAGAGTCGAGGGATGGAAAAGGTAACTATGTAGCATACACCAAAAAAGACTTTTAGGATTTGTCGTTGTTGTCAATATTTTCTTGTTTTGACAAGCTTGGACCTCGCTACAGTGAAACCTAGAAGCCAGCTATTATTGAGCCTAGAAGAAAACTGGAAGTTCATACAGTCATCTTCTAATTTATGTAAAAGACATTTAAAATGTTGAACACGTACAAAACCTGAACTTATTAGTATATCAATCTAGTACATATCTATTTAAGCATAAGTTTAAGAATTATAGATGAACATTTACAAATTTTTAAGATTTACAAATTAAACATATTTCGTATGCACCAAATATTCATCTCAAACCTAAAGATTAGGTAATCTACAATATTTCTTAAAACAGTTTGGCCATTTAATCTAAACTTTTACCGAACTCTGAAACTTTTAGCTACTGGTTTTACATCAAAACAAAGCCACATGAATGAAGAAGGTCACATTCAAATGGCAAAGCCAAGGATGAAAGGTCAACAGTAAAACACACCTGAATCGGACTCGTCGGAGCTCCCGGGTACCACCAGGCATTGCACGGATGGTTAGATACACTCCAGGCTCATCCTGCTCCACCCACTCTTTCTCCTGCTCGCTTGTATTGCTCACTGCAGACACGGACAGTTCCCCCGACCGGTCAGCCTCAGAGCTCGTCCTTATCGATGCTGCATCCACTGACGATGTCTCTGTCTTCATCCCGCTGATGCTCGAAAGCTTCGGGGTTGATGTCAGAGCCCCCGAGTCATAGTAATGTCGACCATCCATGCCATTTTGGCGAATGTTGTGGTGTGCAGCTGGCTGCTGATCGAGTGAGTCAGATGATGAGTACCCCATCTCTCTGCCTGTCATTGAACGGGATAGTCGCTCTTTGCTTAGTGGTGGTGTCACTGGGCTTTCCTCTGCGGATTCCATCTTAGAGCTCTAGCAAAACACATTGAGAGAGTGCAAAATAAGAGAATGAAGTGACCAACACAGCAAGTGACCAGCTCCTAGCAATAGTGATGATGATACCTCATCTTCTGATCTAGGAGGGGTGGGGAGGGAAACAGCTAGGCGATTGAACTTCTGGACATTGTAGAGCTCCATGACCTTGTCGTAATTCTCTGCCCACCACCTCTGGGCTTGCCACTTGTTGAACATGTCTCGGCTGTTCACAGGATCACAAGTACACATACAAAGAATAAGCAATCAAATTATCTTCTTCGTGCTCGCCTGTTCACAGGATCATGGCCACTAACACTAATATTGAGTTCTTATGATTAACTACCATTTATAAGTACCTAGATGAACATAATCATTAAGATTTAATTAACAAAAATACATTTGGCCAAAATTCAGTGCAAATTTGGTCAGAGAAGCCATTGAGAAATGGATAAAAGTAGTAAAATTTCAAGCAATCCTTTGGGTTTTTAGGCGATGTTAATGTATTTTTCCTTCCTGGATGGGCGAAAGAAGGTAAATCATTTGATTTTGAGAAGACACATTCCAACAAAAAAGGAGCAATGAAAAGAAAGTAACAAATAGTCTCAAAACAAGATCAGCAATTATAAATAACTAAATGCCAAAATGTTAATTCAAACGATCGTAGAACTTGAAAATGTGACAACGAAAAATCAGTATCTGGGCTTTTCCTACTTTGCTCCTCTTCCTGGTTCAAGTTAAGTAAAATATCACTTTCTGTTGTTTACCCACAGCTCATACCAATAGGACAAGGAGATAACTTGATTAATTAACTGAACATTGACATGGGAGTGATCAAAACTTTTTCTTCTTGAATTGATAGTCTGAACAAACAGAGTCCAGTTAACAAAATACAACTGGAGACATATGGCTAGTTGTACCAGTAGGCTGAGTTTGGGATTGCTTATCATGATGCTTCTCCTTTAATCTAAAGCAGTACCAAAAGCTGTTAAATGAGTTGCTTTCAATTCCAAGGAAAGAAAGCTGGTGGGCTTTTCCATCTAGGCCAGTTTCCCTGGGCAACAGCCCAGGCCAATTTCCCGTGACCAGTGCGGAACTCAACACAGCACAAAACGACAAAAAAGGGAGTTGGAGGGCATGAGCAGGCTAACACAGCAATTATATACTAAACAGAATGGAGACATTAGAAAAGTATCTGTGAAGCAAGTACAAGTACTGCAGCAGCTATCGAGATTCGTATCAGTGCAAGTTGCCATGCGACGACGTGCAGAAAGAAGGCTCTTTGGGTCTCTGACTAGTCAGTCCACTTTTTTACCATTGGTATCTTCATCATGAAACCAAGTGGTGCATGGGCAGTATAAAACAGCGTTTAGAATAGGACCCATAATAAAATATGTTTTTAAAGCTTATATTGTTTGTCCATTGCTTTTTATTATATAAATTTTTTTGTAAAAAGCTGCTTTTGTAAGACAGTTTCTAAAGTACGAGACTGTTTGATAAATGAAAATATATAAAATAAGTGTTTCCTCATTTGTGTCTATTTCAAAGTTAGACCATGTTCTTGACATTATTTTTCTACAGACGAAAACAATAGGGGGAAAGATGGTTCTTGGCAGAAATATAAGATTGATTTTTGTATTCGTTGTTTTTTTCCAGCATTGTTATTGTCTATTTTACCTTTTTTTTGGATTTTTATGATATATTTTTATTTTAAAATACAAGAATATTATTAGAACATTCATAATTTTTTACCAACCAAACGCTGAAAAGAAAATCAAATGGTCATGAATAAATTTCTTATTTTATCAAACATAGTAAAAAAAATTTGACATAAATTCTAATTTCCATCCACATGAAAAAGACAAAAGAATTGATTTAATACATATAATAGATTTGATGCAACAAATATTGCAAACCAAGGTCTTAGTTTAATACATATAATAGATTTGATGCAACAAATATTGTATCATTTTATCCGACTACTACATCTTTTATAGTAGAAAAATAAAAACTTCAACCCACTTAGGATAATATTTATTGCACAATTTACACCATTTTTCTCTTGTCTTCTATTTTCCTAATGTTATAAAGTTAGCTTCAGACATTACAAATTTGTATTTAGAGCAATAAAGTAACATTATGATTACGGCATTTCAAATAACAAATTTGTAAATCTCGATATACAATTTTTTTCATAGTAATCGAATTGGAATCAACATATTTGTGTTTTACTTCCCCTAACAGTCTCAGCCAAGTTCGAGCAAAATATCAGAACAAGTACATGCTATCGAACAATGTAATTACAACATCACTTGTTGTTACGTTCGTTAAATATTGAATTACTAGTTTAGTTATTTATTTATTTCTAATAATATTATGGCAAAATATGGTGATACTTTTTCCCTCTAATTGGTATTCATTTGGATTTAGCTAATTTATGAAGGCGGAAATGCAATTGTGCAAAAATTCAAATGCACTTTTACTTTGCTTTGAATTAATTTTCTACTATAAAAAAAAAATCCCAAAAATAGACGGAGTTCGTACCTGAAGCGGATCCGCTTGAGATCATTCCCGTCCTCCGCCACCGCCAGGAAGGTGATTAGAACCCCCGGCTCCACCTGCGCGACCCATTCCTTCCGCTCCTCCTCCTCCTCCTCTGCCTCCTCCGTCCTCCCGCTCAACGACGACGCGGATCCGAAGCTCTCTCCCGCCCTCCGGTACCCGCACTGTATCGGATCCGAACCCATAGCCGCCGAATCCGAATCCGCAAAGCTCGAATGCCGACGATGGTGGTGGCTCCGCCGCGCGCTCCCCGCCGATCCAGAGCACGGCCCGCAGTGGCGGTACGCCCCCGACGCCTTCGTCGCCATCTCCTTGAGCTGATCCGAAGAACTCAGTAATTGGTGGAAAAGGAAACCCTATTTTTTTTTTCAGTTTTGCTACTTACTTGAGCGGCGAAGGCTTTGATGGCGTGGCGAGTGGACGGGGTGTCGTCGGCGTCGCCGGCGGCGTCGGCGGGAAGGGATCCGGCGCCGGCGGCGAGGTGCTTGGAGCAGGTGAACATCTCGACTCGTTTTTTCCGATTGGATCTGGATCCGGTGTGGATGTTAGTTAGTTTTAAGGCGGGGACGCTATGAATGTGGCATTGAATTCGCTGTCGGAGAGCTCGGGAAGACAATTAATTGCGGACTGCGAATAATTAAGGTTAGGGTTTTGGAAGAACGGAGAGAGTGAGGGGGAGAGTAGATATCACAGGAAGTCTTGTTGATGGTGATGATGAAGAAGAAGAGACTGACGTAAAATATATAGGTAAATAGTACTTGCTTCACTGGACTTCTTTTTATTTCTTTCTTTTAAAATTTGACTTAAGCAATTGGCTCCTCTCTTTTTTCCCGAAAACATTGGTGTTTACATATTTACATATATACCCTCCATCTTCTAACACGAACGGATCCCGGAGAGACGTGCTACTATATATACAGTAAGGAAATTCAGGCGAATGGTGAGAAATATTTTAAATATTTAAATATTAATATAAAATTATTTAAATATTTAAATATATTTATTTAAAATTTATTATATATATTTTTTATTTTAATTAAATTTTTTATATATTTTAATTATAATTAGTTATAAATATATTTTATTTTTTTATAAAAGTACTAAAAACGATTTACTATGTAATATTATCTAATTATAAATAAAAAAAATTTATAACTCATGTAGTTAAAGTGGGAGGTACTCTTCCTACTTGATTGAGTTCGAATTCCTTTTGTGTTACTTATAATATATATAAAAAATTTCAATAATTTTTTTTAATATTATTTTTGAAAAATTATTAATTGATGATATATATACATACGGTTTAGACGGCTCACTTTTGAACCGTTTTGAAGTCTAGGTATATATAAATTTTAAATTATTATATTAATTAAACTTTAATAAAAAAAATACTAAACTCAAATAAGAATAAACAAATAATAAAGTCAATATTTCTAAAGTGTTACATAAGATGAAGGAAAAATTGTATATAAAAGGTATTTAGAATATATAAAATATTTAGGAAAGATCAATTTTGAACTCCTCTCATTTAAAAGCCTAGTGTATACTAGTTGTACATTGAAAGGCTAAATTAATATACATTTTAAAAGTGCATAATTATTTTATATAATAATCAATATTTAAAAAATAATTAAGTATGTCGTAGCCCCACTTGAATCCTTAATAAATCCGTCCATGAGAGCTAGACCAAGTTTTCAAGAAATAATTTATCTTTTTCAAATAAAGTAATAAATTTTTAGATAATTGCGCAAAAGGGGAGGGGTTTGTTGGAATTGCAGGAAGAGGGACAACTCGCCAACTGAGTTGGCGGTGCCCAGAGTTCGAGAAGAACTCGCCAACTCAGTTGGCAGGCTCTGGGCAAGCTCGCCAACTCAGTTGGCGGGCCCCTCTCCCTCGGATACTCTTTCTCCCTCGGAGACCCGCCTTCTCCTCGGAGACCCCCCCTCCCCTCAACTTTCCTGTCACGCCCCAGTCCCAAAATACCGAGGGACTAGACACGTGGCAATGGCCAGCAGCACACTCCAATGGACAAATCCAATTTAATGGACCCATTAGAGTATACTTAAGCTGTAAAACAACAATAAAGGTCTACGATACAAGTCACAGTCTAAATCTAATCTCATCCACAGAAGATAAATACAATCAATATCAGAATAATCAAGATGAAATAATAATTAACAAGTCTCAATAAATGTCTCGGGGAACAACCCGATAATGAGTTTAATACAGAAATCCACGAGACATGAAATAGAGTATCAAGAACAGAAATGACTGAGTATATAAAGCAAATACTCAGGAGAAATCTTCTGGCATCACCTCGTCCACTGGTACTGGTACTGCTCCAGTGTCTCCTCCTGTCACGTATACCTCCGGGTAGATCTCCTCTGCTATACCTGGGGACATAATCCAGATTCCAGGTCCTCAGGGGACATAGCAAGGTACAAGAATAACTCAAGCCAAATAAATGCAGTATATAAAGATGTATCAATAGGGCAAACTATGTAACCAACTAAGTGATATGCAAAATGAGAGCATCACTAGAGCTCAGGCTGAGACTACTACAAGCTATGTATCGTGGAGCCTGTAGCAGTTATACTATGTAGTTATACTATGTAGTGGGCCTAGCATTGTAGTGGCTAAGGCACCATAATAAATATATATATAAAATCAGCCTGTAGCCTGTGTGTCTCTCCCCACCCAATGTAATCACACGTCTCATGTCCATGACACGCAAGGTCATATCTAATGCAACAAGTCATATGATAGCTATATATAATATCTATGCCACAAATCTTGTAACCTATACAAAATTACCATGAATATATCAAGAAATATTCCGTCACATGAATAGTGTCAAGTGTCCTATGGTATGACGTACTTGATAATGCAAGCACGAAAATGTATAGGGTCGCGATATCAATCTCTAGGTGACGTTACACAACTCCGCGTACGGCGTCGACACCCGAATATTATTCGGACGCTAAGCAATGTCACACGGTCCTAGGTTAAGTAGATACTTCATAAACATAAATCAAGGAATAGTATAAAGCAAGTACTGCAAAGATGGCAAGGTACACTTGCCTGGGGTTTGAATTTCTCTAATTGCTCCAATAACAGCAGGATCTTCAGGTACTCCTCCGGATGCTGAAATAATCATGACCATCATGTTCAGAAGATATGAAATAGCTAGGATTGCCTACCCATAAGTCCAATTTAGACACAGGGACAAATTGACAGTTTATGGTCAAAGCGGGGTCCACATGTGGCCCACTTCGCACCGAAAAACGTGTCAGAGACAAAGTCCTCCAAATTTGTCAAACTTAGTGTCTACAAGTCTAGAACGACGATACAAACTCAATAGAATATCTAGAACTGGATTTCGATGAGCCGATCACAAAATCGCCTGTCAAGTGGAGTCGTGGGGCCCACGATACGGAATTTCATCAACGTTCTCAGAATCGAACCAAACTTGGGTCACAGGACCAGCGTATCGCTACGAGTCTGATGGCGCAAGTTTCGTTGCGAAACGACGAGCACACGCGAAGTTACAATGAGTTTCAGAACATGGCCGATACGGGACAATTTCGACGGATATGCGTTGATTCCGGTGTGCACGCACATCCAAATCAACTTCCGCAAAATCTCACACGTCCATATTAACGATGCGCACCTTTTAATAAAATTCGCACACGACCAAGTTGCCTCGTTTAGTGGGACACACCCAGTTTCGGAAGAATTTAGGATTTTAAATAACCAAGTTTTTGGTCAATTTTACCTGTGAAATAATTACAATCTACAGTACATTAAAATTAAACTAATTACAGGGTTTAAAACTTGGTTATATTATCTAATTAACTGTTCAAGTGAATTTCAGAATTAGTTAGCAGGTTGCACGAAAACGGTTGTGAACTTGTGAGTTCGGGACAATTTTTGATTTTCAGAAATAGGGGTAAATTTTTCTGTTTTTGTGTCACGATTTGCGACCGACACAGGACACGATACCTCGAATTGATTGCACGGAGTTCGAGGGGTCACGTAGCGAACATGTCGCAATAGTCTGTTCGAACATCGGCGCGACGAGGAGAGAGAAATTCTCACCTGAACAAGGGTCGGTATCGACTGAAATGCGCGCACGGGACAGCGCGGCGGTGCTTGGCCGGTCTGCGGCGACGCTGTGGGGTGGCGGTGCTACTGCAATGTTCGTCGGAGGTCGCCGTGGGAAGAAGCGTCGATGGCCGGGTCAGCTGGGTCGTTAGCGGATCGTCGCCGGAGAGTCGGGCTCGCGGAGGAGGCGGTGGAAGCTCGGGGGTTCACGGCGGAGACTCGGGGCAGAGGCGTCGGGTGTTGGGGGGATGGCTAGGGCCGAGATCGTGGTCGGAGTCTGTGGCGGCCGGAGGAGAGGTGGCCGGGGGAGCTCGGTGTGGCGGAGAGGAGGTGGCGGAGTGTGAGGGTTTTTATAGGGAGGAGGGCGACGGTTGCAGGTGGCGGGGAAGAGAAGCGCTAGAGGCGACCGGTGTGGGAGATGAGCGGGCGGGAAGGCGAAGCGGCGACGGCTGCGGCGTGAACGGTCGAGGAGGAGGCGGAACGACGTAGCGGCGGCGAAAACGGCCGGGAAGAGGAGCGGCCGACGTTTGGGGTCGGGCGAATTCGGTTACTGTAGCAGTAACAAAACGGGTCGGGTCTTAGCGGGTACGGGTTAGAGGGTTCGGATCCAGATCCGAATCCGCTAGGGTTGGGTCGGTTCATAATGGGTTCGATTTGGCTTATTAAGGCTTGGTTTAATCCGGTTCAGTTTGGTTTATTTTGGGTTTATTTAAAAACTAAGTTTTTAGGTATTTAAAAATAGTTTTTGGGTCCAAAAAATTCTAGAAAAATTACAATAGGTCTAATTCTTTATTTTTACTCAAAAATATTATTTTCATAATGTTTTAATATTTAATTTAATACTTAAAAATATTTAATTTCAGAAAATATTTATTTTATTTATTTAAAATCACAAAAAATCATATAAATTCATATTTTTAAATTCTAAAAAATTCGGGTGTTTACAATCTACCATCCTTAAAAGAATTGCGTCCTCGTAATTAAGAAATTAAAACATAACCGGTCAGAAGAGATGACGCAGTTGCAAGACAGGTTTGAAGCACGACACAAAGAATAAAGAATCATGATCAAAGAGAAATCGAAGAAAAAGTGTGAGGGTTAAGCAGAATACATAGGAAAGGAACAAAAATATTTTCCTATGCAATGAGAGATAAGTAATTCAAGAGTAAAGGAATCTGGTTAGAACAAGAAAATCTACAGCTTAGAAAAACTTGGGTATCAATTACTAACAAGTTCATAATACTAGGCTTAGGCTAGGGAATGAAATTAACAGGCACGTGCTAAAGCAATACTAGGAATAGATAGCTATGCTAAAACTTAAACCTTACGCGTATTCGCTATTCCACGAGTCTGTGCGTCCTCCATTGTCATTGCAAAAGCTTGTCCGCGTCCTTGTGGTGGTGCCCTCTGCTGTTGCTAGGCCTGCTGGAAGAGTGCTGCTTGGGGTGCCAAGGGTGACCTCGGCTGATATCCTCCCGGAGCTGGTAAGGCTTCTCGATTAATCATCGGTATTTCTCCTCGATGCTTCGTGTCACGACCCACACCCGAAAATTCGGGCACGAGTGCGTGGGTACGTCCAGCCTACGCCGCAGAGTCGGCGGTAGTACGCTGTCTAGGTCAAATCCATATTTACTAAACTAGCTCATTCATAATTAACATAGGCAAGATAATAATGAGAACAGAAACTTAAGATTGCAACTGAAATAAATATGACAACAGATTCAAATGTTTTAGTACAGAAATTCAGAATGAAATCGGGGACAAACCCGATTAATAAGATAAGAAACATAAATAAAAGATAGCTACTGCTAGCTATTCAGCAGCAGGGGTCTCCTGGGTGGGATCTGGCTCCTCATAAGTATCATCTGTACTCTCATAGGGACCATAATAAGTAGGGGCAAGGTCCTCATCATCGCCTAAATCAACAGATCCAGTCAGGAAAGGAGCAAAGTACACAGTGCACAACAAGATTAAACTAAATATTTATGACAATTAAATTGAATATCATGTTGAGAAACTGCATAACAGAACATCATTATCTCAGAGTTAAAGTTGTAAATAGGAATATGAGAAGGCAGAAATAAATGAGACAGGAAATGAAACTACAACAGTCAACAAGATATATAACAAGACCAGAAACTATCTGTGTGAACTTGTGTTTGTTTTTAGAATACATAGTTGGCATGTAGGGGTTTATAAGGCTAATCCGGCCATCATAAACGGCTATTAAACAGGGAAATTCGAGATCCGGCTGAGGTACAGTCGCGTACCAACAGCTATTAAATATGGCAGGAAAAAGGGTAAACTACATGCCTTCTAGTATTTCTCCCACCCGACATGAAAAACAAGACATGAACTCCAATATTCAAGACATGAAATCCAGCATTTCTAACACTAGGTGTAATCATCAAGGGTACTAGTAAAGCAGGGAATTAATTATCACAATATAAAAATTTAACTTGAAGTGCAGGTACTTGCCTGTTGTTTGGATCTGATTAATTGGTTCTTAGAAAATTTCCAGAGATGAGTCCAAAAGCTGAAATAGACATTACCATCACGTTCAGAAGATGTCAAATAGCTAGAAACGCCTGTCCTTGGGTCCAATTTGGAGATAAGGACAAAAACGACAGTTTCAGGTCAAAACGGGGTCCGCCGGTGGCCCGCTTTGCACCGAAAAACGCGTCCGGGTCAACGGTCTCCAAATTCACCAAACTTAGTGTTAACAGGTCAAGAACGCTGATACGAACCCAACGGAACTTCCAGATTTGGATTTCGATGAGCCGAACACAAAATCGCCCGTCGAGCGGGGCCTGTGGGGCCCACGACACGCGATTTTGTCAACGTTCTCAGAATCGAACCAAACTTGACCCACAGGACCAGCGTATCGCTACGAGTCCGATGGCACAAGTTTCATCTCAATCTGACGAGTGTACAAGAAGTTAGGGCAAATTACAGAAAAGTCGAATACGGGGCGATGTCCACGGATACGCGTTGATTCCGGTGTGCATGCACACCCGAATCAGCTTCCGCGAAATCTCACACGTCCGTATCGACGACGCGCACGTATCTGTGAAAACCGCACGCGACCAAGTCGTCCCGTTTGGCGGGACGCACTCAGTTCCGGGGTAAAACAGGGTCTGGTTTTTCCTATTTTTGGATCGCGGTGTGTGATCACCACAGGACGCGATGCCCCGAACGGTTTATCCGGGCACCGAGAGGGTCTTACAGGATTCACAACGTAATTTGCGAAATTAAAAACGGAGCTACGAACGAAAAGTTACACGCACCTGAAGGGGACCCGAAAATCAGGGTCGAGTCGTGTCCGACTCGTGTCGGACACGGGAAGGAGAATTAGGGCTAGGGTTAGGGTTTGGGAAGCTGTGGCGGTGGCCGGTGGTCGGCACGGCGGCGGGGAGGCCGAGGGTGGCTGGGGGTGCTGCGGCGGAGGGCGACGCAGCGTTCGGGCGGCGGCGCGGGGGCGGCCCAGGGCGGCGCTGCGGCTGTTGTCGACGGGGAAGAAGAGGGGAAGGCGGCTGGAGGCGACGGAGACGGCGGTGGCAGGGTGGCTGGACAGCGGCGAGGCGGTCGGCGAGAAGAGGGACGGCGGCGGCGCTCGGCTAGGGTTAGGGTGAGGTGGCTGGAGGAGGAAGAAGAAGAGGGGGGGAGTTTAAGTAGGCGGAGGAGGCCGGGGGTCAGCCGGGAAGGGCGGAGGGTGAGGGGGACGTGGCGCGGTGGACGCGGGGAGTGGCGCGGAGTGGGCGGCGCTGCGCGCGGAGGGCGGCGGTGGAGTCGGGCGGAGAGGGGGCTGGGGGGAACTGTTCGTGCGGGTCGGGCTGACGGCGGGTCGGGTTCGGGTGAGCCCGACCCGACCCGTTAAGGCGGGCTGGGCCGCGGCCCAATGGGCCAGGGTGCGGGCTGGGCCGGGATTAATAATAAAAAAAAAAATAATAATAAAAATAATAATAAAAATAATAAAAATAATAATTAATTAAATGAATAAATAGTTTTTAGGCATTTAAAAATAGGTCTGAGGCCCAGAAAAATCCAGAAAAATTACCCTAAGTCCAGTTTTTCATTTTACACCCAAAAATATTATTTTCATGATATTTTAATATTATTTATTGACAATTAAAAATCATTTGATAATTAAGAACCTTGATTTTAATTTCAAAAAATTCCCAGAAAATTCCAGAAAATTGGGAAAAATCCAAGATTTAATAATTTGAAAATTTAGGGGGGGTTTACAACCTACCCAACTTACAAAAATTTTATCCTCGAAATTTAAGAATAACAAAGGCACGAAAGGAAAGGCCGAGAAATAAAATATACCTCAGGGTTCAAAAAGATAGGGGTAGCGCTCTCTAATCTCGTCTTCTCGTTCCCAGGTGGATTCGCCGGGAGAATGGTGCTTCCAAGCTACGCGAACCAGGGAGAAAACCTGGTTCCATAGAACTTTCTCCGATCGATCCAGTATCTCCACGGGTTGCTCTTGGTAAGTCAAACTTGGGCCTACTTCGAGCTCTGAGTGATCCAAAATGTGGCTGGGGTCTGACACGTACTTTCTCAGCTGCGACACGTGGAAGACGTTATGGACTCCATCCAGAGAGGGTGGCAATGCCAGTCGGTATGCCACTTCTCCGATTTTCTCCTGTATGCCAAAAGGTCCAATAAATCTTGGGCTGAGTTTTCCACTCCTTCCGAACCTAATGGTGCCACGTGTCGGGGAAATCTTCAAGAATACCAGTTCTCCAAACTTTAATAAAGTCATAATCAAGTCTTAGTTCCATAATCAAAATGTTTAAATTGACTTGAATTTCATAAATTTAATTACCTCAAATTCCAAGGGCCTTCGGTGGCTATTTGCCCAATGTCGTTGCCTGTCTTGAGCCACTCGAAGTCTGTCCCTTATTTGCTTTACCTTCTCAGTTGAATCGATCACCATCTCTGGTCCCAGCAGGGCTCTTTCTCCAACGTCGTCCCATGATAGCGGGGTACGACATCTTCGTCCATACAGAGCTTCAAATGGAGTCATCTCAATACTTGCTTGGTAACTGTTATTATAAGAGAACTCCACAAGATGTAGGTAGTCTTCCCAGGATCCTCCAAAATCTAGAACACATGTACGGAGCATATCTTCAAGTGTCTGGATTGTACGTTCCGATTGTCCATCGGTTTGGGGATGATAAGCTGTGCTGAATTTGAGTTGCATCCCCAAGCTGGCTTGTAAACTCTTCCAGAAGTGAGAGGTGAACCTTGAATCTCGGTCGGAGACAATACTTACTGGAACTCCATGCAACCTAACAATGTGTCTGATATACAAATTTGCCAGCTTCTCTGTAGATAGCCCTACTTTGAAAGGTAGAAAATGTGCAGACTTGGTCAGTCTATCTACTATCACCCAAATTGCATCCTTTCCACTAGGTGTCCTTGGAAGTCCGGAAACAAAATCCATTGTAATATGTTCCCACTTCCACTCCGGAATGGGTAGTGGTTGAAGCAATCCTCCAGGTCTTTGTCTTTCTGCCTTGACTTGCTGGCACACTAAACAACGAGATACGAACCTGGCTACTTCTCTTTTCATGCCATGCCACCAAACATGCGTCCTCAGGTCCTTGTACATCTTGTTGGCTCCTGGATGTATAGAGTATTGCGATCTGTGCGCCTCTTGCATAATTTCTTCTTTTATGTCTCCTTGAGGTACACATAGTCTATCGCCATGCCTCAGTGATCCATCTTCATGAATTCTGAAATCTTCTACTAATCCAGCTTGCACTTGACCTCGAAGGCTCCGCAGGCCTTCGTCTTGAAACTGAGTTTCCTTGATCTTGTCTATTAAAGTAGACTGAATATGCAAGTTCATCATTTGACCTTCTTTTCCTGGGATAATTACCTCAATACCTAAACTTTCCAGGTCCTCGAGCAAGTGCCGGTCCATAGTCAAGTACATCGCCATAGGATACCTCCTTAGAGCATCAGCAACTACATTGGCCTTCCCAGGATGATATTGAAGGGTGATATCAAAGTCTTTCATTAGTTCCAGCCACCTTCTTTGCCTCATGTTCAGCTCTTTCTGAGTGAAGATATATTTTAGACTTTTATGGTCCGTAAATATTTCCACCCTTTCTCCATAAAGATAATGCTTCCATAGCTTAAGAGCAAAGATGACAGCTGCCAATTCTAAATAATGAGTTGGATAGTTCTTTTCATGGGGTCGAAGCTGTCTAGAGGCATATACTATTACTTTCTTGTTCTGCTCCAATACACAACCTAGACCTTTTCCAGAAGCATCACTATAAATAGCGAAACTTCCGGTTCCAGAAGGTAAGGTCAGAATAGGGGCAGTAGTCAGCCTTTTCTTCAATTCCTCAAAAGCATGCTGACATTCATCAGTCCAGGTGAACTCTTCATCCTTCCTTGTTAATTTTGTCATGGGTTCAGCAATTCTAGCAAAGTCCTTCACAAACTTCCGATAGTAGCCAGCTAGTCCCAGGAAGCTTCTAATCTCTGCTACCGAGTCTGGAGTGGGCCATGATTCTACTGCAGCTATCTTCTTAGGATCTACTGCTATTCCATCTCCAGTCACAACATGTCCCAAGAATTCTACCTTGTCTAGGAAGAATGCACATTTAGATAATTTTCCATAAAGTTTTTCCTTCCTCAAAGTCTCCAATGCTAACCTCAAATGTTCTTCATGGTCTTCGGGGGTCTTGGAGTAGATCAAAATATCATCAATAAAGACCACTACAAACTTGTCTAGATATTTCTGAAATACTTTGTTCATCAAGTTCATAAAAACTGCTGGTGCATTCGTCAACTCGAACGGCATTACTAAAAATTCGTAGTGTCCGTTCCGGGTATTGAAAGCAGTTTTAGGGATGTCTTCCTTTCTCACCCTTACTTGGGGGTAACGAGACCTCAAATAAATCTTTGAAAATACCCGAGCTCCACTCAACTGATCAAATAGGTCATCTATCATGGGCAGGGGATACTTATTCTTAATTGTTAAGGCATTCAAGGCCCTATAGTCAATACACATTCGGGATATTCCGTCCTTCTTGGGCACAAATAATACTGGAGCTCCCCAGGGTGAGACACTAGACCTAATGAAGTATTTGTCTTCTAGTTCTTTGATTTGCTCATTTAGTTCTATTATCTCCTTATTGTTGATTCTGTAGGGATTTTGAGATACTGGTGCTGCTCCTGGCACTAAGTCAATAGAGAATTCAACTTCTCGGTCTGGGGGTAAGCCTGGGAGATCCTCAGGGAAGACATCAAGATATTCAGAGATGATGGGTAGTGGCAATTCTTCTGTTACTAGGGCTCCACAAATTTTGTTACTACCCATTTCTCTAGAACCTCTAGCAAATTCAAATTCTGGCTTGTCAGGGGGCCTGAAGATTACACTACCTCTGTGGCAGTCTATAGTGGCATGATGTTGACTCAACCAATCCATACCCAGTATAATATCAAAACTGGAAACTGGCATTACGAGTAGCCTAGCATACAGTTCTCTTCCACATAATGTAATAGGACAATTGTTACAGGCATCACTAACCGGGATGATTCCTCCACCGGTAATGATCTTATAACAATTCCTAAGGGGTTTAGTGATTAAGCTATGCTTCATAAGGAAATCTACTGACATGAATGAATGTGAAGCTCCAGAGTCAAATAAAGTAATAGCTGGTATTGAATTTATAAGCACAGAACCTGTGATCACGTCTGCTGTGGCTTCAGCTTCTTCCAGATTCATTGCATAAGCACAGCCTTGCTGCGGTGCACCCCTCTGTTGCTGCTGTTGGTGCTGAGCAAAGCATTGTTGTTGTGTTGGAAGCGGGGGTCCCCTCTGTTGTGCTGCTGGGGCCCTGGCCTGGGCTGGAGCCTTTGGTGCAGCGGTGTGTCCTTGAGCAGCTGGACAGTCCCTTATTTGGTGCGCTGCTGAGCCGCAGTAGAGGCAGGCACCTAGCCTCTTCCTGCAGACTTGCCAAGTATGACCTGGTTTTTGGCAAAAGTTACAAGCAGCAGCTTGTTGGTTCTGTCCTTGAGCCTGGTGTTGGGGTGCTGGAGCTCGAGGGAGAGGACGCTGAGTTTGCTGCGGGGCCCTCTGCTGTTGTTGTTGTTGTTGAAAATGGCGTTTGTTGGGTCTCGCATTTCCGGTATCTCTCTCTCGTTTCAGTTTATGCCCCATATCTCTCTCAACGCCTTGTGCCACGCTCAGGATTTCCTCATAGGTGCGAGCTCGGCTGGTGGTGACAGCAAGGCGAATATCCGGAGACAGCCCCTTCTTGAATCTACGGGCTCTGTCCTTCGGGTACGAACCATGTACTCCGCAAATTGGCTTAACCTACTAAATTCAGCAGTATATTCATCAACAGATAGGTTACCTTGTTCCAGTCTCTCGAATTGGCTTTCGAGAGCTTCCCGAGCCACTTTGGGGTAGAATTTCTTCTTGAATAGCCTCTTGAAGTCCTCCCAGGTGAGGTCAGGAGCAGCTAGTTGGGGTTCATCTCTGAACAGGTTCGAGCAATGTCGAACAGTTGCAGGCTTACAGACTCCACTTTGAGATCATCAGGAACCCGAGCAGTCTTCAGGAGTCTCTCGACATTCTCTATCCACTCATCGGCATAGAGAATGCCCTCAGTTTCGTAGAATTCCAGGGGTCTAAGGTTCTTGAAGTCTTTGGCACTCCCTGGCCTCTTGAGTGGCGACTCCTGGGACCTAAGAGCTTCTGAGAGGCTGGTCCACAGAAGTGCAGTCTGTTCTTTCTGGGATTCCACCAGTCCCTGGAACACTCCAAGTAGTTGTGCCCCATCCAGAGTAACTGCCGGAACAGATGGAGGCGGCGGGAGTGCAAGAGTCTCGGGCATATTCTGCTCAGCTGGTTCTGATGTGCCTCCTACTGTGTTCCTTGTCTGGACCATTCTGAAAGATTAAGGGATAGGAAGATCAGAATAGAATACTTGGAAATCAAAGGCGATAGAAAAATTGAGCAGAAATGATGTCAAGAATTGAAATAAGGACCCTATACTGTGAATGAGCTTTTCCTAGAATCCTCAATCTTATTCCATACCCTATCCTAGGGTATTACCCTATTTAAGGATAGACCTGCATGGGCCACCATAAAAACGTGTCACGACCCGCACCCGGAAATTCGGGCACGAGTGCGTGGGTACGTCCAGCCTACGCCGCAGAGTCGGCGGTAGTACGCTGTCTAGGTCAAATCCATATTTACTAAACTAGCTCATTCACAATTAACATAGGCAAGATAATAATGAGAACAGAAACTTAAGATTGCAACTGAAATAAATACGACAACAGATTCAAATATTTTAGTACAGAAATTCAGAATAAAATCGGGGACAAACCCGATTAATAAGATAAGAAACATAAATAAAAGATAGCTACTGCTAGCTATTCAGCAGCAGGGGTCTCCTGGGTGGGATCTGGCTCCTCATAAGTATCATCTGTACTCTCATAGGGACCATAATAAGTAGAGGCAAGGTCCTCATCATCGCCTAAATCAACAGATCCAGTCAGGAAAGGAGCAAAGTACACAGTGCACAACAAGATTAAACTAAATATTTATGATAATTAAATTGAATATCATGTTGAGAAACTGCATAACAGAACATCATTATCTCAGAGTTAAAGCTGTAAACAGGAATATGAGAAGGCAGAAATAAATGAGACAGAAAATGAAACTACAACAGTCAGCAAGATATATAACAAGACCAGAAACTATCTGTGTGAACTTGTGTTTGTTTTTAGAATACATAGTTGGCATGTAGGGGTTTATAAGGCTAATTAGGCTGTCATAAACGGCTATTAAACAGGGAAATTCGAGATCCGGCTGAGGTACAGTCGCGTACCAACAGCTATTAAACATGGCAGGGGAAAGGGTAAACTATATGCCTTCTAGTATTTCTCCCACCCGACATGAAAAACAAGACATGAACTCCAATATTCAAGACATAAAATCCAGCATTTCTAACACTAGGTGTAATCATCAAGGGTACTAGTAAAGCAGGGAATTAATTATCACAATATAAAGATTTAACTTGAAGTGCAGGTACTTGCCTGTTGTTTGGATCTGATTAATTGGTTCTTGGGAAATTTCCAGAGATGAGTCCAAAAGCTGAAATAGACATTACCATCACGTTCAGAAGATGTCAAATAGCTAGAAATGCCTGTCCATGGGTCCAATTTGGAGACAAGGACAAAAACGGCAGTTTTGGGTCAAAACGGGGTCCGCCGGTGGCCCGCTTTGCACCAAAAAACGCGTCCGGGTCAACGGTCTCCAAATTCACCAAACTTAGTGTCAACAGGTCAAAAATGCTGATACGAACCCAACGGAACTTGCAGATTTGGATTCCGATGAGCCGAACACAAAATCGCCCGTCAAGCGGGGCCTGTGGGGCCCACGACACGCGATTTCGTCAACGTTCTCAGAATCGAACCAAACTTGACCCACAGGACCAGCGTATCGCTACGAGTACGATGGCGCAAGTTTCGTCTTGATCTGACGAGTGTACAAGAAGTTAGGACGAATTACAGAAAAGTCAGATACGGGGCGATGTCCACGGATACGCGTTGATTGCGGAATTGAAAACGGAGCTACGAACGAAAAGTTACACGCACCTGAAGGGGACCCAAAAATCAGGGTCGAGTCGTGTCCGACTCGTGTCGGACACGGGAAGGAGAATTAGGCTAGGGTTAGGGTTTGGGAAGCTGTGGCGGTGGCCGGTGGTCGGCACGGCGGCGGGGAGGCCGAGGGTGGCTGGGGGTGCTGCGGCGGAGGGCGACGCAGCGTTCGGGCGGAGGCGGCGGCGCGGGGGCGGCCCAGGGCGGCGCTGCGACTGCTGTCGACGGGGAAGAAGAGGGGGAGGCGGCTGGAGGCGACGGCGACGGCGGTGGCAGGGTGGCTGGGCAGCGGCGAGGCGGTCGGCGAGGAGAGGGACGGCGGCGGCGCTCGGCTAGGGTTAGGGTGAGGTGGCTGGAGGAGGAAGAAGAAGAGGGGGGGGGGAGTTTAAGTAGGCGGAGGAGGCCGGGGGTCAGCCGGGAAGGGCGGAGGGTGAGGGGGACGTGGCGCGGTGGACGCGGGGAGTGGCGCGGAGTGGGCGGCGCTGCGCGCGGAGGGCGGCGGTGGAGTCGGGCGGAGAGGGGGCTGGGGGGAACTGTTCGTGCGGGTCGGGCTGACGGCGGGTCGGGTTCGGGTGAGCCCGACCCGACCCGTTAAGGCGGGCTGGGCCGCGGCCCAATGGGCCAGGGTGCGGGCTGGGCCGGGATTAATAATAATACAAATAATAATAATAAAAATAATAATAAAAATAATAATTAATTAAATGAATAAATAAATAGTTTTTAGGCATTTAAAAATAGGTCTGAGGCCCAGAAAAATCCAGAAAATTTATCCTAAGTCCAGTTTTTCATTTTACACCCAAAAATATTATTTTCATAATATTTTAATATTATTTATTGATAATTAAAAATTATTTGATAATTAAGAACCTTGATTTTAATTTCAGAAAATTCCCAGAAAATTCCAGAAAATTGGGAAAAATCTAAGATTTAATAATTTGAAAATTCAGGGGGGGTTTACACTTCGTGCAATCTCTGGCTAAATATTGGTTGGATTCACAAATCAAGCACAGTCCTATCTTGCGTCTGCACTCCCTCTCAATATGGCCTAACTTCCAACAGTAGTGAAAAGTAGGAAGGAATGAGGCTCTTGGTGCTGCTCTCTGTGGTGGATTTATCTGGGGTCGCGTTGTAGACTCCCCGTGTAATACTCTGGTTGGTGCTGGTAAAAATGGCCGTTTCAGGCTGGACTCTCTCCTGGTGACGCGCTCCATGAGTCAGGCTGCAACAAGGACGTTCGAGTAAGAAGTAGGTGCAACCGAGGCAATCTGTCGTTGTAGCTCAAAGTTTAGTCCGTCAAAGAACTTCTCAGCCTTCTCATCTTCTGTCGGGATCAGGGTAGGGGCGAAGCGACTCAGACGAATGAACTCCGCATTGTATTCTTCCACTGTCATATTGTCTTGAGTGAGGCGATTGAACTTTTCCCAAAGTTTCGATCGAGCAATAGATGGAATGTACATATATTGAAAGAGTCTAGAGAACTCTTCCCATGTGACTCGGTCTGGTCCGAACCATGTCTCCTCAGATAGACACCAGTGATGTGCATTGCCCGTCAACTGCATTCGGACGACAGTCATCCAATATTCCCTTGGAAGCTCAGCTGCTTCTAATTGATGTTGAGTGTTTGTGAGACACTCATGAACTTCAGTGGGCTCCTCCTTGCTAGAAAAGGTGTGGGGCTTCAGCTGGCAAAAATCGGTGATAGATCCCGTCGATGACCGTCGAGCTGGTAGGTTCGCCTGCTCCAGTGCGGTTACTAGGATGTTCCTCAATTTCTCCACCTTATGACGCAGAGCCTCTTGTTGAACCTGCTGTTGGACTTGCATCATTGCGTAGATCATTTGAATTATCTGTTGTCCGTCCAGAGGTTTCCCTTATGGAAAAATAGGCATCAGTGGAGTAAATTACGGTGGTGGAGGGATGTCGTCTCGCCGGAATCTTGAGGCGTGATGATCTGCTTGATTGTATTTTTGAGCTGATTTACCTCCACCCACTGGTGTTGCTTCTTTTTCATGGGTAATCACAATAACTTATGGTATTCTTGCAGGAGACGTCGCTTGCTGGTGGATCCATTATTCTGCATCCAAAATAAACTATAAGAGACACACAGAGGAATCAAGGCAGGATGCAAGTCAAGAAATTATTTTGAATCCGATATAGAGATCAAGAATGATTCAATCAAGTGGATGAGATCCTATAACTTATCATATCCTTGTCGCAGGCTTGTTCGGTCCCTTAGTTGAAACTGAAACAATTTAGTCGTTGATCTGCATAGGCCACCAAAAAACCCATATCACGCCCCAGTCCCAAAATACCAAGGGACTAGATACGTGGCAATGGCCAGCAGCACACTCCAATGGGCAAACCCAATTTAATGGACCCATTAGAGTATACTTAAGCTGTAAAACAATAATAAAGGTCTACGATACAAGTCACAGTCTAAATCTAATCTCATCCACAGAAGATAAATACAATCAATATTAGAATAATCAAGATGAAATAATAATTAACAAGTCTCAATAAATATCTCGGGGAACAACCCGATAATGAGTTTAATACAAAAATCCACGAGACATGAAATAGAGTATCAAGAACAAAAATGACTGAGTATATAAAGCAAATACTCAGAAGAAATCTTCTGGCATCACCTCGTCCACTGGTACTGGTACTGCTCCAGTGTCTGCTCCTGTCACGTATACCTCCGGGTAGATCTCCTCTGCTATACCTGGGGACATAATCCGGATTCCAGGTCCTCAGGGGACATAGCAAGGTACAAGAATAACTCAAGCCAAATAAATGCAGTATATAAAGATGTATCAATAGGGCAAACTATGTAACCAACTAAGTGATATGCAAAATGAGAGCATCACTAGAGCTCAGGCTGAGACTACTACAAGCTCTGTGTCGGGGAGCTTGTAGCAGTTATACTATATAGTTATACTATGTAGTGGGCCTAGCACTGTAGTGGCTAAGGCACCATAATAAATATATATATAAAATCAGCCCGTAGCCTGTGTGTCTCTCCCCACCCAATGTAATCACACGTCTCATGTTCATGACACGCAAGATCATATCTAATGCAACAAGTCATATGATAGCTATATATAATATCTATGCGACAAATCCGGTAACCTATACAAAATCACCATAAATATATCAAGAAAGATTCTGTCACATGAATAGTGTCAAGTGTCCTATGGTATGACGTACTTGATAATGCAAGCACGAAAATGTATAGGGTCGCGATATCAATCACTAGGTGACGTTACACAACTCCGCGTACGGCGTCGACACCCGAATATTATTCGGACGCTAAGCAATGTCACAAGGTCCTAGGTTAAGTAGATACTTCATAAAGATAAATCAAGGAATAGTATAAAGCAAGTACTGCAAAGTTGGCAAGGTACACTTGCCTGGGGTTTGGATTCCTCTAATTGCTCCAATAACAGCAGGATCTTCAGGTACTCCTCCGGATGCTGAAATAATCATGACCATCATGTTCAGAAGATATAAAATAGCTAGGATTGCCTATCCATAACTCCAATTTGGACACAGGAATAAATTGACAGTTTATGGTCAAAGCGGGGTCCACATGTGGCCCACTTAGTACCAAAAAATATGCCAGAGACAAAGTCCTCCAAATTTGTCAAACTTAGAGTCTACAAGTCTAGAACGACGATACGAACCCAACGGAATATCCAGAACTGGATTTCGATGAGCCGATCATAAAATCGCCTGTCAAGTGGAGTCGTGGGGCCCACGATACGGGATTTCATCAACGTTCTCAGAATCGAACCAAACTTGGGTCACAGGACCAGCGTATCACTACTAGTCCGATGGCGCAAGTTTTGTTGTGAAACGACGAGCAGATACGAAGTTACAATGAGTTTCAGAACATGGCCGATACAGGACAATTTCAACGGATACATGTTGATTCCGGTATGCACGCACATCCAAATCAACTTCCGCAAAATCTCATACGTCCGTATTAACGATGCGCACCTTTCAGTAAAATTCGCACACGACCAAGTTGCCTCATTTAGTGGGACGCACCCAGTTTCGGAAGAATTCAGGGTTTTAAATAACCAAGTTTTTGGTCAATTTCATCCGCAAAATAATTACAATCTACAGTACATTAAAATTAAAATTACAGGATTTAAAACTTGGTTATATTATCTAATTAACTGTTCAAGTGAATTTCAGAATTAGTTAGCAGGTTGCACGCAAATTGGTTGTGAACTTGTGAGTTCGGGACAATTTCTGATTTTCAGAAATAGGGGTAAATTTTTCTGTTTTTGCGTCATAATTTGCGACCGACACAGGATGCGATACCTCGAACTGATTGCACGAAGTTCGAGGGGGTCACGTAGCGAACATATTACAACAGTCTGTTCGAACATCGGCGCGACGAGGAGAGAGAAATTCTTACCTAAATAGGGGTCGGTATCGACTGAAATGCACGCAAGGGACAGCGCGGCGGTGCTTGGCCGGTCTGCGGTGGCGCTGTGGGGTGGCGGTGCTGATGCAATGTTCGCCGGAGGTCACCGTGGGGAGAAACGACGGTGGCCGGGTCAGCTGGGTCGTCAGCGGATCGTCGCCGGAGAGTCGGGCTTGCGGAGGAGGCAGATAGGCGGTGGCAGCTCGGGGGTTCACGGCGGATACTCGGGGCAGTGGCAGCTCGGGGGTTCACGGCGGAGACTCGGGGCGGAGGCGTCGGGTGTTGGGGGGATGGCTGGGGCTGAGATCGTGGTCAGAGTCTGTGGCGGCCGGAGGAGAGGTGGCCGGGAGAGCTCGGTATGGCGGAGAGGCAGTGGCGGAGTGTGATGGTTTTATAGGGAGGAGGGCGGCGATTGCAGGTGGCGGGGAGGAGAAGCGCTAGAGGCAGCCGGTGTGGAAGATTAGTGGGCGGGAAGGCAAAGCGGCAGTTGCAGCATGAACGGCCGCGGGGGAGGCAGAACGACGCGGCGGTGGCAGAAACGGCCAGGAAGTGGAGCGGCCGGCGTTTGGGGTCGGGTGAATTCAGTTACTGTAGCAGTAACAAAATGGGTCGGGTCTTAGCGGGTACGGGTTAGAGGGTTCGGATCCTGATCCGAATCCGCTAGGGTTGGGTCGGTTTATAATAGGTTCGGTTTGGCTTATTAAGGCTTAGTTTAATCCGGTTCAGTTTGGTTTATTTTGGATTTATTTAAAAACTAAGTTTTTAGGTATTTAAAAATAGTTTTTGGGTCCAATAAATTCCAGAAAAATTATAATAGGCTTAATTCTCTATTTTTCACTCAAAAATATTGTTTTCATAATATTTTAATATTTAATTTAATACTTAAAAATATTTAATTCTAGAAAACATTTATTTTAATTATTTAAAAATCACAGAAAATCATATAAATTCATATTTTTAAATTTTGAAAAATTCGAGTGTTTACATTCCCCCCTCCCCTACCTCCAAAAGCTCTCCCTTCTCCCTATAAATAAACCCCAACTCCTCCTCTTCCTCCTCCTCCTCACAGCACTCCTCCTCCTCCTCCTCCTCCTCCTCCTCCTCATAGCACTCCTCCTCCTACTCCTCACAGCACTCCCCCTTCTCCTTATAATTGTTTTTGTAGATAGCTAACCAAAATGACCGGTGGACCGACTATCGACCTTATTATTAAGCAACGTGAAGACCACATATCTAGTCGGATATTTTCTGGAGAGGTAATCTTTTAAATTATAAGTTTGCAAGTTAAGTAATTTACACATAAAATATAATGCATATATTTTTTATAGTTATACGACCATGATCTTGGTTTACGAACCCGGATCCATGTACATTGGCGGACCGAAAGAAATTATCGTACGTGGGAGCTAAATTCTGTCCAAAAGGCTTTGGTAGAATCCTTTGGATTCCACTATATAGATCGTATTAGATATTTAATCCACGATCTTCATTTAGTTGTATGTCTTGTGGAGCGTTGGTGGCCTGAATGCAATACTTTTCAACTACCATTCGACGAGATAACGATCACCCTATCTGATGTAGCAAATATACTAGGATTACCTATTAAATGTGACGCTATATATTTTGATCTGCACTTAAAGGGATCTGATTTGATCAGGAGGTATCTCGGTGTTACCCCTCCATCCGGTATAAAAGACGACAATTTTGTGAAGTTTACATGGCTTCGTGGCAACTTCATGGACCTACATCACACTATTGATGAGGTGGTTGATGTAGATGAAATGCGGGTATGTATTTTAATTAGTAAAATTTATTTATGACTTAATTTAGTATTTATATAACACTTAATATTTTCAGGTCATTCGTTGCACTAGAGCGTATTTGCTCTGTTTATGTGGTACAATTTTATTTTTCGATGCATCAAAAAATATGGTAAATGTTGTCACGCCCCGCTTCCCAAGATACGGTGAGTCGGGTACGTAACTGCATCCCTAGGCTACGCCCCATACGAATACTATCACATTCGTATCAGCGATTGTCGCCTGTAAGTCCTTAAGAATAAAATGCAAGTCATGCTAAAGTAATTAGGCAATTACATCTAAACTATATCACTCTGATTTATACATAACTAGATAAGTCTTACAACGATTCCTTGTTAAAGTTACATAATTATAATTACAACTACTAGGTACTATGCTTCCTGAAATCACTTGCTGATTACCCCTCGATCTCATCTACTTTGTAGAGAGGTAGCATTTCTTCATTCCCTTCTTCAATCCCTAGTGAACAATACTTGGTCGTCAGAACGACAAGCAAGTCCTCAGCCAAGAATGGTAAACAAATGAAAGATATGATTATTAGAGTAAAAGAATAATAATTAAAAGAAGTAAGATGACAAACATAATATGGTGTTCATGACTTGAATAACTCCTAATTTAATACTCCTATAGTGTCTATTAATTCAATCATCACAAATCCTATGTCACTATCACAGTACACAAACAAATTCCTAAATGATGATACAATTTGGAGAACAAACTTTAAATAACCACTTTACCTAGTTTTCTACCAACAAATCCTGTTGTGAAGGATTATATGGTGACTTGAATGGCACAGTGCTTAGAATCCGGCCCTGCCCTCATGGCTTAATATTGAATTCACCTATTCGACGGTTATAATTCAAAATAGGTGTATTTTTAATCAGGTGACTTGAACAGAAGGGCACGGGGTTATAAATCTGGCCTAGCCCCTTTTGGGCCAATCTTGAATTCACTCATTCGATGATTTTTCCTTTTGGATCGAAGAGGGTGTACTTTATAATTATGGTGACTTGAATAGGATGGCATGGGATTATGATCCGGCCCAGCCCCTTATGGGCAATATAAAGTGAGCTAAGCCTCACCCGCTCACTTCGCAAGGCCTTGCGAGAGAGCCTAAACCGCTGAATTCAACCAGAATTAAAATTATGTGGCAGAATTTCATAGGTGGTCATTTATGTTATTCTCCCCCGCCCAATGCTTCTAGCCTAGATCTACAATCATTTATTATTCTATTTCTTATTGTTCGAGTCTCTGCTCTGGTATTGTCTTAACCATTATTCAAAAGGAATGCATGTCCAGGATGATGCAAGATACATATATAACCTTGAGTACAAGTATTTAGTCATCCACACAATTTCAAGGATATCGACTTATACAGAGCAGATTATCAAATAGTCTGGATTAATTACCTCATTCCGTGTCCTATGTATCCTAAACTTTCACTAATTGCTCCCTAATTTAAAATATAATCTTTAGTGGTCCGTGGTGTGTGAATCTAGGGTTTTAGAGTATTGGAATGCCGGCGATATTTCAGAATATCGAAATATTGGTTAACTCCCGGAATTCTTAAAATTTTTGGCAGAGTTCCTTTTATATTTCGGCTCCCGAAATTTTAACAGTTTATAATATCCACCCGGAGCAACCCTCCGTACCATTCCCGGGCTCGCTGACCCCTTCGGTGGAGCAACTCTCAACACCGGAATACACGCAATTAATATAACTCAATAAAATAGAAACCTTATTTCTTACTTTTGGAAAATTGTACCTTAGTGCTAGCAATCTATGCTTCGTGTAGTGTAACTACAAAAATTTAAACTTAACAACAATGTTAGTGTTATGAATTATAACAAAATGCAATAAATAAGAACAATTAATTGAATATATGTACATATATATTACTTACAAGTTATTTCATTAACTTATTTGTAAAGTAGTGATTTCTCAATAATTCTAGGTATTTATTTATCATACTTGTCAAGGAACATAACATGCTACAAGACAAGACATCCAAGTCAAGCTACATAATACTCATGGCTACATAAGGTCAAAGTTTAAATTAACATTTATGTTTAAAAGTCCATAACCCCTTAATCTAGCTAACCATAACATAGTTTTCTACTAATCAAGCTAAATTAGATTTCGTACAGAATTAATTATATATAATTAGTATAAAAATTTAGTCTCACATAGACAAGACTAAGCTAGATACAATCTATAATATTTGTCATGCTAGGGTTTTGTCAAATCTATGATACCTAAATTGAACCTATAGTACATAACATATGAACTTCAACATTTTTACTAGAAATGATACTCAGTGGACAATTTTGAATAACCCTTCCTAGAGTTACAACCAATTACTTGTGTCCATATATTCATATTGAGTCCTAGACATTAGTCCAAGGTTTTATACCCTAAATTTCTACCCTCTCCTTACAAGTATATAATTAAAATATTAATTCTGAAATCGAGAAATAACTACACAAGTAATAATAGGCAAAATTTGGAAGAGATTTAAGAAATCGGATGAGGACTTGCCTTGGTTCCGAATTCCTAGGGTTCTCCAAATGTTGATATTTGATTCCCCCTTGTATTCCTAATCCAGGAAGTTGATAATAGTTATGACCTAATTTGAATTCTGGAAAGAGAAATTTGGGGGGAAATAGAAATACCTAGGTTTCCTTGGAAAAAGGAGAAGGAAGATGTCACGCCCTAGTCCCAAAATACGTAGGACTAGGAATACGTAACACGCCCAGCCGTATGTATATGAACTCCAATATATGGAAACCATATACACACATACGCTGTGCATGAGTGTCCAATCCACCAGTGGTAATAAAATTACAGATACTCCGAGGATAAGATCTCCTCAGTCTGGTAAGTAGCGTCATGTCTGGGATCGTACTCCTGAGGATACTCCTGCTCGTCCATATCTGGAAAGGGACCATGTCCTCAGAGGGACGTAACAAGATACATAATAACATGCTAATAAGTACTGAAATATAAATATCCAAAGGGTCACCTAACCGTTTACGTGAATGTAATTTGAGAACAACTTTCCAACACGTGGGCTATCTGGCCAATAAATGGGATTGGCATGATTCTCTCGGAGAATCAGGGGCCTACCAGCATGTCGTCTTTTGAACGGCAGAGGCCGCCTGCAATATAAAATATAGTGGTCGTCATCACCCGTTTCTCCGGTGGAGAATCCGGGCGTACAGAATAAAAAGTACAAAGGAGCCCAAACGCCTTACTTGTTGTTCTCCCCACCCCATGCTCTAGGCATGTCATATCTATGACACGATAAACCTCTAAATAACTGCCAGGTCTACTAGCATACAAAGTTTTTATCAGCAGTCATCCCTAACGCACGGCTTACACGTACAGTCGGCCAACCCAATACGTAGTCCGGGATCTATATGAGACTCACAATTCGTGTAACAACTGTGTCACGACTAATGAATCTAATGATGCTCCAAAATACTGGGGTGGTCTCATAAAGTAGGTCCAAAAATCTACAAAAATAAATATCTATATAACAAAATTAAACATACATGTATCAATTGTAATGTAAATAATAGTACAATGACAAGGTATACTTGCCGAGCAAAAGTTCTATATAGCACGTCCAAATAGTGTTAAGTTCGTTGTAAGAAAGTAAAAGTGAGTTAGCGTTTGGAAGAGTTGTAATAACATATATATAGAGATAAGAGGCGGTGGAGGTTACTTAATGGTTAAGAAACTACTGTCGCTGCTGTTTCTTTCTTATCATTGGTTTTGATTACGGTTGGGGAGAGTTTAGTAATAACAGGTAATGAGGCGGTGGGGGATGAGTCATATGCGGAGGATGTTTTACGCGCGGTGGAGGAATTTAAGCGACAGGATTTTTTTACGCGCGGATGAAAATAAGAAGCGGTGGAGTTCTACTTTACGCGTGGAGAAGGAAATAGCAAAGTTGGATTTTGCTACTGCTGCTGATATTTTCCTAATGGGTTTGGGTTTGAGGTTAACGGGTTTCGGGTTAAAATCCAAATAGTAATCCAAACCCATTTTCTTTTATTTTCTTTTTCTTTCTTTTTCTAATAAACTATATATATATATATATATATATATATATATATATATATATATATATATATATATATATATATATATACTTAGAAAATTCTCGAAATTATATTGGTGCATATGGTTAAGCTAGCAACTGCCCAAAGGGTCTCCTACATGGAATAAATTAGGAAAAATTTATAATGGCTCCATAAATCCTCTAATTGTATAAATACCTCAAATTAAATAAAATCTATTCCCTCTATTTAGCTCATAATTACTAAATAAATTAAATAATTAGTTAAATAATAATAAATACGGTTTTCAGAATTAGGGGTTTTACAGAAGATGCTATGGTGGTGATGTCCGACGGGGGCGACGGCGTTCGCCTGCGGGGGTCGTCGGTGTCCGGCGAGGAGCGTCGGCGTCGATAACAGCGGCAGCAGTCGTAGCAGTAACAACTGTAGCAGCAGTAATAGCAGCGGCAGTGGCAGTAGCGACGGCTTGCGATGACATCAGCGGCTTACGGTGGCAGCGGCGACCTGCGACGGTGGCAGCAGTAGCTTACGGCGGTGGCAGCAGCAGTAGCAGTGGTAGCAGCAGCAGTAACAGTAATAGTAGCAGCAGAAGCAAGGATGATAAGAGGGAAAGGGTTTCTTTGAGGAATAAGTAGGGAAGTTTTGGTGTATTGGAAATGTAAGGGAGGAGGAGAGCTTGCCATCTCCTCCCTTGGAAATGAAGGTTAATGGAGGAGAAGCCAGGTGGTTCATGACTCATGAGCTGCTGCTGGTTTCCTCCTTCTTCCCATGGGTTTGGGTTTATTTGCACAAGACCCCTCCCTAGTCCAGAATTTATATATAACTAATCCTTTTTGCAATTTGGTATTTGCACAAAATTAAATACATACATATATATATATATATATATATATATATATATATATATATATATATATATATATATATATATATATTGGAGAGACAAAATGAAATAATAATAAAAATATAATAGGTAGTAGCTATGACAAATGTGCAGCTTCTACCATTCTTGGATGATTTGACAAAACCTACTCAGCATGCATTGGAGCTGCTACTCTAGCATTTTTATACGCAAATTTGACAGAATTTGTGAGATCCAGTCGCAAGAGTATTTGTGGATGTATTTTACTGATACAGGAATGAAAGACCTAAATTAGTTAGAGTAATTTTATACGCAAATTTTGTTTGTACTAATATTATTTTTTTTATAGTTCTGGTCCTACGAGCACTTCTATATTGGTAGGCCCATTACTAGCATTTTCAGTGATGTTGGAGTATTTTTGGTTGCTATACGATGGCCCACAGATGTAGTGGATTATCAACACTACCAATACAGGAGTGTATCACTTTACCGTAGCCAATTTGATATACTGCAGTATCATGAGGTAATTATTTAAATATCTAATAAATATCTTTAAATTATTACAGTTTTGATCGTAGATAAACATCATATATATTTAATACAATATCATTAAATAGGTTACCTGGTTACCTTACACATGTGAAAATGATGCTCCAGAAATTAAGAGGACATCATATCCGTTTACTTTACACAAATCTTATATTATATATGATCGGTTCACCATGTACTATCCGGCAGACCGTATTCTTCGATAATTTGGGATGAGTCAAATAATTCTCGATGATCCACCGACTGTCAGTTATGAGGCAGCAAATGCAATACAACGAATCCTTGGTCACGGTACTGATTGAAATAATCGGTTCGAGAATTATAGTGTGAGGGACATGTCTCTCGGACTAAGATCTGTTGAGGAATGTAATTTCTAAGTTACTCATTATTCATATTAATTTAGTGTAAATAATTTGTTAAAATTTTGTTTACATTATGCAGACATTGGTAACTTGGACTACAGGCAATGGTGGGGATGCCCTCTTATGAGCAACCGAGTACCAATATGAGGAGCAAAAGTTCAAGAGTAGATCCATAGATGATTCTATTTTGCGTGCTTTTGTCGATGGCATGCATGATTTGGTATGACTTTGTAAACCCCCAGATTTTTCAGAAATTTAAAAAGAAATTTTTAGAATTTTCTGTGATTTTTCAGGAATTAAAATAAATATTCTTCTGAATTAAATATTTTTAAGTAATAAAATAAATATTAAAATAATATGAAAATAATATTTTTTGGTGTAAAATAAAATATTAGACATAAGGTAATTTTTCTGGAATTTATTGGACCCCGGAACTATTTTTAAAGACCTAAAAATTAATATTTTAATTAAACCCAAAATAAATCAACCTGAACCAACCGGTTTAATGAACCGAACCAACCCAAACAGGCCCAAATCCTAAACCGAACCCAAACCCCTAGCGGGTCGGGTCTGAACCCAACCCGGAACCCGCTAACCCGTACCCGACCCAAAACTTATTGGATTGGATCCGGATCCAAAACCCACCAACCCGTCTACCCAAACCCGCCCGCTACAGTACCTATCCCTAACCCGCTGTCCGTGCGACTCCCGACCGTCGCAATTCCCGCAACCGTTCACCGTCGCCACCGCCACCGCCATCTCCTCCTCTCCCCGCCGCCTCTTTATCTCCTCCAACCGCCGCCGCCGTCTGCTCACTTCCCCGACGACCTATTCCCTCCCCGGAACGGCCACCCTCGCCCTATTTAAACCCTCATCTCCACCGTTGCCTACCACTCCATCACCGCAGCACCCCGATTCCTCCGGCCGTCGACGAACCCACCCGGCCACCGCCTCCGCCACTCTCTCCGACCTTGCCGCCTCTCCCTCGCGCCTATACTAGACCCGACGAACCCCGACCCCACTGAAGTCGACATCCGGTGCCACCGCCTCTTCGACCGTCGTCCCTCTGCTAGCCACCGCCTCCGACGATGTCTCCTCCGTCGTGACCTGATGGGCAGCACGTCGATGACCCCGCCGTTGACCACGACGGCCGAGAGCCGCAGCAGCACCCCCGAGCTCCGCCGTGCAGCGTCGCGCCACCCCGCAAAAACGTAATTTCAGTCATCTTCGACGCCCTGATCAGGTAAGCAATTCTCTCACCTCGTCATGTCGTTTTTCGAGCAGTCAGTTGTAACCCATTCCCTGCGTGACCCTCTCGATACCCGTGCCATTGGTTCGGCGTGTCGTGTCCTATATCGGTCGCAAACTGCGACGCAAAATCAGAAAAAAAATCTCATTTTCTGAAAAATTCAGAAATTGTCCCGAACTCCCCAGTTCGTGACCGTTTTGCGACCAACCTGTGAAATGTTTTCAAAATTGGCTTGAATAATTAATTAGAACTTATGACCAAGTTTTTAAACCCTATTTTAGTGTAATTTATTGTGCTGTAGATTGTGATATTTTTTAGGGTAAAAATGACCAAAATATTGGTTAATTAAAATCCTAATTTTCCCGGAACTAGCTGCGCCCCGCTAAACGGGATAACTTGGTCTTGTGCAAACTTCATCGAAAGGTGCGCGTCGTTAATATGGATGTGTGAGATTTTTGCGAAAGTTGATTTGGATGTACGTGCACACCGGAATCAACGCGTATCCGTCGACAACGCCCCGTATCGGTCCTGTCCTGAAACTCGATAAAACTTCGTGTACACTTGTCGTTTCGAAATAAAACTTATGCCATCAGGTTCGTAGCATTACGCTGGTCCTGTGACCCAAGTTTGGTTCGATTCTGAGAACGTTGACAAAATTCCGTATCGTGGGTCCCACGTCTCCACTTGACAGACGATTTTATGATTGGCTCATCGGAATCCAGTTCTGAACATTCCGTTGGGTTTGTATCATCGTTCTAGACTTGTAGACACTAAGTTTGACGAATTTGGAGAAATTGTCTCTGGCACATTTTTCGGTGCGTAGCGGGCCATATGTGGACCCCACTTTGACCAGAAACTGTCACTTTTGTCCCTGTGTCCAAATTAAACTTATGGACAGGCAATTCTAGCTATTTGATGTCTTCTGAACCTGATGGTAATGTTTATTACAATATTCGGAGGAGTACCTGCAAATTCCACTGATACCAGAGCAGCAGTTGGAGTCAGAATCCCAGGCAATTGTACCTTGCCAAACTTGCAGTACCTGCTTCATATTGTTATCTTAATTTATTTATATGATGTACCTGCTTAACCTAGGACCGTGTGACATTACTTAACGTCCAAATAATATTCGGATGTCAACGCCGTAAGCGGAGTGGTGTAACGTCACCTAGAGATGGATATCAAGACCCTATACAATTTCCGTGCTTGCATCATCAAGTACATCATACCAGAGCAGCAGTCGGAGTGGTGTAACATCACCTAGAGATGGACACTATTTATGAGACAGAATCTTCCTGAGATATTCATGGTGATTCTGTATAGGTTACATGATTCGTGACATAGATATTTGTCATGCCCCAGTCCCAAAAATACGTAGGACTAGGACACGTAAGCATGCCAGCCGCATGGATATGGCAACCCCAATATATGGAAACCAAATCCACACGTACGCTGTAATATGAATATCAATCCACAAGTGGTATAAACATATGTCACAAGTCACAGGGTATAATCTAGATCTCATCCACGAAAATCAAATATGAATAAAATAACCAATGTCTATGAAACTAGATCTCAATAAGAAGTATCTAAGGATGATAGTTGGATGGAAACAGATCCACTACCAACTCAATTGGAAAAGTAAATACAATATAAGTACAACTCAATCAAATAATATAAATACCAGCTATCAATCACGGCTCGAAGAGAAGACATCCACGAAGCATCTATAACCATCCAACTCTGCCCTCCTGCAAATACACAAGAACAGGTACACCTGGCAGTGGACCAGGTCCTCAGAGGGACATAACAAGATACTTAAACACATGCTAATAAAGTACTGAAATAAATATCCAAAGGGGTCGTCTAACCGTCTAAGTGAATGCAGTTAAGAACAACTTTTCCCACAAGTGAGCTATCTGGCTGAAAACTGAGATTTGGCATGGTTCTCTTTTGAAGATCCAGGGGCCCAAAGGCACGTCGTCTTTTGAACGGCGGAGGCCCACCAATGTATATATATATGGGTCATCACCACCCGTATCTCCAGCGGAGAATCCGGGCGTCACAGAAAAAGTGCAAATGAGCTCAAATGCGGTACTTGTTGTTCTCCCCACCCCATGCTCTAAGCATGTCATGTCCATGACACGATAAACCTCTAATAACTGCCAAGTCTACTAGCATGCAAAGTTTCTAACAGCAGTTATTCCTAACGCACGGCCCATACGTACAGGAGGCCAGACCTGCACGCAAGTCCGTGATCTACATGAGACTCACAACTCGTGTAACAACTGTATCACGGCCAATGAATCTATTGGTGCCACATGATAATGGGGTAGTCTCATGAACAAGGTCAATGCAATACATAAATAAAAACATATCGCGACGTCACCGTCGCGAGCATTTTATATAACAATTAAAATATATAAAAAGACAGAAAATAAAGATGCGTGCAACATATGGAATATAAATAACAGTACAATGGCAAGGTATACTTGCCTGACAAGGAAGCTGCAATGTACCAATCTCCTGCTCCAGTAATCGCGCAAAACAAATACAATATCCTGATTGTAAGACTTTCCATCACAAAGTAAGCTAGAAGTATTCCGAGAGTGATCACAACTTTTCAGAATACTTCCAAGAATGCTGCTTGCATTCATCTCAAAAAGAGTCCTGATTGCAACAAGGAAACGGGCGGCAAGCCGAACAAGCATCACAAGCAAGCCTGTGCAAGTATTTTCGCTGAGTTTGATCAGACCTTTAGAGGATATCAACTTTAAGGATTTCTTCAACAACCCCATTCTTACAAAGCTCATTCACAAGCTCAGAAGAATTGCTAAAACTTTCTGACACCCCTATCAAGCTAATAGCTGCAGATTCCACTATCCTGCGGTCCTCGTACTGTAGAAGATTGGTCAAGGTAGGAACAGCTCAAATGACACTTGATAGGTAATTATCAGGAATCTTTTTGCACAAATTGGCGGCTGTCGAAACTGCAGTCCTCTGGTTGCTTAATTCAAAGAAATCGATAAAGCCCAAACCGCCATTATCACCCCTGCCTTCAGGAAGGCCTCTGGTTTGCTCCTCGAGAGCTTCTCCAGCGCCAGCAAACACTCTTCCGTCAAGTCCAGGTAGTTGATCGCCGCCATCTTCCTCGCGAGCGCCTCGACCCCTCCGTGCCGCACCACCGCCTCGGACGACGCCGGCACGATGTCGAGGAACAGCTTCATCGCCCTCGCCGATGCAGCATGACGTCACTGGACACGGACACGGCTCCGCCTTCCTCCGCTAGGAGCCGGACGATCCCCGGGAAGACGGCGTCGAGGGGGAAGGCAACGAAATCCTCCGTGTACTCGGTGGAGACAAGGAGGTCGCAGAGCCTTGTGAGTGCCGCAAAGGACTCAGACGGGTCGGCGCCGGGCGAGAGGCAGGGGAGGATCTCAGGGAGGACGGAGAGGACCTCGTCATCGTCGCTCCCTCTGTCGTCGGACCCCTCGTCGGAGGAAGAGGAGGAGGCCATCGAAGGGAGTTAGGGTTAGAGGAAGTTTCGGTAGGTTTTCCTGGGCGTGGAGAGAAATTTGGTTCGGCCTGGGTATCTATGTATTGTGTTTTTGGTTTGGGTGAAAATAATTCAAGGTATATTTATATGTAAAGGAGTGGAAATTTGAGGTTGACCTAGATTTTGGTGTTTGACCTAGGTTTTGGACTTGGTCAACATTCCTTGAGGGGGCCTTGGGCTCACATGAGGGTGTTGGCTAGAATTTACATGGTTTAAAATGCGAGGATGGGTTTAAAATAAATGGGACGATGTGCGCGTTTACACATGCTGAAAATTACGAAAAAATCTATGTGAAGGAAAAGAATAGATTTCTTCATGAATTGTCCAATGGTGGGGACACCTCAATGCATTTTTGCATAAAAGCCCCCCCCCAACAATTGGTAAACTGCACAAAGACAGAAATTGGATTTAATTAATTAAATTGAACGCGCACGATGTTCTAGAATTAATTAGGAGTACAGGGAAATAAAAATAGGCGGAACGAAGGGTCTGGGACGTAGAGGATACCGAGTAGATTATTAATAAAATCCAGGTCGTACAAAACGGTCAAGATTGGGTTCCCGATTTCGATTGGGACGCACAAGGGTACAAAATTGTAATTTATTTATAATTAATAAATAACGTCCGCGACGTTTATTGTGCGGCTAAAATATATCACCAGAGAGCAATATTATAAGTTGCACAAGGGTCAGAATAGTAGGCGGACATGTCTAGGATGAGGTTGGGGAGTTTGTAGATAGGCAATGGCTAGTGAGGTGCTCCAATTATAGAAGCAACGGTAATGTGCTACGCGATTTAATTATTGCATGATTAAATAAATGCTGTGTTCTAAATTCTAATTGGTTCAAACTAGCCCAAATTTCACTATCTAAGCAAAGTATGCCTAATTTTTGGGTGAGGGGGTTTACAATCTACCCAACTTAAAACAATTTCGTCCTCGAAATTAAAATAAGGCATAATTCACATTCGTACATAAGGTACGTCAATGGCAATCTCTTCCACCAATTTAATAACAAAATCTATTCAAATCTATCGCGGTCACTTCAGAATTAAGATAATCATTGTTCAAATCAAAATTCAACCTATTGTAATCTCTTCTCACTTTTTCCAATCATCAACATCCAATTTTAAATTGAATCCATATAATATCTTCAACATTTAAAAAAAAAAACCCATAGCAAATTTTACCTCACGATCTCCAACTATCATAATCTCCTCTAGAAGTAATTCGAGTCCAATATTATTCCTATTTTCACTTATAAATTTTTTTGTATTCTTCAACTTTTTAAATTCTATTCACATCCTCAATATTTCAAATAGGCAGTCCAACCATCAAATTTTTAATTCTTAATTTAAATCATCAAATTAAAAAATAATTTAAATGCAGTCCACCAATGTTCAAGTCTGAAATTATATATTTATCCTTCAAATTCAAATTAATAATTTTACCTTCAATACTTAAAATTTAAATTATGTACTTAAGGTATAAATATTGGGTCCTCAATATCAAGATTTTTAAAATTCATTAATCCTCATCATCTTAGTCATTCTTCTAAAATTGTCAAAATTAAAATGGCTTGAACCTCTCCCAATCTAATCTTACTCGATCACAATCTAAAAGAAATTCCTCTCGAGTTGCCAATGCACTGCTACCCAACTTAGACTTTACACATCTATCACAGAAGGCTATATACTTTAAGAAAATATTCCTTAATTTATTTACTCATGTCATTCAATCCTCAAAACTTCAACGCCGATTATATCATATGTGATATGTCCTTAACTACAAAAGAATAATCCTCAAGTATGTGATCGGCCTATGGGGTATATCTAGTACTATCTATATATCAACTTATGCCAAGCAAGATGTTTCGTCTTTTCGAAATAAGGAAAGACGTAGATCAATAAATAAGAGTTCAAGGGAGAAGTAATAGAATACAAGTATAGGGATCAAGGCGTTTAAAGAATTCAATTGGGAATTATCAAAGCAGTTGTGGATTGAAATCCTATTTTGGTAATTCTTTGTTCGCATATTCGTATTAGTACAGTTATGTAGCCGATACGATACGCTCAGATATGTCTAGAGGCAAGTACATTTGTCTACTAATCACTATATATCTCAATCCACGAAAATAGTATTGTGGAGGGCGAACCAAGCGCACTAAGGTTAGCTAGGCCTTAATACACTGATCCTGAAATGTATTAGTGTGCGCGCCCACTAATACATATGTAGTGAACAAGCTTGATAAAGAATAAGCTTGCAAAAACTAGGCTATAATAGCATCATAGTCACGATGGTACAATAAATATAAATACGCTAGATTATGATGAAAGAAGGTGCAAATTAATTCAAGTTCACAGAACAAAACATCATAAGCAACAGTAGTAAAAAGACTCTACAAACTCTACAGTTATCATACAACCTTATTGTCTAAGTCGTTAGTCGACCAAATAGGGCATGGACCTCTAAATTTTATCGTCCGAATAAACACTGTCGTCTTATGCTATCATACAATTAATGTCATTCAGTTACACTACCTCGATGGGTCAAGTGGACTATGTGATTCTAGGTTGTGAGACATACTACCCAACTTAAAAGAATTAAGCTAATACTGTGATAGTCTCAAGAGGATCCTACAAAATAATCTTGCACATGTAAATAGAGCAAAAACTCTTATTGTGGTATATGAGGAAAGATCTTGGTACTGATTAGGGTATCATATTTACATAGGTAATGGCCACCTTAAGTCTTAATCATAGTGCTCATAGAACATATGTCAATAGCGAGGATAGAAGAGTTACTAGCCGTTTAAGGAGAAAGGGATCTAACTTATATCGAGGTGGGGTACAAGTTACGTGACTTAAAACTAAGAGGTAATCATTAGGTCATAATCTACAATAATAACTTAAACTGTCAAGTTCTAATTACCAATCACATAATTCAAAATTTTAAGAGTAACAACCAAAATTCTAGCAAGCTATATATATCCTAAATAGAATAAAATCACTTGGTCTATAATCAGAAGTGTCAGATGGCACGAGTTGAAAGAGGAAGAAAGAAGAACGTAATTTTTTATCGTCGCACAATTAGCGAACGTTAAGGCCGCAGAGGAACAACATATAAAATTAAAATAGAGGGCTCTAGATAGCATCATAGTTTTCTAAGGGGGAGTGGTATGCTAGTTGCTATGTTCGAGGTATGATCAAGGAAAAAGTGTTAATTACATTCCTCTAGGCTTCCTAAGGTGCTGTCTACTAATAATGAGATAATGATCTAAGTTTTATAGTTCCCCGATACTATCCAATTATGAAGGTTAGGTTCAGTCCTAATGTTCAAATTTTTGGTTCTCCATTGGTTCCTCAATACTAGGGCCAAACATTATGGTAAAACTTCTAACTATCTCTAGTCGTGTCTATACTACTCAAGTCTTCTTAATACATCAAGGGGTAATGGTATACCAATCTATAGATAAGGAATTCTAGGTTCACTAGATATTCTAAACTTAGTGGTCTGTCTATATCCTCGTTGTAATCTTAATAGGTATGCTACTCTAATTATTATCCTAATAACAGGGGTTTCTATATTCTAGCAGAAGGTCATATATACTCAAGGAACTTATTAGGGAAGTACAGGAATCAAGCAGGATACAATTGTTCGAATAGATCATAGAGGAGGAAGGTGAATCATAGTCAATTGTGGATGATTACTCTAGTCCTAGGTGCAGGCTTGTTCGGTACAGTAACGTAACCGAGACAATATGCTCTTGACCTGCATGGGCCAGCACAAAAATATGTCACGCCCCAGTCCCAAAAATACGTAGGACTAGGACACGTAAGCATGCCAGCCGCATGCATATGGCAACCCCAATATATGGAAACCAAATCCACACGTACGATGTAATATGAATATCAATTCACAAGTGGTATAAACATATGTCACAAGTCACAGGGTATAATCTAGATCTCATCCACGAAAATCAAATATGAATAAAATAACCAATGTCTATGAAACTAGATCTCAATAAGAAGTATCTAAGGATGATAGTTGGATGGAAACAGATCCACTACCAACTCAATTGGAAAAGTAAATACAATATAAGTACAACTCAATCAAACAATATAAGTACCAGCTATCAATCACGACTCGAAGAGAAGACATCCACGAAGCATCTATAACCATCCAACTCTTCTCTCCTGCAAATACACAAGAACAGGTACACCTGGCAGCGGACCAGGTCCTCAGAGGGACATAACAAGATACTTAAACACATGCCAATAAAGTACTGAAATAAATATCCAAAGGGGTCGCCTAACCGTCTAAGTGAATGCAGTTAAGAACAACTTTCCCCACAAGTGAGCTATCTGGCTGAAAACTAGGATTTGGCATGGTTCTCTTTTGAAGATCCAGGGGCCCAAAGGCACGTCGTCTTTTGAACGGCGGAGGCCCGCCAATGTATATATATATGGGTCATCACCACCCGTATCTCCAGCGAAGAATCCGGGCGTCACAGAAAAAGTGCAAAGGAGCTCAAATGCGGTACTTGTTGTTCTCCCCACCCCATGCTCTAAGCATGTCATGTCCATGACACGATAAACCTCTAATAACTGCCAAGTCTACTAGCATACAAAGTTTCTAACAACAGTTATTCCTAACGCACGGCCCATACGTACAGGAGGCCAGACCTGCACGCAAGTCCGTGATCTACATGAGACTCACAACTCGTGTAACAACTGTGTCACGGCCAATGAATCTATTGGTGCCACATGATAATAGGGTAGTCTTATGAACAAGGTCAATGCAATACATAAATAAAAATATATCGCGACGTCACCGTCGCGAGCATTTTATATAACAATTAAAATATATGAAAAGACAAAAAATAAAGATGCGTGCAACATATGGAATATAAATAACAGTACAATGGCAAGGTATACTTGCCTGACAAGGAAGCTGTAATGTACCAATCTCCTGCTCCAGTAATCGCACAGAACAAATACAACATCCTGATTGTAAGACTTTCCATCACAAAGTAAGCTAGAAGTATTCCGAGAGTGATCACAACTTTTCAGAATACTTCCAAGAATGTTGCTTGCATTCATCTCAAAAAGAGTCCTGATTGCAACAAGGAAACGGGCGGCAAGCCGAACAAGCATCACAAGCAAGCCTGTGCAAGTATTTTTGCTGAGTTTGATCAGACCTTCAGAGGATATCAACTTTAAGGATTTCTTCAACAACCCCATTCTTACAAATATCATTCACAAGCTCAGAAGAATTGCTAAAACTTTCTGACACCCCCATCAAGCTAATAGCTGCAGATTCCACTATCCTGCGGTCCTCGTACTGTAGAAGATTTGTCAAGGTAGGAACAGCTCAAATGACACTTGATAGGTAATTATCAGGAATCTTTTTGCACAAATTGGCGGCTGTCGAAACTGCAGTCCTCTGGTTGCTTAATTCATAGAAATCGATAAAGCCCAAACCGCCATTATCACCCCTGCCTTCAGGCAGGCCTCTGGTTTGCTCCTCGAGAGCTTCTCCAGCGCCAGCAAACACTCTTCCGTCAAGTCCAGGTAGTCGATCGCCGCCATCTTCCTCGCGAGCTCCTCGACCCCTCCGTGCCGCACCACCGCCTCGGACGACGCCGACACGATGTCGAGGAACAGCTTCATCGCCCTCGCCGACAGCAGCATGACGTCACTGGACACGGACACGGCTCCGCCTTCCTCCGCTAGGAGCCGGACGATCCCCGGGACGACGGCGTCGAGGGGGAAGGCAACGAAATCCTCCGCGTACTCGGTGGAGACAAGGAGGTCGCAGAGCCTTGTGAGCGCCGCAAAGGACTCAGACGGGTCAGCGCCGGGCGAGAGGCCGGGGAGGATCTCAGGGAGGACGGAGAGGACCTCGTCATCGCCGCTCCCTCCGTCGTTGGACCCCTCGTCGGAGGAAGAGGAGGAGGCCATCGAAGGGAGTTAGGGTTAGAGGAAGTTTCGGTAGGTTTTCCTAGGCGTGGAGAGAAATTTGGTTCGGCCTGGGTATCTATGTATTGTGTTTTTGGTTTGGGTGAAAAGAATTCAAGGTATATTTATATGTAAAGGAGTGGAAATTTGAGGTTGACCTAGATTTTGGTGTTTGACCTAGGTTTTGGACTTGGTCAACATTCCTTGAGGGGGCCTTGGGCTCACATGAGGGTGTTGGCTAGAATTTACATGGTTTAAAATACGAGGATGGGTTTAAAATAAATGGGTCGATGTGCGCGTTTGCACATGCTAAAAATTATGGAAAAATCTATGTGAAGGAAAAGAATAGATTTCTTCATGAATTGTCCAATGGTGGGGACACCTCAATGCATTTTTGCATAAAATCCCCCCCAACAATTGGTAAACTGCACAAAGGCAGAAATTGGATTTAATTAATTAAATCGAACGCGCACGATGTTCTAGAATTAATTAGGAGTACAGGGAAATAAAAATAGGCGGAACGAAGGGTCTGGGACGTAGAGGATACCGAGTAGATTATTAATAAAATCTAGGTCGTACAAAACGGTCAAGATTGGGTTCCTGATTTCGATTGGGACGCACAAGGGTACAAAATTATAATTTATTTATAATTAATAAATAACGTCCGCGACGTTTATTGTGCGGCTAAAATATATCACCAGAGAGCAATATTATAAGTTGCACAAGGGTCAGAATAGTAGGCGGACATGTCTAGGATGAGGTTGGAGAGTTTGTAGATAGGCAATGGCTAGTGAGGTGCTCCAATTATAGAAGCAACGGTAATGTGCTACACGATTTAATTATTGCATGATTAAATAAATGTCGTGTTCTAAATTCTAATTGGTTCAAACTAGCCCAAATTTCACTATCTAAGCAAAGTATGTCTAATTTTTGGGTGAGGGGGTTTACAATATTGTATGTGCTTAGCTGTCATTATGACTTATTGCATTAGATATGATCTTGTGTGACATGGATATGAGACATCGTAGACATGAGACGTGTGATTACATTGGGTGGGGAGAGACACACAGGCTACAGGCTGATTTTATATATAAATTTATTATTGTACCGTAGGCCCAATACATAGTAAATTACATAGTATAATTACATAGTATATCTGCTACAGGCTCCCCGACACAGAGCTTGTAGTAGTCTCAGCCTAAGTCTAGTGATGCTCTCATTTTGCATATCACATAGCTGGTTACATAGTTTACCCTATTGATTTATTTATTATTGTACTGCATTTATTTTTGGCATGAGATATTCTTGTACCTTGATATGTCCCCTGAGGACCTGGATCCGGATTATGTCCTCAGGTTTAGCAGATGAGTTCTATTCCGAGGTATATGGAGCAGGAGCAGGAGCAGACACTGGAGCTGAACCGATCCCCGAGGACAAGGTTGTCGCCGAGGATTTCTCTTGAGTATTTGTTTCATCTATACTCAGTATTTGTTATTATTAGACTCTTTTATTTATGTCTTTTGACCATTGTATCAGACTTATTATCGGGTTGTTCCCCGATTTACTTTATGGAGACTTGATGTTGGTTATATTTTATTTTGCTGTTATTGATCATATTTATCTTCTATGGATGAGATTAGATTATGACATATTATTTAGACCTTATTGTTGTATTACAGCTTAAGTACACCCTGATGGGTCCATTGAATTGGGTTTGCCCATCGGTGTATGCTGCTGGCCATTGCCACGTGTCTAGTCCCTCGATATTTTGGGACTGGGGCGTGACATGGTTTTTGTGGTGGCCTATGCAGGTCTACGACTAAATTGCTTTGGTTTTAACTTAGGAATCGAGCAAGCCTGCGATAAGGATAGGATAAGTTATAGGATCTCATCCACTTGATTGAATCGTTCTTGATATCTATATCGGATTCGAATTAAATTCTTGATGCATCCTGCCTTGATTCCTCTGTGCGCCTCTTAAAGTTTATTTTGGATGCAGAGTAATGGATCCATGAGCAAACGACGAGACTCTTGTAGGATCACCATGAGGTATTATGGTAACCAACAAAGATGAAGTAACACTAGTGGATGGAGGTCAATCAGCACATCAAAGCAGTCAAGCCAATCAGCATACCTCAAGATTCCGGCGATATGATATTCCACCTCCACCATAGTTTACTCCACCAATGCCCATATTCCCACAAGGGCAAGTTATGGATGGGGAACAGATGTTTCAAATGATCTATGCAATGATGCAAGCCCAACAACAAATTCAACAAGAGGCTCTGCGTCATAACCTAGTAACCGCACTGAAGCAGGCGAATCTATCAGCACGACGGCTGTCACGCTCCAGTCCTAAAATATGTAGGACTAGGAACACGTAAGCATGCCAGCCGTATGTATATGGCAACTCCAATATATGGATACCATAATACACACGTGCGCTATAATATGAATATAAACTCACATGTGGTATATATAATGTCACAAGTCACAGATATGCTAATCTCATCCACACAACAAGTCATAGAAAAGAAATACTAACTAGAATAAGGAGTCTGAAATATCCAAATAATAGTCGGGTGGAGACAAATCCACTACCAAAGACTATATCCAAAACTAAAATGAGAGAGGAGTATAAAATCTCCAATATAAAATAATATGAAGACAGAAGTGTATCAGCTAAAAGAATCCATCGCTAGATGTAATCAAAGATGCTCAGACGGTAAGACCTCATCGACAGAAAGTAATGCGTCAGGTCCAGGCCCGTACTCCTGTGGATACTTCTGGTCGTCTATACCTGGCAAGGGACCAGGTCCTCAGAGGGACATAACAAGATACATAGAAGCAAGCCAATTGTATACAGTGAACATGCATAATGTTTGAAAATATATAAGTACGCTGTACAAGTCAATCTATATGAATGCACATGAGGACAACTTTTCGACGTATGGGCAAGGGTAGGCTACTCGATATAATCTCACAACTCACACACACGTCAGGAACATCATCAGCCAACATACCGCGGGGGTAGTGACCCTCGTGACTCCATCAATCGACATACCGCAGGGGTAGCGACCATCGGACACGACCACCATAGTGCGTGATAGTTACTACGGTTTACCAGAGTGGTTAAAGCCCATACGCTTACTGATTGTCCTCTCATGATACTAGGTGTCAAGTGTGTGTGTCAACATATCTAATATATAGTAATGACTGAAAGGAACTACACATGCAATGAATAAACAAAATTACAATAAATATACAGAAATATACTAAGCATGCAAAATACTGTAAACAATTTGGCAAGATATCTTGCCTGGCAAGAAAGCTGGAAAAAGTAATGTCCAGATGTCACGCACGCAGGAGTAGAAGCTGCGGCCTCAGAATGAACGTCTCCGGATACTGAAATAAATATCGCCAACGTTCCCAGAATAAGCAAAATAGCTAGAAAGCACTTCCCTTTCGTCCAATTTGGACAAAGGGGCAAAACGGTAATTTCGGGTAAAAGTGAGGTCCACGTGTGGCCCACTTTGCACCGAAAAATATGCCAAGGGTAACAGTCTCTAAATAGGACAAATTATAGGTCAAACAATTCTAGATGTCAATACGAACCCAACGGTATGTCCAAATGTGGATTCCGATGAGCCGAACACAATTTCATCCAAAAAGTCAACCGTGGGACCCGCCAATTGGCAACTTGGTCAACTGTCTCAGAATTGCGTAAAAATTGGATCACAGGACCAGCATGTTACCATGAGTCCAGTGGCATAAATTTTGTCGCAATCTGACGAACGTACACAAAATGCGCGCAACTTTTGTAAAAGTTGCGACACGAGGTTTGTCTGCGGATACAAGCTGATTCCGGCGCGCACACGTGTCCGAATCAGTTTCTGTGAACTCTTACATGTCCGGTTATGCTGCGTGCACCGTTCGGTACACTTGGTACATGGCGGGGCGGTCTCGTTTGTCGGGGCGCACTCTGTTTCACAACTTTTGGAAATCTGGAAAAGTGTGTTCGCGGGGTTTTCCAACGAATTTAATTCTGTCTACAACAGTTAATAATCTAGGGTTATTTAACAAAAATTAAACTAGGTCAAGTGGTCTATGCATACCAAAAAGAATCATCGAATTCGGATCTCTGTGGTGGGAGATACAAACTCAAAAATATGGGTGATCATCGCAGTTTTCTGAGGCAACGGGGCTGTGCAGTGGGAGGTGGTCGAGGGAAAAGGGGTCGGTGAGGAGAGGAAATTAGGGTTTCGGCTAGGGTTTGGGTTGATGATAAGGGCTGTGGTTTTAGGTTTTTGGAGAGAGAGTTGTATATGTAGGAGAGAGAGATGGGTGTTCTCCTTGGGATTAGGGCCGGTTGTGGGTTGTTTCTATGGGTGAGGGAAGCCTCCACATGATGAAAGTGTGGCTAGGATGGAAGGGTTTTGAAATGCATGGTGGAGATGTGAGGAAATAAAGTTGTATGAAGTACAACAAATGGGGAAGAAATTTTTGGTAGACCTGTCACAGAGGAGGGAAGGGTTTCTTCATGTGTTGGGTCCAATGAGGGGTGGACACCTCATTGCATATTTGCATAAAAGTCCCTTAACAATTATAAAATTGTACAATTAATGGAATTTGGGTTTCGATGAGGCAAAACACCATATTTGGTGTGATGTAGTGGGCTAAAATGGTGTGTGGTGTTTAGTGTGAACCTTGAGAGTATGAGTGAAAGTTTGGGTTGGAGTTGGGTCTAGTTTTGGGTGAGGTTGGGTCCTTACACCAATTTAATTAAAATTAGTGTAATTGGTGCTCTTTAATTAATTGGAAATACATAGGGTTAAAATTGGGTAGGACACAAGTGTCATGAAAGTAGTAGACTCGGAATAGAGTATTGTCATAAATTGGGTTGCACAAAACGGGTTGAGGGTGTGTCTCTAATTTCGATTGGAACAGACAAAGATGCAAAGTTAGATTTATTTGGATTTAAAAATAGACTTTTGTAACGAATATTATGCGACTAAAATGAAGCACAAAAGAGAGTAATTATGAGTTACACAATCAGAATGGAAGGCTGGCATGTCTAAAAAATATGTATGAAATTTGTTTGAAGGTAAATGCTAGTGTAGCGCTCCAAATATCGAAGCAACGGTAAGGTGCACTAAGTGATACCAATATTGCACAATAAATCTAAAATACTATGTTCTAATTCTAATTGGCTTCAAAATAATCCTAGTCTCTCTATCTAAGCTAAGTAGACCTAAAATTTGGTCGAGGGGGTTTACAGTCAGAATAACTAACGTCGTTACGAAAATTCTGTCGCTCAATCGACAGATTGGCGACGGACTGGGCGACATAAAACCAGTGACGGATCAGCGACGTATTAATTACATCGCTAAAATTTCTGACTACTTACCGACGGATTAGCGATGGATTATGTGAGCCAAAATTTGCCAAAATTTTCAGAAGGTTTTGCACATTCAGGGCTTACAGTGTTCGTCGCTAATCCATCGCTAATTCGTCACTCTCCATGACGGATTAGTGACTGATTCTGATACATGTTTGGCATATTTGTGTGTATCAGACGTTTTAGAATCAGAATTTTTCGTTGCTGGGTAGTCGTTGTCCTTAGATTTTTCGTCGAAAATTCGTCGCTGACCTGAGAAATTTTAGATTTTTCGTCGCTATTACGTCGCCCGTCCGTCGCTAAAGGTAATATTTTCTCATAAATCAATTTTTGCTGAGCATATACCAATTATACATTCACCAATTTTCACACAAATAAATTTCACACAAGCAAATTTCACACAAACTAATAAAACCCACACAAACATGTACGAATGTTATATATACGTTGAAATAATAAAGTAGAGTAATCCAAACATGTACAAATGACTGTTATACAATCCCATAAAGTCAAATAAATACAATCAAGTCAAAAAAATACAACCAACTAAAAGAAAAATTCCACAAACTCAAAAAATCAATCAAGTCAACGGTGGAGGCGGAGGCAGCGACGGCTGTCTGCTAGCCATGTACTGCGCCACAACCATAGCGATGATATCATGTAGATCATCAGAAGCAACGGCAGACGGAGCAGTGGTAGGAGCGTCGAAAGAGCTGGAGGACCCATTGATGCCGTTGGAGGTGCTGGAGCCGTCGGAGTAGCTGGAGGACCCAACGTAGTAGCCGTCGGAGGAGCAGGTGTTACAGCATCACGGGTGTCTATCAACTATCGGAACAGCCCATATTGCTTATGAACAGTCGTCGTGAGCTGTTCCAGAGACATCATACCAGAAAGAACGCCGGAGCCGGGCACTGATGGAGCTGGAGTAGTCGTCGGAGGAGCTCTGGAAAGAACCGATGGCATCGATGCCAATGATCCGGTACAGTACACGCTACCGTCTTTACCTCTCCCGACAGCTTGTACCCACCGATCGTTTCTCTCAGTCGGCGTACTGCTCTTAGTGTCATGCCCCAGTCCCAAAATGTCGAGGGACTAGCCACGTGGCAAAGGCCAGCAGCATAACTCCAATGGGCAAACCCAATTTAATGGACCCGTTAGAGTGCACTTAAGCTGTAATACATAAAAATGGTCTACGAAAATCTGTCACAGTTTATATATCTAATCTCATCCACAATAAGTACCGAAATCATAAAGAGATAAGTCTAGTCACAATAATATAAAATGATATGTCTAATCAAAGCAATATAAATAATGTCACGGGGAATAACCCGTCATCAAAATGAAAAGAAAAATAAATCCAAGTACAATATTCAAAAGTCACTACAAGATCAAATATCCAAGAACACTAAGCATAAATAATGAATGGTAAGAATATGGTGTGCTCAAGGGAAGTCCTCCAGAATAACCTCGTCCGCGACGTTTGGCAAGGTACACTTGCCTAGGTTTATGTCTGCGACGTCTCATGTCCATAACATGCAAGATCATGACCTCTAGCTAGTACAACGAGTCATAATAATATTCATGTAATATGCAAGTCTTATGTCACGAATCATGTAATCTTATACAGAATTACCATGAATATCTCAAAAAAGATTTTGTCACATGAAATAGTATCAAGTGTCCTATGGTATGGCGTACTTGGTAAGCAAGCACGTAAAAATATAGGATCAAGGAATCAACTCTCTAAGTGACGTTGCACGACTCCTCGTACGACGTCGATACCCGAATCTTGTTCGGACGCTAAGCAACGTCTCACGGTCCTAGGTTGAATAGGATACATCATAGAAGTATATATAATAAAAGAACACAAGCAAATAATATAACAGGATCTCTGCAGGTTTGGCAAGGTACACTTGCCTAGGTCTGAACTCCGTCAACAACTCCTGGAAAAGTAGAATCTGCACGTACACCTCCAGATGCTGAAACAAATATCACTATTATTTTCAGAATAGTTGAAATAGCTAGAATTGACTACCCATAAGTTTAATTTGGACACAGGGGCAAAATTTGACAGTTTTGGGTCAAAGCGGGGTCCACATGTGGCTCACTTCGCACCAAAAAATGTACCGAAGACAAAGTTCTCTAAATTTGTCAAACTTAGTGTCTACGAGTCTATAATGATGATATGAACCCAACAGAATATCCAGAACTGGATTCTGATGAGTCGATCACAAAATCGCCCGTTATGTGGAACCGTGGGGCCCACAAAATGATGTTTCGTCAATGTTCTCAGAATCGAACCAAAATTGGGTTACAGGACCAGCGTAACGCTGCGAATCCGATGGCTCAAGTTTTGTTGCAAAACGACAAGTACACACGAAGTTATGGCGAGTGTCAGAATAGGCCGATACGGAAATTTTTGACGGATACGCGTTGATTTCGGTATGCACGCACATCCAAATCATGTTTCGCAAAAGCCCACACGTCCGCATTGACGATACGCACCTTTCGGTGCAACTCGCACACGATGAAGTTGCCTTGTTTGGCGGGACGCACCCCGTATCACGAGATTTTGGGTGTTTTAAAAATAAGTTTTTGGTCGTCGCGGAACAAGAATAATTTAACCATTATAGCAAACTAATAAAAACTAAAAGAACAGTAAAAATCTTGGTTATATTGTGAAGAAGTTCCTTTAATTATATTTTAAAAATAATTAACGAGTTGGTGGCAAATTGGGCATGAACATGGGGATTTGGATCAAAATTCTGAACTGTTTCCGAACAGTTTTTCGGCCAACTTCCGGTCAATTTTTCGATCAAACCAGGGTGCCTAAATTTGTTCCACTTGAAGAAAATCCTAGAGGGTTAGGGTGTGAATGTACCAGCAAAAACGGGACGCAAATCTGACGAGCGAGGAGGGTGGAAGCTGCGTGCGAAAGAAGGGCCGCAACTGTACTGTGTGGGGGCGGACGGCGGCGCGGCGGCGAGGCGGCACGGCGGTTAGATGTCGGCCGGAGGCGCGGCGGGTGGTGATGGTTAGGGTGTAAGGTGGGATTAGAGTTAGGTTTTGGTTTTGGTTTTGGTTTATGTTATATATGTATATATAGGTAAAGGGGAGGGGGGAACTCCTGTGTACGTGGGGGGTGTTAGTTTAGGTTTAGGATTAAGTTTTGGATTTTTGGGTTTTAGTTAAGTTAGTAGGTTTGGGTTTGGGTTTGGGTTATTGGGTTTAGGGTAGGATTTAATTTCTATTTTCTTTTTCTTTTTCTTTTGTTTTATTCTTTTATTTATTCAATAATTAAATGCAGAAATGTTTTAAAAAATTCTAGAAAATTTATATTTCCTCCAATAAATAATCTACAACCAATTTATATTAATTAAAAATATATTTACTAAATATTAATGAATATTAAAATAATTAAATAAATCCATAAATTCTATTTTTCTACATAATATTATATTGGGAGCATGTAAGGGGTTCAAATAACACAACTCGAGGATCATGTGTGTAATAGGACCAATTAGGCTCATAGCATGAATTTAGTTGGGATCAATGGGTTGGTGTGGCGTGTTAAAATCGTAAGCCACGACAAAATGTTTAATTTTTCATCGTTTTCTCGTAATTGTGTCGCGAAAGTTGTGCGACCAAAATAAGGCATGGGATTACAAATTTGTGAGGGACAGTCATGGTAGGAGCCTAATTTGACTCGTCTAAGTCGAGCATGCTAGGTTGGTTGGAAGAAAAAGGCTAGTGTTGCACTCAAGATCTTAAAACCATGGGGGTTGGTTTCCAAAGTTTAATTAAATTATCGAGTAAATATTAAAATAAAAATAAATAATTAATAATTACCGAACTAACCCTATATAAAAAAATCAGGGTGCTCACATTCAGCCCCCCCTCTAACGTCTCATACGTCTCCTATATTTATTTATATAAATAAGTTTAGAGTTAAGGATTTTAGAGTTATATGTGCTATATTTGATTTTGGTTAGAGTATCATATTAGATACTACATATCATAGTATATGTATATAATTTGAGTTATATTTGCTAGATTTGATTTTCATGATATCTTAAAATAGGATATTAACCAAGGTTCAAAGTATCGGTATCGAAATTGGTATCAGATCATTCCTATGAGGTTTAAAGTAAATTGAATAAAATTATAATTTTAAGTATTTACAGTATTTACATAGATGTTTCTTAAAATAGGATATTAACAAAGGTGGATAATTTTAAGTATTTACAGTGTTATTTTTTAGTATTTTTGAAATTGAATGACCTAGAGTTGACCTAGTTTGACTGTTTTGATATAGAAACCTAGAATCTAATTAAATTATAAAAATAATCTAATTAAATTTACAAAATTTTATAAAGACAACTTACATATGCTTTGGAGGCCCGCTCATCTACAAGCTTTCCATCATTCTTTCTTTTGTGGGTCCACTGGGAAGTCGACGATCTCGGGGTCTTTCCCGGCTCTGGCGGCCTCATCGCACTGTAAAAATTAAGCAATTAATAAATAAGAAAAAAAATTAGAATTACAAAAAAATCTTGCAAAAAAATTTAATACTAAACATCCGTCGAAAATGCTCGACGGTCGAAATGGATCCACCAGTATGGAGACCACCCTTAGCACGGACAGCCTTTGTCTTCTCGCACTTGGCCTTGTAGGCCGGGGTTTCCATCTTCTTCTTCATCTCCTACCAGTACTCTGCCTTCAGCCACTCATTGCGATGATCCGATCCAAGTAACGCCACCGTCTTCTGGTCATTGATCATATCTCTCAACCTCTTGCTAGTGACGGTCTTGTAGCACTTTCGGATATCACTATCTCTATGATCCGGCCACCAGTACAACCTCTACAAATTAGAAAAATATTGTTTATCACTGTAATCAAAAAAATTATATATTATTATAAATAAACTTCATATACATACCCCGAGCTTCTACAGCCAAGTGAATCGTCGATCGAGCGGGATGTCACTGAAGTTGATATAAGGGCCATCAAAGTAGCCTCGCATGATCTCCCTCAGATCATTTCCAGCCTTGGTCGGGAAGAATCTAAAATAAGTGGATAATATACAATTAGAATAAAAAATATTAAATAAATGTATGAATTGACAAATAAATGCTTACGTCGCTCCATCGGTCCATAGCTCGGGACGACAGATATTGGTTGGCCACTCTGGTAGAGTAGGGGGGTCTGCAAATCCTGGACGGTGGATATTTACTACGTTGTCCACAAGAAGGCCTTAAAATAAATTTGCTCATGTGGGAGCAACTGGTGGAGTATCCGGTGTAGTAGTGTCGGTAGTGGCTGAAGTAGAAGAAGGGGTAGCAGCTGATAGCAATCCGGAAGATGGAGTAGCTCCTCCTACTGAAGAATGGGTATATGGCGGGGATAAACCATCCGGCGCATCAACAAACTCGTCCTCAGGTCCTGTGCGAGAATCTGGGGTAGCAGGCGTAGTGGAAGGAGGATGCTGAGAAGATGATTCTCTCTGAACTTGTCGTCGTCCTCGTCCTCATCCCGCCATACTATAAGTAAATCTGCAGCAAATAAAAAAATTGTGTCATCAAACAGATAATCATAAAGTAATGGTGTGGTGAAATAAGTAAATACTAGTGTGATAATGAAATAAATAATAATCGTGTCATAAAATAATTAAATAAATATCTAAGATATGCATATGTATGTATGTACTAATCTTTTTCATCTTTTAAATCTTTATCGGCTTCCAAATCATTTTTCAAATCGTCTTCATCTTCTACTTCTTCATTTTTATTTTTATTTTTACTTTCACTACCACTATCACCTTCATCTTCCAATTCTTGTTCATCGCTCGATACCTCCATATCATAGTTCTCCTCTATATAAGGTAAATCTTCTATCTCAATCTCTTCGTCAACTTTATCATCCTCTACGGTAACGTCAACCCCCATACCATCAACACCAGTAGAACTCATATATGCAAGTTGAGGCATGACCACATCATCCTCTTGGTATGCTAAATCCCCAATATTATATGTGTTTCTAGCTTTAGTTTTGCATACAGCCCACCAATCTTTATTATTGCAGCGTTGACTAGGATAGCTTGTTTAATACACTTAAACCATTTGACTAGCCAACACAAATGGTTCAAAATATATATATATATATCTTTTTCCATATTTTATATCAACAAACCCAAATTGTTTGTCAATTTTCCATTCTTGCTTAGGTGTTGTGTCGAACCAATCACATTTAAATAGCACAACTTTTGTCTCATAAGAGTAATCCAGCTCCACGATATCTCTTGGTACGTATACCGTAATAGTCGAATTCTGGATCAGCATCGTAGACTGAACCCCTCACACATACTCCAGAAGTCTTTGTATAATTAGCCATAAATAATTGATTAATAGACTTATCAGTGGTTCTAAATTTGAAGCCATTGATGGTGTATCCATCCCAACACTTTGCCCTCTTGCTTAGTCTGATAGCTAATTCTCGAAGTCATTCCTTCGTAAGTCTGTACCATGACGAAAAACATAAAATATCGCGTATTATATAGACGTTAGACAAAGATTGGTCTGAATGCTAAATTTAGAATGCTTAATGTTTAGGATTCGTACATAATTATGGAACCACAATAGAAATTTTCTATCAACCTCTCTAGCAAAATTATCTTCATTAATATTAGGTCTCTCCATTTTTATCTCAGCTCTAAAAGTACTATGATAATAAGGAGAATAGTTAGAGCAATTCTTTTCCAAGTATATACAAAATTGAAATATCTATGAAAGATGTGTCGCTTACTTCTCAATATCTTGTATCTCTTTTATACCACTATTTAACAATATATACCGATGAGCGGCTTCAAACTCATCGTCTTCCAACCAACGTACTTTAGTAGCACTTGTAGGCTTCCCTCCCATATTGAAGATAGTGTGGATTACACTATTCGGGGCATCAACCCCACCGCCATCATTCCTTGGGGCTCTATTGCGATTTGTTCTGACATGAGTATCAATGTAGAGGGAGCAGAAGTTTAAAACCTTCTCAATAATATATGCTTCGCATATCAAAGTTTCTATATTAGCCTTATTACCAACCTTCTTCTTCAGGTGATGTAGATACCTATAGATAATATATTGAATCTTAGAATTATTTGAATAAAAAATTATTAACATAAAGAATTTATACCTCTCAAATGGATACATCAATCGATAATGGACGGAAGCACCGACGCGTGCTTCGTATGCAAGATCAATCGACAAATGCTCCATACTATCAAAAAAATTGGGGGGAAAGCACACTTTCTAACTTACACAATATCAATACAATCTTTTCCTCAAGTTCTATTATATGTTGCACCGTCAACTTGCTTGAACACAAACCTCTAAAGAATATAGATAATTTGGCCAACGGAGTCCATACTTGATGTGGCAACATCTCTCTCAGAGCAATAGGTAGTAACCTCTCCATAAATACATGGCAGTCATAACTCTTCATCCATGCCAGCTTGCGTTCGTTGAGATCAACACATCTTGCCAAATTTGACACGTAGCCGTCAGAAAATCTCAACTTTGAAATCCAGTTGCATATTATCAATTTATCCTCCCTACTCAATGTAAATGGCGCTGGAGGCTTGATCCAATTGTCGTTGCCACTTCATTTTAGGTAAAAATCTGAACGCCTGTAAATAATTTTGAAGTCCTTTCTTGCTTTGACATTGTCTTTCATTTTTCTCTTGATATCCATCATCGTATTGAAGATGTTGTCGAATATATTCTTTTCGATATGCATGACATCAAGATTGTGCTTTATGAGATTTTTCTTCCAATAAGGTAAGTCCTAAAAGATACTCTGCTTCATCCAATTATGCCTACGTCTGAACCCTTCAAAGTGATCGGTAAATATCGAATCTTCTATCAAAGTCGGCAATCCAACTACCTCTTTCCAAAATTTGTCTCATGTAAGTCTCAATGAGGAGGAGATAGTTCCTGTTTACCAGCTCTAAAGGCATCTATGTTCCTTCTCCACGGATACGACACAGGAAGGAACTGACGGTGACAATCAAAAAAGTATATTTTTTTCTCCATTCTGGAGACGGAATGCCTTACTCTTTTTCATACATATCGGACAAGACAAAGTACCATGAGTACTCCACCCCGATAACTGTCACGCCCCAGTCCCAAAATACGTAGGACCAGGAATACGTGACACGCCAGCTACGCATTCGACCAGACTCTGGTCTGACTCGAATACGTATAAGCTGTAATATAAAGGGCACTATCTAGAATTTTCTATATAGGTAAACCTCTATGTCTCAATCCACAATGTACATCAGTCAACAAGAAAAAGCTATATGTGCTAAGGTCGGTCGCCCAATAACACACTAACTCGAATAGACTCGAGAAGAAGTATGAGTCTACAAAACTAGGCTAAAACAGCAGATGAATAATCAATATAAAATAACCATAATACCGGTAGACATAATGTGAGTACCTGGTACCATGCTCGCAAGATATGCCACTCCATCAGTATCTCCAAATGCTCCGTAATCGTCTATGCTGCAAAACTGGCAGGGAACCAGGTCCTCAGAGGGACGTAACAAGGTACAGAAATATAGCATGCCAAGTAAACAGAAAGTACAAGTGCACGACAGGGTACTCTATCATAACCAACTAGTGTGACACAGTTTAAAGACAATGTTCGACGCGTGGGCTGTCCAAAATAAAACCGCAGCTCCGAACACAGAGACACACGGGTCGTACCGCAGCTCCGAGCACAGAGACACACGGGTGTTACCACTACACTATTAAACAGGATTACAACAGGTACATATATAAGAGCGTGCAGAGTAGCCCAAACGTCTAGTAACTGTCTTCCCCTTCCCAAGCGGTCAGCGATAGTGCGCTGAACCTGAACCTCTATCTAACAGTCTTGACACACGGAAGTAACTCAACAGACGCGACCCTAAGGTTGTCCCAGTCTCTGGTCATGATGTCAGTATCAGGATACAGGAATCTGGCACGATCACAGTGTATGAGTGTGTCCTGGGGAATCGATGTACTCAGGTACGTGCATCGAGGTGCTGTGAAGCATCTAACAATTATTCTAAGATGTTACGACGAAAGTCAACACCCGGTTGTGAACCGAACATGGAGTATCGATCGTCAATAGAAATATATGCACGAGTACATAAAGAACAATAATATCTGTAAACTGAAATACAGGGTGGCAAGGTACACTTGCCTGCGTGAGGCTGCTGATGATGGGGTCCCGGTACCACATCCAAGCCCTCAAGTCCCGCAGTACCTAGAGATAAATCACAAACTAGAATCAATGATCTAATTAAGACAGACAGGTGTGCTACACACATCAACATCTAGACTCAGTCTCAAATACGACTCTCAGGGACAAGTCACTAGGGGTTGATTACGGTTGACGGTTGGTACGGTATTCAAAATCAACTAGTCATCAATACGCTCTCCTCAATTTAATTCTCCATAATTAAATTAATAATGTCAATCATGAACCATACATCCCGATTATTTATTTAAAGGTCAAAAATCCTATTCTCCTCGAGTACATATCTTAATTAAATCGTTAATCCATGTAGAAGCCAACCCTAATTCATAATTCACCTGTCACAATTTTATCTCCTCGACATAACACAAATCGAATCCCCAAGCCCTTGATCACTCTATCCAATCATCGTAATTATATTCTTATAAGTTGTAAACACCCTAATTCCAATCTAATTTACGATATCCAAATCCAACTTTACAAAACAAAGGATACATGAACACTACATTATATAAACCCTAAAAACATGTCATCCTCCTTAATTCCCATCCTCAAATTATTCAAAATCCGTAGGCACATTAATCCACATTAGTCTCAGCCAATATAAACTTTAATCCCCTATTTAACATATGATTTTCCATGCTACACTAATCATATAGTCCAACATGACATACCCATCACCCTCGTTAACATACACTCAACCATATATCATCCTATTAAATAGGTATTAAAATCTGGAATTAAAACAAGTTAGGGGAAGAATCGACCTTGTCGATGTCGCCGGAGCACGGCCGGTGGAGGGTGGCTACGGGGTGGTAGTGATAATGGTGATAGTGGTGGCGAAGGGAGCTATTGGTGGTGGAAAGTTGGCCGGACAGGGTGCACGGCCAGGCCGGGAGAGCTCCGGACACGGAGGAGATCGGAAGGTGGAAGCACACGGTCAGTCGGGGGTGTAATCCACCGTCGGCCAGGGACAACCGCGGGCAGGAGTAGCATAGTCGGTCAGTCGCGGGACAGTCCGGCCGGAGCGGGGAACTTCAGCGGCCGGGGGTGAGCCTAGCCGCGGGGTGGTCGGCTGCTCACTGCGGGGTTGCTCCGGTTAGGAGCGGGAGGGTGGACCGACTGGGCGGGAGCAGCTGCTCCGAACGGGAGGAGCTGGGCCGGCTGCTCCGCCGGAGGCCGTCGGTCTGGGGATGGCCGGCGGTCGGGTATTCCGGTCGGGGTGATTTCAAATGGGAGGAGGAAGGAGGGAGGAAGAGAAGAAGAATGAAGAATGAAGGAGAAGCTTTGCATGGGGAGTAATAAATGGAGGAGGAGAAAGAGTGGTGTTGGGATTAGGGCCGGTGGAGTGTGTTGAGGGTGGGAGAGAAATGATACTTTATAGGGAGATGTGAGGGTTTGAATGTGTGGTGGTGATTCCCCTAGGAAAAATGAATGGTTGGGATTTAGTATGAATAGGGGTGGGATTTCTTCATGAGGGAATGAGGGAAATGGGTTTGGGACCCCATTTTGGGACCCAACAATTAATCATGACCAATGAGGTGTTGCCAACAATTTGTTAATTGCAAATTAGCCCCCGTAAATTCGAGAATTTGCATAAACACATGAAATGACGTAAAAATTGCGGAGAAAAATATATTTAAAAAATGTCATGGTGAGGGGGTGTTGCGCGTTAGGCGCGGGTCTAATTTGAAGGGCATTGGAATTAATTTAGTATCAAAATAGAATTCACAAAGTTGGTAAATTCCGATTTAATTAAAAAAGAACGCGTCCCACGAATTTAATTTAATTGGGGCCCGCGGGGTCAAAATCTGGAAATGACGCAAAGGCCAAAAATGGTGGGGGCTTGGAGTCAGTCTTGGACCCTTTAGTTGGTCCGGCTCAACGGGTTAAGTTGGTACCCCAAAATCGAGGGTAACGACACAGGTGTCCGACACGGAATTAAATACGGGTTACGATTTTCGGAAATGTTGCGCAATTAATTTAGTGCACACAAAAGTTAATTTTAACGGTCGGAAAAGTCCAGTGCCTAATTTGGCGAGTTGAGTCGAGTGTACAATATTTGTACGAAATTTACGGGCTGATAATGGGCTCCGAATAATTAGACAAAGATCGGGTGTTTCAAAGGTTTAAATAAATTGGATTAAAATTCCAGGTAAATATCTTCTACTTCTAAACCTCAATATCTTCTATCAAAATTTTTCTGGCCCACTCTAACTATCTACAGAATAAATTGAGGGGGTTTACATTCTTGCCAACTTAGAAAAATTTTGTCCCCGAAATTAAAAGTAAAGCACGATAATATCTAACAGAAATTTTAAAATAACTAATAATTAAATGCCGTACGTAAATTCATACCTTGCTCCTCAAATAAGTACGGGAATCGCTGTCGAATAGAATCCTCGTGCTCCCAAGTAGACTCGCCTGGTGAATGGTGCTTCCATACCACTCTGACCAGTCGAATCGTCTGTCCTCTCAAAGTCTTCTCGCTGCGATCGAGGATCTCAACTGGCTGCTCTACGTAAGACAGGCTGGGCCCGACTGTAATCTCCGAATGATCAAGCACGTGGCTAGGGTCTGCGATATATCTCCTCAGCTGCGATACGTGAAATACGTCATGTACTCTCCCTAATGATGGAGGTAATGCAAGACGGTATGCCACTTCGCCAACTTGTTCCAGAATGTCAAAAGGTCCGATATACCTCGGACTCAGCTTGCCTCTGCCTCTGAATCTGATGGTACCACGAGTGGGCGATATCCTCAAAAATACGTGGTTACCCTCCTTGAACTCCAATGGTCTGCGGTACGCATCTGCCCAGTGTTTCTGTCTGTCCTGTGCTGCGCGCAGGTGGCTCTGAATCTGCTTGACCTTCTCTACTGTTTGTGTTACCAACTCTGGACCAAGTATCTAACGCTCTCCCACGTCACTCCAACAAACTGGCGACCTACATTTCCTGCCGTACAGTGCCTCATAAGGTGCCATCTGTATGCTGGCCTGGTAACTGTTATTGTAGGAGAATTCCACCAAGTGTAGATGGTCCTCCCAAGATCCTCCAAAATCAATCATGCACGCTCGCAACATATCCTCTAATATCTGTATCGTGTGCTCTGACTGTCCATCAGTCTGTGGATGATACGCAGTGCTGAACTTGAGACGAGTTCCTAGGCTCTTCTGCATACTCCGCCAAAAATGTGACGTGAATCTGGAATCACGATCCGATACGATGTTGACAGGTACTCCTTGTAATCGTAATATCTGTCTCATATACATGTCAGCTAATATTTTTGTAGATTGCCTAACTCTGAAGGGCAAGAAATATGCAGACTTGGTGAGTCTGTCTATGACACTCAAACTGCATCCTTCCCGCTTGGGCTTCACGGGAATCCAGTGACGAAGTCCATGGTAATGTGTTCCCACTTCCACTCGGGAATGGGGTGCGACTGCAATAGTCCTACAGTCCTCTGATGTTCAGCCTTGACTTGCTGACAAACTAAACATTTCGTCACGAATCTTGCAATTTCTCTCTTTATCCCATACTACCAGTAATGTTGCCTCGAATCTCGATACATCTTCGTACCCCCGGGATGAATAGAATAATCGAGCCATGAGCCTCGTTCATCTACTCTTGGCGTAGCTTGCCACTAGGAACGTATAGGCGATCTCCTCACCTCAGCGTTCCGTCTTCATGAATCCTGAGTCCCGTCTGCAGGCCGGCTTCTGTTCTCTCTCGCAGACGTCGAAATCTCGCATCTGTAGGCAATGCTGCCTTGATCCTCTCAATCAAAATAGACTGAACCTCAAGACTGGCCATCTGTCCATCCATGCCTGGCAATACATTCTTAATCCCGAGTTCCTAAAAATCCTCTAACATCTGGCGACGAGTCATAAAAATATGCCATAGGCTTCCTGCTCAAGGCATCTACTACTACATTCGCCTTGCCAGGGTAGTACTGTAGCTCAATGTCATAATCTGTCATCAGCTCTAGCCAACGTCTCTGCCTCATATTGAGCTCCTTCTGCGTGTAGACGTACTTCAAGCTTTTATGATCTGTATAAATCTTAACACGCTCACCATAAAGGTAATGTCTCCATAGCTTTAGTGCAAATATCACTGCAGCTAGCTCCAAATCGTGCGTCGGATAGTTCTTCTTATGAACTCTCAGCTGTCTCGATGCGTAGGCTATCACCTTGCCGTGTTGCATCAGTACGCATCCCAATCCGCTTCCTGACGCATCACTGTACACTACAAATCCTCCTGATCCAGAAGGTAGTGTCAAAATCGGTGCTGATGTCAGACGCTTCTTCAGCTCATCGAAAGTCGTCTGACACTCGTCTGTCCAGATAAACTCCTCGCCCTTACGCGTCAGTCGCGTCATAGGCGCAGCTATCCTCGAAAAGTTTTCCATAAACCTTCGGTAATATTCGACAAGTCCGAGGAAACTCCTAACCTCTGTAACTGATGTAGGGGTAGGCCAGGTCTCTACTGCAGCTATCTTCTCCGGATCTACTGATAGTCCATCTCCGGTGATTATGTGTCCCAGAAATGGTACTCTGTCCCAGCAAAACTCACATTTGCTGAGTTTGGCGTACAGCCTCTCATGTCTCAGTGTCTCCATCAAAATCTTGAAATGTCTCTCATGCTCCTCCTGGCTCTTGGAATATATCAGGATATCGTCTATAAATACCACCACGAACTTATCTAAGTACTGGTAGAAAACATTGTTCCTCAAGCTCATAAATATTGCTGGCGCGTTGGTCAATCGAAACGGTCACGACTAAAACTCATAGAGCACATACTTCATCCGAAGCGCCGTCTTCGGAGTGTCTTCTCTCCGTACCTTGATCTGGTGATAACTTGATCTGAGACCGATCTTCAAAATACATATGCGCCACTTAGCAGATTCAAATTAATCTTCGATGCACATCAAGGGTACTTGCTTTTTATCGCTACGGCATTTAATGCCCTGTAATCGTTATGCAACGTATCGTCCCGTCCTTCTTTGGTACAATAAGATGGTTGCTCCCCATGGAAAAATACTAGCCCGACTGAAACCCTTGTCTAAGATATCCTTTTACGATGGACCTACAACTCAACCAATTATATCGGTGCTAGCCTGAAGACGGAAAATTAACTGGCTCGGCTCTTGGAGTCAACTCTATAGCAAATTCTATCTCTCTGTCGGGTGGCAGGCCGGAAAGATTCTCTAGAAAACATCCTTAAATCTTGATATAATATGGTGGTACACTGGTTCACCTCCTTCGTTGTATACCCCTAAGGTAGATGGGCACCATACTCCCAGACTCTCTGAAGAAACTCAAACTCAAGGTAATCCGGTGGTCTAAGGATGACACAACCACCACGGCAATCAAGCATTGCGTGGTATTGGTTCAACCAAGCCTTGTCTAGGATAATATTATAGTCTAGTCTTAAACCTCAAAATAATTTCTCCCGTTCTGTTTCCAACATCAAACCTCAAAAGAATAATTTCCGTGCCTAATGTATAATTATCTCCTCCTCAAAGTTTTCCCGAAAATTCTATTCCTCGAATTTTTTCTTTTCGTTATTCATCTCTCCAAGTCACAAAGTGCAATTATAATAATGATGTCACCCAAGCACATACTAAAATTTCTGGTATTAGATCATCATCATCCAAGTGAGAGCTTGCAATTTTTATCTCCTCTTAGTCCATAATATCATTCCTAGTATTGCTATCATATCCAACCACTAGTTTCCATCATCAGGCTATGTATTCCCATGAATCATTTTAGGTCATGATCATCAATCCTTCTAGCTCTCAGTACTTCCAAGATCACTGTTACCTCAAGCACGGGTAGGGTACTACTGGGTCTAACTCTCTTACCAACCTTTCACACTAGTTCTAGAATCCAAGGAACCCATCAATCTATCCTGATAAGGTAACCCTATTACCAGAGAAAGGTACACGAATTATGTCTTCTGCCGTCTGGTCTTCGATCTTCTTCTGGAGGGAAATCATCAGTCACAAGCATTCGTCTCCCTGAACAATAGGGGACGAGAAACAAGGATAGCGATATTGACGAAGATTGAACGAATACAAAATGGAAGTCCAAGGGCGATAATCACATACAAAGAGTTTTAAAATCGATTATGGATTGAGATCCTATTCAACAATCATATCATCTATTCCTAATTTACAAGCTCGCTTGGCACAGTCAGGTGACCAAGGCGATTTAAATTGGACCTGCATGGGCCACCACAAAAACATGTCACGCCCCAGTCCCAAAATACGTAGGACCAGGAATACGTGACACGCCAGCTACGCATTCGACCAGACTCTGGTCTGACTCGAATACGTATAAGCTGTAATATAAATGGCACTATCTAGAATTTTCCATATATATAAACCTCTATGTCTCAATCCACAATGTACATCAGTCAACAAGAAAAAGCTATATGTGCTAAGGTCGGCCGCCCAATAACACACTAACTCGAATAGACTCGAGAAGAAGTATGAATCTACAAAACTAGGCTAAAACAGCAGATGAATAATCAATGTAAAATAACCATAATGCCGGTAGACATAATGTGAGTACCTGGTACCATGCTCGCAAGATATGCCACTCCATCAGTATCTCCAAATGCTCCATAATCGTCTATGCTGCAAAACTGGCAGGGAACCAGGTCCTCAGAGGGACGTAACAAGGTACAAAAATATAGCATGCCAAGTAAACAGAAAGTACAAGTGCACGACAGGGTACTCTATCATAACCAACTAGTGTGACACAGTTTAAAGACAATGTTCGACGCGTGGGCTGTCCAAAATAAAACCGTAGCTCCGAACACAGAGACACACGGGTCGTACCGCAGCTCCGAGCACAGAGACACACGGGTGTTACCACTACACTATCAAACAGGATCACAACAGGTACATATATAAGCGCATGCAGAGTAGCCCAAACGTCTAGTAACTGTCTTCCCCTTCCCAAGCGGTCAGCGATAGTGTGCTGAACCTGAACCTCTATCTAACAGTCTTGACACACGGAAGTAACTCAACAGACGCGACCCTAAGGTCGTCCCAGTCTTTGGTCATGATGTCAGTATCAGGATACAGGAATCTGGCACGATCACAGTGTATGAGTGTGTCCTGGGGAATCGATGTACTCAGGTACGTGCATCGAGGTACTGTGAAGCATCTAACAATTATTCTAAGACGTTACGACGAAAGTCAACACCCGGTTGTGAACCGGACACGGAGTATCGATCGTCAATAGAAATATGTGCACGAGTACATAAAGAAAAACAATATCTGTAAACTGAAATACAGGGTGGCAAGGTACACTTGCCTGCGTGAGGCTGCTGATGATGGGGTCCCGGTACCGCATCCAAGCCCTCAAGTCCCGCAGTACCTAGAGATAAATCACAAACTAGAATCAATGATCTAATTAAGATAGACAGGTGTGCTACACACATCAACATCTAGACTCAGTCTCAAACACGACTCTCAGGGACAAGTCACTAGGGGTTGATTACGGTTGACGGTTGGTACGGTATTCAAAATCAACTAGTCATCAATACGCTCTCCTCAATTTAATTCTCCATAATTAAATTAATAATGTCAATCATGAACCATACATCCCGATTATTTATTTAAAGGTCAAAAATCCTATTCTCCTCGAGTACATATCTTAATTAAATCGTCAATCCATGTAGAAGCCAACCCTATTCACAATTCACCTGTCACAATTTCATCTCCTCGACATAACACAAATCGAATCCCCAAGCCCTTGATCACTCTATCCAATCATCGTAATTATATTCTTATAAGTTGTAAACACCCTAATTCCAATCTAATTTACGATATCCAAATCCAACTTTACAAAACAAAGGATACATGAACACTACATTATATAAACCCTAAAAACATGTCATCCTCCTTAATTCCCATCCTCAAATTATTCAAAATCCGTAGTTACATTAATCCACATTAGTCTCAGCCAATATAAACTTTAATCCCCTAGTTAACATATGATTTTCCATGCTACACTAATCATATAGTCCAACATGACATACCCATCACCCTAGTTAACATACACTCAACCATATATCATCATATTAAATAGGTATTAAAATCTGGAATTAAAACAAGTTAGGGGAAGAATTGACCTTGCCGATGTCGCCGGAGCACGGCCGGTGGAGGGTGGCTACGGGGTGGTAGTGATAATGGTGATAGTGGTGGCGAAGGGAGCTATTGGTGGTGGGAAGTTGGCCGGACAGGGTGCACGGCCAGGCCGGGAGAGCTCCGGACACAGAGGAGATCGGAAGGTGGAAGCACACGGTCAGTCGGGGGTGTAATCCACCGTCGGCCAGGGACAGCCGCGGGCGGGAGTAGCACAGTCGGTCAGTCGCGGGACAGTCCGGCCGGAGCGGGGAACTTCAGCGGCCGGGGGTGAGCCTAGCCGCGGGGTGGTCGGCTGCTCACTGCGGGGTTGCTCCGGTTAGGAGCGGGAGGGTGGACCGACTGGGCGGGAGCAGCTGCTCCGAACGGGAGGAGCTGGGCCGGCTGCTCCGTCGGAGGCCGTCGGTCTGGGGATGGCCGACGGTCGGGTATTCCGGTCGGGGTAATTTCAAATGGGAGGAGGAAGGAGGGAGGAAGAGAAGAAGAATGAAGAATGAAGAATAAAGGAGAAGCTTTGCATGGGGAGTAATAAATGGAGGAGGAGAGAGAGTGGTGTTGGAATTAGGGCCGGTGGAGTGTGTTGAGGGTGGGGGAGAAATGATACTTTATAGGAAGATGTGAGGGTTTGAATGTGTGGTGGTGATTCCCCTAGGAAAAATGAATGGTTGGGATTTAATATGAATAGGGGTGGGATTTCTTCATGAGGGAATGAGAGAAATGGGTTTGGGACCCCATTTTGGGACCCAACAATTAATCATGACCAATGAGGTGTTGCCAACAATTTGTTAATTGCAAATTAGCCCCCGTAAATTCGGGAATTTGCATAAACACATGAAATAACGTAAAAATTACGGAGAAAAATATATTTAAAAAATATCATGGTGAGGGGGTGTTGCGCGTTAGGCGCGGGTCTAATTTGAAGGGCATTGGGATTAATTTAGTATCAAAATAGAATTCACAAAGTTGATAAATTCCGATTTAATTAAAAAAGAACGCGTCCCGCGAATTTAATTTAATTGGGGCCCGCGGGGTCAAAATCTGAAAATAACGCAAAGGCCAAAAATGGTGGGGGCTTGGAGTCAGTCTTGGACCCTTTAGTTGGTCCGGCTCAACGGGTTAAGTTGGTACCCCAAAATCGAGGGTAACGACACAGGTGTCCGATACGGAATTAAATACGGGTTACGATTTTCGGAAATGTTGCGCAATTAATTTAGTGCACACAAAAGTTAATTTTAACGGTCGGAAAAGTCCAGTGCCTAATTTGGCGAGTTGAGTCGAGTGTACAATATTTGTACGGAATTTACGGGCTGATAATGGGCTCCGAATAATTAGACAAAGATCGGGTGTTTCAATGGTTTAAATAAATTGGATTAAAATTCCAGGTAAATATCTTCTACTTCTAAACCTCAATATCTTCTATCAAAATTTTTCTGGCCCGCTCTAACTATCTACAGAATAAATTGAGGGGGTTTACAATAACATTCCATATGCTAAAAAATTGTTGATGGTCCACATGAGAGATGCTCTCATCTGAAAGTTCTGCTCCTTCGATATATCATATGTCTAAATGTCAAATTGCCACAATTGTTTCAATTCATCCACAACGGCTGTAAGTAGATATCGATATTCTTCTTTGGATTTTTTGGACCGGGTATGATAAGTGTCAAGAACATGTAAGGAGTCTTCATACACATCCACGGTGGTAGATTGTAAGGAGTCAAAATTATTGGCCAACAAGAGTACTGAGATCCCGACTGTCCTAAAGGAGTGAATCCATCAGAACATAAACCCAACCGGACATTCCTGGGCTCCGCAGCAAATTCAGGATGACACAGATCAAAATATTTTTATGCCTCTCCAACGAAAGAATGAGATAGTTCTCCTTCATCCATCTTTCATTTCTTGCTATGCTATGTCATGCGTTGTGCTGTATTTGCGAACAAATATATCCTCTGCAGCCTTTTTGTGATCGGCAAAAACTGTATGTACTTGCAGAAACACAACCTTGCTCGGACAGTTGACTTTTCTTTGCCCCGAATTGGCTTGTACCAGTACGCATGATGCGTAAAATATATTTACCTTTATCATTGTTCTCCTTGTAGTACAATATGCAACCGTTTCGACAATAATCTATCTTTTTGTAGCCTAATCCGAGTTTTCGTATCATTATCTACGACTTAAAGAAGTTTTCAAGCAACACCTTAGATCCTTTTGGCAACAACTCTCTAACAAACTTAATTATCCGATCGTAACATTAATGCGGCAAGTTAAAATCAGACTTTAGGTTCAACAGCCACATCACCACCGACAAGACAGAATGAGAATCATAATCCAGGTATAAAGAAATATCGATATTCTTGAACATATCATAGAATTCTTTCACATCAGGATTAGAATCCTCCGGATCAAAATTTGGACCGGCCGCATCAAATACCAACTCACGCACCAGGTTTCGCGGTCGATATTCAAAGTTATCTCCGAGAGTGGACTCTTCTAACTCTGTATTGAAGGAGGAATGATGATATTGTGAAAACAAAGGTTCTACTTGAGCCTTCCTCTCCTTGTAGTTCGGTACGAAATCTTTTTTGTAGAGATGTTCTCTCACGAAATCTACCTCTTTGAATGGTATATTACGATATTTGACACAAGAACACTTGATGAGCCTCTCATCCATTAAATGAGGTTAACTACAGGCGTATTTGAGAAATTTCTCAACGCCCGCCATGAAAACATCAGTCAAACCAATTCTACTCTCATGTTGCCGATTGTACATCCATGATCGGTCAACTAAGTATCGACTCATTGATTCTGCATGTACCATATATATTAATTCAAATAATATGAATTAATTATATTCAAGATGAGTTAAGATATCTGAGATCATATAAGATTGCTTGCAATAATCAATATTAGATTATTAGACTTTTCACATGACATGGAACCTAAGCTAAGATATTGAAAGCTAGTTGTATATTCAAAGTTCTTAATGTCTACTGTGAAAAGTGAGAAAAATTGTCTACAAAGACGCGATTCATAGTAGAAATTCACTAATTAGACAGCCCCAAAATAAAATTAAGAAGAAAATATATTGGTTTGAGTAAATATCATTAACAATAATAAACCAGAAATTGAAGTGTGTATGTATACACACTCTTTTTTATAGTATCTAATTCTATCTTATTATAGATTATATACTATTTATTATTGTGTGTGTACATACATACTATTTTTGATATTGTCGATACTGTCGATGCCAAAAATTTGATACGAGGCTGGTCCGATACCTCTGATACTGTCGATAGCGATACTCATACAAAATGACCGATAACGATACTTTGAACCTTGATTATAACTGCATTATCAATTATCCTTGATTATAATTTCTAATTATCTTAATGGATTCATTAACAAAGTCAACTGACCAAGTGCAATGCTAACTATCATATATTAATTTCTTACGTACATTATATTAAAAACTTAAGATGTTTAGAAATTAACTATATATATGAATAAGTAATACTTTTATGACTTTAAAATTAGAAAACGGCTTCCCATGAAGGCCAACAAACCAGCATATCGTGTCTGTGTCCAGTGTATCGAACGTGTCTGTACATGTTCGTGTCCAGCATATCGTATCCGTGTCCAGCTTATCAAAAATATAAAACCATTTATTTTCTCTTTGTGCCCGTATATAGTGTATCGTGTCTGTACGTGTGTCCAGACCCCCACAATCCAAATGCAATAATTAACCAAATCGAAATGAGGGTTAGGGTTACCTTAGCCAGAGGAGAAGGTGATCTGACGGAGGCGGAGGGGGTCGGGGTGGAGGATCAGGAGGACTTGGGGATCGAACTCCGGAGGAGGAGGGGGTCGAGGTATCGAGGTCGGTGGAGGAGGAGGAGGAGAGGGGGTCGGAGGTCGATTGAGGAGGAGGAGGAGATGAGGTCAGACGTCGGAGGAGGAGGAGGAGGAGGAGGAGGAGGAGGAGGAGGAGAGGGGGGTCGGACGCCGGAGGAGGAGGAGAGGGCGAGTGGGGTGGAGGGGCTTACGGAGAAGGGGAGTGAGGGGTAGGTCGCCGAAGAGGGGGGGTCGGGGCAGGGGGAGGGTCGAGAGAGAAAGAGAGAGTAAGAATGGGGAAAATGAAATGCAGCTGGGAATTTATATTTTCGCAACGACGGATATTTCTGTCGCTAATCCGTCGTTGAAATAACATCGACGGATTTGTTACGAAAAATAATATATTTTGTTTACATAAATAACTTAATCGTTTTTCCGTCGAACTTTTGTCGTTGACTCATTGACGAATTATTTTTTATCGCTGATATTCGTCGCTATTTAACAATATTTTTGTAGTGAATGAATACATTTTAAAACAAAATGGCACATCAACCAATCATTTAAATGAAATAGAATTGACAATGTCGGCTGATTTGTCGTTCTCATCGTCTCTCCAGCAGCCGTCGGTGGACAATTCGCTACTGGTTTGGAGTTCGTATTCATGCACGTTGGAATTATTTTATGCTCAGATTCTGTTCACAGTGACTAATTTTAAAAACAACAACATCATAAGCTATAATAAGCAGAATAATAATAAAAATGTTGGGAAATAATTTCAGAAAATTTCCTACAGAGAAATTAATTATTATTAAATTGTCGGGAGAGAACTAAGTTTCCCAAAATTATTTTTACGCAACAGAAACGCCCTTAACAAGGGCATTTTTGCTCAAATAAATATAAAATATATACTCAGTTGAAACGCCCTTGTTAAGGGCGTATTCGTCTAGTTATTTATGTTTAAAAAAATATAACTGAAAGAGCGAAAAAAATAAATAATAAATAAAATGAAATGAAAACGCCCCTACTAGGGGCGTTTTCAGATTTATATATTTTTTTCCCCGAAAAAAGGAAAAAAAAAATAACGTTTTCAGATTTATATTTTCTTTTCTTTTCTTTTCTTTTCGTGTTTTCCATCTTATTATTTCCCGCTTTATAGGTCTGCGATTTAGGGCATCTTGGGGGAGGGATCGCTGACATCTCGGGGGCTATGCATTAAAGCGGTTTGCGATTTGGGGCATCTCGGAGGGATCGCTGACATCTCGGGGGCTGTGCGGTCTCGTTAGGGGAAAATTTTTGACCGGGGGTGGGAGGTGGGAAATAGGAAGAGAAGAGAAGAGAAAGAGAAAGAGAAAGAGAAAGAGGAGAACATGAAGAAGAAGAAGAAGAAGAAGAAGAAGATTAGAAGGAGGAGGAGATTAAAAGAAGAAGGAGCTGACGAAGAGGAGGAGGAGGAGAGAGAGAGAGGTAATAACAATTATGTAAGAAAGTATATATCAATTTTGTGTACATTTAAATTATAATCATTTTGTGTGCATTTAATAACTAGCAAAATTAATTTTGTGTACATTTAATAACGAGCAAAATTAAGTTTATAATTTGTGTACATTTAATAAGAAGCAAAATTAATTTATAATCATAATCATAATGTTATTTAATCTCTCAAATTTAATTTATATTTTGTGTGCATTTAAATCATAATCATAATTACTAGCAAAATAATAGGATAGTTTTGTAATGTCATATTTTTTGCGAATAATTTTTTTAATACAAACTCAAAATCTATGTATATATTTAAATTATAATCATAATTATTTTACTACAATCATTTTATAGATGGCTAGTCAAAATGATGGACGGATTCCAGGTGGACCCACTACTTCTGTTATTGTCCAACAACGTAAGTCACATATATCGTCCTTGGTATTTTCTGGACATGTAATTCTAAGTTTGATTATATGTACTTTTGTTAGTGTTTATTATATATTAAAAATTTAACAAAAATATATGTATATTATATAGGTATGTGATTATGTCAATATAAAAATGCGAGAGCATGGCGACTTGCGGCAAGGATGGGAGCTAACCAGTGCCCAAAAAGACCTGGTGCAGTCTTTCAAATTTTATCATGTGGACATGATACGATTTGCGCAACATGTTAGAGATTTGATCTTAACCCTCATCGAACGTTGGTGGCCCCAACACAACACATTTCATTTGCCAGTTAGAGAGATGACTATCACATTAGCTAATGTACCATTGATTCTAGGATTACCTATTATAGGTGATCCTATATATTATGATGATACGATAACATCCAATGAGCTGATTAGGGCATACCTTGGTGTGAAACCACCGTTAGATTTAGGAAATGGTTATGGTGTTAAGCTCACTTGGCTTCGTTCTACCTTCATCGATGTCGGTGATACAACAGATGAATCACGGATATTTATATTTTTATTCAATATTAAATGGTATTGCTTATTTTATTTAGCTGATATAAAATATTAATGCTTAATTTCAGGTAATATGTTGCACCAGGACATACTTACTTTGCCTGTGTAGTTCATTTCTATTTCTCGATGGAACGGGAAATATGATGAATGTACATCTACTACCATTTCTTGGAGATTTGGGTGCACCTACACGTCATTCATGGGGTGCAGCTACGTTGGCCTTCTTGTATCAGTCTATGTCAAAATTTGTGAAATTAAAGACATGACATAAATTTCCAAAAAATGTGTCTGGTTGCGTAACATTGACACAGGTACAAAATGTGCACATTTATTTATACCATATTACTTATCATACACAGTTTACTTATTAGATATTCGTCATGTAATTTTTATTTCTCTTTATAGATCTGGTCATACATGTATTTCGATATTGGCCGGCCAATATGTCGATATGCTAAGGAGGAGATAGTATTTCCTGCTGCTTGTCGGTGGGTGACTGAGAACATAGATCAATATCACTGTCAGCAGAAGGTAGCACGAGCATACTAATCCTCATTCGACACAGTAACCTATTTTGAGGTAAAAAAAAGTCGTTTATTGCTTAATAAAATAGGTTGAATGGATGCCATGTCATTTATTTCTTTAGCTATATGGATATTTGTTTATTTCTTTAACTAGATGGATATTCTACGTGATAACCAATTTATTATTATTTGAACAACAATAAATAGGTTGAATGGATGCCATGTAGTGTTCCAACTGAGATATTGACCACGTCACGTCAGGAGAGTCTCCATAGGTATTATATCATATACAGTGGAGACATTATGTTTCATCCAGCTGATCGTGTTCTACGACAGTTCAGGATGAAGCAGATGATACCCGATGAGCCTTTATCTTCTAGTCATACTAGAGCCAATACATCTGTACAACTCCGATATGTGGTTTTTGGCTGGACTTCCAGATTTGAAACGCATAGCGTGGAACATATATCTCAAATGATAACAGACATAAATGATTATAAGTCAGTTAGTTCATTAAATATTTAATTTGTAGTTTAGTATGTTTTCATATTTTTAAATAAAGGGTTCCAACTTGTTTGATTTTGTAGTGACGGGTTCCAACGAATATAGGTCATGGTATGTGTCACCGCATATTCAAAATAGAGTATACTTACTTCAGGAGCCTCGATATCAACCTCGGGCTATAGACGATGCATGCTTGCGAGAATTAAATAATTGTGTATTAGGAATGGTATGTTATCTTGATTATTATTATCCTAAAAGTTTTCTTGCATGTACTTTGTACTTTGTAGGTTTCTAATTTCAGATACCCGCTATGGCTCAAGCATCATGTGACCCTGCTATATATCCACTTATACCCTATAGTAGCATATCTAGGGGCGCCTATGGAATCGACATTGGTTCCATTATATATCAACAAAGATAATCCCGAGGGCATAATTAGTCAGAGACAAGCACGTCCTCGTAGGCAGCCAGCACCTCCGATAGATCGACATGCCGGCAAGGGTGCTTCACAGACTCAGTGGGATTATGTGCATACGCAGCTAGAGACAAAAGAGGGATGGTATCAGTGGGGTACTTTGCAGACTCAGCGGGAGCCGGGCGAGTCTGGCTCTCAATGGGATTATGTGCAGACTTAGCGAGAGACCGAAGAGGGATGGCCTCAGTGGGCACTTCGCAGACTCATGGAGAGTCGGGCGAGTCCGGAGCACAGTGGGATTATATTCAGTCTTAGTGTAGTACTTCGCAGACTCAGGGAGAGCCGGGCGAGTCTGGAGCACAGTGGGATTATATGCAGTCTCAGTGGGGTACTTCGTAGACTCAGGGAGAGTCGGGCGAGACTGGCGAGGGATGCTCCCAGTGGGGTACTTCACAAGATCCCACTAGCGAGGACTCTCAGTGGGATTTTTATTCCACTGAGAATACAGCACGAAGGAGATCACGACTAGGTCTTAGGCCTGTTGATCGTCTGAATTATAAGAGCCTTGACAGGGGAGAGTGAGACATATATCATTATATGTATCTTTGTTATGTAGAAGTAATGTAGGACATTTTTATTACGTAGAAGTAATGTACAAAGACTACAACTTTAAGTGCAATTATATTTTTATTCCATCGGTTGGTTTGTACATTTTCTTTTATTGTGACCCAGCCCACCATAAATACTACAACGTAGATCTTTTGTCGATAAATCTTTCGTTATGATGTGTTCTTCTTTGGCCTGCCAGATTTGCGCCTTACATTGGGTACTCCAATTTAGCCTCTAACCAATTCACTTTCAGAATTCTAAGGGTTGGTTCCATCTGAGGCGCATATACGCTTTTAAGTGCTTCAGTAGATAATTCAGCTGGATACAAACTTTCAATTGTAACATTAGAATTAGAATACTCACAAACAAAATAAGCATGTATACATGGCAGTAAAGTATGTTGCCACCTACATCATGTACAATATTTGTGATCTAAATGAACTACGTATGTTCTACTTTTTTATGATGTCTTATTTCAAACGCATCTCTACTAACATACAATATTTGAAATTGGTGTGGCTCTTTTTTGATTTGAGCCATAGTTTGTAGCATTCTTGGACAATATCGTGTTAAAAAAATTCAGCATTTTGTCGATTTTTGTCATGAAGTGTGATAATTTTGGCTTTAATACCATCAAGAAGTGCCCTTATTGGTTTATCACGTAAAGTTTTAATCCAATTATTAAAAATTTCAGCAATATTTGAAGTGCTAATATATAATCTTGGACACGGCGCATAAGTTGTTATCCAGTGTTCAAATCTATGATTTTCATCATTTCTACCAACAATCCAATTGAAAACATTAATATCCGCTGATTTAATTTTTTTCAAATATTCGCATACACCCCATTATAAGATCTAGCAAGTTGATCTAACCATTTTTTATATTGGGGGGTGTCAGATGCTTGCTTTTTCATATTTTGTTTGAAATGTTGAATACAAAAAAAATATGGAGAGTCTGGAAAGGTGTCACGCATTCCACGAATTAATCATTTCTGCTTATCTGATATAAATGAAATTCTATTCCATTGATCAAAACAACTTTCAAATAATTTAAAAACCATCTCCATGAATCAGAACTTTCACTTTCAGCAATAGCATAAGCAATTGGATATAATTGATAGTTAGGATCGTGAGTACAAGCAACAAATAAATTATCCTGATATCTAGATGTAAGAAAAGTAGCATCAATACTAATTACTGGTAAACAACCACTCAAAAAACCATCCATACATGCCTTAAAACAAATAAATATTCATTGAAATATATTATTTTCTACCGTTTTTAAGAAACATTTGCTCCCAGGATTTGTTTCGATAATTGTATAATCATATTTTTCAAGGTTACCATATGGGTCAATATAAGTACCAAATATTTCAAATAATGCAATTTTTCGTGCTTGTTATGCTTTAGAATATGTAATCCGTACTTGATGATCTCTATATATATCATATACAAAGTGTGCAGGACTATAAGAGTTATTATCTCTAATTCTTCCAATTATCTGATTTTTAACCCATGCGATTGTAGCTAATGGATGATTTTCTGTGACTCCACCTAAACATGAATGCTGACTTTCTAATATAGAAATAGTAAATGACTCGTCTTTACCAACAACTACAGCGTATACTCTCCAACCACAATTTAGAGAGTCACAAGTATACACAATTTTTTTGGCATTGTTCGCATTACTTGAGCTAGTAAATTTATGTTTAATTGCAATATCACTTACAAAATTTCTAAATTCAAATCGAGAATCAAAAATTCTTCGAAGAAATAATCCAGAAATGTTATTAACATCTAAACTAGTATTGTCATTGTCATCTAAATAATAATCTAAATATTCAATTAAATCATCACTATTTTTATCATCATTGTTTTCTTCTATTTGGTTCGAAGAACTACCACCAATATGATCGACTATTGGATTATAAAATGGTTGACTACTTAAAATAATATTGGTATCATAATTGGTTACTGATGAAGTAATATAAATTTTTATATGCGATGAACCAAAACTACTTGGAACAACATAATTCTATGCATTTTCAGTATTTATTTCAAAACAAGTATCAGAAAAAATCCAGTTTATTATAAATTCATATGTAATAAAATAATTTTGGACAATAAGATTGCGTAAATTTTCTAATGTAATATTTTGATACGCTAAAAAAAATTCAATTCTACCTCCTTCATAAGATAAATGATTTAGTGTACCTCCGTGATAACATATTATATTTATGATTTGATCCATAAGTAATAAAAATAATGAAAAGAAAAGAACTTGTAAAGAGATGTTGAAGTTTATGGAAAGCTTTGTAAACCCCCTGAAATTTACATAAGGTTATTTTAGTAATATTATTATAATTAAAATAATTAAAATAATTAAAATAATTTCTAGAATTTAGAAATCCTTTAGTGTAGTCTTAATGCCAAGAATACAATACTACATTTTTCTTTCCAACCAACTTTGCATAATAGGCTTAGTTGAGCCAAATTAGGCTCATGGCATGTATGTCTTACATAATTTTACAAACCTACACTTCGTTTTGATTGCACAACAACCGCGATGCTTTTTGACTCAAAAATATGTTACTTGGACACTTTTTCGTTGAGGTCAATTTAGACGAGCAACATGAACCCAAATTTCGACACTGACTTTTAGAACCCCTAGCCTAACACGACCAACTATGCACATGTCATTAGTGTCACATTTATTTGAGTCCCCGTAGGCTCTAAAAATTAATATAAACACCATACATTTTAATTAGTCAAAAATTACTATTTTGATTAATTGTACCTGACCGAGCCCGAACCCCCAACTTGAGCACTCAAACCAACTTATCTAACTCATGCACAACACCATACACTCATTTCCCACTTTCCTACTCACCAAACACTATTTTCCTCACACCAAATTTTACTTTTTACCTACTTCTATTTTAATTTCAGCAAAAATCTATTAATAGCATAAATCTTGGAATATCTTAACTAACTTGTACTATGTGCACACTCAAATGGAGAGGGGGGACCGACCGCAGCCAAAGAGGGAGGACTTGGGTCCTAGGGGGAGTTACTAATGACCCTTGGTTTTTTTAAACCCCCAACCTATTCATCTTCCCTTCCCTTACTACCACTTATAGCTAATAAATCCTAAGAGAACCCACCCCATGCATGGTTCAGCCAACTTTTCTCTTCCCCAACCAAAACCACCATATATTCTCTCCCTCTTCTCTCCCTCTTCACTTCCTCTTATTCACGGTGAACTTCTTCTCCACCTCCTTGGAGAACCGGCCGACCACTGGAGCAAGCACGACCACCGGAGCAAGCCCGAACATCGGAGCAACGCAACCACCGGAGCCACCGCGACCACGGGCAGCAGCAGCAGCGTTTCGTGAAGCCCACTTCGAGGTATAAGCATGACCTCCTCGCTCGATCATTTCTCGAACTTCTTGTCCGTATACATTCATCATATTAAGGACCTTAAACCCCTTCAAGAGTTTTGATTTAAAGTAATTTATAATCGAAGAAAGTCGACACGAAAGTCGGGCGAAAAACTGACTTCGCGACAATTTCAAAACAGCCCAAATGCCCATATTTCGAGATCAATAACTCCCAAACTGTGATGTCGAATTGAGTAATTCTTTATCCTGTATGAAAATAACCTAACCAAGTTTTAAACCCTTTAAATACTTTATTTATTTAGGTGTTGTTCTATGATTAATTTAGTAAAGAAACTGTCAAAAAAACTTGATTTCGGGAAATCCAAAATTCTCGATACGGGGAGCGTCCCGCCAAACAAGGCCACGTTGTCGCATGCGAATTGCACCAAATGGTGCGTAACATAAACGAGGACGTGTGGATTTTTGCAAAATTTGATTCGGACGTGTATGCACGCCGGAATCAACGCGTATCCGCCGAAAAACACCGAATTGGCCTATTCTGACACCTCGTCATAACTTCGTGTGTACTCGTCAATTCGTAACAAAACTTCTGCCATTGGATTTGCAGCGTTACGTTGGTCATGTGACCCATGTTTGGTTCGAATATGAGAACGTTGATGAAATACCATTTTGTGGGCCCCATGGTTCTATATGATTGGCAATTTTGTGATCGGCTCATCAGAATTCAGTTCTGGATATTTTGTTGGATTCATATCATTTTTTTAGACTCGTAGACACTAAGTTTGATGAATTTGGAGTACTTTAACTTTGACACATTTTTTGGTACGAAATGGGCCATATATGGACCCCGCTTTGACCCAAAACTGTCAATTTTGTCCGTGTGTCCAAATTGGACTTATGGGTAGTCAATATTAGCTATTTTATGTATTTTAAAAACATTTGTGATGTTTGTTTCAGCATCCAGGGGCGTACTTGCATATTCTACTTTTCCAGGAGCAGTTGACGGAGTTCAGAACCCAAGCAAGTGTACCTTGTCAAACTTGTAGTAGATCCTGTTATATTATTTGTTTGTGTTTCTTCAATATATATATACTCTTATGATGTACCTATTCAACCTAGGACCTTGAGATGTTTCTTAGCGTCCGAACAAGATTTGGGTATCGACGCCGTACGCGGAGTTGTGTAACGTCACTTAGAGAGTTGAATCCACGATCATATTTTTACGTTCTTGTTATACCAAGTACGTCAGACTGTAGAACACTTGACACTATTTTATGTGACTTAATCTTTCTTGAGTTATTCATTGGTGATTCTGTATAGGCTTACAGGATTCGTGATATGAGACTTGCATATATAGAGATATCATTATGACTCGTTGTACTAACTAGAGGTCATGATCTTGCGTATTATGGACATGAGATGTTGTGGACATGAGACATGAGGTTACATTGGGTGGGAAGAGACACACATGCTACAGGCTGATTATGTATATACTATGTTACTGGAGGTGCTATAGTCTCTTTATCAGAGGTTGGCACATTTACTGTCCCTATGAGATACTATTTGCTGCTATGGGCTCCCCGACACAAATCCTTTAGTGGTTTCAGCCTGAGTACTAGTGATGCTTTCATTTGTATTTCACTTAGCTGGTTATATAGCTTCCCAGAGGATCTATTTTTATTTACTGCATTTTATTTGGCTTGAGTGTTTATTGTACCTTGCTATGTCCCCTAAGGACCTGGATCCGGATTATGTTCCTAGGTGTAACAGAGGAGAGTTACCCCGAGGTTTACGAGACATGAGCGGACGTTGGAGCGGTACTTGCACCAGAGGACGAGGTTGTGCCAGAGTACTTCTCTACTCAGTTATCTATTTAGTTATTCATGCTTAGTGTTATTTTATATTTGGACTTCTGGACATATGTATTTGGTGTTATTTCTTTTTTTCTTTATTGTGACGAGTTATTCCCGAGACACTACTTATTTGGACTTGATGATGTACTATTTTCTGTTATCTAGTATCTTGACTGGTCTATCATATTGTGATTGTTGTTTGTGGATGAGATTAGAATTATACGAAGATAAATGATTTAGACTTATATTTATACTTATTACAGCTTAAGTACACTCTAACGAGTCCATTAAATTGGGTTTACCCATTGGAGCTTTGTTACTGGCCATTACCACGTGGCTAGTCCATTGGTATTTGGGGACTGGGGCGTGACATGGTTTTTGTTGTGGCCCATGCAGGTCAATGAATATATTGCTTCGGATTCCAATTACAGAATTGAGCAAGACTGCAAATTAGGATAGAATAAATTATAGGATCTCATCCACTTGTTGACCTGTTCTTGACCTCTATATCGTATTCAAAATAATTTTTTAACTTGCATCCAGCCTTGATTACTCTGTGCGACTCTAATAGTTTACTTTATGTGCAGGGTAATGGATCCGCGAACTAGTGACGATACTGACATGAGAACCCCACCGGGTGCGGTGATTACTTATGACGACGGGGTGACACCATTGGGTGGAGATCCATCCACTCAATAAAGCAATCCGGCTGATCAAGATGACTCGAGGTTTCGGAGAGATGATATTCCACCACCACCGTAATTTACTCCACCGATGCAAGCCTTTCCGCCATGGCAGCCTATGGACGGACAACATCTATTTCAGATGTTCTATATAATGATGCAAGCTTAACAACAAATTCAGCAAGAGGCTCAGCGTCACCAGGCAGAGAACCTGAGGAACAGTATAGTGACCACACTGGAGCAGGCGACCCCACCAGCTAGACGGCTATCGACGGAATCTATCACTGATTTCCGCCAGCTGAAGTCCTATACATTTTCTGATAAGGAGGAGCCCACTGAAGTTCATGAGTGGCTCACAAACACTCAACACCAAATGGAAGCAGCTGAGCTTCCGAGGGAGCGTTGAATGACTGTCATCAGGATGTAGTTGACGGGCAATGCTGTAACCCCCCTGATTTTTCAAGAATTTTTAATTTGGATTTTTCATAATTTTCTGTAATTTTTTATAATTAAAACTAGATATTTTAAATTTAAATGATTTTTAATTACTGTTAATTAAGATTAAAATATTATAAAAATAATATTTTATGATGTAAAACGAAAAACTAGAGATAGGATAATTTTCCGGGAATTTATTGGACTCCGAAAATATTTTTAAAGCCCTAAAAACTAATGTATTTTTAAACATAATTAAACCCTGGCTGAACCCGGTTTATTCTTAAATAAACCAAACCAACCGTGTTAAACCGAACCAACCCAAACCTATTCCTTAACGGGTCGGGTCGGATCTGAATCGAACCCGATCCGGACCCGAAACCCTAATTCCCAATCCTATCCGGAAATACAGTTCCGGTCCCCTTAAAATCCCTCGAAAACCACGCCCGGCAGGCCGAAACCCTAGCCATCTCCTCTTCTAGAAACTGCGACGCTGCTCCGGTCATCCACCTCCGCCCTAGCCCTGAACCCTAACGTCGACGACCCTCGTCGATCCCCCAACTCATCCCGCAACCTCAGTCGTTGAACCCTCGACGAACACCGCCCGTCCCTCTTCCTCCGCCTCGACCATCCCCTCACAGCTCCGCCCTAGCCCAGCCCCGACCACCGTCCAGAACTCCCCGCTCAGCCATCTCGCCATCAACCCACCTCACCCGCTCGATCTTGAACCCCCACGGTCCGGTCATCCGCTCCGCCCTAACCCGAGCCACCACCATCGCCATCTCGCCGACCTCCTCCTAGCCCCGTGCCCTAGCCACCAGCTCCGCCTCGCCGACCTCCGCCCAGCCCCACACAGCCTCGACGACCCGCTACCCTAGACCGGACACGGTTGACTCGGACACAGCCACACTAAGACCTGGACACGGCAGAACCCCAGGACACAGCACAGTGGACACAACAGCACAGTACCCCGGACACCCTATGTCGTGTCGACCAGGACACGAAGAACCCCGTTCCACGGAGCCCTATTCAGGTAACCCGTTCTCTCTCCTTGTTATTCCATTTTCTGTTCCGTCAGTTGTGACGCGTAGACTGTGTAACCCTCTCGATGCCCGTGTAACCCGCTCGGTGCGTCGCGTCCTGTGGCGATCGCGAACCGCGATCCAAAAACAGGAAAAATAACGCCCTGTTTCACCCCGGAACTGAGTACGCCACGCCAAACAGGACGACTTGATCGCACGCCGTCTTCACCAAAAAGTGCGCACCGTTGATACGGACGTGCGAAATTTCGCAGAAGTTGATTTGGATGTGCGTGCACACCGGAATCAACGCGTATCCGCCGGCAACGCTCCGTATCCGTCTGTTCTGGAATACGTTGTAACTTTGTGTACACACGTCGGATTAAGACGAAACTTACACCATCGGACTCGTAGCAATATGCTGGCCCTGTGACCCAAGTTTGGTTCGATTCTGAGAATGTTGACAAAATTGCGTATCGTGGGCCCCGCGGCTCCACTTGACGGGCGATTTTGTGATCGGCTCATCGGAATCCAATTTTGAAAGTTCCGTTGTGTTCGTATCATCGTTCCTGACTTGTTGACACTGAGTTTGACAAATTTAGAGATCATTGGTTCTGACACATTTTTTGGTGCAAAGCGGCCCACATGTGGACCCCGCTTTGACCAGAAACTGTCATTTTGGCCCCTGTGTCCAAATTGGACTCAAGGACAGGCATTTCTAGCTATTTTATATTTTTTGAATCTAATGGAGATGTTTATTTCAGCAACCGGAGTAGTACATGCAAATCACACTGAGACCAGAGCTACAGTTGGAGCCAGAACCCCAGGCAAGTGTACCTTGCCAACATTGCAGTTCTTGTTACATATTTTCTTGTCGTATTTATATATTATTATTCATGCTTGACCTAGGACCGTGTCACTTACTTAGTGTCCGATTAATAGTCGGATGCCAATACCGTACGCGAAGTTGTGTAACGTCACATAGACATGGATACCGAGACCCGATACATTCTCGTACTTGTCTTATCAAGTACATTATACCCAGGACACTTGACACTATTCATGAGACAGAATCTTTCTGAAATATTCAAGGTGATTCTATATAGGATACAGGTTTATGACATATACATTATACATGCTTAGATTTCATTATGACTTGTTGCATTAGATATGGTCTTGCGTGACATGGACATGAGACATCATGAAACTGTGACGTGAGATTACATTGGGTGGAGAGAGATTTACCATACAAAAGGCTGATTATATATATATAATATTTTAATGGAAGTGCCTTAGACTCTGACACAGAGCTTTGGTACCGTACTGGCCCTTCGAGAGAATACTGCTATGGGTTTCTCCGACACTGATCCTGTAGTAGTCTCAGCCCGAGTATAACTAAAACTCTCAACTTGCATATCACTTAGCTGGTTATATATTTACCCTATTGTTCATCTATTGCTGCACTAATTTATTTTGGTTTGAGTTATTGTGTACCTTGTTATGTCCCATGAGGACCTGGATCCGGATTATGTCCCCAGGATTAGCTGACAAGATCTATACCGAGGTATACGAGACCGTAGCATTAGCATTAGCAGGAGCAGGAACATGTGCATACATTAGAGCAGAACCAGGATCAGAGGACGAGATCGTGCCAGAGGACTTCTCCTAAGTATTGGCTTGAGATACTCATTTATTTCTATTTCTAGTTACTTTATTTCCAGTCTATTGCATTGATGTATCAGACTTATTCTCGGATTGTTCTCCGAGACACTTTTATTGAGATTTATTAGTTTATTTATTTACATTTATTCTGGCATTTGACCTGTGATTATCTGTTGTGGATGAGATTAGAATAGACTTGACTTGTATCATTGGACCTACTTATTGTTGTATTACAGCTTAAGTATGCCCCGATGGATCCATTAAATTGGGTTTGCCCATCGGTGTGTGCTGCTGGCCATTATCACGCGTTCAGTCCCTCGGTATTTTGGGAATGGGGCGTGACAAATGCACATCATTGGTAGCTATCTGAGGAGAAATGGCACAGTCCAGACCAAGTTAATTGGGAGGAGTTCTCTATACTCTTCCAGGAGATGTACATTCCATCTATTGCTAGAGCAGAACTTCAGGATAAGTTCAACCGCCTCACTCAGAGCAATATGACTATGGAAGATTATAATGCAGAGTTCATTCGGTTGAGTCGTTTCGCACCTAATCTGATCCCGATAGAAAAGGAGAATGCGAAAAAATTATTTGATGGACTTAACTTTGAGTTGCAGAGGTTGATCGGCTCAGTTGCACCTACTTCTTACACGGACGTCTTTGTCGCAGCTCGACGCATGGAGCGCGTCACCAGGAGAGAGTCCATCCAGAAATGGCCGTTCACATCAGCACCAGCCAGAGCACCACAGGGAGAAGCTGTAAAAAGATCTCACATGCACCAGCCACCTAAAGCAGCTCCGCAGACACTACATATATGTCAATATTGTCGCAAGTGAGGACATTACGGGAGCGACTGCAGATGCAAGTTAGCATTATGCTTGGTTTGCAAATCCAGCCAACATTCAGCTAAGGATTGCCCTGAGCGTCGAGAGGGAGCACCGATGGTACACCGACAGGCTTTACCAGTGCCGGGACCAGCCCAACAGCCACCTAGGCCAGCTTATCCATCACTGGGAGCACCACAGACGGGAGTTGGAGGAGTCAGACCACCAGCTCCAAGAGGGTATCAGTCGAGGCCACCTTTGGCACCACAGGCAGCACTATTCCTACAGGCTCGGCGGCAGCAGAGAGGACCTGCTCAGGGGCAAGGGCAGGCATTTGCCATGACTATTGAAGAGAAAGCTACAGCAGGAGAGGTCATCGCATGTACTATATTAGTAGCTTCATTACCTGCTTAGTATTATTCAATTCTGGAGCATCGCATTCATAGCTGCTAGCTTCGTAGCCACGATAGAGTAGCTACCGCACCCCTTCCGAAGACTATAAAAATTCTTACAGGAGGTGAAATTATCCCAGTTAGTGACATTGGTAGATCTTGTTCGATAGTAATTTGTGGGCGAGACATGCGAGCACAATTCTTGATCTTTTTCATACCGAATTATGATATTGTATTTGGTAGGGACTGGATGAGTCAGTACCATGCGACTCTAGATTGTCGGTGTGGACATGTTATATTTAGATCGCCTTGTCATCCGGAGTTTGAGTTTCTTCAGGGATCCAAAGAGCAAGGTGTTCAGCCTACACTTAAGGCACTCTCTGTAGAAAGGGAGAGTACCCAAAGATGGTATCAGAATTTGTGGATGTATTTTTTGATGATCTTCCAAGCTTACCACCTGATCAGGAAATAAAATTCACTATAGACTTGACTCCAGGAGCAAAGCCTATCATTTCTTCAGTGTACCAGCTAGCACCTAAGGAGTTAGTGGAATTAAAGCAAATTGATGATCTTCTAGAGAAGGGTTTTATTCGGCCCAGTGTTTCACCATGGGGAGCACCCATACTATTTGTGCCAAAGAAGAATGAAATGATACGCCTATGTATTGACCACAAGGCACTAAACGTTGTGACCATCAAGAACCGATATCCCTTGTCGCGCATTGACGATATGTTCGATCAATTGAGTGGTGCTCGTGTATTCTCAAAGATCGATCTCAGATCCGGTTATCATCGGAATAGAGTGCGAAAAGAGGATATACCGAAGACATCCTTCAGGACCAAGTACGGGCACTATGAGTTCTTAGTTATGTTGTTTGGTTTAACAAATGCGTCAGCTGTGTTCATGAGTTTGATGAACATAGTCTTCCATCAGTACTTGAACAAGTTTGTGGTTGTGTTTATTGATGACATCTTGGTATACTCCAAGAGCCACGAAAGACACGAGTAGCATTTAAGAATTGTGCTGGAGACGCTGAGATATGAGAGGTTGTACGCCAAACTTAGAAAATATGAGTTTGGTCTGGATAGGGTGCCTTTTCTGGGATATATCATCTCGGGAGAAGGACTTTCAGTTGATTCGGAGAAGGTTGCTGCAATAGAAACTTGGCCCACACCTACATCAGTTGCGGAGGTGAGAAGTTTTCTCGGACTTACTGGATATTATCGGAGATTTATGGAGAACTTCTCATGGATTGCAGAGCCTATGACGCGGTTGACGCATAAGGACCAGGAGTTTGCATAGACGGAGGAGTGCCAGAAGGCCTTTGAGGAGTTGAAGAGACGATTAACGACAGCACCGGTCTTGACTCTTCCTTCAGGATCGGGAGGATACGTAGTTTATAGTGATGCGTCAGGCAGTGGACTGGGATGTGTTTTGATGTAGCATGGCAAAGTTACTGCTTATGCATCGAGGCAGCTGAAGGTTCATGAGAAGAACTACCTGACGCATGATCTCGAGCTAGCTTCTGTGATATTTGCATTAAAGATATGGAGACACTATCTTTATAGAGAGAGGGTGGAAATTTTCATGAATCACAAGAGTGTATGTCTATACTCAGAAGGAGCTCAACATTAGGTAGAGGCGTTGGCTAGAGTTGATGGTCGATTTTGATATAGATTTGCAGTACCATCCAGGCAAGGCGAACGTCGTAGCAGACGCACTGAGCAAGAAGCCCACAGCTTATTTCTTGACGACGCAGCCCCAGTTATTAGAGGACCTACAGGAGCTCGGGATAGAGGTTATTTTACCAGGGCATAGTGGACAGTTGGCTAATCTTGAGGTTAAGTCATCACTAGTGGAGAGGATTAAGGCGGCATTGCCTACAGATGCTAGGTTTCGGAGACTTAAAGAGAGGACGAAAGCCGACATGCAGACGGGACTACGGATCCATGAGGATGGGACGTTAAGGTGCAAAAATTACCTATATGTTCCGAATGGGGAGTTAAGACATGAGTTGATATCGGAAGCACATAGCTCCATATACTCTATTCATTCGGGAGGTATGAAGATGTACCGAGATTTGAGACAGTACTATTGGTGGCATGGGATGAAGAAAAAAATTGCGTGATTTGTGGCAAAATGTTTGGTCTGTCAGCAGGTTAAGGCCGAGCATCGGAGAACCGCTGGTATGTTACAGCCGTTTTCCATCCCCGAATGAAAGTGGGAACATATCACTATGGATTTCGCTACAAGCTTTCCAAGAAGCCCCAGTGGGAAGGATACAGTTTGGGTTATTGTGAATTGACTCACCAAATGAGCAAAATTCTTGTCGTTCAGAGTTGGACAGTCCACAGAGATTCTAGCCGACATGTATATTCGACAGATCGTAAGGTTACATGGAGTACCAGTTAGTATTGTGTCGAATTGTGACTCAAGATTCATATACCATTTTTGGCGGAGCATGCAGGAGAGTCTTGGCATCCAACTCAAGTTAAGTACTGCTTACCATCCACAGACAGACGGTCAGTCGGAGCGCACGATCCACATCCTAGAGGATATGTTAAGGTCATGCATGTTAGACTTTGGAGGATCTTGGGAAGACCATTTGTATCTGGTAGAGTTTTCTTACAACAATAGCTACCAAGCAAGCATCTAGATAGAACCTTTCGAGGCGTTGTACGGCAGAAAGTGCAGGACTCATATATGTTGGATGGATGTGGGTGAGCGTTAGATACTCGGTCCAGAGTTGGTAATGCAGACAGTGGAGAAGGTGAAGCAAATTCAGAGCCATCTATGGGCAGCTCAGGACAGACAGAAGCACTGGGCTGACACACATCGCCGACCTTTGGAGTTCAAGGAAGGAAAGCATGTGTTTCTGAAGATCTAACCTAATCGGGGCACTATTCGATTTAGGAGCAGAGGCAAGTTGAGTCTAAGGTATATTGGACCTTTTAATATTCTTGAGCGTGTTGGTGAGGTGGCGTACCGTCTTGCATTACCCCCATCTCTAGAGGGAGTTCATGATGTATTCCATGTATCACAGCTGAGGAGATACGTGACTGACCCAAGTCACGTAGTTCATTATTCCGACATTTCAGTAGGTACGAGTTTGACTTATGAAGAGCAGCCAGTTGGGATACTGGATACTAGTGAGAAGACGTTGCGGGGACAGACGATCAGACTGGTTCGGGTAGCTTGGAAGCATCACTCTCCAGGTGAATCCACTTGGGAGCGAAAGGACGTCATACGACAACGTTATCCTTATTTATTCGAGGATGCAGGTATAACCTAAGAACTATCCTTAGATTACCATATCTTTATAAATTCCTAGAGTAGTTTAAATTCTTAATTGCGAGGATGCAATCCTTTTAAGGAGGGTAGATTGTAAACCCCTTGAAATTTAGATAAGGTTATTTTAGTAATATTATTATAATTATAATCATTAAAGCAATTTCTAGAATTTAGAAACTCTATAGTGTAGTCTTAATGCCAAGAATACAATACTAGCTTTTTCTTTCCAACCAACTTTGCATAATAGGCTTAGCTAAGCCAAATTAGGCTTGTGACATGTATGTCTTACATAATTTAACAAACCTACACTTCGTTTTGATCGCACAACAACCGTAACATCTTTTGACTCAAAATTATGACACTCGAACATTTTTTCCGTTGCGGTCAATTTAGACGAGCAACATGAACCCAAATTTCGATACTGACTTTTAGAACCCCTAGCCTAACACGACCAACTATGTATATGTCATTGGTGTCAGATTTATTTGAGTCCCTGTAGGCTCTAAAAATTAATATAGAAATACCATGTATTTTAATTAGTCAAAAATGACCATTTTGATTAATTGTACATGACCGAGCCAGACCCCCCAACTTGAGCACTCAAACCAACTTGTCTAACTCATGCACAACACCATACACCCATTCTCCACTTTCCTACTCACCAAATACCATTTTTCTAACCAAATCTCACTTTTTACCTACTTTTATTTTAACTTGTACCATGTGCACACTCAAATGGAGAGGGGGGCCAACTACAGCCAATGAGGGAGGGCTTGGGTCCTAGGGGGAGTTACTAATGACCCTTGGTTTTTTTTAAACCCCCAACATATTCATCTTCCCTTCCCTTACTACCACGTATAGCAAATAAATCCTAAGAGAACCCACCCCATGCATGGTTCAGCCAACTTTTCTTTTCCCCAACCGAAACCACCACCTATTCTCTCCCTCTTCTCTTCCTCTCATTCACGGTAAACTTCTTCTCCACCTCCTTGGAGCACCGGCCGACCACCGGAGCAAGCCCGACCATCGGAGCAGCACGACCACCGGAGCCACTGGAGCCACCGCGACCACCGCAAGTAGCAGCAAGGTTTCGTGAGGACCACTTCGAGGTATGAGCACGACCTCCTCGCTCGATCATTTTTCGAGCTTCTTATACGTATACATTCATCATATGAAGGAAATCAAACCCCTTTAAGAGTTTTGATTTAAATTAATTTATAATCGGAGAAAGTCGACCCAAAAGTCGGGCGAAAAACTGACTTCGCGATAGTTTCAAAACAACCCAAATGCCCATGTTTCGAGATTAATAACTCACAAACTGTGATGCTGAATCGAGTAATTATTTATTTTGTGTGAAAACAACCTAACCAAGTTTTAAACCCTTTAAATACTTTATTTATTTAGGTGTTGTTCTGTGATTAATTAAGTATAGAAACTGTCCAAAAAAACTTGATTTCGGGAAACACAAAATTCTCGATACGGGGAGCGTTCCGCCAAACAAGGTCACGTCGTCGCGTGCGAATTGCGCCGAATGGTGCATAACATAAATGCGGACGTGTAAATTTTTGCAAAATTTGATTCGGACGTGTATGCACGCCAGAATCAACGCGTATCCGCCAAAAAATACTGAATCGTCCTATTCTGACACATCGCCATAACTTCGTGTGTACTCGTCGGTTCGTAAAGAAACTTATGCCATTGGATTCACAGCGTTACGCTAGTGCTGTGACCAAAGTTTGGTTCGAATCTGAGAACGTTGACGAAATACTGTTTCGTGGGCCCCACAGTTCTACATGACGGGCAATTTCGTGATCGGCTCATCGGAATCCAGTTCTGGACGTTCCGTTGGGTTCATATTATTGTTTTGGACTCGTAGACACTAAGTTTAATTAATTTGGAGTACTTTAACTTTGACATATTTTTTGATGCGAAGTGTGTCACATGTGGACTCCGCTTTGACCTAAAACTGTCAATTATGTCCCTGTATCCAAATTGGACTTATGGGTAGTCAATCCTAGCTATTTCATGTATTCTGAAAATATTGGTGATATTTGTTTCAGCATCCGGAGGCGTATTTACAGATTCTACTTTTCCATGAGCAGTTGACGGAGTTCAGAACCCATGCAAGTGTACCTTGTCAAACTTGCAGTAGATCATATTATATTATATGCTTGTGTTTCTTCCATATATATATATACTCTTGTGATGTACATGTTCAACCTAAGACCGTGAGACGTTGCTTAGCGTCCGAACAAGATTCGGGTGTCGACGACATACGCGAAGTTGTGTAACATCACTTAGAGAGTTAATTCCACGATCATATTTTTACGTGCTTGCTATACCAAGTACGTCGAACTGTAGGACACTTGATGACAGAATCTTTCTTGAGTTATTCATGGTGATTCTGTATAGGCTTACAGGATTCGTGATATGAGACTTGCATATATAGAGATATCATTATGATTCGTTGTACTAGCTAGAGGTCATGATCTTGCGTATTATGGACATAAGATGTTGTGGATATGAGACGTGAGGTTACATTGGGTGGGGAGAGACACACATGCTACAGGCTGATTATGTATATATATATATATATATATATATATATATATATATATATATATATATATATATATATATACTATGTTACTGGAGGTGCTATAGCCTCTTTATCGAAGCTTGGCACATTTATTGGCCCTACGAGATACTATTTGCTGCTATGGGCTCCCCGACACAGAGCCTTTAGTGGTTTCATCCTGAGTACTAGTGTTGCTCTCATTTGCATTTCACTTAGCTGGTTACATAGCTTGCCTGAGGATATGTTTTTATTTACTGCATTTTATTTGGCTTGAGTGTTTATTGTACCTTGCTATGTCCCCTGAGGACCTGGATCCGGATTATGTTCTCAGGTGTAACAGAGGAGAGTTACCCCGAGGTTTATGGGACAGGAGCGGACGTTGGAGCGGTACTTGCACCAAAGGACGAGGTTGTGCCAGAGGACTTCTCCTGAGTACTCAGTTATCTATTTAGTTATTCATGCTTAGTGTTATTTTGTATTTGGACTTCTGGACATATGTATTTGGTGTTATTTCTCTATTTTTTATTGTTACGGGTTGTTTCCCGAGACACTACTTATTTGGACTTGATGATGTACTACTTTCTGTTATCTAGTATCTTGACCGGTCTATCATATTGTGATTGTTGTCTATGGATGAGATTAGTATTATTTGGAGTTAAATGATGTAGACTTATATTTATACTTATTACAGCTTAAGTACACTCTAACGGGTCCATTAAAATGGGTTTGCCCATTGGAGTTGTGCTGTTGGTCATTACCACGTGGCTAGTCCCTTGGTATTTTAGGACTGGGGGCGTGACAAGCTTAAGCTGCTGTTGTAGTCGAAGAAAAATTTAATCCACAAGTGCTCTAGAAGAATCCGAAGGAAGAGAAAACCTCTGAGTCTGTTGATAGAGAAAGTAGTGAAAGAGAAGAAAAAATTGTTATGGAAAAGAATGTAAAAATCTGATGGATTTATATAATAAAAAATTAACCGTTACAATATAGACGTTATGCATTATTTATAAAATAACTATTATAATTTTATTTTTTAAATATTCTTCTTTTTTTAATAATCCGACAAATCCTTCAACTCCCACAATGTTCCTTTTTCAGTCAAAAGCTTGACATGTCCTGTCAGCCATCTCTTGTCAAAAGAAAAAAAATAAAAGAAAAACATGAAAACGCCCCTACTATGGGCGTTGTCGGAAAAAAAATTAAGCGACGAATAAAAAAAAGTAAGAATATATATATATATATATATATATATATATATATATATATATATATATATATATATATATATATATATATATATGAAAACTACTCTAGTAGGGACGCTTTCGTTTTTTTTTTTTTTTTTTTTTTTGCTTTTTTCATCTTTCAGTTATATTTTTCAAACATAAAAAATAGACGAATACGTCCTTAACAAGGGCATTTTCAACTGAGTTTATATTTTATATTTATTTGAATGAAAATGTCCTTCGTAAAGACGTTTTTGTTCCGTAAATATAATTTTCAAAAACTTAATTCTCTTTCGATAATTTAATAATAATTAATTTTCTGTAGGAAATTTTCTGAAATAATTCAGCTGAAATCAATAGCGAATGAAGTTTAAAACATATATTTTATGGGAAGTATATAACATACCAACCAATCGCGGTCGCCACTACGTCCCCAAAAAATCGAAATCGTCCGTCTAGCAAAAAAAATTATACATTTTTTTAACTGACCACGAGAGCTAGTTGAATTCAATAAAAAAAAGATTTACAAAGAATGAAAATGATGGACGGGTTAGTTATCTTGGAGTTTTTTTTAGAATTATTATCTATTTTTATATTAAATTTCGTGTGACACACTTTTACTTGATGTGATTACTATTTCAGCCAATCATATATTCCAATACAATGGGGGAGCCATTGGTGGGCTGAGTGGGCTCCAGCCCACCCTTTTTTTGGGAGGTAGGGTAGAGTGAGCTCCAGCCAGTGTCATCAGATAAAGATTGTTTGTGATGATTGTAAGGGAACTGAGAGATTGTAATGATCGTAAGTATCAAACTGGGGAGTTGGGAGATGGAATGAACCGAGACTTTAGATCTTGGACAGTTAGTTGTGACAATCAAACAGTACCACAAGTGTAGTACAGAGAAAATACGGATGGACCGTCCTGAAATATTAGCATGATACGTGTTGTTGTATGCCGCTTTCCTACCGTCCGAACGACCTTTCTCTTTTCGACGAATTCTGCAACATCGCGGATCCTCTGTCGATGGTGAAAGATTATACCAAAGGCCCTTAGTGTTCGAATTTATACGTAAAATAGTCTACTGGTAACCTAAATATTTTTTGTAAGATTTCTATTTTTTTAGTATGTTGGACACGGTTCTACAATACCATACACGGTATGTATGAACAGGATAAAATATGGACATGACGATACTGTAATAACATTTATTTTATTAAAAAAATTCTACACGTTTTAAGTTCACTCTAGGATAAACTAAAATCATGATTCCTCTTGTTCCCATGTGTGAGTAATTTTTCTCATTTTAACTTTCTTAGAATTATTATGTATTTTCATATCAAATTTTGTGTGAATTGTACCACACACCTACTTGATCTCTGTTAATCATAGATTCTCGGGCAATGCTATGCATACACTTACAACCGCCACGTGGCGGCCGTCCATTGGAGTAGGGAGGAGAGGTGGGGCCCGGTGGCTGCCCGATTGGCCGCCACGTTGCAGGAACGTCACGTGGCAGCCGTTCGTTAGGGGAGAGGTTGGGCCGGGAGTGGCCCACATAGCGCGGGGGGGGGGGGGGGTAGAGAGGGTTGTAAGAAGGTTGTAAGTATTTGGTAGTAAACTTAAGCATTATTGTAGATTCTCACGTGGTGGGAGGAAAAAAAATTATTTCTATCCCATCATAGATTCTCGGAGGGATTTTTTTTTTAATTGCTAAAGGCACTACAAAAGTTACTCAGAAAAGTCCATTACTTGGTGCTAGTCCAGTCTGAATCAACTTTTACTCAGGACAACCAAAAATTTACTATGGGCTGCCCACCCCCAATTCTCCTATCACCTGTAATTCCGACAGCGTCGCCACCGTCGCCCACGCCCTCCAGACCCTAACCCTCGCCCTCACCTCCTTCCCCTTCGGCGGCCGGATCTGATCTATACGCCACGGCTAGATCTTCGAGAACCGTGGAAGTCTCAAAGGAGTGCGTCCGGTTGAGGGTTTGGGGATCTGCTAAGGCATCATCGGTTCGAGTCTGCGTGCAACGGAGCTCCGGCGCCGTCTTCCGACGGGGCGTATGTCTCACCATGTTCCTAATTTACGTATTTTAATACTTGTACTGTCTACTTTTATTCTTGAGACAAGTATTTTGTTCATAATTTATGGCATGACTAGAACACCCCTCATTTTTCCCTCATGTATATAGTAACTTTTCTCTCTCCTCTCATTCACTTTTCATTTCCTTTCTCTTTCTTTCTTTCTCCTCTCCAAAACTCTCAAGACTTCAAACCCTAGATCTAGCCTAAGCGTTTTATATTTTCTTCTTCTCTGTGGAAGAGATTAGAACTAGAGCTATCTAGTACTTAAGGCAATTACATCTTGCACAAAATGAAGCAACCATAATTTTTGGCATATTCTGTTTCTTTAAAAATAAAATTCTTGCATTTTTTTTATCCTATAACGTTTATCTAGTGATCCTCTACAACTTTAGTATTTGGTATTTTCGATTTTGATAAACGGTTTGGAGTAGATTTAAGTTTCAAAGTTAAGGTTTTATGAATTTCGTGAATTTGATCCCTTAAAACTTGAAATTTCTGAAAACTAATTATCACATGTTGTAGGAATTAAATTTTATACAATTTTAGCTTTTAAAACGTTGAATTTAGAGTTAAAATGAAGATTTTATGGCCAAAACAACTTTTAGAATTTTTCATGTCGTCTGGAAAAAAAAAAGAACGCTGACGTAAAACTGTACAGAAACCCTCTTTGTAAAACTGCTCAGAAGTCCCTCCTTCTACAAACTGTACAGAATCCCCTCCCTCTTCTCAAAAGTGTGCTAATAGTCCATTTTTTAGCCTAAAGTGCGCCAATAAGCAATTTATGACCCAAAAGTGCGTCCGTTGGCCATTTTTGACCCAAAAGTGCACAGATTTGCTATTTTTGGTTGTTTTGTGCGCAAAAAAGCTATGTTTGCCTATTTTAAGCCATTTTTAATTGTTTGTATGCGAAAAAGCTGTTTTGACTATTTTCACCTATTTTTTGCTATTTTTGTCCGTTTTTGTTATTTTCTTCAATTAGTTGGATTTCTTATCAAAATTTTGTGATCTTGTATGTGATAGTGAATTAAGGACTTATATTGTTCCTTATTATCTGAACGATGGCAATTGCTTGATGTAACCTATGATAGAATTATACGCTCAACTAGAACTTTATAGTAGAAGCACTGGCTGTATACTTGACAAGATATCTATGCTACGGTGTGAGTAGAAATTTTTTACTTGATTAACTAATTGACCCTAGATCTTGACTTGACTACTTGTATCTGTGTTAATACTCCTTGGTATCGCACTGATGTGCTACAACTTGTATTACACACTAAGTGTGGCATCTTGCTCGTGCACTGAGGTGCTACATATACAATGCGGTGTTATGTTATAAGTATATTCTTGTTACATGCTCGTTAGTACTAAAAAATAAGAATTGCATGAAAATCCTATAGCTAGTCATAATAGTGTGGTTAGATTACGTGATTGATTATTGCATTACGCTCAGAATGAGTCCAGATTAGAACCGTAAGAACCAATGTGGATTCATCCTAGCGTATCCGTACCAAGGTACGACATCTAGAAGGATAATTGTGTGATCACGGCACAAGATTCCAGATAACTATATGGTTAATTAGATAACTAAAAGTTGTAGCAACATTGAGAGGGAACTAATTCCGAGATCGTGTATGTCGGCCACGTCATAGATAATAAATAATAGAGTGCAAGGCTAGCCACCAGGATATTGTATATCATCGTACTAGTGGAGTGTAGTATCAGACCACTAATATTTTTAAAACCGAGCCAGTCCCACTATAGAGGAGAACTATAATTGTTACTGATTATTTAACACAGTAGCCTTGCGAGGGACTGGTGCGTTTTATTTATTTATTCGTGTTGTATATTATTGGTTCAACTAGCCCTGCTCGGACATAGCACGATCTGAGGAACCTATTATATTGTATTACTGGAGTTACCCAGACATCACCTAGCAAGTCGTAAGATTGATTGACCGTTTAATTAAATTATGTCTATTTGTGTATTGCTATATGCTAAGTAGTCTATGGACATACACTGTCGTGGCGGGATGCTCTAACCATTATCCTTGTTTGGTTGTGGAGTTGGACCGTTGTGTTACGATAGGCTATGGACCGGAACTATGACGCAGATAACTTTGGTTTGACCAAATTTGTGGACTGTTCTCTGTCTCGTTATAGTTCGACACTGCTTGTCCTTGTTTAGCTGTAGAAGTATCCTACTATTTCGATGACAGAATACATGTCTCTGATTTGGGACAGACATTGCTCTCTTTTCTTGCATTTTATTTCAGTTATTGGTTTTGTTTCTTCTCTTGTGCTTCCTTGTGGTACTTGCTATTCGGGACCTGATCCCGCTGGTTTTGTTTGGCCAGATTTCGTAGCGGAGCCTGAGGACTCTACCTTTCTACCTAACCGATGGTGCTTACCAGAAGCATGGTCGGCAGAGGACTTGAGTGGATTTTCTTCTTTTTCCCACTTTAGTATTTTGTATCATTTTGGACATTTAGCCACCGGCATTCTTTGGTAGGTATGTTCTGTACATATTTGTGTAAATTCATACTGCAGCTGATAACGATATCTACTATTGAGCTTGCACTAGCTTGACATTTTGTAATAGCTAGTTCTTGACCATTTTGATAGAGCGTCGAAAACGCCTTACTGCTTTTATCGTATATGTTCATCTCTTATTGTTAACTATTTGACTGATTGAGACATAGATGTTCTTTGAGACCCTAAGAAGACTTTATTGTAGTATGTACCCCCTTGTCTAGTTACAGTCGTGATGGCCGTACGACGTATTATACCTTGTACCGGATAGTTGTCCATGTCCGTCTCCGTATTTCGGTGTTGGGACGTGACAGCGCGCACGACATTGGGCGCACGGATGGCTACGGCGGTCAGTATCGAGAGCGGCGGCTTCGAGTCAATGGGGACACCTGGTCGAACCGGATTCTCGAGGCGAGGCGAGTCTCGAGGAGCGGTGGCACGGCACGGCGTCGTCCTCAGTCGACGGAGGTGGGACAGGGGGTCGAACCTCTTGTTGCTGATATTGTTGTTCTCTCTTCTTCATCTTCTTATTTTGTTTTTGACAGTCCTATTTTGGGTGAGTACTGTCAAAAAAATTGACAATCCTTCCTACAGTCCAACCTATTGGAAGGACTGTTAAAATTTTTGACAATCCTAAAGATAACATTTTTCTTTACTGTCAATTTTTTTAGCAATCCAATATGTTTGTAGGACTGTCAAAAATTTTAACAGTCCTAAAAAAATTGGACAATTCCGAATAAATACTTTCGGTAATAAATTTGTAAATAAAAAAAAATTTTGGTCCGGACTAACTTTTGGAGTGCCTTTAACAAAAATCCATTTTTTTTAAGCTTTACTCATTGCAGCTAACAAGGAACGGAGGACTGAGTAACGTACTATGATCGAAATTATATATTGATGGGTCCTTTTATTAGGTTTTTATTTGGCCATCCATAGCTACTTGTTTGCTTGGCTTTACTGAGACAGAGACCAACATCAAGAGGAAAATTGGGGGATGCGAACATGTTGTGTTGATGCTAGTAGTGATTAGTGAGAGACAAGTGCAAAATTTTGTATTAAGGATATGTTAGTACAATGTGTTAAGGACATGATTATCAGGTATGTGTTATTTAGTATATACTATATAGAGTACTAAATCTCTCGTGATTATAAACAAGCAAGGTGTCGATTCCGAAAACCTAGCTGTTAGCTTAATTAAACCAGCTCGTAACTCTTGCAAGGTGCCAGATGTAATACTCGAGGACTTACGGACTTCTTCTTTTTTGAGATGCCAGATGTAATACTCAAAATTTTGTGTACGCTATGTTGTATGTATTTTTGACCCACTGTCCTCAATTCCGTTTTCGCGGTTCGATCCACTGATCTTCTGTCACCCAACTAGAATCTTATACCTCTTTCCAGTAAACCACAAAGATCACTCGAGTTTGGTGGACTTACGGAATTTGATGTACTAATTATCATTGATGAAACAAGAGGAGTTTTACCACAAAAGTTAAAAGAAAAGGGAAGGGGGGGGTGATGATGCAGCATTTGGAGCATTAAAAAATGATGCTTAATAACGGTCTCGATTCCTCTTTTATATATATTAGACAAATGTTAAGAGCACTACAAAAGTTGCTAGGAGCAACACACTTTTGACAGTCTTGATCATATTCAGGACTGTAAAAAAAAATTGACAGTCCTGGATGTGCATAGAATTGTCAAAATTTTGACAATCATATTTTTTTAATAATCCTTAATATGCACAAGACTGTCAGAATTTTGGTAGTCTCAGGACGGCCAAAAGTATGTTATCTCCTAGTAATTCTTGGAGTGCTCCCAACATTTGCCATATATTATGGGTCATCTTATTTGGGCTACTTCTAATTATTTATTTGAAAAGTAACAACAAAACCTAGTTGGTAGTTCTTTCTTTCTTTCTTTCTTTCTATATATATATATATATATATATATATATATATATATATAAACGGAATATGAGCCATAGTGCTCATTTTTCTACATGAGTTATGCCACATGTGGACCAATAGGAATAGACTTTCATATCCCATGTGCACTCATGTGCACTAGTACACTCTATTCTTATTGGTCCACATGTGCATGACTCGTGTAGAAAAATGAACACTATGACTCACATCCCGTTTACCATATATATATATATATATATATATATATATATATATATATAGAGAGAGAGAGAGAGAGAGAGAGAGAGAGAGAAAGATAATAAGGGAGGTGAGGTGGCACCTCACTCTCAAAACAAGGGTGGCGGTGATGTGGCACAATCCCAACACATAAACGAGGGGAGGGGGTTAAGTGCAATTTGTCAATTTTTTCCAAAATATGAAATGTGTGGATTGAATTGTGCCACGTCACCGCCACCCTTGTTTTGAAAGTGATATGACATCTCACCTCCCGCATTATATATATATATATATATATATATATATATATATATATATATATAAAGAAAGAACGAACTACCAACAAGGTTTTGTTGTTACTTTTCAAATAAATAATTAGAAGAGCCCAAATAAGATGACCCATAATATATGAAAAATGTTGGGAGCACTCCAAGAATTACTAGGAGATGACATACTTTTGGCCGTCCTGAGACTACCACAATTATGACAGTCTTGTGCATATTAAGGATTGTTAAAAAAATATTATTGTCAAAATTTTGACAATTCTATGCACATCCAGAACTGTCAATTTTTTTTACAGTCCTAAATATGAACAAGACTGTCAAAAGTATATGGCTCCTAGCAACTTTTGTAGTGCTCTTAACATTTGCCTAATATATATAGAAGAGGAATCGAAATCGTTATTAAGTATCATTTTTGTAGTGCTCTTAATGCTGCATCACCCCCCCCCCCTCTTTTTCTTTTTCTTTTTCTTTTGTGGTAAAATCACTCTTGTTTCATCAATGATAATTAGTGCATCAAATTTCGTAAGTCCACCGAACTCGAGTGACCTTTGTGGTTTACCGGATAGACGTATAAAATCCTGGCTGGGTGGCAAAAGATCAGTGGATCGAACCGCTGAAACGGAATTGAGGACAGTGGGTCCAAAATGCATGCAACATAGCGTACACAAAGTTTCGAGTATTACGTCGGACATCTCAAAATAAAATTTTCATAAGTCCTCGAGTACTCGGAAGATTAGAAATTCTAATTGATTGGGCCGTGCAAGAATTACGAGCTGGTTTAATTAAGCTAAGAGCTAGATTTTCGGGATCGATACATTGCTTGTTTATAATCACGAGAGATCTAGTACTCTATTTAGCATATACTAAACAACACATACCTGGTAGTCATACCCTTAAGACACTGTACTAATATATCCTTAATACAAAATTATTCACTTGTCTCTCACTATGTGCACTAGTACACTATCCTTAATATATATAGAGTAAACGAGATATGAGTCATAGTACTCCTTTTTCTACATAAGACATTCATATGTGGACCAATAAGAATAGAGTGTACTAGTGCACATGGGATGTGGAAGTCTATTCCTATTGGTCCACATGTGCATGGCTCATGTAAGAAATTGAGCACTATGGCTCATATTTCGTTTATCCATTGGTCCACATGTGCATGGCTCGTATAGGAAAATGAGCACTATGGCTCATATTCCATTTACCCTATGGATAAACGGAATATGAGCCATAGTGCTCATTTTTCTACATGAACCATGCACATGTGGACCAATAAGAATAGAATAGAATATTGCACATGGGTGATATATATATATATATGGGTAAAATGAATATGAGCCCTAGGATCATATTTTTAGATGAACCAATGCACACGTGGACCAATAGGAATTGAGTATACTAGTGCACATGGAATGAAAATTTCTATTCATATTGGTCCACATGTGCATGGCTTATGTAGGAATATGAATATGGCTCATATCCCTTTTATCCTCTCTCTCTCTCTCTCTCTATATATATATATATATATATATATATATATATATATATATATATATATATATATATATATATATATATATAAAGAAGCCCCTTCTGCCTCGTTTGAAACGCAAGATATGCAAGCACATAAACAAACGAACCATCACGCAAGGCTCAAAAAGACTTGCAACATCTTACATTCGAACTGCACGTTCTTCCAACCAAAAGATGCCCACCCACGGCATCCGCAGTGAGCCGTGTACCCGCTGTGAAATGCGATATCGTAACGGCCACATCCTGACCCTTACCACACCTGCATCATGCTAACTAGGACCGAGCCTGACAAAACTTCGAACTTGGACAAATCATCTCTGCTAGAAAAACCCCTTAAGCTCGGCGTGACCCGACAAGTAGTTGGGGTCACGGACCTCCCCCCCACCCCCCATCGAGGGACAAACAAAATTAGTTTCAGATAGAACAATCCAATTCTCCGGTCCGCCCTGCTCATAGGAGTCTACAATGCTGGAAGCCTGACCCCATTTGGCGAGGCTGGAAACCTAACCCCATAGTTCCCGATGATGATTGCTAGCATGATAATTGTCAGATTAATAGTAGCTATCTTAGTTTTTTGTCGGTAAAATGTTTTTATAGTTCCGATGATGATGATTGCTAGCATGATAATTGACAGCTTATTCGTAGAGACCCATGAGCAGAGTTTAAGAAAGTTATGCTATCTTAGTTACTGTCGCTAAATTTCGATATCGACATGAAAGAATCTACGTATCATTAAGACTCTCCGCCTTCATCTAAAATTTCAATATCGACTTAAGTCACCCCCTCACTGTTTTTTTGAACTTTTGAAAAACAGACAACTAAACCGATTCGCTCGAGATGATCCTGAAAATGCAAACCAGCAAAATTTCAACTTGAGTTTGTGAGAAAAATGACATTGCGCTCTCGTAATAAACTGAGAATACTGAACTTTGACCATGTTTTCCTCTTTCCGTGATTTTGCTGATATACCAAAAAATACCAGTTGGTTCGTTCGTTCAAGAATCGACTCACAGAACAATTTTCATATGATACATGATGTCTGTTGCTGAAAAATAAATGCCAACATAATTAAAGAATGACAACTAATAAAATTTGATACTTTCTTTCTTCGCTTCAGATTGTAAATTTGATGATTCTACGGTTCTAATCAAACTCCATGAATTATAAATGGGTAGTTACTATAATCTAAATAAACCTGACAAGTGAATGCTCTTCTTCCCTGATTCATTTCATCTCCAGAAATCTACTTCGATCTACATATTCTCATATTACTTCCTCTACATATTCTCATATTTCTTCCTCACATCTTCCCGCTTTCTCCAAAACCAAACAACAATCTTTGATATCCAGTCTGAGCCAAAAATCCACTTACTTACTAGCTTCTGGAAGTCAAAAACAATAATTATAAAGAAGAATCAACACATGTACACATAACTCTACTAGCCTGAAAAGTCCAGGAAATTTTGAGTTTTTGACACCTCCAGTTTACTATAATCCAAAATAAAAAGCTAATAATCCTCCAAATGACCAATAATATTGTGACTAACTAGTCAAACTACAGTACAGTAGAATCCTACTTCATCTTGATAGAATAATATAAATATATAGTCCTCAACCCTCTAAAGTTTTGATGTAGTGTGAGGGGCTTTAACACATCTAATCCTTTACTTATACCAGTAAACATCTTTCTCTTGTAAGCATCAAGTAATAATCTGAGTTTATTATGGAACTTACACATTGTTAATCTAGTCTTCAGTAGCCAAACTCCGCCCTCAGGCAGATGATTTGTCTTACTCATCTGCCACATATTAGACAACACCTACCAGTCAAAATTGCACAGAACTGCTGACTTGAGGCCCTTTAGGATGAATGCAATCATCAGTTACAAGGAGAATCACCTTGCTTCTGTTGGCTTACAGTGACCTGTTTCCGATGCCAAGCGACAACTTCTCTATAAGAAAGATCACCTCCAAATATATCAAGTGCACTTCCAACCGTGGCATCTACACATCCGATCCCTGCCTTCTTTATCCTCTCCAAGTCGGCCATTGTCGCAACTCCACCAGCGTAAGTTACGGGTATCTGAGAAATCGAACAACAATCTGGGTTTAAGTTGCAAGTAATTGCCCATAATTTAATAAGAATGTACAAGTCGAATAAGTCTAAATGCTATAAAGCAATGGCAAAAAACACGTCCAATACTGGAACTGTCTTCACACACAAACATTGAGGATCGGTTGTTTAACTTAAGGATATGTAAAAGAAGGTTGACGTATACAACAATGAACAAAATAGGTGGTACTTACAGGTGAATAGCGGCCAAGAATAGTCACAAGCTCCTCATCAATTCCTAGCCTGCAAGGACACCACACCAAGAAAAGTAATAATCATATATTTACAGCAACTACTAAGTCAGATACTAATTCTCTTTACATACTCCCAGTAGAGTAACAAATAAAGGACACATTAATAAACGAGTAACTTAAGACGATTTACCGGAAAGTAGAATTTCTTGAATGAAAATATATACAGATATGATTAGGAAAAAATAATAGGAGAAACAATTCCAACAAATTATGGCTCTAACACAAAACTCAAATTGAGGTTTTAGGAGATCTTAAAAGATGCATGTTTTCCAGGAACGAAGAAACAGATTGACCAGTTAGATTCAAAGAGAAAATCACTAGTAAGGATGATACCGGATGACATGAGCTGCAGAGTGGAAAAAGCAAGTTCGGTCTCATCAGGATCAAGTGCATCAGGTGGATCCCGAGGTTGACGGTTGACTTGTCGAGCATCTTTGTGTGTGTGTGTTGTTGTTGTTGCTTTTGTGTGTGTGTGTGTGTGTGTGTGTGTGTGGTGGTGGTGGTGGTGGTGGTGGGTGTGGGTGTGGGGGGGGGGGGGGGAAGTAAATATATACAAAAGGCTGGGAACTGACTAAATAGAAATATTAGGTCAATAGAAGATAAACATGTAGATGACAAAAATTAGCATAAAGTTTTGATCATGAACTAAGTTTAATTAATACCTATTAAAGAACTAATAAGAGAGAAAACATACAGCAGGCTGGGATCTGACTAACAGAAATATTAGGTCAATACCTGATAAATATGTAGATGAGAAAATATATCATTTAGTTTTTGAAATTCACCTTTTCCCTTCAACATCAACTCCATGCACAAGAAATTCATCAGCATAGGTGGCTAGAAAAACCAAACTCTGCTCATCCAGAAACATGTCACTGAACTTCTGCCATCTATCAGTCACAATGACATACTTCCCATTCTGCCAGATAGATATTTTGATTTTATAATACAACCTTTGAAAGCAAATCAATCATGGAAAAAGCATTTAATAGTCTTATAGTGAATCATCCGTTAGCCCCACTATTATGCAATAATGTAGGAACATGGCTGTCAACTATTAGCTTAGAGGATATGCTGTTCATAGTTTGAAGTCTCTTCCAGAATATTTAGTTTCTCTTTGTTGATTTTATCCAATATGTCCCTATATTGTGATCTGTTTAGTAGGGTAAAAACCAAGAGGGTACACCCGATATGTAGATAAAATGTTGTGAACTCACACTTCACAAAGCATATTATGCATCTCGTAAGGAGCTAATTAAAGCTAAATGAAATAATCATTGAAAGAGTGGCATACCTACTAATACTACTTCACCTTCATACTCCAGCGATGATATCAACACCAAATTTTATCCCATAAACATCAACTCCAACAATAAATTATTGCTAGTGGCAGAAATTTGTAAAGAGATGCAGAGCAGTGGCCAGAAACACAAAACAATATAAAAGAGACATGATTGAACTGTGTCAGATCAGACGAGTTTCACACTGGGAAAACAGTCCAAGATCATCCATAAAACATCTCCGACCATGGTGTATGTGCATGTCTGAATGCTTGAATGCACGTGTATGCTGTGTATTGAGAGTTTTTTTTTTAGTATGGTTACTCTTAACCCACCACTATAGGTGTTTTTTAGAATATTATAGGAGACAAGACAGCTATAACTGAGTTGTGGCCTGATGTTCAACACCCGATAAACTGGACGAAGATACGAAGGCCTGATGTTCACACCCGACAAGCTGGACATGAGATACGAAAGCATACAACACTTATGGTTTTGTATATGTCCAACAATTAAACATACGAAATAACTTAAACCTAGTCAAATACCCTTCTTTAGCATCCACTCTTATTGAACCAGAAAGTTTGCCTTAATTTATTAATTCATAGCATGCAAAGAACATGTTAACAGCTACAAACTTCACAAATTTAATCATCCTAATAGCATGTCAAATGTAAATCTACATACCTTCTTCCGGCAACTAAGATCCAAAATAATCCTATTCTTGCCAACCATGTGAACAAGTTGCATGAGCCGTTCAAGATCCAATTTTCCATCATTAAATATAAACTGCAGAACAAAGCCCGTGATCTTTTAAGTTTTAACAGCTTTGTGAGAGATATCATTACATAGACAAATCAAATTGGACATGCTACTGAAAGTTTATAAGCTACCATAGAATTCTCGTTAGAAATTTCTACTTCAGATTAAGAAATGACCCGTTTACAAAAACTGTCAGCTAGTTTATGGAGCTTTAGGCTGTGTTTGGATTTAAACTCAACTTTTTGAGTTTAAATGTCAAAAGCTGCCAAAACAACGTTTGGCTATCACCACTCAAAAATCAGCTTTCCAATTTTTATTTTTATTTTGAAAACCTCAGTTTTAACTTCGTTTTGGGAGAAGGAAAAAAAGTGGTTTTCCAAAAGGAGTTTCCCACACTCTTTGCGGGCCCACACCCCTCCCCCCCCCCCCCACAACCACTACTAAAATACAGTAATTTAGCGACGGAATATTGGCGACGGTCAATATCCGTCGCCAAGTAGCGACGGTTCACCGTCGGTTGGACGACCAATAACCACCATTTGCGAATTAAACAACTATTCGTCGCTAGGTTGTCGCCAATTAGTCGCTAGATCGTCACCAGTTTGCGCGGTCAACCGCGGGAACAACGCGGGTAAACATGGTGACGGTATGGCGATGGATTTGGACGCCGCATATCCGTCGCCAAGTACTATGTCCTAGGTTATATTAATTAGGTGGTCGTTCGAAATAAAAATTTCGATCAACCGCGCCTCTCTCCTCTCCTCCGGCCCCGTGCTCCCCTCCGGCCCGTGCTTCCCTCTCCTCCGTTCCCCTCTCGCCGGCGTTCCCCTCTTCGACTGCTCCCCTCTCCGATCGAAATGAAAATTTCGATCGACCGCACCTCTCTCTCCTCTCCTCCGGCCCCGTGCTCCCCTCCGGCCCGTGCTTCCCTCTCCTCCGTTCCCCTCTCGCCGACATTCCCCTCTTCGGCTGCTCCCCTCTCCTTCGTTCCCCTCTACGGCGTTCCCCTCTCCTCCGTTCCCCTCCACTGTAAGTCTTCCTCCCCTCTCCTCCCTCCGTTCCCCTTTTCGGTTTGCACCGATATGTGCATTTGCACATCTGAATGGTGTCCAAATCTGTACTCTGTAACTTGGGGTGCTCTATAAATTTGAATTGTGTCCAAATCATTTCTGAGCAAAATTATGGAATATTTAACTGTGCAAGTGTATGTTAGTAGGGGGATTTCCTGTATCAGCAACTTGGGGTGCACCAAATTTAAACTATGTCCAAATCTGTACTCTTTAAACTTCAAGTGTGCAAGTGTCTGTGAGTAGGGGGATTTCTTGTGTGCATACTGGAAAAGGAGAAGCAGGACTGGGTTAGATCTATGGTTATAGTTATTTTCATGTCAAGTTTATTTCCATATATGGAGTTTATTGGCTTTGGTATCATTAAGGATTTGGTGAATTATCATATTGGTTTTGAGTATCATAAGTATGGATACTTCATATTTGTGTGTGGGTTTCATAGAATTTAGGGTGTCATAGTATTTTCATGAGTATCATGGGGGTTTGTATGAGAGTATCATAGTTAGGATACTAATAGGTAATAGGTATTGGAGTTGGGATGCCAAGGTATGGGTAAGCAAGAACTTGGACCAATAACGGCGAGGCATAGTCCATGCACCCATTTGACTGACGAGGTAGAGACCACGCAGTCGTAGATAACATTGACTGTCCTTCGGCCCCCATCCCTCGGCAATGATGATACCACAACCCATCACTATATTTTATATTGTGAACTGATGTCTTAGCATTACATTATGTGGCTTCATCTTAATTCTGTTATATCCTTCAGATACTACATTTGATAAGAACATATACTACACTGATGTATAGAACTTAGATGATTCACACTAATATATGCTAGAATAAATTTTGGATAGTATTCTGAGCCATCGATAACCGAATTCATGTCGATATTATACGGAAAGACATCATATTGAACAAATGTCGATGTTGTAACTTTCACTTGTTTCTCTACTTTTCGCTATGGTAGAATACGCAAAGTACGAATTACAGTGCTTTTAGAATGCCCATCTAATGGTGTATGTACATCTAATTGCTTCTGTGTATTTTATCTTACGATACAGAATTTTTTATACCCACTAAGCAATGGATCGTTACTTGATTAATCGTACGTGGATGTACAGGCGGCAACACGAGAGTAGGATTGGACTGAGTGACGATTTTAAGGCAGGCATTGAAGTATTTCTTAAGTATGCCATGAGCAAACCTGATTAAATTGATGGTCCAAAAAACAAGTGTTCATGTGCTCATTGTCGTAATAGACGTTACGAAGAAGTGGTGATTGTGAGAAAGTATCTGACCCTTAAGGGTTTTGTACATGATTACGACCTATGGGCATCGCAAGGTGAACTTTATGCGGAAAGACAGTCTACTTTTGTTGTGGATGTTGCTACGGATGTTGTCATCGAAGATGATGTAGACTATGTTGAATATGGAGACTACAACTTGGCACGAGATATGGTGTATGATGCGGCAGGACCTAATTTTAATCTGAAGGATCCGAATCCCGATGCAAAGGAGTTCTATGATATGTTTAAGGATGCAGATACTCCTATATATCCTGGTTGTGAGACTCATTCAGTATGTCGGTAGTGATGCGCTTGTTGAACATAAAGTCTGATTTCAACTTACCGCAAGCTTGCTATGATCGGATCGCATAATTAGTCAAAGAGGTGTTACCGAAAGAATCGAAAGAGCTTCCTAAAAACTTCTACAAATCAAAGATAATAGTCCGACAGCTCGGACTGGGGTACGAAAAGATAGATTGTTGTCGCAACGGATGCATGTTGTACTATAAGAAAAATGAAGCCAATAGCGCCATTCACATTAAACATGGAAGATAGATTGATAATATGCAACTGGATATCCAGTTTACGATTTTCCGACGGCTATGTATCGAATTTGTCTAGATGTGTTGATCTCAATGAACATAAGCTAACGGGAATGAAGAGTCAGGATTGCCACGTGTTCATGGAAAGGTTATTATCTATTGCTCTTAGAGAGTTGTTGCCTCATGTTGTATGGATTCCGTTGGCCGAGCTATCTATATTCGTCAGGAATATTTGTTCAAGTAAGCTGACGGTGCAGCATATGGTTGAACTTGAGGAGAAAATTGTCTTGACAATTTGCAAATTAGATAAAGTATTTCCTCCTGGCTTTTCCGACAGTATAGAGCATCTGTCAATTCATCTACCGTACGAAGCACGTGTCGGTGGACCTGTTCAGTATCGATGGATGTATCCATTTGAAAGGTAAAATATCAATATAAGACGCATTTTGATTAACAAATTAAGTGATTTTTTTACTCTAAATTAATTCAAAGTAATGTGTCTTTCTAGGTACCTACACCATCTTAAGAAGAAAGTTGGAAACAAGTCTCATATAGAGGCTTCGATATGTGAAGCATATATTATCGAGGAGGTCTCAAACTTCTGCTCAATTTATTTCGATACTCATGTCGAGACAAATCGAAATAAAGCTCCAAGGAATGACGAAGACGTAGGAGATGCACGCTACAATGGAGGCTTGTCGATATTCAATCTGAGGGACAAGCCTACTGGGGCTAGTAATCAACGGTGGTTGGGTGACGATGAGTTGAATGCAGCTCATCGATATGTATTGTTAAATTATGACATACAAGAAGTGAGAGATTTGGATATGTAAGTGACTAGACTTTGACAGTTATCTCTAATATTGTCAATGAAATATACTAACTCATTTTGATTCTATCTCTCAGTGTATTTAGAGATGAAGTTAAAATGAGGACACCTAATATTAATGAGGAACTTCAAAGAGATCGATTGTAAGTTTACGTCATGGTTTAGCAAATATGTAAGCAACTCAGATAATATGTTAAATATACTGTCGCTACCATTTTTGTATATAACGCTAATAACATGTCTATTATCAACGTGTGTTTACAGGTTTTCTTGCCTGAAACAACACTCATAAATGAGAGCCTTAGTTATTTGGCATTGGGACCGATTAAGGAAGCAAGAACTTGGTCAAGCTATGTCATTAATGGCTTCAAGTTTAAAGCAACTAAAAATCCTATAAATACTGAATTTCTTACTGACGGCTTGAATACAAAGGATTCCGGTGTTTGTATAAGAGGAACCATCTACGATGACGAGCCAGACTTTTACTATTATAGTGTACTTCAGGATATTGTAGAGTTACAATATCCGGCCCCATATGACATGAATATTGTGATGTTCAAATGTGATTGGTTCGACACAACACCAAATCAAGGATGAAAAATTAATAAACAATTTGGATTTGTCGATATAAACCATCGCAGGAGATATAAAAGGTCCGACTCGTTTGTGATAGCAAGTCAAGCTGTTCAAGTCTACTATATAAGTTACCCAAGGCGTCGTAAAGATCGATTTGACTGGTGGACGACATGTAAGACTAAAGCTAGAAATATGTTCAATGTTGGAAACCCAGCATACCAGGAGAACCAGGTCGAAGAGCCTCAATATTTGGGACAGCAGTCGGAAGAAGATGTCGTGGATAATATTGATGTTGAAGCTATTATCGAGGAAAATAGAGGGGAGGAAGAGGTTGATATATAAGACTTAGCTCACAACCAGATAATTGGCCTTGTCCACGACCAGGAAGACGTCTCTGAAGAAGAAGAAGAAGAAGAAGAAGAAGAAAAGGAAGAAGATGTAGAAGAGCTTGATGAGGATGATGACGACGATGACGGTGACTAAGACGATGATTAGATTAACTATGTTGTCTACATGTTGTACCTAGAGATGGAGTTTGATTTTGTTACTAAAAACACTTCTATCTCTTACTGAAAATACTTCTATCTCAGTTTTCATAGCTGTTTTGTTGGTTAGTTCAATTTATTAGATGTCAATCTTGTTGCTTAGTTCTATTTATTAGATGTCTATTATGTTGCGTAGTTCTATTTATTAGATGTTTATATATGTGAATCAAAATCATAGATGACTGGTGGTCGTGGTCGTGATCGTGGTGAACGTGGTCGTGGACGTGATCGAGGTGGTCGTGATCTTATACTACCCGGGGATGGATTATCTCCTCGATCACGTGATCCCGATACCCCCCTCGTCGGTCGCAGGCATCTCCACTCTGCCATCGGCTACAGGCATAGACACTCCGCCATTTGTCGCATACGTCCCCGGCGCTCCATCATCGACATCTATGCCCCTGTCATCATCTGATGCAGATCCCGGCACCCCATCGTCAGTTCATCCACCAGATACTCCGGCAGTTGTACGATGGGCCCCGAAGTATCCAGACTTATAGTATAATGCTAGTGGTCGGTATATCCCCCGACCGGGTGGTCCTCCGACACAACCAGAGAGACCGGAGGGGCGGTTCAGAAAATGAGCTTTAGCCCACGACCAAAGAGCTATAAGTAAATTTATATGTTTCATCTGATGCAGTTAATTTTATATGTTTCATTTATTTATTCAAATAAATAATCTGTTGTTATTTCTTTGTAGATTTTTTCCCTACAGTGCTACTCCAGCACTTGGAAAAATCATTAGGGGGGCTACCACGGCCCCTATCTTAGATTCGCCGATGTGCCGTCCGACATGAAGTATATATGGCTTGACCAGATGAAGGTATATGCGATCTTTTATGTTATTCTATTTATTAATTATTTTTTAATCTATTTATATTAATTGTTAATCGAATTTGTATATCAGAAAACCTAATGGCGGCCCGAACATTGCGATGCGGAGATCAGGAAGACATCTCGGCGCCTGTGGCAAGAAGATGCGGGATGCGAAGGATGATTTCCAAAATTTGGTAAATACTGGAAAGGGCAAGAAACCCTGGATCCGTGATGATTTTTGGGAGAAGATACAGAAGGAGCTCGATACTCCTGAGTTCAAGAAGAGGTCCGAGCAAGGGAAGAAGACGTGATCTCATGGGAGTCTGCATACTGGTAGATCGATCCCCATCGCTATGCACCATCGAAATCTGGTAAGATAACGCGGAGTACTTAAATATTTTCATTATATAGTTAAATAACATTAATTATCAAGCTAATATATTTTCTTAATGTTTCACACACAGACAGAGAAGCTGGCGAAGGAGGGGGGAGATCCCTCTAGTATCAGTTTCGCCGATGTTTTTGAGTATACGCACAAAAGGAAGGACGGGAGCTACGTGGTGTAACTATTTCAATTTATATTATAAGTTAGAATAATATGAGGTATTAGAATTTATATTACAAGTTAAACGTCCATTAGAAAATTAAGCACGGATCATTGGATAGGCTGTGTTCCAGTCTCTGCAGACTGAGAACCTCTAGGACCACTCAGGATGGGGTGGAAGAGAGTGTCGCTGAGTCTTCGTCCGCCACAACGTCCTCTTCCATGGCCGCTCGGACGAACGACATTTTTGTAAAGGCCGCTGGCGGAAGAGGGAAAGGCGGACGTGTCTACGGCACTGGCTCCTTGGCGTCGCAGATGTCGGTATACTCGAGACCTCCACCGTCGACGTCTTCTGCTGCGGCACAACCTGATAGGATAGAGCAAATTGTTACGGCGATAACCACATTGCAGGCCACAGTGGTGGGTATGCAGGAGTCGATCAACAACATGTAGGCCTCCATGAAGTATGGTTCTTCCGGTGTTCGTGCTCCTCACGTTGTCCTTGGCGCCACGACATCTGGTCCTTCTGGTGCCTCTGCTCCTCCCGCTGCTGCTTTTGGCCCTATTCTATCTGCTGACACAGTGATGAGACTCCTAAGTTTATTGCCGCTGGAGGCATTAAGTTTACTACCATCTGAATTAGTGAATGAAATTCCTTCGGACGTCCTCGAACGTTTGCGTGACCAGGGAACACCGCCAGATCGATAATTTTCTTTATATTTGATATTTATTTGTGTTGCAGTAATCGCGGACTTGTGGATGTTGTTTATTTGTGTGTCGTGGTCGTGGACTTGTGGATGTTGTTCATGTACTTTGATTATTTTATTTGGACTTGTGGTCGTGAACTTGTGGATATTGTTCATGTATGCGATTAATTTCATTATGTTAATTATACGTCTTTTCTAAATCAAGTCTCGTGTGTGTTTCCAGCGTGCGTTTGTGCCGTTGAAGGTTCGATTGGGCAAGAATTCTACAGCGGGTTGCTCTGGGTGGTTGATATATTGATAGTGTTTAACAAGTTTTATATAAACCAAACATTATGTGATATTTGTATTTTTTTTAAATTGCAGTTATGTGCATATTAGCGACGAACATCCGTCGACTTAGCGGCTACCTACGACGTACTTGCGATACGCTAGCGACGGATACAACCGTCGCCAAGTATATTTCTATTCCTAGACGACGGATTACCGACACACGTCGACGTACAAGCGACTTCCTCCCGACAGTAAGTAATGTCGTTATTACGTCGCCAACTTGAGTATCAGACTTTGTTCAGTATCAGAAACATAAATAATGTCGCTATAACTTCGATAACCCGACGTCGTTTTTAACGCAAATCTGTCGCTATCTAGACGTCATTATAAACTAAATTACTGTCGCTAAAACGCCGCTTAATGAATCCGTCGCTGAAATGTCGCATAGACGTCAACTAAATCGACGTCGCAATTATGCCAGTTTGTAGTCGAAAATTCGACTGATTGGCCACGAAATCTTTTAGCGACGTGGCGTTTACCGACGGGTGTTTTTCGTCTAAATATCGTCGTCGGGTAGTCGCTAATAGTGAATAACGATATTTTGGCGACGAAAAAAGACGTCGCTATTCTTTTGTATTTTAGTAGTGAACCCACCACACTCTCCTCAATTCTCACCCACTCTCTCTCTCCCCCTCACTCCATCCCTGACCCTCCACCGATGAAGACCTTGGACACAGTCTTGGCCGAAGTCGACCTTCCCAGACCGCATGGACGACAACGACGAAAGTCGTGGACGAAGACCCTGGACTCGGTCGATGACGACGACCACTTCATCCCCGTCCTTCGTCCAGGAGGTCGTCCCCATCCAAAGTCGACCTCGACGTCGGTCCCTTGATGATGACAACCTAATTAGGGCTAGGGTTTCGCTCGACGGGGACGAAGTCGACGACGTTCGTCCCTCGACCTCGACGTTGGTCCCTCGATGATAAGGACCTAACTAGGGTTAGGGTTTCGCTCGACGGGGACGAAGTCGACGACGTCCGTCCCTCGACCTCAACGTCTGTCCCTCGACGATGACGACCTAATTAGGGTTAGGGTTTCACTCGACGGGAACGGGGACGAAGTCGACCGGGACGGGGACGGGGACGGGGACGACCGCCTGGACGAAGTCGACTTAGGGTTAGGGTTTGGGGACGGAGACGACCACCTGGACGAAGTCGACGATAGGACTCAGAGATGGAAATGGGACTCAGGACACAAAGATGGACACGTTTGAGAGGGACATAGTTGGTCACAAATGGACACAGTTGAAAAAAATTCATTTTCTAATTTTTTTTTTAACCAAACACAATTTTCAACTTTTGTGTTTTAAAACCATTTTTCAGATGAAAATAACCAAACACAAATAGAATTTCGATACACAGAAAAAATTTTATAACTTGCTTTCAGAAAATTGTTTTCAGAACAAAATTTCAGAAAACCTATCCAAACGGACCCTTAGCGTGATCCATAGCCGACCCAATCTGACAGGAGAAGGCTTGGATGACTACCCGATAATAACCTTTTTCAGTGCGCTTACCAATTCCGCACAACCAGCTCCTACTCTGTTGTGGAAATATAATGAAAAAGGGTAAATTGTAGGAAATCTCCTAATGCTTACATGTAAAGAAAATAACCCCTTCCATAAACTGTCATTTGCACAGGATAAAAAAGACCAAAATATATTACTATATTAAAAATAAGTAGTTTTGGCATGTTGCCTTTATACTGTTTGCCAATTTGCCCACGATGAGACTATTCAACAGTTCCTAGGGAAACCTTCAAAAAGAACTTAAGAAATGTGGTGTCAGTTTCCTTTTAATCTGTGTCCTCTGTGTATATGAAATTATGAACCATCAGTAGTTACAAACTCTTGTACTGAACAAGATAACAAGCATGTTGAGGAAGAAAAACAGAGCATTTAATGCATTGGGTGTTCCTTTCGTGAGGTCCATTATATATTACTCTATTGCATGTTGTTTCAGTGTGCAAGATTCGAAAGTCTAAACATCTCAAAAGGTTGGCAACCAAGTGGTTGAGACCTTTGGTATAGGGAGGGGAGGAGGGATCAAATCCCAAGGGGCAGCAATGACTGCCTTAATCTTAATAATAATTTCTAAACAACTCTGCTGCACTAAAATCCAAGATAGGCTGAGTTGATTCCTTCCCAATCAAGGTTGTCACTTGACAATTTTATCGTCAGTATATAAAACTTCAGGAACATATTATTAATTGCATGAGGGTTTTGTTAAAACAAGCCATATTTACCGAATTTACAATGATATTTCCCTATTTTCTGTTAACCAATTACCATGATCCTAGATTCCTAGCATGAAATATGCCACATGCTATGTTTAAAATACATGTGTTAGCGTACTCTGCAAAATGCAAATGTGCATGGGCATTGTGGTGAATAATGCAATAATAACTATTTCTGTTGTCTGAAAATGTATTGCACTTACCAAATAGGCTAGTATATGCAAATTACTAAGTTGAAGTATACATCCGTTTTCGAATACCAGATTCTTTTCTTCTTCCTTCCGCTTCCACCATCAGCACCACCTTTGTTGTCGCTTAATGAAGCCACCATGAATGTTGGTCATTGTGGCAGTGGCCATAGGATAGTGGTGTTAGTTGTGAGATAGTGGTGGTGGTAGCGGGGGCATGTTTGTGGAAAGGTTCAAAAACATGGTTTTCGTACTAGTTTCAGGCTCTTCCTGTGAGTACGACTTTGGTAGTTTCAGATGGTTTCAATGCTTTTGAGTAGGTGAATGGAGGTGGTTTTGGACTCTTCAATCCTGAAATGGCTGAAATACATCATTTCCAGTGGTACTTAAAACCTTGTATTGCGGAGGTGGGATGGTGGTGTTCGTAAGGGTATGATGGTGGCGTGGGTCCTGGTATGGTAGTGGTGGTGGTGGGAGAGTGGTGGTTGTGATTACGGGCTTTTTTTGGTAGTGGAGACGGGATGGCGTTGGGATGATGGTAGGGGGCATATACTGGCGCTGGAACTGGTGGTGGTGGAGGTGGTGGTGGAGGGATGGTGGTGGTTTTGGCAGTGATTGCGGTTGAATATTGGTGGTTGCAGCTATGGTGATGTGGTAAAATAGTGGTCGTGGGATGGAAGAGAATTGGAATTATCTTATTTATTACTTTAGAATTGTAAAATCATTCTTTTTACAGCATGTACAAAGCTACATGGAGTTTATCAAAGAAAATGGAGAAGAAACCAAGCACACTGGTCCAACTTTCAAATATTCACCGTGTGTTTGGTTGTACTTTATAACTCAGTTTTCTGAGTTATAACTCAAAAACTTTCAGAAAACCTGTTTGGACAAGACGGTTCAAAGTTGCACTCTGAAACTTTTTTTAGGAAACATGAAGTTATAACTCTGTTTTTTGAGAGCATCTCCAACCTTTTTCCCAAAACTACTTTCTCAAATTTTGTGGGACCCACCCCCTCCTCCCCCCCCCCCTCAACTCTCTCTCTCTCTCTCCTCATTTTCTTCCTCGAGAGCAAAACCTACGTTCTCTCAAGAGGAAAAGCCCCAGCGACTACGACCTCAGCCGTGTCGCGTCCTTCCTCGCTGGCATGGATCAAACATCGACGCCTTGGCCTGGGAGCCACTGGACGAAGTCGACGACTGTCGAGCTCCTCCTCGACCGCCATGGCCGAGGATGACGACGACGACTGCTCCGGATTTACGACGGCGGACGAAGTCGACGACGGAAGAAGTCGACCGCCATGGCCGCCGCCGACGACGAGGCGGAGCAGGGCCGTGAGAGGCAGTGATTTGCGACGGCGGCAACGGACTCGCCTTAGGCAGTGGAGATCTGCGGCGGCGGCGGCGGATCTGCGGCGGCGAGGGGTCGGGGACATCTGGGGACGACGGTTGTTAGGGAGGCTCGATCCTGCGTCGCTGGCGTCCACGTGCGGCGGAGTGTTGATGCCTCTCGGAGGGCGCGGCCAACCTTCTGGTTCGATGAGGCAGGGCGATGGTGTTGGGAGATTTTTTGACTCGGCGTCGTTGATGCACCACCGTCCGTCCATCCCAGGCAACTAGCGGTGGACGGGCCACCACGTCGAGCCCTAGACGTCGGAGGAAACTCGGACACAGGTCGACGAACTCGAGTCCTCGACAAACTCGGACACATGACGACACGAACAGTATTTGGAGGGACACAGTTGGACACGAACAATATGGACAGTTGAAAAAACTACTTTCTAAAAATATTTTACCAAACAAAATCTTCAATTTTTATACTCTTAAAATCACTTTCCAGATGAAAGTAACAAAAAGCAAAGCCAAAAGTTCTATACTCAGAAAATAACTTTATAACTTACTTTCTGAAAACTGTTTTCAGAACAAAATTTCAGAAAGACTATCCAAACGGACTCTCAACATTTGAGAGGTTATGTGCCTTTACTTGTAAACATTGGGAGGATTCCATGCAATCTAACCAAATAGAATTCATAAAGAATGATGTACTTGTTAATATCCAAACATCTAACAACCACCACAAGAACAAGGATAAGCTCGGATGAATACATCATAACTTGATTTAGTTTTAAAAAAAAAACTACACACCGAAGTAAGAATTACATGACTGGCTCCTTCCTCAAGATAACTTTGAGCGTTGTCCAAATTGATCCCTCCACCAACCTGCATCCCACCTAAAATTTGCAAGATTTTGCAAATGGATAAACAAGTATCGTGGATACATAAGCATAAAACAAGCTATCACTGTATTTCTAATGTGGATAATATACCTAAGGAATGGAAAACGACTGTCAATCGCTACTATAAATGAAATTTTCTACTCCCTTTGTTTGCTTCCGAAGTCTGCTAAGCGAGTATTAGAATTTGCGAGATAGCCAGCTAGGTCATGTTGCGTATAGTCCCAATTAGGAACCATAGATTTAAAATGTGACCAAATATGGCTTTGTCAACAATCCTAAGTATGATAGGTTAACCAAATTACTGACTAAACCAAATGCAGGGATCCAGTTCAGGTTTATACTCGAACTGATTTGCACCAATTCCTCGACATTTATCTAGGGCGAGCATTATTCGGTTTTGGACCGAAAATCGAACCGAACTGAATAAGTGAAAAAAAATTGGTTCAATTTCCATTTTGAAAATACTAAAATTCCTTATTCGATTTTGGGTTTGGGTTTCGGTCTAAAACCGAAAACCAAATAAAATTTATGCAATTATGTAAATACCCTAATTCTATGCATATTTTGTGATTAAACAAGTATATATTTTTGAAACAACAATTCTATGTCTATGTTTTAAGGTCCAACTTTGATAATTTAACAATTAGTCCAACTTTGGGCACAACTTTGAAGTACAACAAATATGTGTATAAAAGTTATAATTTTTAATATAATTTAACCACGATTCCAATTTTGAACTCGATCCATTAAAAAAATAGCAATAGTCCAACCGAATAAACTGAATAGATTATTCGGTTCGGTTCGGTTCGGTTTTGGCTAATTTCGGTTATGTTTCGGTTTTGGATTTTTAGAATTTCGGTTTATTCGGTTTTGACTATTTTGATTTGGTTCAAACCGAATAAACCGAATGTTCACCTCTACATGTATCGACGGATTTAAAGGCACTTATTTTGGTGTGTCCTAGTGTATCAAAAAAACACTAGGACAAACCAAAATATCGTGTCCGTGTCCGTGCAACTGCAGCTCACACTTTTGGAGTGTCCTTTCTTCGTAGCCCTTAACAAAGTAAAACATTTGGAAGAGCAGTCATTACCGGGATAGGCACGCAGCGCGTCTACGGCCGCAGACCTGCTCGCGGCGTCGGCACCAAGCATTATCACGTGGCCGCCGGCGAGCCCGTCCTGCTTGTACAGATTCGCAAACTCCGCCGAGGACTTGTCCGACACGAAGTTGGTTACAAGAGCGCCAGTCCCGGCCGCGTCGTCGAGCGTGGACCCCACGATCTGCTTCACTTTTCCCTACCATCCCCAAACTTCACAAATTAAGCAAAAAAAAAAAAAAAAGAGGGATTATGCACAACTTTGCAAATATTGAATTTACTAGGAGGATGACCTTGTGGATGTCGATGCAGGGACGGAAGCGGACGGCGCATAGGACCGGCCGCAGGGATCCTGCGATTACCAAAAGTGACTGATAGCTACAGAATCGATCGAATGAGAAGAAGAATAAGAGGAAAAATGACCATACTTGAACTATGAGAAAAATTTCTTAATTTTGTTCCAGCCCTACGGAAACCAGGAAAAATGGAGGATTTGAGACCGGAAATGCTGCCAGAATCCATAGCTCTCCACTGACCAGAGGAGCTAGGGTTTTGGGTCCGTTTGGGATTTAGTTTTAAGAAAATTAGCATAAAAGTTTAAAGTTTATTTCAAATAAAACATATAGTTTAAGTAAATAATAAGTACATCATAATATTGTACAAATATTAAACGTAAGTTGTGTTTACGTTCTACAATAGAGCGTAAGTCCTCCTCTCCTTTAATCCTGATAATCCAACTATATATGAATATCATAATATCCTTATATTGTCCTAACTATAAATTATTATCATAATATTATCCTAATATATATTAAGTTAATAATATATTAATATCATAATATTACACATATAAATATCATAATATTGTTAGTTTACAGCTAATATATATTAAGCTAACAATATATTAATGTCCTAATATTACACATATAAATATCATAATATTGTTAGCTTAATATAACAATATATCAATATAGCTATTGATCTTACGCTATAAACTAGGGCGTAAGTTGTTTTTTATTTTACGGATATTTTCAAACGGCTATATTTTAAACGGTAATATTATCAAACGGTAATAATTAACCGTCATATGGTTTATATATACATGAACCAGCGAAGTCCCACATATTCTCACTCTTCTAATATTTACCAAAGCTTCACGTACTATTACTCTTGCAATTTTTATCCAACCTCACATACTCTCGTTCTTTCAATATTCACCACAGCAACTCTCATCAGTTAGAAGAAAATTTTATCCGGCATTTTTTTTCGAATCTCGAAATTTTTAGCCATGGATCAAATCCTAACAGTGATTTGCCATCATGGAGGTACACAAAACGGATTATCTTATGAGGGATGTACAACTAATTTAATTTCTACATATCATAATGTCACTTTTGAAAATATACGAAATATTATTGCAGGAAGTTTTTCTATTACTTATGAATTCGTAATAAGGTAATTTTTTACGAATATTTTTTTAGTAATAAATAGTGAAGAAGCATGAAGATTTATTGTTGAAAGTAGTTTAGGTCCATCTTGTTTAAATATCTATATTAATCCATTATTACCAAATATTAACACTTAGTCGAAGATATAGACTATTATTTACCCATTGTTGATAATTCAGATGGTAGCACCCCCGAAGTATTTCGTGGAAGAGAGTTTGCTTCTTCTTATGCATTTAGAAATTTTATTAGTGATATAGCAATTCTTCGTAAATTTAGTTGTAGAGCTACACATAACAGTTCTCAAATAATTGTATATGTTTGTGACGCTCAACATTGTCATTGGAGAGTGTACCCACATGCAATTGGTAACAGTGGAATCTTTGAGATTCGTACGTTTTAATCTCAACATTCATGTACTGGTGTATTACCAAGAGGACGTCATCGACAGGCTATTGTTGCATGGATTAGTGAAAAAAATAATGGATAAAATTAGAGATAACCAGTCTTATAGTGAATCACATATTGTAAATGATATACTTAGATATTATCGAGTACATATTACGTATTCTAAAGCTTGGAGAGCAAAAGAACTTGCATATCTGAAATTAACAGTAGTTATATTGATGCATATGGTAGTCTTGAAAAATATGAACTTATAATTTTGTTAGTGTGTATTAATATTATCAACGCTAATAATAATAATTTATTTTAAGCAAGATTATCTCTCCCCCATATATTATACTTGATATGTGTGACACTCAGTCCTGAATAATAGCCTGTGTAGTCGGTCCACCTGGTATGCCACCGTCGTTTTGACCCGACATCTGTAAAATGGCCGATGTCAAAACAACATATTTTGGTTTTTTTATATATAGTATTGACCTTGTTTCTTTATTTCGGTTTATATTGTGTCCAAGATTGGTTTTGGAGTCACAGCTTGATTCAAGATACATTCGTTAGGGAAATTGATTTCATCCCATCGAATTATACGATTCGTAGCTACTATCGAAGTTAACAAATTAGTTTCTACCAAAGTAGTTTTACCAGGTTTGGTAATATGCTTCGAATTCGGAGCAATAGTATTCATTACTTTATAAAGCTTTGTCAGTAGCTGTCTCGTAAGCGCCGTACGTGACATATATCTGGTTTAGAGATTCTTTTACTTAGTCGTCGTATTGATGACCAAAAAAACTCTGGAGAAGAAGCAAGCTTATCATATAGATTGTTGCTATAATTTCAGATCCCGGGAAAAAATTATAACCATTGATTTTTACATTCAAAGTCACAGACTTGAAAAGATGAGCATCTGTCATTGACAGAGTTAAATTGTTAACTTCCAAAGTAGCTAGTTTAGAAATAGAATATGAAGGGTTAAGAAAAACCCTATATAAATTAATAATAAATTCTGATTTTGAAGAAAGTTCATCCAATGATGAATCTAGTGACGTCTCAATCAGCTAATATGGTACTGATTGTGAATGCAATGAATGCATTACAGATGAAGATAACTACTGTAAATCAATAGTAGTGAAGGTAATTTTCTGTAACTAGATATGGACAACTTGTTTACTTCTTGTAGAGTAAATCTTATTTCCACATCTCCATATTTAGTTTGAATTATTTGATCAATTTATGTGTCCAAGATTGGTCTTGGAGGCACAGTTTGATTCAAGATCCATTCGTTAGGAAAATTGATTTCATCCCATCGAATTATACGATTCATAGCTACTTTGGAAGTTAACAAATAAATTTCTACCAAAGTAGTGCTAATACTTGATTCATCAGTATGTTGAGGTTCTACTTCACTCACGTTCATGAATAGTCAGAATATCAGATTATTATAATCAAGTTATTATAACTGCTATAATTAATTATTATCGTAACTCTCTTACCTTAGTAAACAACTCAAGTAGTTTTGGATAGATCTAACAATAGTAAATGTCTAGCACGGCTGTCAACGATTTATGCCACCAACTGTCATCATGGCAAAACAAGGCTAGGCGACTTCGGTGCCGTCCCACTAGGTGTAAGACATATTGCTTTGACAAATCATAACTCTATCGTAGTCAACTAGTGCAACAACTTTACCAGTAATAATAGCTATACCAGAAAAATAACAAAAAAATATTAATCTACTTCTAAACTATTACATGTCTGTGAGAAAGTAGAAATACCTCAGTCTTGGGCCATAAGGCTCTTGCCAAGGAAGGGAATGATCGAGGATGTGAGGCAATTCGCTTAAACGGAATAACTTCAAACTTTTATTGATAATTGAAAGTTACAGAGCACATGAAAGGAAACACACAACTGAAAGGAAGCACACAATAGTACAAGTAGTAAAGAAAAAACACACCTCCTAACAAAGAGACCGAGTCTCTATTTATAATACATATTCGTCGGCATCGGCTGACTGGGTGACTGGCATACTGGCAGAGGGTGACTGGCGTACTGGCAGACGTCAGTCACAATTCTTCTTCTTTATCCTCAGGTCACTAACAGTGGTGAGTGCCTGCCAACATCATATTTACTTTACGCGCCCTTTTGGAAGTAGTGGAGCATAGACACCAAAAGTTGTCTCCTTGGGGTCCACCATTGTTGGCCGTATTATTAAAGAGATTTATCTTTTCCAAAAGTAAGCATTTGCTTTATTGAAAGTAAAGATTATCTGCCACGTATTCTCAGGCAAACAATAACTTTTACTGTAAATCATCATCATACTCTTTTTTAGAGTCTTGAGTAGTGACTCTATTATGAAGTCTTTTGAAGAACACCTCAAAGTCCTCTTCAATCGTGTATTCGACCATTCTGGATCCAAAAGAACTGACAGATCGATTATCTGTTTTGAATATTGATTGAAATTATTTTTTTATGTATTGGAGGCATTTCTTCTTTAACTCCTCCTCAGTGATCCGATGATTCCTCTTTTTTCATTGAATCGGTTAATATTTTGAGAGGGCTATCATTTATCATTTTTCTCTGTATCTTATCTTGTACAAGGACCATATTTTTCTTCATATTTTTTTTGTACAATTTGTACTTTCTCCTTCTCATCAATACGATTCCACCATTTGATCAAAAAAAATTTGCCCAAAATGGAGAAGTTATTGTAATTATATTCACATTTAATTACCCGTTTGAAAATGTGTAAAATTTCAAAATGGATAAAATAGTACATTGTACTCCCTTCCTCGAATAGTTTGTCAGCATTCTGACACAAAGAGTAAGATTGAGCCCAGGTAGCAAACAATTATTGGAGAGAAGGTGGATTTAGTTATTTGAATATTTCACCATAGCCAATATTGCTGGCATCAGTTTATATAATTTTAATCCACTTAACATTGGCTAAGTGTAAGCAAGATAAATTCTTTATATTTTGCTTTATTATTTTTACTGCTTCAGTGTGAGCATTACTCCACGGAGCATGATTTTTTCTTAATCTTTGATACAATTTTTTTGTATCATTTACGATATCATATACGTAATTTAATGCACCTAAGAATCGATGTAATTGTTTATTATCAGTTATTTTATTAGAAAATTTAGAAACAAATTTTATACTTCTATCAATTAAAATTATTGTGTTATTCACAATATTATGTACCAAAAATTTAATCTCTTGTTGAAACAATTTACTTTTTGGGGCAAAAATAATAAAAGTATTTTTTATTTCCAAGTGTTTAAACACATTAAGGTGTTTAAAATATTCTTCTATTGTATTCGAGAAGATAAGTATATCATCAATATAAGACAATATAAAATTAGAATGTTGAATGAATATTTCATTCATAATATTCTGGAATTCTAAAGGAGCATTCTTCAGACCAAATGGCATTATATTTCATTCATAGTGTCCGAAATGAACAGTAAAAATAGTTTTATATATGTCTTTTTTGATAATTTGAAATTGCCAGTAACCTGATTTTAGGTCAAATTTAGAATAAATTATTGCTTTAGCTACTATGTTAAGCAAGTCCATTTTATTAGGGATTGGATATCTGATCCATTTTAAAACCTTATTTAAAGGTTTATAATTAATTACAAGTCTAGGAATACCTCGTTCCTTTTCAGCATTATTATTTACATAAAATGATGTACAACTACATGGGGAGTATGATTTACAAATTAATTTTTTATTCAACAATTCTTCTTAGTGTCCATTGGAACGACTCTTTTTCTTGATGCGTCTCGACTCATTGGAACCAGAAGTCATGGGTCTAGGAACCCATTGTTGTTTTTCTTTGTCCTTCTTAATTATTCATGTTCCTGTAAAAAATTACGAGTAAGAAAGTCAGGAATTCAATTGTCAGTTCCTTTAATATATTTAATTTTAAAATCAAATGTGACTAATTCACTTTGCCACATAACAAATATTTGCTTAGATGCTAATTTTTTAACATTTTTTTCTAAGACAGTCTGTCACGCCCCAGTCCCAAAATACCGAGGGACTGAAAGAGTGATAATGGCCAGCAGCACACACCGATGGACAAATCCAATTTAATGGATCCATCGGGGCGTACTTAAGCTGTAATACAACAATAAGGGTCTAGATATACTAATCTCATCCACAGAACTGAATACAACAATATCAGAATCATAAAGCAAGATCAATCTCAATAAAATATAAACTCGGAAGATAACCCGATAATGAGTCTGATACATCTGTCAAGATACAAGAATAAAGATAACCACAACAAATACTGAGTATGGAAACAGTATATACTCAGATGATACCCTCGGTGATCACTCGTCTACTGGATCTGGTACTACTCCAGTGCCTGCTATTGTTCCTGCTTCTGCTACTGCTCCTGTACTGTATAACTCTGGGTAGAAATTGTCTGCTAATCCTGGGGACATAATCCGGATCCAGGTCCTCAGGGGACATAACAAGGTACAAGAAACAACATGCCAAAATAAATGCAGTATATGAAATGTATCAATAGGGTAAACTATATAACCAGCTAAGTGATATGCAAGATGAGAGCATTACTAAAACTCAGGCTGAGACTACTACAGGATCAGTGTCGGAGAAACCCATAGCAATATTTCTCGAAGGGCCAGTACGGTACCTGAGCTCTGTTGCCAGAGTCTAAGGCACTTCCATTAAAATATTATATATATATAATCAGCCTTTTGTATGGTAATTCTCTCCCCACCCAATGTAATCACACGTCTCATGTCCATGACACGCAAGATCATATCTAATGCAACCAGTCATAATAAAATCTAAGCATGTATAATGTATATGTCATAAACATGTATCCTATGCAGAATCACCATAAATATCCCAGGAAGATTCCATCTCATGAATAGTGTCAAGTGTCCTGGGTATAATGTACTTGATAGGGCAAGTACGAGAATATAAAGGGTCACGATATCCATCTCTAAGTGGCATTACACAACTCCGCGTAGGGTGTTGGCACCCGACTATTAATCGGACGCTAAGTAAAGTCACACGGTCCTAGGTCAAGTATGTACAAGATATTTAAATCAAGAAAATATGTAACAAGAAATGCAATGTTGGCAATGTACACTTGCCTGGGGTTTGAATACCAACAATTGTCCCTGTATCAGTGGATCCTGCAGGTACTCCTCCAAAAGCTGAAATAAATATCACTAATAGTCTCAGAAAATATCAAATAGCTAGAAACATCTGTTCTTAAGTCCAATTTGGACACAGGGGCGAAAATGACAGTTCCGGGTCAAAGCGGAGTCCACATGTGGGCCACTTTGCACCGAAAAATGTGTCAGGGTCAAAGGTCTCAAATTTTGTCAAACTTAGTGTCAACCAGTCAGGAACGATGATACGAACCCAACTAAACTACCAGAACTGGATTCCGATGAGCCGTTCACAAAATCGCCCGTCAGGTGGAGCCGCGGGGCCCACGATACGCGATTTTGTCAACGTTCTCAGAATCGAACCAAACTTGGGTCACAGGACCAGGGTATTGCTACAATTCCGATGGCGCAAGTTTCGTTTCGATCCGACGTGTGTACACAAAGTTACGATGTATTCCAGAACAGGGGGATACGGGGCGTTGTCGGCGGATACGCGTTGATTCCGGTGTGCACGCACATCCAAATTAATTTATGCGAAATCTCGCACGTCCGTATCGACGGTGCGCACATTTTGATGAAGACCGTGCTCGACCAAGTCGTCCCGTTTGGCGGGGCGTACTCAGTTCCGGGTGAAAATAGGGTATTATTTTTTTTGTTTTTGGATCGCGGTTCGCGATCGCCATAGGACGCGATGCACCGAGCGGGTTGCACGGGCATTGAGAGGGTTACACAGCCTACGCGTCATAACTGACGGAACGAAAAATAGGATAACGAAAAGAGAGAACGGGTTACCTGAACAGGGCTCCGTGGAACGGGGTTCTTCGTGTCCGGTTCGACACTACACAGGGTGTCCGGGGTACTGTGCTGCTGTGTCCGATTACTGTTACTAGGGCTAGGGTTCAGGAGACTTCACCGGAGGAGGGCGGAGACGGTCGAGGACGGGTCGACAGGCGGAGGCAGCTCGGCTGGCACGGTTGCTGCTGCTGCGGAGGGTTCGTCGAGGCCGGAGCTGCTCGTGGAGGAAGGCGGTGGGCACGACGAGGGGAGAAGGGAGTTCTGTCGAGGGCTACGGGGACTGGACGTCAGAGGACGGGGGGAGTCGTGGGCTCAGGGCAGAGCAAGGAGGAGGGAGAGTGTCACGCCCCAGTCCCAAAATATCGAGGGACTGGACACGTGGCAATGGCCAGCAGCACACACCAATGGACAAACCCAATTTAATGGATCCATCGGAGTGTGCTTAAGCTGTATTATAATAGTCAGGGTTTACTAATCTCATCTATAGAACATCATGAACTAAAACCAAACTGAATTAAAATGCTGAAAGTAAAGTTACTGTAGAATATCCAGCAAGAAATAATACTAAGTCGGGTGGAGACAAATTCACTACCGATAAACAAGAGAATAAAGACAAGAAAAAGATAACTAAAATATGCTAGACAGTAATTAAGAAGCAAGGCCATCAACTGCAATCAAACTCTCGTCTGGTGTCGGTCCGTAAGCTGCGGTACTCCTTGTCTGCTAAATCTGGAGAACAAAACCAGGTCCTCAGGGGACATAGCAAGATACAAAAGAATACGAGCCAAATATAGTAAATGACATGCAAGATAGAGAAGAAAGTAAACACAAGCAAATAAGACACGAGAAATCACTATATCTAAGACAGTGGCATGCCAGTGATGCTGTCAGACATGACTACTAGCAATCGGGGTAATCGCATCTCAATGGGAGATCACGATCCTATAGAAAGTAGTCCAACGGGGACTCACAGTCTATAGTATGTCTCTTTTGCAGCCCAACGGGAGCTCACGAAGGAGGTAGTCAAATGAACAATTCTCTATTGCAGTACTATGGGTACTCACAATCGAGGTTTGCTCAAGTGTAGTCAATGTCCAATAACAATCATCTAGGAACTGAGAAATCAGTCAAGTCAACTCCAGGAATGCAGAGTAAACAATATGTCTACGGAACAAGTAGTGATCCAAGGAAAAGAGCAAATAATGTACATGCACGCCAAACGAGAAAATAAAACTAGAGCAGCAGGAATAAATCAACAAGCATCAAGAACTATATATGACAGGAAAGTAACAATTGAAAAGCATGCAACCATTATACAAATATCTTGCAAGACAATGAAAAATAATCCAGGAGATAAGCAACAAAACTGCAGGATTTGGCAAGGTATACTTGCTTGGGTTTTGTCTCCAATTGTAGCTCTGACTTCAACGGGGATTACAGACAGTACTCCGGTTGCTGAAACAGACATCACCATCAGGTCCAGAAAAGATTAAACAGCTAGGATTGCCTGTCCTTGAGTCCAATTTGGAGACAAGGGCAAAAATGTCATTTTTGGGGCAAACGGGGTCCAAATGTGGGCCGCTTTGCACCGAAAAATGCGTCAGGGTCAAAGGTCTCAAAAATAGTCCAACTTAGTGTCAACAGGTCAGGATTGATGATACGAACCCAACGGAACTTCCAGATTTGGATTCCGATGAGCCGTTCTCAAAATCGCCCGTCAAGTGGAGTCTGTGGGGCCCACGACACGCAATTTTGTCAAAGTTCTCAGAATCGAACCAAACTTGGCTCACAGGAGTAGCGTATTGCTACGAGTCCGATGACGTAAGTTTCGTCTCGATCCGACGTGTGTACACTAAGTTACAGCAAGAAACAGAAAAGTCGGATATGGGGCGGTGTCCGCGGATACGCACTGATTCCGGTGTGCACGCACATCCGAATCAGCTTCTGCGAAATCCCGTACGTCCGTATCAACGACGCGCACGTATCTGTAAAGACCGCACACGATCAAGTCGTCCCGTTTGGCGGGGCGTACTCGATTCCGAGGTGAAACAGGGCTAAAATTTTCCTGTTTTTGGATCGCGGTTCGCGATCGCCACAGGTCGCGATGCCCCGAGCGGTTTGCACGGGCACCGAGGGGGTCATACAGGCTACGCGATACAATTTACGGAATTGAAATCCGAGCTACGAGCAAGAAGATATGAATACCTGAACTGGGCTTGAAAATAGCGTATCTCGTGTCCGCCTCGTGTCCTGGACACTGTGTCCCAACCGTGTCCGAGCTAGGGCATCCGTGTCAGGCCGCGGGGAGCGGGGGTTCTGGTCGGCTGCGGTCGGTGGAAGCTCGAGGAGGTCCTGGGCGGCCGAGCGGCGAGGTCCGGAGGACGACCGACGACTGGAGCGGGCGGGGGAAACTGCTGCTACGGCTGGGGCTTGCGACCGAGCGGGGAAGGAAGAAGAAGGAGGAGAGGGCCGGGCTGCCGTCGACGGAGCTGGTGGGAGATGGAGCAGCCTGTGGTCGAGGCTGGGGAGAGGGAGGCGGGTTCAGGCGAGGGGCCGAGTGGCGTCAGGCGGAGGACGGCGTGCTGGGGCGGCGCGCGGCACGGCGGGGAGGTGAGCGTCGGCGGAGGGGAGAGGAGATATGGCCGGCTGGGGCTTTATATAGGAAGGAGGAGGAAGACAGGCGGAGGCCGTTGCGGGGAGAGGAGGCGGAGGGTCGGGGAAGATGGAGAGCGGTGGCGGCGGGCGTTCGCAGGGTGCCGGAGGGTCGCCGGCGGCGGGGGTAGGTCAGGGGTCGGGTGAACGTTTGGGAGGGGAGAGGTTATCGGGTTGCGGGTTGGAGTGGGTTGCGGGTTGGGCGGACCCGGCCCGACCCGCTAGTCTGAATTGGGTTTGGGTTGGGTTGGTTAGACCGGGTCGGTTAATTTTGGGTTCGGTTAATTTTGGTTTAATGTTGGGTTTAATTAATTGGTTAAAATAAATAATAGTTTTTAATGCTTTAAAAATTCATCCGGGATCCAATAAATTCCCAGAAAATTACCCTATGTCTAGTTTTCTATTTTACACCATAAAATATTATTTTTATAATATTTTAATATTAATTAATAATATTTAAAAATCCTTTTAAAAATTAAAATATCTTATTTAAATTACAGAAAAATCCAAGAAAATTCCAGAAATTCAGAAAAATCCAAATTTAAAAATTCTTGAAAATCAGGGGGATTACAATCTACCCCCCTTAAGAGGATTGCGTTCTCGCAATCAAAGAATAATCGGTCAACAGAAATGACACGGTTACAACTATTATTCGAAGCACATCAAAATCAAGGAATGTCAAGGTTGAGAGTAACACCTAGAAAAATTATTTCCCTAAGCATTAAAAGTTATGCAATTTCCCAAATATGGGAACTCTAAAAAATTACAGTTTTAGAAAACCAGGTTATTCTTTTTAAAAATATATTAATTTAACAGCAACACTACTAGGTGATCACTAGGTTATCAAGTTAAAATTATCTGGTTAAGGCTAGGGTCACGAATCAACAGGCACGATCTAGAAACAGAAAACTACAAGAACTTACGCGCATTAGCTACTCCTTGGTTCTGCGCGTTCTCAAAGATCATCGTCAGGGCTTATCTGCGTCCTCGCCGTCGATTCCTCTGCTGCTGCTGAGCCTGCTGGAGGAGCAGTGCCTGGGGTATCAAGGGTGGCCTCGGCGGATACCCTCCTGAAGCTGGTGGTAGAACTTCCTGAACTTCCGTTTGTGGTGCTGCCAATGCTGGATAGATTGGCCTCGGTACTGGTAACGCTTGTTGGTTAACTTTTGGTGCTCTTTCTCGATGCTCTGGGCATTCCTTTAATATATGCTGACTGGTTCTGCAAGCTAAACATAATCTCTTTTTGCGTCTGCACTGGTCCTCAATATGGCCTCGTCTGTGACAATATGGAGAGACAGGTATTGCCTGTGGAGATGCTTCTGGTGACTGATGACTGTGATGTCTCTTTGCAGCTTCTTCCTGTGGTGCTCCGGCTGGTGCTGATGTGGATGACCTCTTCAGACTGGTCTCTCTCCTGATGACGCGCTCCATGCGTCGTGCTGCAGCAAGGACGTCCGGGTAGGATGTAGGCGCAACGGATCCAATCAGTTTCTGCAGCTCAATGTTTAGTCCGTCGAAGAACTTCTCAGCCTTTTCTTCTTCTGTCTGAATCAAAGTAGGGGCAAAACAACTCAGACGAATGAACTCCGCGTTGTACTCTTCCACTGACAGATTGTCTTGAGTGAGGCGATTGAACTTATCCCGAAGTTCTGATCGAGCAATGGCTGGAATGTACATCTCCAGAAAGAGTCTAGAGAACTCTTCCCAAGTGACTCGGTCTGGTCCGAGCCGGGTCTCTTCAGATAGCCACTAGTGATGAGCATTGTCCGTCAACTGCATTCTAACGGCAGTCATCCAACGTTCCCTTGGAAGTTCAACTGCTTCTAATTGATGTGTTGGTGAGCCACTCATGAACTTCGGTGGGCTCCTCTTTTCCTGAGAAGGTACGGGGCTTCAGCTGGCGAAAATCGGCGATAGAACCCATCGTTGGCCGTCGTGCCTGCTCTAGTACTGTTACTAAGCTACGACTCCAAGCCTCTTGTTGAGCTTGCACTATTGCATGGATCAGTTGAAACATCTGCTGTCCGTCCATGGCCTCCCTGGTGGAATTACGGGCAATTGCGTCGATGGTGGAATGTCGTATTGTTGATTCGCTTGACTGTGCTGTTGAGCGGATGGACCTTCTTCTACTGGTGTTACTTCCTCTTCATTAGTTACCAAAGCATCCCGTGGTGATATTGCAGGAGTCTCGTCGTTTGCTTGTGAATCCATAACTCTGCAACCAAAATAAATAATAAGAGGCGTACAGGAATCAAGGCAGGATGCAATTCAAGAAATTGATTCGAATTCGATATAGATATCAAGAACGTTTCAAGCAAGTGGATGAGATACTAAAATTTATCCTATTCTTATTGTAGGCCTGTTCGGTCCCTAAGTTGAAATCGAACAATTTAGTCGTGGACCTGCATGGGCCACCACAAAAACCATGTCACGCCTCAGTCCCAAAATATCGAGGGACTGGACACGTGGCAATGGCCAGCAGCACACACCAATGGACAAACCCAATTTAATGGATCCATCGGAGTGTGCTTAAGCTGTATTATAATAGTCAGGGTTTACTAATCTCATTCATAGAACATCAGGAACTAAAACCAAACTGAATTAAAATGCTGAAAGTAAAGTTACTGTCGAATATCCAGCAAGAAATAATACTAAGTCGGGTGGAGACAAATCCACTACCGATAAACAATAGAATAAAGACAAGAAAAAGATAACTAAAATATGCTAGACAGTAATTAAGAAGCAAGGCCATCAACTGCAATCAAACTCTCGTCTGGTGTCGGTCCGTAAGCTGCGGTACTCCTTGTCTGCTAAATCTGGAGAACAAAACCAGGTCCTCAGGGGACATAGCAAGATACAAAAGAATACGAGCCAAATATAGTAAATGACATGCAAGATAGAGAAGAAAGTAAACACAAGCAAATATGACACGAGAAATCACTATATCTAAGACAGTGGCATGCCAGTGATGCTGTCAGACATGACTACTAGCAATCGGGGTAATCGCATCTCAACGGGAGATCACGATCCTATAGAAAGCAGTCTAATGGGGACTCACAGTCTATAGTATGTCTCTTTCGCAGCCCAACGGGAGCTCACGAAGGAGGTAGTCAAATGAACAATTCTCTATTACAGTACTATGGGTACTCACAATCGAGGTTTGCTCAAGTGTAGTCAATGTCCAATAACAATCATCTAGGAACTGAGAAATCAGTCAAGTCAACTCCAGGAATGCAGAGTAAACAATATGTCTACGGAACAAGTAGTGATCCAAGGAAAAGAGCAAATAATGTACATGCACGCCAAACGAGGAAATAAAACTAGAGCAGCAGGAATAAATCAACAAGCATCAAGAACTATATATGACAGGAAAGTAACAATTGAAAAGCATACAACCATTGTACAAATATCTTGCAAGACAATGAAAAATAATCCAGGAGATAAGCAACAAAACTGCAGGATTTGGCAAGGTATACTTGCCTGGGTTTTGTCTCCAATTGTAGCTCTGACTTCAACGGGGATTGCAGGCAGTACTCCGGTTGCTGAAACAGACATCACCATCAGGTCCAAAAAATATTAAACAGCTAGGATTGCCTGTCCTTGAGTCCAATTTGGAGACAAGGGCAAAAACGTCATTTTCGGGGCAAACGGGGTCCAAATGTGGGCCGCTTTGCACCGAAAAATGCATCAGGGTCAAAGATCTCAAAAATAGTCCAACTTAGTGTCAACAGGTCAGGAACGATGATACGAACCCAACGGAACTTCCAGATTTGGATTCCGATGAGCCGTTCTCAAAATCGCCCGTCAAGTGGAGTCTGTGGGGCCCACGACACGCAATTTTGTCAAAGTTCTCAGAATCGAACCAAACTTGGCTCACAGGACCAGCGTATTGCTACGAGTGCGATGACGCAAGTTTCGTCTCGATCCGACGTGTGTACACTAAGTTACAGCAAGAAACAGAAAAGTCGGATACGGGGCGGTGTCCGCGGATACGTACTGATTCCGGTGTGCACGCACATCCGAATCAGCTTCTGCGAAATCCCGTACGTCCGTATCAACGACGCGCACGTATCTGTGAAGACCGCACGCGACCAAGTCGTCCCGTTTGGCGGGCGTACTCGATTCCGAGGTGAAACAGGGCTAAGATTTTCCTGTTTTTGGATCGCGGTTCGCGATCGCCACAGGTCCCGATGCCCCGAGCGGTTTGCACGGGCACCGAGGGGGTCATACAGGTTACGCGATACAATTTACGGAATTGAAATCCAAGCTACGAGCAAGAAGATATGAATACCTGAACTGGGCTTGAAAATAGCGTATCTCGTGTCCGCCTCGTGTCCTGGACACTGTGTCCCAACCGTGTCCGAGCTAGGGCATCCGTGTCAGGCCGCGGGGAGCGGGGGTTCTGGTCGGCTGCGGTCGGTGGAAGCTCGAGGAGGTCCTGGGCGGCCGAGCGGCGAGGTCCGGAGGACGGCCGACGACTGGAGCGGGCGGGGGAAACTGCTGCTACGGCTGGGACTTGCGACCGAGCGGGGAAGGAAGAAGAAGGAGGAGAGGGCCGGGCTGCCGTCGACGGAGCTGGTGGGAGATGGAGCAGCCTGTGGTCGAGGCTGGGGAGAGGGAGGCGGGTTCAGGCGAGGGGCCGAGTGGCGTCAGGTGGAGGACGGCGTGCTGGGGCGGCGCGCGGCACGGCGGGGAGGTGAGCGTCGGCGGAGGGGAGAGGAGATATGGCCGGCTGGGGCTTTATATAGGAAGGAGGAGGAAGACAGGCGGAGGCCGTTGCGGGGAGAGGAGGCGGAGGGTCGGGGAAGATGGAGAGCGGTGGCGGCGGGCGTTCGCAGGGAGCCAGAGGGTCGCCGGCGGCGGGGGTAGGTCAGGGGTCGGGTGAACGTTTGGGAGGGGAGAGGTTATCGGGTTGCGGGTTGGAGTGGGTTGCGGGTTGGGCGGACCCGGCCCGACCCGCTAGTCTGAATTGGGTTTGGGTTGGGTTGGTTAGACCGGGTCGGTTAATTTTGGGTTCGGTTAATTTTGGTTTAATGTTGGGTTTAATTAATTGGTTAAAATAAATAATAGTTTTTAATGCTTTAAAAATTCATCCGGGATCCAATAAATTTCCAGAAAATTACCCTATGTCTAGTTTTCTATTTTACACCATAAAATATTATTTTCATAATATTTTAATATTAATTAATAACATTTAAAAATCCTTTTAAAAATTAAAATACCTTATTTAAATTACAGAAAAATCCAAGAAAATTCCAGAAATTCAGAAAAATCCAAATTTAAAAATTCTTGAAAATCAGGGGGATTACAGAGAGGGCTGTGAGTGTCACGCCCAGTCCCAATAATACGTAGGACTAGAACACGTAAGCATGCCAGCCGCATGGATATGGCAACTCCAATATATGGAAACCATAACCCATACGTACGCTGTAATATGAATATAAACTCACATGTGGTATATATAATGTCACAAGTCACAGATATGCTAATCTCATCCACACAACAAGTCATAGAAAAGAAATACTAACTAGAATAAGGAGTATGAAATATCCAAAATAATAGTCGGGTGGAGACAAATCCACTACCAAAGACTATATCCAAACTAAAATGAGAGAGGAGTATAAAATCTCCAATATAAAATAATATGAAGACAGAAGTGTATCAGCTAAAAAAATCCATCGTCAGATAATCAACGATACTCAGAAGGTAAGACCTGCTCGGCAGAAAGAAATGCGTCAAGTCCAGGCCCATACTCCTGCAAATACTCAAGAGCAGATACACCTGGCAGAGGACCAGGTCCTCAGAGGGACGTAACAAGATACAAAAAAGTGAGCCAACTTGAATACAGTAAACATGCATATAATTTGAAAATAGATAAGTACGCTGTACAAGACAATCTATATGAATGCAAATGAGGACAACTTTTTGACGTATGGGCAAGGGTAGGCTAGTCGATCTAATCCTCACAACCTCACGCTCGTCAGTGGACATCATCAGCCGACATACCTCTGGGGTAGCGACCCTCGGACTCCATCAATCGACATACCTCTCGGGTAGCGACCATCGGACACGACCCACCATAGTGCGAGCTAGTGACTACAGTGTTACCAGAGTGGTTAAAAGCCCATACGCCTAATAATTGTCCTCTATGATACTAAGTGTCAAGTGTGTGTCAACATATCTAATATATCGTAATGACTGAAAGGAACTACACATGCAATAAATAAATAGAACTGAAATAAATATACAGAAATATACTAAGCATGCAAAATACTGTAAGCAATTTGGCAAGGTATCTTGCCTGGTAAGAAGGCTGCAAGGTGTACTGTCCAGAAGTCAAACGCACAGGATCAAAAGCTATGACCGCAGAACAATGTCTTCGGATGCTGAAATAAACATCACTAACGTTCCCAGAATAAGAAAAATAGCTAAAAAGCACTTCCCTTTCGTCCAATTTGGACACAGGGGCAAAACAGTAATTTCGGATAAAAATGGGTCCACGGGTGGCCTACTTTGCACCGAAAAGCGTGCCAAGGGTAACAATCTCTGAATGAGACAAATTTATAGGTCAAACAACTCTAAATGTCAATACGAACCCAACGGTATGTCCAAATATGGATTCCGATGAGCCGAACAAAATTTTGTCCAAAAAGTCAACTGTAGGGCCCGCCAATTGACGATTTGGTCAACCGTCTCAGAATTGCGTGAAAATTGGGTCACAGGACCAGCGCGTTACGACGAGTCCAGTGGCGTAAGTTTCGTCGCAATCTGACAAGCGTGCACAAAATACGCATGAGTTCCACAAAATTTGCGACACGGGGTGTGTCCGCGGATACGGCCTAATTTCGGCGCGCACATGCGTCCGAATCAGTTCTCACGAATTTTTACGTGTCCAGTTACACTGTGTGCACCATTCGGTATACTTGGTACACGGCGGGGTGGTCCCGTTTGGCGGGGCGTGCTCCGTTTCACAACTTTTGGAATTCTGAAAAAAGTGGGTTCGCAGAGTTTTGTGACAAATTTAATTCTGTGCACAGCAGCTAATAATCTAGGGTTATTTAACAGAAAATAAACTAGGTCAAGTGTTCTACACATATCAAAAAGAATCACCGAATTCGGATCTCTGTGGTGGGAGATACGAACTCGGCAATATAGGTGGTCACCGCAGTTTTCTGCGATCCCAGAATTCGGTCTGCTCGCGCCAACTTGAACGTTGTTTTTGCCTATGTGTACACGTTGTTCGAGGTCTGCTATTATACAAATATGGAAGAGAGTTAAGGGGTAAGCATACCGGTGAAGATGGAACGGCGTTTGGTTGAGCGAGTCGACGGAAAACCACTCCGGAGCGAAGGTGCCTCGTGTGGGAATCTGCAGTGCGCGAGATCGGGGTCGTCGGGATGGTTTGGACGGCCTGACGGGGTTCTCTGGCTGCGGTGGCGGCTCTAGATGAGAAGAGGGGGTCTGGAGATTTTAGGTTAGGGTTTTATGAAATAATATATATATATATATATATATATATATATATATATATATATATATATATATATATATATATATATATATATATATATATATATATAGGATAGGGAGAGAGAAGAGAAAGGAGGCGGTCCGCGTGGGGGTGATGCGTCCGTGAAGTGGGAATGGGATAGGAGTGTTGTGCTTACATTGTAAGTTGCTTACTTTGCTTTAAGGGCTGTGCATTTGCTAGCAAATTTGCTAGCTTGCTAGTTGGAATTGCTAAGTTAGTATTATTAGTATTATTATTATTAGTATATTATTAATTATTTCTTTATACTTTCTTTTCTTTTCTTTTTACATATATATATATATATATATATATATATATATATATATATATATATATATATATATATATATATATATATACATATATACACATAAGAAAATTTATGGATTAGGATAATGCACACCGTTAGGCTAGCAACTGCTCAAGGGGTCTCCTATATGGAATAAATTCCGAAAAAATTCTGATGGTCCCATAAATCCTCTAAGTGCCCGAACACCTAAAATAAAATTATTAAAAATCTATTTCTCCTAATTAGCCACTAAATACTATATTTAAGTTATTAACTAATAAAAAATAATAATAAATACGGTTTTTAGAAATAACGATTTTATATTCTACCCAACTTACAAAAATTTTGTCCTCGAAATTGACACTAACCCATATTCATAGTGATCACTATAGCTATTACACTACATTGGTGTCTAGCAGGACTCCTAAACTCATGGTCTGCCATTCTAACATTTCATCATCTATTATCCATACACTATCCTATCATCCCCTAACTCGTCTACACTACCCAACTTACAAAAATTATACTAGTAGTCATATTTTTTGAAGCTATTATCTAGATTGTAAGGCAATTATATTTATTGGGTCGAGAGTCTTGGGATACCTGTCTGGAATCTCATAACTATGACTTTTTCCCATAACCGTCAAGTATCATAGTCTAATACTGCCACGCCACCTGGCCAGTATGGATGCAAGTAATTCGACTACTCTACCAAAATCGTTTGGCGGCAACTGTCGCTACCTCGCCGGCGATTTGTCATAGTCATCAGTTCGTAACTAGTGCCTTCAACTCTTTCCTAGGCATAGTCTAAGTTTTTAGGGAGACACTTAAGGTCTTGACTAACTATTAGAGCTATGATCTAGCTCAAGTGATCTAACAATTTCTACTATGCTACATGGTGCTACTTAAGGGTTAAACTAATAAAGAATACATATATTGTTATAGTGCATATACATATTAAGAACTCATTCTTAGTTATCAAGCATTACTAACACATTTATGTTTAACTAACAAAATAGGGGTGAGGTTGATATCAAACAATTCATAATGGCACGAAAGATACGACTATGATAAGAAGAGTTACGCACGAGATAAGGAATGAATATAAAAGGAGGAGATGAGTCACCCAAGAGGGCAAGATAAAAAATAGGGGAGAATACTACTACTGCTACTCACGTCATCCATTAGCATCGCGTGTATGCCACCTGGGTAGAATAGAAATATATCCTTATAACTGCTAGACTACCATATATATAATTCTACATCTATTTGTACATCTAAGATCTTGTGTCACGATGGGGTTATGTGTAATCACCCTAATTTTTCTAAATATGTTAAAAACAATTTTTTGGGATTTTTGGTATTTTTCAAGAATTAAAACAAGGTGTTTTGGTCATTAAATGATTTTTAATTGCTAATAATTAATATTAAAATATGATTTTTATGTTGTAAAATGAAAAACTGGACTTAGGGTAATTTTTCTGGAATTTATTGGGCCCCGGACCTATTTTATATCACCTAAAACTATTTTTACTTATTTATTTATTTATTTAAGTATTAAATAAACCCAAACCGAGCCCAACCGGGCCCAGCCCAACCGAGCCAGCCCAGCCCAGCCCCCGGCCTAGCGGGTCGGGTGGGTCGGCCAGACCCGAACCCGCCGCCCGACCCGACCCGGAAACCCCTCTTCCTCCCCACGCTCCTGAGCCCGCGATTTCCGGCGGCGGCTCCGGCCACGTCGCCAGACCGCTCACCCCACGACCCCCCCCCCCGCGGCTCCGCCTTCTCCGCCACGACCCAGCGCCACCCCCGCTCGCCTCACCCCAATAAATTCTCGTCCTCCTCCCTCATCTCCTCCCCATATGAACCCTAGACCCCCGCCGACCGACTCCGGCCACCCCCAAGTCCGGCGACCTCCTCCTCCTCTTTCCCAGCCCCATTCGTCCGCCCTTCGCCCTAGGCTCAGCCGCCGGCTGCTCCTCTACCTCCCTCCTTCCCAGCCGACCCGCTCCGACCAGTCGCCGGAAGACCCGAGCCGAGCCCGACCGGCTGTGCGTCTCCCCGACGCCGCCCCCGGCCGCCCGCAGCTCCACCCAACCCCTCGGCGAGCCGCCCGGCCAGTATCCGGTAGCCCTAGAGCGTCGTGGACGCGGACATGACACAGGAAGCCTGTGCCCTAGTCAGGACACGTCCAGGACACAGAGACTCGACACGCGGACACGAGAAAACACAGTTTCTCAAGCCCTGTTCAGGTACTCTTTTCTCTCTCCTCGTAGCTCTGTTTTCGATTCTGTCAGTTGCATCGCGGACCCTGCGTGACCCTCTCGGTTCCTATGCAACCCGCTCGGGGCATCGCGTCCTGTGGCGATCGCGAACCGCGATCCAAAAAACAGGAAAAACAACGCCCTGATTTACCCCGGAACTGGGTACGCCCCGCCAAACGGGACGACTTGGTCGTACGCGGTCTTCACCGATACGTGCACGTCGTCGATACGGACGTGTGGGATTTCGCAGAAGTCCATTCGGGTGTGCGTGCACACCAGAATCAACGCGTATCCGCGGACACTGTCCCGTATCTGTCCTTTCTAAAATGCGTTGTAACTTTGTGTACACATGTCGGATCGAAACAAAACTTATGCCATCGAACTCGTAGCAATACGCTGGTCCTGTGACCCAAGTTTGGTTTGGTTCCGAGAACGTTGACAAAATCGCGTGTCGTGGGCCCCACAGGCCCCACTCGACGGGCGATTTTGTGGTCGGCTCATCGGAATCCAATTCTGAAAATTTTGTTGAGTTCGTATCAGCATTCCTGACTTTTTGACACTAAGTTGGACAGATTTGGAGACCTTTATCCCTGACACATTTTTCGGTGCAAAGCGGGCCCACATGCGGACCCCGTTTTGACCCGAAATGGTCATTTTTGCCCCTGTGTCTAAATTGGACTCAAGGACAAGCGTTTCTAGCTGATTGATATCTTCTGAGCATGATGGTAATATTTGTTTCAGCATTCGGAGACATTTCTGAAAATTTCCCCGAGTAACAGAACAGTAGTTGTAAATCAAACATCAGGCAAGTGTACATCGCCAAAACTTGCAGTCTTGTTAAATATTCCTTGGCTTATTTATACATCTGTAGGCAAGTGTACCTTGCCAAATCCTGCAGCTTGCTACTTATTTTTTTGACTTAGTTATACATCAGTGGGCAAGTATACCTTGCCAACTTTACAGTTCTTGTTGCATATTTTCTTGCTTTATTTTTATTGCTGTGCATGCTCAACCTAGGAAACGTGTGACGTACTTAGTGTCCGATCATAGTCGGGTGCCAACCCCGTACGCGGTGTTGGGTACGTCATTTAGAGATGGACATTCGGTACCCTTTGCATTCTCGTACTTGTCTTATCAAGTACACTATAACCCAGGACACTTGACACTATTCATGCAGACAGAATCTTCCTGAGATATTCATGGTGATTCTGTGTAGGATACAAGATTGACATAGACATTATATCCTTAGATATTATATGACTGTTGCATTAGCTATGATCCCGCTGACATGGACATGAGACGTTATGGTCATGGTATGCGTGGTTACATTGGGTGGGGAGAGACACATAGGCTACAGGCTGATCCATATATATATCCACTACTATTGTGAGGTTGTAGACTCTCCAGCAGAGCTAGACCCTTTACCTGTTATTACTGCTACCGGCTCCCCGACACAGAGCTTGTAGTGGTCTCAGCCTGAGTACTAGTGATGCTCTTACTTGTATTTCACATAGATGGTTATATAGCTTACCCTATTTATTTCATTCTCTGCTGCACTGCATTTATTTTGGCTTGTATTTTCTGTACCTTGTTATGTTCCCTGAGGACCTGGAATGGATTATGTCCCCAGGTTTATCTGAGGAGCAGTACCCCAAGATATACGGGACAGGAGCTGAAGCTATTACTGGACTTAATACTAGAGCAGAACCAATCCCTGAGAACGAGGTGACTGCCGAAGACTTTTCCTGAGTACCTGCTTCCGTGCTCAATATTTACTTATATTTGACTCTTTTGTTCCTGGCCTATTGAGCCAGTATATTCAGACTTATGTCGGATTGTTTCTCCGACCTACTTATTGAGACTTGTTGCTACTTATTTCCATTTTATTATGCAGTTGATTATATTTATCTTTTATGGATGAGATTAGTTGTGGCTTGTTGTTGTAGACCTTCTTTTACAGCTTAAGTGCGCCCTGATGGATCCATTAAATTGGGTTGTCCATCGGTGCGTGCTGCTGGCCATTGCCACGTGTCCAGTCCCTCGATATTTTGGGACTGGGGCGTGACATTATGAGTATGCAAAGTCAATTATAACTAAAAGGTCGTACCTGTATCTACGACTTCCTGTGTCTGCTCTCCTATACTTGTCATAATGAGTGCTTGGCCTTGTCCTTGATTGTTCAACTGGGGTCTAGTCCCCTCCATTTGTGCAGACTGTAGAAGCAGTGGTGGGTCCCTTTGGTCTTCTATACTTGAGGGTATATGCGGTGTTCTTGATTTTAATGCCATAGACCCTGGGTTCTGCTGAGGACATTCTCGAGCTTGATGGTGACTTGATCCACATACCATGCACAGTCCCAATCGATGATGACAGTCTCTTAGAATATGACCTGTCCTTCCACAATAGTGACAAGTACGGAGCTCCTTGGTTGGATATGGTGCAGCACTATCTGGTTGTTGGCGTGTCAAAGGGTGTCTAATGGGTCCTCCTTGCTGTGTCCTTACTGGTCCCTGATAAATTCTTTGTTGAATTTCGTTTCCTTTGCTGATGGCCTCCTGGATCCTGGCCTCTGTCAATAGCTCGGCATAAGAGATCCGGGACTGGGAGCTAGTGTAGTGCTGGAGCTCCTGAGTCAGCCCGCGGTGAAACCTCTTAGCTTTCTCCAAGTCATTAGGTATTAGGACTGTGCCATACTTACTGAGACGGCTAAACTCTGCGTCATACTCATCAACCGTCTTGTCCCCTTGCTCTAGATGGAGGAACTGATCGTACAATACGTCCCTTACAGTATCCGGGAAGTACTTCCTCTCAAAGCATTCCAAGAATTGTTCCCAAGTCTGATGCGTACCCAACTGGCGCTCCATTGATTTCCACCAGTGATGCGCGTTACCTTCTAACTGAGTCCTCACGCCTATCATCCATAGGTCAGTAGGTAGTTGTGATGCCTCTAACAACTTCTTGGTATTGGCAATCCAGTTCGTGGTCTCCTCTGGACTCTCATTGCCCTTATATGGCTTAGGGCCCATCTGCACAAAGTCCTTGACTGAACCAACCCGAGCTTGTGGTACTGAAACTAGTGCCTGGGTTGGTATAGGGGCTAGTGCAGCCAATCTCTCAAGTGCTGCCAGAAATTCTAGCCTCTGCTCTGTTGTTTGCTGCCTCTGTTCCTGTATTATCATCTGAAAGAATTGGAACAGCTGCGCTTGGCCATCTTGCGGTGCTAGTGGAGCTGGAAAAGTTCTATTAGGTATCGTGGAGGGGGTTGATGGAATTGGATTGCTAGTCGGTCCATCCGGTCCGGGAAGAAGAGGTGGTGTTGAGGTCACTCCTAGTGGTTGGTCGTCGTCCCTTGGAGACGTGTTGTCCACGGTAGCGGCATGCCCGTTATGCAAATTCATCTCTCTGCAAGAGATGGACGAAGGATTAAGAAGAGTACATGAATCAAGCAGGATGCAAGAACTTAAGTAGGACATGTTGGAAGGAAGGTAAGTTATAGTCAAGTGTGGATGAGATCTAAAATTCTAATCCTAGGTACAGGCCCGCTCGGTACAGTGACGTAACCGAAACGGCTAACTCGACCAGCATGGGCCACCACAAAAACATGTCACGCCCCAGTCCCAATAATACGTAGGACTAGAACACGTAAACATGCCAGCCGCATGGATATGGCAACTCCAATATATGGAAACCATAACCCATACGTACGCTATAATATGAATATAAACTCACATGTGGTATATATAATGTCACAAGTCACAGATATGCTAATCTCATCCACACAACAAGTCATAGAAAAGAAATACTAACTAGAATAAGGAGTATGAAATATCCAAAATAATAGTCGGGTGGAGACAAATCCACTACCAAAGACTATATCCAAACTAAAATGAGAGAGGAGTATAAAATCTCCAATATAAAATAATATGAAGACAGAAGTGTATCAGCTAAAAGAATCCATCGCTAGATAATCAACGATGCTCAGAAGGTAAGACCTCCTCGGCAGAAAGGAATGCGTCAGGTCCAGGCCCGTACTCCTGCAAATACTCAAGAGCAGATACACCTGGCAGAGGACCAGGTCCTCAGAGGGACGTAACAAGATACAAAAAAGTGAGCCAACTTGAATACAGTAAACATGCATATAATTTGAAAATAGATATGTACGCTGTACAAGACAATCTATATGAATGTAAATGAGGACAACTTTTCGACGTATGGGCAAGGGTAGGCTACTCGATCTAATCCTCACAACCTCACGCTCGTCAGTGGACATCATCAGCCGACATACCTCTGGGGTAGCGACCCTCGGACTCCATCAATCGACATACCTCTCGGGTAGCGACCATCGGACACGACCCACCATAGTGCGAGCTAGTGACTACAGTGTTACCAGAGTGGTTAAAAGCCTATACGCCTAATAATTGTCCTCTATGATACTAAGTGTCAAGTGTGTGTCAACATATCTAATATATAGTAATGACTGAAAGGAACTACACATGCAATAAATAAATAGAACTAAAATAAATATACAGAAATATACTAAGCATGCAAAATACTGTAAGCAATTTGGCAAGGTATCTTGCCTGGTAAGAAGGCTGCAAGGTGTACTGTCCAGAAGTCAAACGCACAGGATCAAAAGCTATGGCCGCAGAACAATATCTTCGGATGCTGAAATAAATATCACCAACATTTTCAGAATAAGTAAAATAGCTAAAAAGCACTTCCCTTTCGTCCAATTTGGACACAGGGGCAAAACGGTAATTTCGGGTAAAAATGGGGTCCACGGGTGGCCCACTTTGCACCGAAAAGCATGCCAAGGGTAACAGTCTCTAAATGGGACAAATTTATAGGTCAAACAACTCTAAATGTCAATACGAACCCAACGGTATGTCCAAATGTGGATTCCGATGAGCCGAACAAAATTTTGTCCAAAAAGTCAACTGTGGGGCCCGCCAATTGACGATTTAGTCAACCGTCTCAGAATTGCGTAAAAATTGGGTCACAGGACCAGCACGTTACCACGAGTCCAGTGGCACAAGTTTCGTCGCAATCTGACAAGCGTGCACAAAATACGCGTGAGTTCCACAGAATTTGCGACACGGGATGTGTCCGCGGATACGGCCTGATTTCGGCGAGCACACGCGTCCGAATCGGTTACCACAAATTTTTACGTGCCCGGTTACGCTGTGTGCACCATTCGGTACACTTGGTACGCGGCGGGGCGGTCCCGTTTGGCGGGGCGCGCTCCGTTTCACAACTTTTAGAATTCTGGAAAAAGTGGGTTCGCAGAGTTTTGTGACGAATTTAATTCTGTCCACAGCAGCTAATAATCTAGGGTTATTTAACAGAAAATAAACTAGGTCAAGTATTCTACACATATTAAAAAGAATCACCGAATTCAGATCTCTGTGGTGGGAGATACGAACTCGGCAATATAGGTGGTCACCGCAGTTTTCTGCGATCCCAGAATTCGGTCTGCTCGCGCCAACTTGGACGCTGTTTTCGCCTATGTATACACGTTGTTCGAGGTCTGCTATTATACAAATATGGAAGAAGGTTAAGGGGTGAGCATACCGGTGAAGACGAAACGGCGTTTGGTTGAGCGAGTCGACGGAAAACCACTCCGGAGCGAAGGTGCCTCGTGTGGGAATCTGCAGTGCGCGAGGTCGGGGTCGTCGGGATGGTTTGGACGGCCTGACGGGGTTCTCTGGCTGCGGTGGCGGCTCTAGATGAGAAGAGGGGGTCTGGAGATTTTAGGTTAGGGTTTTATGAAATTATATATATATATATATATATATATATATATATATATATATATATATATATATATATATATAGGAAAGGGAGAGAGAAGAGAAAGGAGGCGGTCCGCGTGGGGGTGCTGCGTCCGTGAAGTGGGAATGGGATAGGAGTGCTGTGCTTACATTGTAAGTTGCTTACTTTGCTTTAAGGGCTGTGCATTTGCTAGCAAATTTGCTAGCTTGCTAGTTGGAATTGCTAAGTTAGTATTATTAGTATTATTATTATTAGTATATTATTAATTATTTCTTTATACTTTCTTTTCTTTTCTTTTCTTTTCTTTCCTTTCCTTTTCTTTTCTTTTCTTTTTAAAATATATATATATATATATATATATATATATATATATATATATATATATATATACACACACACACACACACATAAGAAAATTTATGGATTAGGATAATGCACGCTGTTAGGCTAGCAACTGCTCAAGGGATCTCCTACATGGAATAAATTTCGAAAAATTTCTGATGGTCCCATAAATCCTCTAAGTGTCCGAACACCTAAAATAAAATTATTAAAAATCTATTTCTCCTAATTAGCCACTAAATACTATATTTAAGTTATTAATTAATAAAAAAATAATAAATACGGTTTTTAGAAATAGGGGTTTTACAGTGAGGGATCGTCGGGGGAGGAAGATGAGGGAGGAGGACGACTAGGGCGTCGGAGAATATGGTGAGGAGAGGGGCAGAGGATGGCTGAGGTGGAGGAAGGTGGTGGAGAATATTAGGGTTCAGGCGCAGGAAATAGGGCAGGCGGAGCTAGGGTTCCGGCAGGCAGCTGTGGGGGGGTTCGACGACGTGGGGCTGCGAGATGAGATGAGGGATCGACGAGGATCATCGACGCTAGGGTTCAGGCAAGGGAGCGGTTGCTGCAGGCGGAGGAGGAGAGAGATGACTAGGGTTGCGGCGGCGGAGCGCGGAATTCGAGGCATTAAATAGGCGGCCGGAACAGTATTTCCGGAAGAGATTAGAATTAGGGTTTCGGTGAGGGTTTCGGGTCTGGGTCGGGTTTGATTCGGATCCGACCCGACCCATTAAGGCTGGGTTTGGTTAGGTTCGGTTTGACAGTGGCTTGGTTTGGTTTAATTCCAAATAAACCGGGTTCAGTCAAGGTTTAATTCAGGTTATTTAAACTTAGTTTTTAGGGCTTTAAAAATGCTTCAGTGGTCCAATAAATTTCCGAAAAATTATCCTATGTCTAGTTTTTCATTTCACACCCAAAAATATTATTTTTATAATATATTAATACTAATTAATATCATTTAAAAAAACATTTTATCACAAAATACCTTAGTTTTAATTCCAGAAAATTACGGAAAATTGTGTAAAATTGTTTTAAAAATGTTCTGAAAAATCAGGGTGATGACACAGTCTTAGCAGAACTACAATCTATGCGTAATAAGAATTTTCTATGAAGCAAATCATATTAAAATTTATGAATACATTGTATGATTGGAAGAATTTTTTTCTTAATAGTGGAAGAATATATTTGGGTATTAATACATTTACCCGAATGATATCTCACTAACACCTCCTTTTTAGTGTCAGAATTTAGTTGTTTTAATATTCCACCATAGCCAATATTACTGACATTAGTTTATACAATTTTAAACCAGTCATCATTGGTTAAGTGTAAGCAAGATAAATTCTTTAACTTTTGCTTTATTACTTTTATTGTTTCAGTGTGAGCATTACTCTACAGAGCAGATTTTTTTCTTAATTTTTGATAATAAAAAATTGCATCATTTGGGATATTCTTATAGAACTCAGATACATAATTTAATTTACTAAGAATCGATGCAATTATTTATTACCAGTTATTTTATTCAAAAATTTAGAAGCAAATTTTATACTTCTATCAATTAAAATTATTGTGTTATTCACAATATTATATTCCAAAAATCTAATCTCTTGTTGACACAATTTTATTTTTGGGGCAGAAATAAACAAACTATTTTTGATTGCTAAGTATTTAAACATATTAAGGTGTTTAAAATATTTTTTTATTGTATTCGAGAAGAAAAGTATATCATCAATATAAGAAAATATAAATTAGAATGTTGAATAAATATTTCATTCATAATATTCTGAAATTATGAAGGAGTATTCTTCAGACCAAATGGCATTACATTCCATTCATATTGTCTAAAATGAATAGTAAAAGCATTTTATATCTGTCCTTTTTGATAATTTGAATTTGCCAGTAACCGAATTTTATGTCAAATTTAAAAAAAATTACTTGCTTCAGCTACTCTGTTAAACAAGTCCCTTTTATTAGGAATTTGTATCTGATCTATTTTAAAACCTTATTTAAAGGTTTATAATTAATTACAAGTCTAGGAACACCTTGTTCCTTTTCATCATTATTATTTACATAAAATATTGTACAACTCTATAGAAGTATGATTTACGAATTAATTTTTTATCCAATAATTCTTGATTTTTTTTTATATAATTCAAGATATATTTGATTCATTTGACAATGTCTTGTCTTTGTCGGAACATTTCTTTCATTAAAGGAATTCTCATATGGAAGAGAAACAATATGTTGTTTCTTATCCCATAAGGCATTAGGATATTACTACAAGTTTGTAGCTTAAAGTTTTTTTTATATAATTCAAGATATATTTGATTCATTTGACAAGGTCTTGCCTTTGTCGAAACATTTATTTCATTAAAGTTATTCTCATATGGAAGAGAAATAATATGTTGATTTTTATCCCAGAAGGCATTAGGATATTACTACAAGTTTGTAGGTTAAAGTCTTCTTTGACTCTTTTTTTCTATTGTATATCCAATATTTTAATTGCTGGGTTATATTAACCTGAGCAATTTCTTCTTTTAAGAAGTTTATTTGATTCTCTTTAAGAGTAACTTCATTGAGAATCTTAACAATTAGATTAGTTATAAATTCAAAAGTTATTCTTTTATCTTTATAACCAGTGGTAATTCTTTCTTTCTTTATCTCATTAATTGGCATAATTTTTTTATGAAGGGAGTTCATAAAATAACATGCTGAGATTTTTTTTTTTACAACTATTAGATGTATAAGAATACAAAGGTCATCCTTACAAACATTTATATCAGTAATTTTGTAAGGAGTAGTTGGTATTTTATTATTGGCAACACTAAGTGTCTGGGTAGTTCATTCAAAATATTTTATTGGAACGACTAATTCTTTAATACAATTAAGATCAGCGCCACTATCAACTAGTGCTATTAAATTTGTTATATAAAACTTATTATTAATGAGTAGATATATTCTAATATACCATCTACGGGTAATGAATAAATTTATTTTTTGCAAAAAATTATCTCTCTTTGTTTGTTGTCCCATTTGAATAGACTGTATCTCATCTTCTTGTTCTTCTGGTTTAGGAGAGCCTGCAGAAGATTCTCCAGTTTCTATTAGCCTGACATTATTTTTTGGCATATTATCTAGTTCAAGCCTATCCAGCCTTTTCTGGATTTGTTGATCTTGAGATTTGAACATTTTATTCCCAATTTTTAAAGTTTTTATTTCAGACTAAAGCTCCCACATAGTAACAAATTTTGTCTATTTGTTTTTATATCTAGAAATTACTTCAGCCATATTATAGGCTTCAGTAGGAGTCTGGATAGGAGTCTGGACTTTATCTTCCGACTTATCTCCTAGAAAATCAATTATTTTTGATTTAATCTTAAAACTGATATTATCAGTTAGTAGAGCTTCTATTATATATTTTTTCTCATCAAGGGTTAGAGTATTTATTGATAACACATTCATTCTACTATTGATTTATAGTAGTTGACATCTTCATCTGTAATGCATTCATTGCCTTCACAATCAGTACCACATTCGTTGATTGAGACGTCACTAGATTCGTCATTGGATGAATTTTCTTTAAAATCGAAACGTATCATTAATTTATATAGGATTTTTCTTAACCCTTCATCTTTTATTTCTTCTGATTTTTTTAGTATAAAAATTGTTAGCATAGTGGTCTAATTTATCAAATTTATAATATTGCTCATTTTATAAGATTTTCTCTTCTTAGAGTATCTACTATCCTTATTAACAGTAATGTCTTGCCTTTTAGAAGTATATTTCTTTCTTTTATTAGGCTTTTTCTCTCTGTAATCTTTGACTTTCGTTTTTCTCTTTGTATTAAGAGGTTTGAAAATATTCATTGCAATCTGGTCACAAAACTCTTCCAGTTGCTTTCTCTCAGAGATTATATGAGATTTTAATTGATGTCTCAGCTTTAAGTAATTACATAAAGCTAGACCTTCTTATATACACTTATTAATAAAATTACCATAAGTGTAACTGAAATAATGAATAACACCATTATTTTTGTTACTTAATTCTTTTTTTTATTCTTTCAGCAAATAAATTAGGAAATCCATCAATAAATTTAGACTTTCAGTGAACATCATTTGTATTACCAAGTAACAAAATTCTACTCAGAAAAGTATCTTTATACCAACTGAGGTGAGTTAGGGTATGACACCTAAAATTTTGGAGAAGAGTTATTACTCTTTCTCCATGATCAAAGATTCCTCCAGTAAAGTCCAATATTGTAATAATAATAATAATAATAATAATATATATATATATATATATATATATATATATATCTTATAATTTAAAATATAATACATTTATACTAAAAAAATAAAAAATACTAAAAAAATACCTCAATAATGTTGTCCGTTGTCTCCTCCTCCTCCTCCTTCTTCTTCTTCTTCTTATTCAACTGTCTTCTTCTTCTTCTTCTTCTTCTTCTTCTTATTCTTCTTCAACTGGTAAAAAATTGTTTACCCTCCTCTCCCTCTATATAACCCAAACGCATTTACTTTCACATTCAATTTCTCCTCAACAACACCCAACCCCCACCGGACCCATGATCAAACTAAACTTACGTCCTATAATTGTAACGACCTGTTCCGCTCAAGTGGACTGCCGATTCAAACGGCAAAAGCGTAATATCCCAACCCGCTTTACTCAGCGAGAAGACTCGTTTAAGGCAAAAGAATTTCCAGACTTGGCCCTTCAGGAGTTCCGTCTTAGGCTTTCAGAGGCTCGCTCGGAGTATCGTTCGACCGAGACGAATCATCGCTAAGGTGGATGGCTACGATGAACTTGTCTTTGCTTAGCCAGCACACTTAAAATATGGACGTTTCATGCTAGTCTCTAGGTGAATGTATACTCTGTAGTGCACTATTTACTTTCTATACTGCACGACCCAAGATTAGGTCGCTCGGTAAGCCCCTTTACGGTTTCACTCCTCGACTTATCCTTAGGCCCATACAAAACATAAATGTTATGTTCAATGTAAATGCTTGCTTGCCATAATCAACAATACTATCGCGTATTGTACATGCATTAAGTCAGCCAGAAGACTATCGAATAGTCCTTCCGTGCAATATGAATCTGCAAATATCCGGGACCGTTAGGTCGCCAAGGCAGTCCCTGCACCAGGGGAATGCATCAAGTCAAGCTTACATCTGAACGAGAATCATGTCAAGTAATCAAGAATCACAGTTCGTGGAGCAAATGCTCGTTCAGAACAAAAATTATGGATTGTCTTGTCAAGATAGAAATTTGGAAGACCCAGACTTGCATGTTGCGGACAACTCGTGCATGAGGTATCTCATTCCTCGGACGATCAGCGGGGAACCGACAACGTACCGGCCTAGGAGGAATGCTTGTATGTATTGCTAGCGCCAATTTTGGGTATAGTATGCTAACACCATCTTTGTGGGTTAGCAATACACGATATTCGACCTTGGTAGCACATACTACCTTGGACTCTCCGTCTACCCATAGTCGCTTGTTCTGGCGGGATGGCGTACAATGGCACTTACTTATCACCGTTCACCCTAAATTTCTTATCTTGTACATAGCATTGCACCCAATTCCGCAATTGAGACTATAAAAATATTGGTCCTTTATGGCTATGCCAGCGACTCCTGTTCATATAGATAAGTCATCCTCGCTTAGCGGCTATCTGCGTGCGAATCCTTGCATTACAACGAGAATATTTGAACCACCTGAGCGATCTTGAGTTTAACACACTTATATATATGAACACTTCAATATCTTCTGTAATACATCTGATGATTCATGTAACTCGTGCACCCGAACCATAATCTCGTTCACAACACTTTGCTTTCTTATGTTATTATCCCTGAATATATATATATATATATATATATATATATATATATATATATATATATATATATATATATATATGCTCGTGCTTAAATTAAATTGGTTTGCCTTGGACAGGGAAGGACAAATGGTAAGTTGGTAAGTCTCGTCGTGTTTTCTCTTATATCGCACGGTGCACTACCACATGAGTTAGGCTATTCATCTCTGCTATGAAACTGATCCTAAGGCAAGAGAAGAAAGATAACTAAATAGATGGTGCACGGAACCTATATTACGTGTTTGGATTTATCGAGCGGCCGAGTAGCTTCCCCACCAGTGCATTCATGTACTGATAACCCACCAGATTGCTTGCAGGGTACGAAAGAACCTCGTTCGGTGTGGATGCTTTCTTCGTGCTAAGGCATGGAGTTCACTCTGAAGCCTTGGAGCGCTGCATCCGAAACTGAAGTATATATACATGACATAATGTTGGAACATCGCCTTATCATTCCACAAATGTAGCCACTTGGCACGCTTTTACTGTTTCAGAGAGAGAAGCATGAGCGACTTATAATCTCGGCCTAACGCCGCTTGTAACACTTATTCAATATCAATAAAGAGTTTCTTTACTTCTATATTTGTGTTATTCAATGCTTCCGCTATTGACGACTAAGTGAACTTGTTACCAATCGCCTATGTGTTTTATAATTTCGCTGCACTCGGACAATCTGTGCGACTATGTGGCTTAGACCTCTTACCGCCAGCATGAACCCTGGCCTTACATAGGCGCGGATTATGCTCGTGCGATATCACGCCCAGATGGGTCAAGCGATCGTCCCGCGGGATTGCTAGCGCAGTAATTCTCGCCTAGCGGGGACGACCAATTAGCCTACGGGAGATCGAGGCATGACAATAATTATAAACCCCCCTCAAATTATTATTTTAGGTAGACTAGATAGGGTTAGAAATTTTAGTTTAGCATCAGGGTATTTTAGGTTTAGAAATTAGGCTACGTTGATTGGTTCTTTAATTTAAACCCTACATGCACCCTACCGTTGCTATAATATTTGGAGCCCAACAATAGCCCTTAATTTTCAATAAATTATTGTACTATTGACCTGACAAGCTAACCTATGCGCTGGATATTTTCGTCACTCACAAACACACTCCCTTGTGCTATAATTTAATTGCACAACTTCCCAGTCCCGAAATTAATTCTTTAATCCTATGTCGCGTACCTTTATCGTTGCTATCAATTTGGGGACACAAATTCAATCCGTTTCGTCGAACCAATTATAGGGGCTAAGACTGACACCAAGCCTACACCGTTCATGACCTTTGTGTCACTCCTAATTGAGACCCCATGTGCCTCCATTTAATTTAAGAGCACATGACACTTTATTTAATTAAATTGGGGACACCAACTTAAACTAATCACAACTTAACCCCAATTTAACCCAATACCCCTTTCATGAAGCCCATGCAAAATCTACAATACCCCCTCACCCTACATAACCCCAAATACCACTTTCCACACAAATCTCCATCACTTTGTCTTCATGTGCAAATACCCAAAAGTTAAGGGGCTTATTTGCAAATAGGGTGCTAGGTGTCACCACCCTATTGGTCAAGGCCAATGAAGAACCCCCCTCCCTCTCATGGACCGGTCAAATCACTCTCTCTCCCCCTATTTGTTTCGAACACTTTCTTCATGATGAATCAAGGCCCTTGATTCAAAAGGCAAGCTCATCGCCACCACACAATCTCCTATAAAATCACTCATCTTCACATATTTCCCAATGAGCTGCCCTAATCCCTAGAAGCCTAGGAAACCCCCCCTCTCTCCTCCCTCTTCCCTCTTTCAGCCGAAGCTCTTCTCCTCCTTTACTTCTATTTCTTCTCCTTCCCACTTCTTCTTCTTCTTCTTCTTCAACCCAACCGGCCTCCACCCGCTGCATCGGCCGAGCATTACTGATACTCCACCCGCTTCTACTCTGACCGAGTCTCACTGCAGTACCACCCGCCGCTTCTATCCCTGCAACCGGCCTCTTCCATCAGCCTTCACCCGCAGCAGCACCGCCACCCGCTGCTACCCGCAACCTGCCTCCACCCTCAACCACGTCCACCCATAACCAGCACCACCCTTGGCCACCTTACCGCTGCTACTTTCACCACGTTACCTCGACCCTCCTTCACACGAATCCGGCCAAGAGCACCCTCGCACCTCTACTTCCACGGCCAGCTCTACCCTCGGCCACTGTAAACCCCCTCGACCAAAATTTAGGCCTACTTAGCTTAGGTGAAAAGATTAGGGTTAATTTGGAGCCAATTAGAATTAACACGCAGTGTTTTATAATTGTTGTGTAATATTTATATCACTTAGTGCGCCTTACCCTTGCTTCGATATTTAGAGCACTACACCAGTTATTACCTGCAAACAAATTTCACACACTTTTTTTAGTCATGCCAGCCTTCCATTCTGACCCCTGTGTAACTCATAAATACCCTCATTTGTGCTTCATTTTAGTCGCAAAATATTCGTTACAAACGTCCGTTCTCAAATCCAAATAAATTCAACTTTACATTCCTTATGCGTTCCAATCAAAATTGGAGACACAACCTGGACCCGTTTTGTACAAACCAATGTATGATAATATTCTATTCTGAATCCTCTATGTCCATGACACTTGTGTCCTACCTAATTTTAGCCCCAGGTACTTTCAATTAATTCAAGAACACCATGCGCGTTAATTTTAATTAATTTAAAATCAATTTATGTCTGTACAATTTTTTAATTGTTGGATACTTTTATGCAAAAGTGTATTGATGTGTCCACACCATTGGATAATACATGAAGAAACCCATCTTCCCCCTTCATGCAAATTTTTCTAAAATTTTCGAAATGTGCAACGCGCAACATCGCCCTCATTTAATCCTAGTAATTCATTCTAAATCAAACCAAATCCTAGCCATTGAAATATCTACATGACAACCCAGGCCCAAATCCCAAGAAGGATGTTGACCAAGTCCACCTTTTCTAGGTCAACCTAAACTCCTTTTATATATATTTATATATATATATATAACTATTCCTATTAATCCCCTTTTAATTTCCCTAAAACCCAAACCCTAGATCTAGCCACCACCCTCCTTGTTCTCCGTCTCCCTTTCCCAACAGTCGAGACACCACGCCACCACCGCTGCTCACCGCCAGCGCCTCTTTCCCGATTTCGTCTTTCCATCTCCACCGCCGGACCGGCATCACCGCCACCGTCGTTACCAACAAATATCTCCACCACCATCCCCATTACCACCAACACCACCTCCCTCCGCTGCCGGAGCCACCACCATCGTCGACCCCCGCCGCCATCTGCACCCTGAGTACCGCCGAGCACCGCACCCGATGCCGGCGAGCCAACCCCCCCGCGGCATAGCCACCGCCGTCGCTGCTTCAAGTTGCTGCTGTTGCTACTGCAAATAGCTGCTGCTGCGGTGCTGCCGAGCCACCCTCACCCCCGCCGGAGGCCGCCGAGCACCGCCCCGACGCCGGCGAGCCAACCCCCCCGCGGCAGAGCCACCGACACGGCTTCAAGCTGCTGCTGCTACTGCAAGTAACTGCTGCTGCGATGCTGCCTTGCCTCGTCGAGCACCGCCCCGATGACCACCGAGCACCCCCGACGACCGGCGACGCCTCCCCGGGCTTCCCCTTCCCTTCTCCTCCTCCGGAATGCCGCCGCGATGACACCCTGCTGATACTACTGTTATTCTTCTTTTTCTTAAATTCGCGGAACCAAGCCTCGACCAACCCACTTCACGGCGAGATCACGCCTACGTCCCACGACCATTCTGTGAGCTATCTTCGCAGGTGTGTTCCCTATGTAACCCTCTTCCAACGTCTTTAAATAGAATAATTTATTTTAATTTATATTATTTGTATATTAAGATCCAAAATCGAAGAAAAATAGTTTTTAAAATATTAAAATTCCCCAGAACGGAGTGGGTTCCGTCAATCCGGACATCCATGTCGCGTACCGATTTTTTCAAAAGGTGCGCACTGTCAATACGGATGTATGGGATTTCGTGGAAGTTGATTTGGATGTGCGTGCACATTGAAATCAACGTGTATCCGTCGACAACACCCCGTATCGGCCTTGTTCTGGAACTCGTTGTAACTTCGTGTGTGCTCGTCGTTTCGAAACGAAACTTGCACCATCAGACTCATAGCGATACGCTGGTCCTGTGACCCAAGTTTGGTTCGATTCTGAGAACGTTAACAAAAATCCCGTATCATGGGCCCCGTGGCTCCACTTGACGGGCAATTTTGTGATCGGCTTATCGGAATTCAGTTCTGGACATTCCGTTGGGTTCGTATCGTCGTTCTGGACTTGTTGACACTAATTTTGACAAATTTGGAGAACCTGGTCTCTGGCACATTTTTTGGTGCAAGACGGGCCCACTTGTGGACCCCGTATTGACTAGAAACTGTATTTTTGTCCCTGTGTCCAAATTAGACGTATGTATATGTTTTTCTGAGTATCTCACTCATTCTGAGACTGTTGGTGATATTTGTGATAACATCCCGGGATATCAGCTCCAGTTTCCATTATGGTACTGCTACTTCCATGGCTAGTTCGTGTTCGCATCTTCGCCTGGCTTCCAGGCAAGTATACCTTGCCTTGTTGTACTATTTAAATTCAGTTATTTTTAGTTGCATATTTTATTATTTTAATATTATATAAATGTGAGCTTCCGAGAAGACTCGGGTGCAGTCAACGAAGACGTTGACGTTAGGACTTGTGTTTGACCTAGTGTCTAGTGGACCCACCTAAAGTTATGAAGTTATCAACATGACTCCCCAGGCCTTGATACGTATCATTGCACGTCACAGAGTAACTTCATGTAGGGACGCGTGCTTCATGCTTGACTGGCCATCGGTATGAGCAGCACGTGTGTTGGTATTTAGCTTAGTTGTATATTTTCTTGGTGACTTGCATTGTGTAGTACGAGATATCCATGTCGTATTCGTGGCATATACATTGGCATTGGGCGGGGAGGACGACTAGTAGGCGTATGGGACACCCACCTCCTAATTGCAGATACCGCGTTCTTTAGAGTGTTGGACGTTACTTGTGGTTTTTGCAGATACCACACTCTAAAGAACGTTGGATGTTATACTATTTCAGATACCATGCTCCTCGGAGATGGACGTTATTATATTTTAGAGTGCCCATGTTCTGGGAGCATATGTGGCATATACTAGCCAGTCACGATGATTGGTAAATTACGCCAGCATATGTCTAGCCTACACTTTTCCTACGCACTAAGTTGTCCTCAAATTGTATTTCACTTAGCTGGATAGTTCACCCTTGAGTTTTCACAGTATTTACTTTATGACATGTATTTTTGTATCTTGTTACGTCTCTCTGAGGACCTGGTTCCCTTCTAGGTTGTTTGTGCAGTTGCAGGATATTTGATATAGTAGAGTGTGGACATCATTGCAGGTATATTTATATTTCCAGCTATTTCAGTCATATATTACTTCCTATTTTTGATTCTGCTTTTATAGCCTAGTGTTTATAGACCTATGTTGTTCTTCCGGTCTATTCGAACGGATGTATTATTAGGCTGCAGACCGATGATGCGTATCGTTCTTTCTTGAGATTATTTACCATGGATTAAGATTTTAGCTTTAGTTGTTACATGATTAGAAATAGATTATTATTTGGAACACTTGACCATGGACAGCGTAAGTGCGCTTCGTCGGGTCCATTAAATTGGAAAGCCCTACGGAGTCGTACCAGCTGGCCATTGCCACGTGTCTAGTCCCACGTGTTTTGGGACTGGGGCGTGACAGCCACCACCTCCACGACCAGCTCTACCCTCGGCCACCACCTCCATGGTCAGCACCACCGCACCCATCACCTTTCCTTCACCTACACCCGCCATCATCACCAACACCCTCGTACCACCACCTCCACGACCAACACCACCCTCGGCCACCACCTCCATGGCTAGCACCACCCTCGGCCACCACCTCCACGGCTAGCACCACCCTCGACCACCACCTCCACGACCAGCACCACCACCTCCACGACCAGCTTCACCACCCCCTCGACCACCACCTCGAAAAATGCCTCCTTCACACAGTCGAGCACCCCCACCACCTCGGTCCACACATGCGCCCCCCTGCGGTCGATGCCATCCCTGATCGAAGCCGCAGCATCGCCGCTGCCACCACCCGCAGCCATTGGGGTAACTCCTCACCCTTCTTATTCTTAGTGTAGTTATGTTGTTATGATAAGAGAACCTAGTTAGAGTTAGGGTTTATGAATACTTCATGCATTTTTATGATGGATATTGAGGAGTTATGTTGTTATGATAAGAGAACCTAGTTAGAGTTAGGGTTTATGAATACTTCATGCATTTTTATGATGGATATTAAGGAGTAGGTATATAAATGTGAAATAGTGTTGTAATAATATAATAACGATTATTTATTGAGGAATTGATAATTAATAACTAATTTATTGAGGATGAGCATAGCTTGAATGACTAAAATTACCGTGATAAATATTAAGGGATTGGAGATTTAGTTTGATGATGTTATACTAATAATGGATCGTATTTGATGCAACATTCCTTTAGTCAACTTGGGTCAACCCTCTAGTTTAGTGTCTATGTGAGCTATATGTAACTAAGACTGAAGCCTCTGCTAGACGTGTGTCACCTCTTATTTTAGAATAGCATCGTGATAGTTTATTGATTAATCTTATATCTCGTCTCTAGGTACTTCGGGATCCGCGAACTTGGACGTTGTACCGAAGCCCCACCTTCAGCATCCGAATCCAGGCAAGTGTACCTTGACATCATGTATACCAGTTTTCAGATTTTTGTTTATTTATTCTATGCATTGTGTGCGCTTTGGATCATAATCGTTACTTAGCGTCTGGGTCATAACCGGGTACAGATGTTCGTTGGTAACGTATGGTAACGATTGATAGATGTTTGTGACACCTTGATGTACCTACTTGGTTACATCAGAACCCTAGGACATTCAGATACCGTCATCGTGCCAGATTTCCTGTATCCTGATACTATCAGTATGACCGAATTTTGGGAAGACTTTAGGGTAGTGATTGTTGATAGTTACTTCAGTATGACGAGACTATTCGATATAGGTTCAAGTTCAACGAATACTCGTTGACCGCTGTGAGAGGGAAAGACAGTTACTAGATGTTTAGGCTACTCTGTACGTGCTATATATATGTATATGTTCTATTTATATAGTGTTCCTATATCCGGAGTCGTAGTATAACCCGTGTGACTCTGTGCTCAGAGCTACGGTACATCCTGTGTGTCTCTGTGTTTGGAGCTACGATTTTATATTTGGACAGCCCACGCATCGAACATTGTCTTTAAAATTGTGTCTCACTTAGGTGGTTATACTAGATTACACCGACGTTGCACTTGTTTCTTTCTGTTATGCTATGGCATACTATTTTTGTACCTTGTTACGTCCCTCTGAGGACCTAGTTCCCTTCCAGGCTTAGGCGATGAGGACTACCCGGAGGAGTACGGACCGGGTGTATATCCAGGAGCAGGACAAGTTGCAGAGGACGAGATCCTTCCCGAGGACTTCGTTTGGTCTCTGGTAGTGACTTCACCCTGTGACAGTATTATTGTCTAGCTTTCAGATACCTTTCCTAGTTATTTTACTGCTTTCCTTCATTTTAGTATTTGTACTAGCGGGTTTGTTCCCGTGTGACTCTACTCGTATTTGTATTATAATATTTTTCCTGTCTTATTTTCCTTCTGCACATTAGTAGTTATGATTTTTCTCTATGTGCTCTATATTTCAGATGTCTGTAGATAAGATTTAGTTTCATTGTCTATGAGTTATATGTTGGGTTTTATTATTGTCCTTTACAACTTAGGTGCACTCCGTATGATCCATTAGATTGGGATGCCCGTCGAAGTGTACCCGCTGGCCATTACTACGTGGCTCAGTTCCTTATATTTGGAACTGGGGCATGACATAGTTTTTGTGGTAGCCCATGCAGGTCTGATTTAAATTATCTTAGTTACCTGACTGTGCCAAGCGAGCCTGCAAATTAGAAATAGATATTAGGAATCTCATCTACATGCTTAAGTCCTTCATATGACACCTCTATTTCGATTTTCTTTTGCCAATTTGCATCTTATTTAATTCCTCAACGTTGATCTTAAATATGACTTCTTTTCAGAGTTATGAATCTATGTAGCGGACGTGTCGCACAGCCTAGCGATGTCCCCCGTGATGTAGGGTCATCCGGGGAACCAAAACTGGGGCATGTTCTTCTGTTGACCCCATCTCCCCAGGGATAGTCATCTGGACTGTCACGCCCCAGTCCTAAAATACGTAGGACTAGGAATACGTAACACGCCCAGCCGTATGTATACGAACTCCAATATATGGAAACCATATACACACGTACGATGTACATGAATATCCAATCCACCAGTGGTAATATACTGTCACAATAAGTCACACACAATCTATATCTCATCCACAGCACAATTAATAAGTAGGAATAAAGAGCTGAATAATATCTGAATATCAAAGATGAGTATCAAGTCTGATAGTCGGATGGAAACAAATCCACTACAAAACGACTATACTGAAGTAGCAACAAGGATCTCTAAACAGCGGTAATAGATCACAGATACTCCGAAGGTAAGACCTTCTCAGTCTGGTAAGTAGCGTCAGGTCCAGGTCCGTACTCGTGCGGATACTCATGCTCTTCTATATCTGGAAAGGGACCAGGTCCTTAGAGGGACGTAACAAGATACATAATAACATGCCAATAAAGTACTAAAAAGTAAACATCCAATGGGTCGCCTAACCATCTAAGTGAATACAGTTTGAGAACAACTTTCCACCAAGTGGGCTATCTGGCCATAAAATAGGATTGGCATGATTCTCTCGGAGAATCAGGGGCCTACAAAGCATGTCGTCTTTTGAATGACAGAGGCCGCCAAGTAGTATAGGGGTTATCACGACCGCGTATCTCCGGTAGAGCGTACGGGTTACATAAAAAGTAAAGTGCAAAGGAGCCCAATTGTCTTACTTGTTGTTCTCTCTACCCTATGCTCTAAGCATGCCACATCCATGACATGATAAAACCTCTAAATAACTGTTAGGTCTACTAGCATGTAAAGTTTCTATCAGCAGTTATCCCTATCCATCGCACGACCTATGCGTACTAGTGGCCAGTCGAATACGCAAGTCTGTGTTCTACATGTGACTCACAGTCGTGTAAGAATAGTGTCATGGCCAATAAAACATAAAATGCCTCATGATAATGGGGTGGTCTCATAAAGTAGGTCCAATGCATATACATAAATAAAAATAGAATACGACGACACCGTCGTTGCACCCAAGTTTCCTTGGACGCACAATTTATATAGCAGTTAAATAAATGAACTAAATAAGCAGAAACAAAATATGCATGCATCACATAGAATATAAATAATAGTACAATGGCAAGGTATACTTGCCGGGCAAGAATTCTGTATAGTGCAAGCGTCCAAAGCGGTATTAAGTTTGGTGGAAGAATTTGAGTTAGGGTTTGGGGTGTACTGCATGGATATATATAAGGAAAGAGGTCGGTTCCACGGGGGTATTTTAGTGGTTTCAAAAACCACTGTTGTTGCTGTTTCTTTCTTTGTTTGTTTTGGTTTTGGGTTTGGGAGAGTTTAGTAATATAATAGAGATAAAGAGGCGGTGGAATGAGTCGGCTCACACGTGCGGAGAAGAAAAAGAAAAGTTGGTTTTTGCTTCTGTTGTTGTTGATATTTTTTCTTCTCCTAACGGGTCCGGGTAGGGGCTAAACGGGTAGTAGTTTTAGGATTCAATAGGACTTATATTTGTGCATACCATTAAGCTAGCAACAGTCCAAAGGGTCTCCTTCATGGAATAAATTAGGAAAATTTTATAATGGCTCCATAAATCCCCCAGATGCACAAACACCTCAAATAAAAATTAAATAAAAATCTATTCCCTCTATTTAGCTCATAACTACTATAAATTAAATAATTAATTAATAATAATAATTAATACGATTTTTAGAATTATGGGTTTTATATTCTACCCAACTTATAAAAATTTTGTCCTCGAAATTAAAACTAAGTTATGGTAGAAAGTCAAGGATGGTAGAAGATATAAATTAACAAAATAATTTCATACCTTGGTCAATGAATAGGTTCGGAAAACATTTGCGCATGTCATCCTCGAGCTCCCAAGTTGATTCTCTTGGCGCGCCATGCTTCCATGCCACGCGGACCAAGGGAATAGACTGGTTCCTCAATACTTTCTCTCGACGATCAAGGATTCCCACGGGTTGCTCTTGATATGATAAGCTCGGGCCAATGGTGATCTCCGAATGGTCGAGAATATGACTACTGTCTGCAATATATCGCCCGAGCTGCGACACATGGAATACGTCATGTACTCCCTCAAGTGAAGGTGGTAGCGCAAGTCGATATGCCACTTCTCCCACTATCTCTAGCACGTCAAATGGTCCAATATACCTTGGACTCAACTTGTCGCGCCCTTCGAATCGAATGGTGCCTCTGGTAGGTGATATCCTCAAGAAGACATGATCACCCTCTTTAAACTCCAAGGGACGAGGATGAAGGTCTGCCCATTATTTCTGCTTGTCTTGTGCTGCTCGCAAGTGTCCTTGTATCTTCTTAACTGTCCCAACGGTGTTGACCACTAACTCTGGTCCCAGAATCTGACGTTCTCCTACGTCACTCCGACATACAGGAGACCTACACTTTGTTCCATACAATGCTTCAAACGGACCCATCTGGATGCTCGCCTGATAGCTATTGTTGTAAGAAAACTCCACAAGATGTAGGTGGTCCTCCCATGATCCTCCAAAGTCTAACATACAAGCCCTCAACATATCCTCCAATGTCTGAATAGTGTCATGCCCCGATCTCCCGTAGGCTAATCGGCCGTCCCCGCTAGGCGGGAATCACCCTCGCCAGCGCTCCCGCGGGATGATCGCTTTGACCCATCCGGACGTGATGCCGCACGAGCGTGAGCCACGCCGGTGCAAGGCCATGGTTCATTGGCTGGCGGTAAGAGTTCTAAGCCACAGAGTCGCATAGATTGTCCGAGTGCAGCGAAGTCGTGAACGCATAGGCGATCGGTAACAGGTTCACTGAGTTGACAATATAGCGGAAGCATTGAATAACTCAAGTTGAAGTAAAGCAAGCTCTTTATTGATATAAACATATGTTACAGGCGGCGCATGGCCGAGATTACAAGTCGCTCAAGCCTCTTTTTCTGAAACGGTAAAAGCGTGCCAAGTGGCTACAATTGTGGATTGATTGTACAGGCGATATTTAGGCAAGTTCCAACATTATGTCTTGTATATGTGCTTCAGTTCCGGACGCACCGCTGCTTCGGAGTGATTCTTCACGCCTTAGCACGCACGAAGGAGGCATCCACACCGAACGAGGTTCTCCCGCACCCTCTATACAAACTGGTAGATTATCAGTACATTGAATGCACTGGTGGGGAGGCTACTCGCCCGCTCGACAAATCCAAACACGTAATATAGGTTCCGTGCACCAACTATTAAGTTGTCTTTCTAGTTGCCTTAGGATCAGTTTCATGCAAACATTGAATAGCCTAACTCGTGTGGCAGTGCGCCGTGCGACATGAGAGGAAACACGGCGAGACTTACCAACTTACCATTTTACCTTCCCTGTCCAAGGCAAATATAGTTAATTCAAGCACGGACAAATATAACATTCAGGAGGCATAACATATGCAAACACGAGAGTTCTTATAACATGACCGTTTAGGTGTTCAGTTATTCATTTGATGCTATACAATGACTCGCACGCGGATAGCCGCTAAGCGAGGATGACTTATCTATATGACATAATTCGTTGGCGTAGCCATTATCGACGGTTCACAGTCTCAAGACACAGATGATATGCAACGCAGGTGGCGAGCCCCGCTGCATAACACCTTGCCCCATAACATACGACTGCTCATACGTCCCGTCCGGATCGGATCAGTCCCAGTGCCCCGGTGACCGTCCGTGGAACTCAACATAACATACCTTGTGCACAAGTTGTCTGCGATAATGCAGGTCAGGGTCTATCATTTATCCATAGCTTGACATGATAATCATGAATCATAAACTTATTCTGAACGAGCATATTGCTCCACGAGCTGGGATTCATTCTTTGCTAGACACGATCCTCGTTCAGATACATACTTGGCATGATTATCATTCAAGTGTGATTCTCGTTCAATATTCATTATTACTTGATGCATTCCCCTGGTTCGGAGATTTGCCTTGAGTGACCTAACGGTCCCGGATACTTGCAGGTTCAATTGCACAGAAGGACTATTTGATAGTCTCCTGGCTAACAAGAATGCATGCACAATACAATAACGTTAGATATTTATAAGCAAGCAAGCACGCGTTTCTAAGGAACATAAACAGACACGTTTGCTCGGACCCGAAGGTAAGCCGAGAGATGAAACCGTAAGGGACTTAGCATACGAGGGTCTGAATATAAGCAATATTTTAATTTCCATGTTCTAGCACAAGCAAATACAAGTTGGGATTATTCCCTTAGCTAGGTGCATTGGATTTTATTAGCACGCAGGGGGTGATTCACCTAGCGACTAGCATAAAATATTCTATATTTTATGTGTGCTGGCTAAGCAAAGACAAGTTCACCGTAGCCACCCACCTTAGCGATAATTCACCTCGGTAGAGCGATACGTCAAGCGAGCCTCTGAAAGCCTAAGCTGAATTCCTGTAGGGACAAGTCTGAATATTCTTTGCTTCTCGTTTGAGGCAAAACGGGTCGGGACAATGCAATATTACCGTTTGAGTCGGCAATCCGCTTGAACGGAACGGGGTGTTACAAATAGTACGTTCTGACTGCCCATCTGTCTGCGGGTGATAAGATGTACTGAACTTCAGACGAGTTTCAAGACTCTCTTGCATGCTCCTCCAAAAGTACGATGTAAAGCACGAATCCCTGTCTGATACAATACTGACTGGTATGCCGTGCAATCTCACAATTTACCTCATATATAAGTCAGCCAAAGCTTTTGTAAATTGGCCAACTCTAAAAGGCAAGAAATGGGCTGACTTGGTGAGTCGGTCCACTATTACCCATACCGCATCTCTTCCACTTGGACTCTTTGGAAAACCCGTGACGAAGTCCATAGTGATGTGCTCTCACTTCCACTATGGAATCGGAAGTGGTTGCAATAACCCTGCTGTTCTCTGGTGCTCCGCCTTTACTTGCTGACATACCAAACATTTAGCTACAAAGCGAGCTATCTCTCTTTTCATTCCATGCTACCAAAAGTGCTGTCATAAATCACGATACATCTTGGTGCCTCTAGGATGAATAAAATATATCGAACTATGAGCTTCTGTCATCAGCTCCTATCGAATCTCTCCATTTGGAACATAAAGACGATCACCATATCCTAATGTCCTATCATCATGGATGTGCAGTCCTGTCTGCTCTCCGGCCTCTGTCCTTTCCTTTAATCTTCTGAATCTGGCATTTGTAGGCAATGCTGCCTTGATTCTCTCTAATAGTGATGATTGTACTTGCAAGTTGGCTAATGTCCCGTCTGCTCTGGGTAATATCACTTCAATGCCAAGACCTTGCAAGTCCTTCAATAATTCCCTCTGTGACGTCAAGAAATAAGTTGCTGGCTTCCGGCTTAACGCGTCTGCTACAACGTTAGCCTTGCCTGGGTGATAATGTAGCTCTATCTCAAAATCTTTCATCAATTTGAGCCATCGACGTTGCCTCATATTTAACTCCTTCTGCATGAAGACATACTTGAGGCTTTTGTGGTATGTATAGATTTTCACTCGTTCCCCATATAAGTAATGTCTCCATAGCTTCAGAGCAAATACAACGGCTGCAAGTTCCAAGGCATGAGTTGGATAATTCTTCTCATGTACTCGTAACTGTCTAGATGCATATGCAATCACCTTGCCATACTGCATTAATATGCATCCCAAACCTTTCCCTGATGTGTCACTGTAGATCACATAGCCTCCTAATCCTGAGGGAATAGTCAATATTGGTGCTGAAGCCAGTCGCTTCTTCAACTCCTCGAAAGCGGCTTGACACTCGTTGGTCCATATGAACTCTTGATTTTTGCAAGTCAACCGAGTCATAGGTGTTGCTATCCTTGAGAAGTTCTCCACGAATCGTCGGTAATATCCCACAAGTCCAAGAAAACTTCTCACCTCTGCTGCTGATTTAGGAACATGCCATGTCTCGACTGCCGAGATCTTTTCTGGATCAACAGAAATACCATTTCCTGTAACAAAATGTCCAAGAAATGAGACTTTGTCCAAGAAGAACTCATATTTACTGAGCTTTGCATATAAGTGCTCTCTCCTCAAGGTCTTTAGAACAATCCACAGGTGCTTCTCGTGCTCATCGTGGCTCTTTGAATAGACAAGTATATCATCTATGAAGACGACCACGAACTGGTCCAAATACTGATGGAAGACTCGATTCATTAAGTCCATAAAGATAGCTGGAGCATTGGTCAATCCAAATGGCATGACCAGAAACTCGTAGTGCCCATATCTTGTCCGGAATGTGGTCTTTGGGATGTCCTCCTTCCGTTCCTTCACCTGGTGATATCCCGATCTCAAATCTATCTTTGAGAATACCTTGGCTCCACTGAGCTGATCAAATAAGTCATCAATGTGTGGCAATGGATATTTATTCTTCATAGTCACTGTATTTAAGGCTCTATAGTTAATGCACATATGCACTGACCCATCCTTCTTTAGTACAAACAACACTGGTGCTCCCCAGGGTGATGCACTTGGTCGGATGAAATATTTCTCTTCTAGTTCTTTCAATTGTGTCTTCAGTTCATCCATCTCCTTCTTTGCCAGTCTATAAATATGTGATGCTATGGGTGCTGCTCTCGGTATCAATTCAATCGAAAACTCTACGTCTCTGTCTGGGGGTAGGCCTGGCAATTCTTCTAGAAAGATGTCTTAGAATTCTAAAATAATAGGATGATAGACAACATCATCCATTTTGAGCTGCATACCATCAAGAATTTCTATGGATCCTCGTGCAAACTCAAGTTCAGGCGGGCCTGGTACCTTGAAAAGAATGCTTCCTCCAAAGCAATCGAAGAAAGCGTGGTACTTGCTCAGCCAGTCCATTCCCAGCACAATATCAAAAGTCGACATAGGAAGGACTAAGAGTCGGGCATTTATCTCTCTGTCACGTATCACTATAGGACACGATCTACAAATTCTACTAACAGATACAACTCCTCCTCCGGTAAGAATTCTAACACAACTAGATAGAGGTGTGGAGGCAATATTGTGTTTGGCAATAAAACTAGATGATATGAATGAGTGGGTGGCTCCCGTATCAAACAAGGTCACAGCAGGAAAAGTAAAAGCAAGAGTGATACCTGCTATGACATCAATCTCCTGATTCATGTCATCCACTTTCATTGCAAAAGCTTGTCCGTTCCTCTGTGGTTGTTCCTGTCTGGCCCTCGCGAATTGATCCTCCTGTGCAGGTAGCGGTGGTCCTCACTGAAATCCCCCTGCTGCTGGAGGTCGAGGTGCTCCTGGTCTCATCATTTGCTGAGCTGGCTTTGGTGCTAGAAGCGCTAGCCTCTGTGCTGGCGATGGAAGTGTTAATGCTTGTTGCATAGGACAGTCTTTTATTATATGCTGTCCAGAACCACATCTCATACATTATCCTAAGCGAGTTCGACAGTCCCTCATAATATGTCCGCGTTTCCCACAATAATGGCAGTGGGGCTTCTTTGGGATCTGGTACGGTCCTGCTCTGTGCTGGTACTGCTGTTGCTGAGCTAAAGGACGTTTGATAGGTCCTCCTTGTTGTGTTCTTGCTGGTCCTTGTTGTATCCTTGCCGGTCCTTTTTGTGTCCTCAACTGACCTCATTTTCCTCTGCTGATGGTTTCTTGTAATCTGGCTTATGTTAGTAACTCGGCATAAGAGATCCGGGACTGTGAGCTTGTGTAATATTGGAGCTCCTGAGTCAGTCCGTGATGAAACCTCTTAGCCTTGGCCAGGTCATCTGGTATCAGGGCAGCACCATATTTACTGAGGCCACTAAACTCGGCATCATACTCGTCCACTGTTCTGTTCCCCTGCTCCAGGTGGAGAAAATGATCGTACAATGCATCTCTGACGGTATCCGGAAAGTACTTCCTTTCAAAGCACTCCAAGAACTGCTCCTAAGTCTGGTATGTACCCAACTGGCGCTCTATGGATTCCCACCAGTGATGAGCATTACCATCTAGAAGCGTCCTTACACCTGTCATCCTTAGGTCTGCAGGTAGCTGTGATGCCTCTAAACAGCGGTAATAAATCACAGATACTTCGAAGGTAAGACCTCCTCAGTCTGGTAAGTAACGTCAGGTCCAGGTCCGTACTCATACGGATACTCCTGCTCGTCTATATCTGGAAAGGGACCAGGTCCTCAGAGGGACGTAACAAGATACATAATAATATGCCAATAAAGTACTGAAAAGTAAACATCCAATGGGTCGCCAAGTAGTATAGGGGTTATCATGACAGCGTATCTCCGGTGGAGCGTACGGGTTACATAAAAAGGAAAGTGCAAAGGAGCCCAATTATCTTACTTGTTATTCTCCCCATCCCATGCTCTAATCATGCCACATCTATGACACGATAAAATCTCTAAATAACTGCCAGGTCTACTAGCATACAAAATTTCTATCAGCAGTTATCCCTATCCATCGTACGACCTATACGTACCAGTGGCCAGCCGAATACGCAAGTCCGTGTTCTACATGTGACTCACAGTCGTGTAAGAATGGTGTCATGGCCAATGAAACATAAAATGCCTCATGATAATGGGGTGGTCTCATAAAGTAGGTCCAATGCATATACATAAATAAAAACAGAATACAACGACACCATCGTTGCACCCAAGTTTCCTTGGACGCACAATTTATATAGCAGTTAAATAAATGAACTAAATAAGCAGAAATAAAATATGCATGCATCATATAGAATGTAAATAATAGTACAATGGCAAGGTATACTTGCCGGGCAAGAATTCTGTATAGTGCAAGCATCCAAAACGGTGTTAAGTTTGGTGGAAGAATTGGAGTTAGGGTTTGGGGTGTACTGCATGGGATATATGTAGGAAAAGAGGTTGGTTCCGTGGGGCTATTTTAGTGGTTTCAAAAACCACTGTTGCTGCTGTTTCTTTCTTTTTTTGTTTTGGTTTTGGGTTTGGGAGAGTTTAGTAATATAATAGAGATAAAGATGCGGTAGAATGAGTCGGCTCACACGCGCGGAGAAGGGAAAGAAAAGTTGATTTTTGCTGCTGCTGTTGTTGATATTTTTTTCTTCTCCTAACGGGTCGGAGTAGGGGCTAAACAGGTAGTGGTTTTAGGATTCAATAGGACTTATATTTGTGTATACCATTAAGCTAGCAACAGTCCAAAGGGTCCAAAGGGTCTCCTTCATAGAATAAATTAGGAAAATTTTATAATGGCTCAATAAATCCCCTAGATGCACAAATACCTTAAATAAAAATTAAATAAAAATTTATTCCCTCTATTTAGCTCATAACTACTATAAATTAAATAATTAATTAATAAAAAAATTAATACGGTTTTCAGAATTAGGTGACATGGACAGCCAGAGGTGCCTTCGGACAGGCACCAGACTCCGCACCAGGCAAGTCATGAGGACCAGAGGACCGCAAGATAGGAGGAGCAACAGTTGCCTCCACCACCTCCATTTTCTCCACAGATGCCATATATGCCTTTTCCAACAGGGAAACCCATGGACGGGCCGCAGATGTTTCAGATGGTCTACGCTATGATGCAGGCCCAGCAGCGCTAGGTTGAAACCTTGAGGGAGAGTATTGTGATGGCCTTGGGACATGCATCACCACCAGCTCGCCAGTCGATGATGGGGTCTGTCATAGACTTTTATCGTATGATACCACTTCCCTTCTCTGGCACGGAAGAGCCGACGGAGGTTCATGTATGGCTTACCAGCATTCAACACCAGCTGGAGGCCGCCAATCTCCTGAGGCATAGATGGATGATTGCAGTCATGATGCAGCTTACCGGCAACGCTCATCACTGGTGGCTCTCAGAGGAGGAGCGTTTAGGGTCCGATCGGATCACATGGAAGGAGTTCTCTAGGCTCTTCCAGGAGATGTATATACCTTCCACTGCCAGAGCATAACTTCGGAATAGGTTCCAGAACCTCAGGCAGGGTAGTTTGACCATAGAGGAATACAATGTTGAGTTCCTCCGTTTGAGCTTATTGGTACCATACTTAATCCCGACCGAGGAGGAGAAGGCCGAGAAGTTCTATGAAGGCCTGAGTTTCGAGACACAGAGATTTATTGGGTCTATAGCCCCTACCTCATACTCCAAGATTTTATTAGCAACTCGACGCCAGGACCGCATCAACAAGATGGAGGCCAGTCTGAAGCACTCTTGTGCATCGTCATTATCAGTTTGAGCTCCGCAGGGAGAACTTGCGTAACATCCCCTGGTACCGTAGCAGCAGAGATCAGCACCCCTGCAGGGACCCGTGATTCCTACATGCCATTACTGCGTCAAGAGGTGACATTTATTGAGGGACTATCGACGGAGGCTGGGAGTATGCCTGAGATGTGGGTTGGACCAACATGCAGTCCGGGATTGCCCAGACCAGAGGGCTCCAGTACAAATGGTTTATCGACCAGCCTTGCCAGCACCGAGGCCTTATCAGCAGTATCCCGGACCGAGGCCGCCCTACGCAGGAGCTGGGGTACTGCGACCACCAACACCAGGAGAAAATCAGAGGAGGCCACCCTTGGCCACATAGGCAGTTCGATTCCAGCAAGCTCGACAGCAGTCGAGGGCACCAGCACCAGGACATGGTCAGGCCCATGCGATGACCATTGAGGAGGCGGAGACAGCCGAAGAAGTGATCACAGGTACTAACTTAGTAGCTTTATTACCAGCAGTAGTATTATTTGATTCTGGTGCCACACACTCTTTCATAACTGCTAGTTTTGTGGCCACACATAGAATAACAACTGCATCCCTTCCGAAGATTAAGAGAATTCTTACGGGAGGTGGAATAGTACCAGTTAGCGACACTTGTAGATCTTGTTCAGTAGTTGTTTGCGGGCGAAAGATGTGTGCCCGATTTCTGGTCTTCTCCATGTCGGACTATGATATTGTCCTAGGCATGGATTGGTTGAGCCAAACCATGCAACGCTAGATTGTCGACGTGGTTGCGTTATATTTAGACCACTAAATCACCCTGAGTTTGAGTTTCTTCGGAGAGCCCGAGAGCATGGTGTCCAACTTACCTTAGCGACACACATTGTAGAAGGTGAACCGGTGTACCCTCACTTTATATCAGAGTTTGAAGACATATTTCCAGAGGATCTTTCAGGCCTGCCACCTGACAGAGAGATAGAGTTCACTATATAGTTGACTCTCGGAGTCGAGCTAGTTACTTCCTCCGTCTACAGACTAGTACCGAAGGAGTTGGTCGAGTTGAAGGTCCAAGTAGATGATATCTTAGACAAGGGTTTCATTTGGGCTAGTATTTCTCCATGGGGAGCACCCATCTTATTTGTGCCGAAGAAGGATGGGACGGTACGTTTGTGTATCGATTACAAGCGGTTAAATGTTGTAACATTAAAGAACAAGTAACCTTTACCGCACATCGATAATTTATTTGATCAGCTAAGTGGCGCATGTGTATTCTCGAAGATCGATCTCAGATTCGGCTATCATCAGATCAAGGTACGAAGGGAGGACATTCCGAAGACAGCTTTTCGGACGAAGTACGGGCACTATGAGTTTCTAGTTATGCCATTTGGTTTAACCAAGGCACCAGCAGTATTTATGAGCCTGATGAACAAGATTTACCACCAGTACTTAGATAAGTTTATGGTGGTATTTATCGATAACATCTTGGTATATTCAAGATCTAGGAGGAGCACGAAGGGCATCTCAGGATCGTGTTGGAGATGCTGAGGTGGAAGAGGCTGTATGCCAAGCTCAGCAAATGTGAGTTCTGCTTGGATAGAATACCATTCCTGGGACACATAATCACCGGAGATGGACTATCAGTTGACCCAGAGAAGATCGCTGCAGTGGAGACATAGCCTACCCCTACATCAGTTACGGAGATTAGGAGTTTTCTCGGACTTGTCGGATATTATCGGAGGTTCGTAGAAAACTTCTTGAGGATCACTGCGCCTATGACGTGGCTGACGCATAAAGGTGAGGAGTTTATCTATATTGAGGAGTGTCAGACGACTTTTGATGAGATGAAGAAGCGTTTGACATCAGCACCGATTTTGACACTTCCTTCGGGATCAGTAGGATTTGTAGAGTATAATAATGCATCCGGGGGCAGATTAGGATGTGTACTGATGCAGCACAACAAGGTGATAGCCTACGTATCGAGATAGCTGAAAGTTCATGAGAAGAACTATCCGACGCACGATCTAGAGCTAGTTACAGTGATATTTGCACTAAAGCTATGGCGGCACTACCTTTATGGAGAGCGGGTTTAGATTTACACAGATCACAAAATTTTGAAGTATGTCTACACTCAGAAGGAGCTCAACATGAGACAAATACGATGGCTAGAGTTGATGACAGACTATGATATAGAGTTGCAGTACCACCCTGGCAAGGCAAATGTAGTAGCAGATGCCTTAAGCAGGAAGCCCATGGCATACTTTTTGATGACTCAGCAGCATTTGTTAGAGGATCTTCGGGAGCTCGTGTCATGCCCCAGTCCCAAAATCTTTGGGACCAGACACGTGGCAATGGCCAGCTGGTACGACTCCGTAGGGCTTTCCAATTTAATGGACCCGACGAAGTGCACTTACGCTGTCCATGGTCAAGTGATCCAAGTAATAATCTATTTCTAACATACAACAACTAAATCTAAATCTCAATCCAGGGTAAGTAAATCTCAAGAAAGAACGATACGCATCATCAGTCTGCAGCCCAATAATACATTCGTTCGAATAGACCAGAAGAACAACATAGGTCTATAAACACTAGGCTATAAAAGCAGAATAAAATGGAAAGTAATGCATGACTGAAATAGCTGGAAATATAAATATACCTGCAATAACGTCCACACTCTACTGGATCAAATATCCTGCAACTGCACAAACAACCTGGAAGGGATCCAGGTCCTCAGAGGGACGTTACAAGATACAAAAATGTATGCCATAAAGTAAATACTGAATAAATAAAAGGGGTGTGCAAACCATCTAAGTGAATGCAAATTTGAGGACAACTTAGTGCGTAGGAAAAGTGTAGGCTAGACATATACTGACATAATTTGCCAATCGTCGTGACTGACTAGTATATGCTACATATGCCCCCAGAACATGGGCACTCTGCAATTGTCCATCTCCGAGGAGCATGGTATCTGAAATAGTATAACGTCCAACGTTCTTTAGAGTGTGGTATCTGCAATATATATATATATATATATATATATATATATATATATATATATATATATATATATATATAAACGTCCGTATCACTCCGTCGAGTGTGGTATCTGTATAAAGGAGGTGGGTATCCCATACGCCTACTAGTCGTCCTCCCCGCCCAATGTAGATATACAAGTCGTGAACACGACATGGACATCTCGTACTATGATGCAAGTCTCTATAGAAATAAACAACTAGCTAAATACCGTTACACGTGTTGCTCACACTGATGGCCAGTCGCGCATGAGGCACGCGTCCCTACATGAACTCACTCTGTGACGTGTAATGATATGTGTCAAGGCCTGGGAGTCATACCAATAACTCCACAACTTTATGTGGGTCTACTAGACTCTACGTCAGACACAAGTTCTAACGTCAATGCCTTCGTTGACTGCACCCGAGTCTTCTCGGACGTGCACATTTATATAATATTAAAATAAATAAATATGTAACTAAAAATAACTGAATTTAAACAGTACAACAAGGCAAGGTATACTTGCCTACGTCCTCAAGCTGTGAGTGACAAAAACATGTTCCCGCAGTTGTGTCTGAATGGTCCTGTGACCTTGGATCACTAACTGCGTCGTAGGTGCACTCTGTTAAGACGTACACGAGTCGTGAATTTATAATTTAATAATTTAATATTATGCAAGTATACGTATATATTTATATACTCATAATATATTTTAGTACATAAAGCATATATATATATATATATATTTATAGTTATATATAATACATATATACTTATATAATATATATATGTCATATGCATGAAAGTATAAATATAATACATATATTCATAATACATAATAATAATAATATTTATACACATATATATATAAATATATTCATACTTATATAATACATATTTTATATATATATATATATATATATATATATATATATATAATATACATAGTATAATACACATATATACATATACATATATATGTATATAGATAATAGTATACATAGTAGTACTTATATATATATATATATATATATATATATATATATATATATATATATATATATATATATATATATATATATATATATATATATATATATATATATATATATATATATATATATATATATATATGTAATAGTATATATATACATAATAATAATATATTATATATATATATACTTACTATATATATATTGTATACATATACATAATTCATATAAATATATATATAATAATAATAATATTACACACACACACACACATATATATATATATATTATATACTTTTTATATAAATACATAATATATATACATATTATATAATAATAAATTATACTTATACATATATATATATATATATATATAATAGTATAAATAAATATAAAATACTTATATATATATATATATATATATATATATATATATATATATATATATATATATATATATATATATATATATATATATAATAGTATATATATATATACATAATATAATATAATATATATATACTATATATATACTTATTATATAAATACATAGTATATACATATAATTATATAATATATAACATATATACATATATATATATAATTATTTATATAATAATAGTATATATACTTATATACATAATAGTATTTATATTTATATGCATACTATTTAATATACTATAATAAGTATATTAAATATACTTATTATATATTATATATACTGAATATATATTATATATATACATATAATTATATAATACATAGTATAAATACATATATAAGTATATATATATATATATATATATATATATATATATATATATATATATATATATATATATATATATATATATACCTGTGTCAAGGTGGGGGAGCGTGTCCGGGGTTGTCATCGCCGGCGGGGGGGCGGAGCTCAGCGGGGGGGGGGGGGTCGGAGGTCAGCCGCAGCAACAGCAGCAGTAGCAGTAGCAGCTGCGGCAGCTGCAGCGACGGCTGGGGTGGCGGTGGCGGCGGCTCAGGGTGGCAGGGAGGTGGTGGAGGTGATGGGGGTGGCGGTCCAGGGGGTGACGGTGGCTCATGGTGGTGGTGGTGAGGGTGAGGGGGAGTCGGGGGGGTGGTGCTGATGGTGTGGGTGATGGTGGAGTCAGGGCTGTGGGGGGTTGGTGGCGGTGGCTGTGACGGCCAGGGGTGGCGGCGATGGCGGGGTCGGTGGAGGAGAGGGTGACAGCGGTGGTAGTGGGGGTGGTGGTGGTCTGTGGTGGCGGTGGTGAGGGAGGTCGGGGTGAGTGAGAGGGTGGTGGTGCGGGCTGTGGGTGATGATGGTGTGGGTGGTGTTGGCGGCGGGTGGCGGTGGCTATGGCGGTGGTCCGGTGGCCGAGGGGGGCTGAGGGAAGGTCAGAGCAGGGGGGAGTGGTGGTCGGAGGTGGAAGAGGGTTGGAGGAGAAAGGGTGAAGGGGGGTTTAAATAGAGTTTGTAAAGGGTTAGGGTTTATTTGGTTTAGGTGTGAACATGTAAGAAGGGTTGTAGGCCACATTAATGCATGGTAATACATTGAATTTAGACCCTATTTGGAATAGAGGGTGGAGAATCACCCATGTGTCCCCTCCAATGGGAGGTGGACACCTCACACATCCCATTTTACATATAAAATCCTGAAATTTCACAATTTGCACAAGAGCCCTAATAAATTAGAAAATTGTATAATTACGAATTTGTTTGAGAAAAATATCTCATTCCTGAGGGCGACGTAATGTACAAAAATGAGGGGTGGTATTTAGTAAGGGTGTTGAGGGTGTGAGGGTGAGTCTGGGTAGGAGCTGGGTCTAGTTTTGGGCGATGCTGGTCACCGTATTAATTTAATTAGAAATTAATACGCACGGTATTTTTTAATTAATTAAAAATATGCAGGGTCAGAATTTAGTGAAGTGCAAGTATCATAGACGTAATATACTTAAAATAGAATAATAACATAATTTGGTTTGGACAAAACGGGTTCCAGTTGGGTCTCTAATTTCGATTGGAACGGACAAGGGTACAGGTTTGGAAATTAATTAGATTTTAGCACGGACGTTTGTAACGATATTTGTGCGACTAAAACGAGGCTTATGACAGAGTATTTGTGAGTTACACAAAGTTTAGAATAGTTGTCTGGCATGTCTAGGAGAAGTATGTGAACTTTGTTTGAGGATAACAATCAGTGTAGTGCTCTAAATATTGATGTAATGGTAAGGTGCACTAAGTAATATAAATATTGCACGAAAATTATAAAACACTGTGTATTAATTCTAGCTTGCTCCAAATTAACCCTAATCTTTTCATCTAAGCTAATTAGGCCTAAATTTTGGTCGAGGGATTTTACAGCTCGGAATAGAGCTTGTATTGCCAGGCAGGGATGGACAGATAGCCAATCTAGAGGTTTAGTCTACTTTGGTTGAGAGGTTCAAGGCAGCCCTACCTACATATGCGAGATTCCAACGACTGTGAGAGAGGACAAAGGCCGAATTACAGATGGGACTCCAGATTCATGAAGGTGGAACATTGAGGTATGGAGATCGCCTATACGTTCCGAGTGGCAAGCTACGCCAGGAGTTGATGACCGAGGCTCATAGCTCGATTTATTCTATTCATCCCGGGGGTACGAAGATGTACCAAGATTTGAGACAACACTATCGGTGGCATGGGATGAAGAGGAAGATTACAAGATTCATGGCGAGATGTTTGGTCTGTCAGCAAGTCAAGACCGAATATCAGAGGACTACAGGACTATTGCAGTCGCTTTCCATTCCCGAGCAAAAGTAGGAGCACATTACCATGGACTTCTTCACGGGATTTCCGAGGAGCCCTACCGGGAAGGATGCAGTCTGGGTTATCGTGGACCGACTCACAAAGTTTGCACATTTATTGTCCTTCAGAGTTGGGCAGTCAATGGAGATATTAGCTGACATGTATACAAGGCAGATAGTACGACTACATAGAGTGCCTGTCAGCATTGTATCGGATCGTGATTCCAGATTCATATCATATTTTGGCGAAGTATGCAGGAGAGTCTAGAAACTCGCCTCAAGTTTAGTACTCTATATCATCCACAGACTGATGGTCAGTCAGAGCGCACAATTCAGATACTAGAGGATATGTTGAGAGCGTGCATGATCGACTTTAGAGGATCTTGGGGGGACCATCTACACTTGGTGGAATTCTCCTACAACAATAGCTACCAAGCCAGCATACATATGGCACCTTATGAGGCACTGTACGACAGAAAGTGTAGGTCACCGGTATATTGGAGTGACGTGGGAGAGTGTCATATACTTGGTCCAGAGTTGGTGACACAAACAACGGAGAAAGTAAAGCAGATTTAGGGCAACCTGCACGCAACACAGGACAGACAGAAGCATTGGGCAGATGCGTACCACAGACCTTTGGAGTTCAAGGAAGGTGACCATATATTTTTAAAGATATCGCCCACTCGTGGTACTATCAGATTCGGGGGCAGAGGCAAGCTGAGTCTGAGGTACATCAGACCTTTTGATATCTTGGAGCGAGTTGGCGAAGTGGATTATCGTCTTGCATTGCCTCCATTATTAGAATAAGTGCATGACATATTTTACGTATCACAGTTGAGGAGATACGTGGAAGACCCTAGCTACGTGCTCGATCATTCAGAGATTACAGTCGGGCCCAGTTTATCATATGCAGAGCAGCCAGTAGGGATACTCGATCGTAGTGAGAAGATTTTGAGGGGACAGACTATTCGACTGGTCAGGGTTGCATGGAAGCATTATTCGCCAGGCGAGTCTACCTGGGAGCACGAGGATTCCATTCGGCAGTATTTTCCATATTTATTTGAGGACCGAGATACGAGTTTTCGTACTGTATTCGATTACCTGTTTATTTTTTAAATTCTCGTAACTCTCATTCGTGCTTTACTTTTAATTTTGGGGACGAAATCCTTCTAAGTTGGGAAGAATGTAAACCTTTCTTAAATTATTATTTTAGGTAGACTATATAGGGTTAGAAATTTTGGTTTAGCATCAGAGTGTTTAAGGTTTAGAAATTAGGCTATGTTGACTAGTTTTTAATTTAAATCCTAGGTGCACCCTACCGTTGCTATAATATTTGGAGCCCAAGAATAGCCCTTAATTTTCAACAAATTATTGTACTATTTATCTGACAAGTCAACCTAGGCGCTGGACATTTCCTTCACTCACAAACACACTCCCTTGTGCTCTAATTTAATTACAAAACTTTCCAGTCCCAAAATTAATTCTTTAATCCTATGTCGCGTACCTTTGTCGTTGCCATCAATTTGGGGACACAAACTTAACCCGTTTCGCCGAACCAATTATAGGGGCCAAGACTGACATCAAGCCTACACCGTTCATGACCTTCGTGTCACTCCTAATTGAGATCCCATGTGCCCTCATTTAATTTAAGAGCACATGACACTTTATTTAATTAAATTGGGGACACCAACTTAAACTAATCCTAACTTAACCCCAATTTAACCCAACAACCCTTTCATGAAGCCCATGCAAAACACACAAAACTCTCTCACCCTACATAACACCAAACACCATTTTTCACACCAAATTCCTATCACTTTTCCTTCATGTGCAAATATCCAAAAGTTAAGGGGTTTATTTGCAAATAGGATGCTAGGTGTCACCACCCTATTGGTCAAGGCCAATAAAGAACCCCCTTCCTCTCATGGACCAGTCAAATTACTCTCTTTCTCCCCATTTATTTTGAACACTTTCTTCATGATGAATTAAGGCCCTTGATTCAAAAGGCAAGATCATCACCACCACACAATCTCCTATAAAATCACTCATCTTCACACGTTTCCCAATGAGCCGACCCTAATCCCTGGAAGCCTAGGAAACCCCCCTCTCTTTCTCCTCCCTCTTTCCTCCTTCAGCCCAAGCTCTTCTCCTCCTTCACTTCTATTTCTTCTCCTTCCCACTTCTTCTTCTTCTTCACTTCTTCTTCTTCTTCTTCTTCTTCTTTAACCCAACTAGCCTCCACCCGCTGCACCGGCCGAGCATTACTGCTACTCCACCCGCTTCTACTCCGGCCGAGTCTCACCGCAGCACCACCCGCGCTGCCATCCCTGCAACTGACCTCCTCCAGCAGCCTTCACCCGCAGCAGCACCGCCACCCGCAACCTACCTCCACCCTCAACCACGTCCACCCGCATCCAGCACCACCCTCGGCCACCTTACAACTGCTACTTTTACTACGTTCCCTCGACCCTCCTTCACACAACTCCGGCCAAGTGCACACTCGCTGTCATGCCCCAGTCCAAAATATCGAGGGACTAGCCACGTGGCAATGACTAGCAGCACACTCTAATAGGCAAACCCAATTTAATGGACCCATCAAGGTGTACTTAAGTTATAACACAAAATAAAGTCTACTAAATATATCACAATCTAATCTCATCCATGGAAGATAAATATGATCAATATCAGCAAAATCAAATATAATTATCATCAAGTCACAATAAAGTAAATCGGGGAATAATCCGATAATAAGTCTGATACACTGGTTCAACAGACCAGAAACAAAAGAGTCTAATAAAAGAAAATACTGAGTATATATAACAGATACTCAGGGCCATCACCTCGTCCTCGGAAATCAGTTCAGCTCCAGTGTTTGCTCCTGCTTCTGTTCCTGTCCCGTATACCTCGGGATATAATTCCTCTGCTAAACCTGGGGACATAATCCGAAATCCAGGTCCTCAGGGGACATAGCAAGGTACAAAATAACACAAGCCAAAATAAATGCAGTGCAATAGTAAACGAAACAATAGGGTAAACTATGTAACCATCTATATGAAATGCAAGTGAGAGCATCACTAGTACTCAGGATAAGACCGCTATAAGCTCTGTGTCGGTGAGCCGGTAGCAGTAATATCACGTAATGTGCCTAGCTCTGATGTAGAGTCTACGGCCTCACAATAATAAATACATCCCATAGCCTGTGTGTCTCTCCCCACCCAATATAATCACACGTCTCATGTCCACAACGTCTCACATCCATGTCACGTAAGATCATAACTAATGCAGCAAGTCATATGATAGCTATGAATATAATATCTATGTCACAAATCTTGTAACCTATACAGAATCACCATGAATATCTCAGGAAGATTCTGTCTCATGAATAGTATCAGGTGTCCTGGGTATGACGTACTTGATGATGCAAGCACGATAATGTAAAGGGTCTCGATATCCATCTCTAGGTGACGTTACACAACGTCGCGTACGGTATTGATACCCGAATATTATTCGGACGTTAAGTAATATCACACGATCCTAGGTTGAACAAATACAACATATAAATAAGTCAAGGAATATTATGAACCAAAATACTGCAAGTATGGCAAGGTACATTTGCCTGGGGTTTGGATACCAACACCTATTCCGGTATCAGCAGAATTTGCAGGTACTCCTCCGAAAGCTATAATAAACATTACCATCAGGTTCAGAAGATATCAAATAGCTAGAATTGCCTATCCTTGAGTCCAGTTTGGACACAGGGGCAAAAGTGACAGTTTCTGGTCAAAGCGGGGTCCACATGTGGCCACTTTGCACCGAGAAATATGCCAGAGACAATATTCTCTAAATTCATCAAACTTAGTGTCTACGAGTCCAGAACGATGATACGAACCAAACGGAATTTCCCGAACTGGATTCCAATGAGCCGATCACAAAATCGCCCGTCAAGTGGAGCCGTGGGGCCCACGATACACGATTTTGTCAATGTTCTCAGAATCGAACCAAACTTAGGTCACAGGACCAACGTATTGCTACGAGTCCGATGGCATAAGTTTTATTTCGATACGACGTGTGTACACTAAGTTACAACGAGTTCCAAAATAGGGCCGATACTGGGTGTTGTCGACGGATACGCGTTGATTCTGGTGTGCACGTACATCCAAATCAACTTTCGCAGAATCTCACACGTCCGTATTAACGGTGCGCACCTTTTGGTGAAGTCCGCGCACGACCAAGTCATTCCGTTTAGCGGGGCACACCCAGTTCCGAGGAAAAATAGGGTAATTATTTTCCTGATTTTGGGTCACAGTTTGCGACCGCCACAGGACGTGATACCCCAAACAAATTATACGGTTATCGAGAGGGTCATGCAGTCTACGCGTTACAGTAGACGGAACAGAAAATGGGACAGCAAGGAGAGAGAAATAGTCACCTGAACAGGGCTCCGAAGATGACTGTAAATACTCGTTTCCACGAGGCGGCGCGACACGGAGCGATGGCTAGGGCACGACGGAGGCGGCTAGGGCACGGCGGAGGCGGCTGCTCGTCTCGGTGGTGGGGTCGTCGGGTTCGCCGGAGTTGGGGTGGCCAGCTGCTAGGTCATCGGAGGAAGAAGGTGGCGGTGGCAGTGGCTTACAGTGGTGGTGGCAGAGGAGGAAGGCGGTGGCGGTGTTGGTGAACGGGGGTTTATTTATAGGGGTGGCCGACGGTTGGGGGAGGGGGACCGTCGCCCGGTGAGGAGGCCGAGAGGCGCCGGCGATTAAAGTCATGATGGCGGAGTTGAATCGACATGGTCGGGGGTTTACATTTAGTTACTGTAGCTTAATGATTCAGGTCGGGTTGTGGGATTCGGATCCGACCCGATCCGATATGCAATGGGTTTGGATGGGTCAGCGGGTCGGGTCGGCTAACGGGTCTGGATCCGACCCGCTAGGGTTTGTTTGAGTCAGGGTTTGGTTCGGTTCAGGATTGGTCCGATTCATAAATTGGGTTAAACCGGTTGGTTCATGTTGGTTTAATTGGGTTTAATAAATAACTTAGTTTTTAGGTCTTTAAAAATAGTTCTGGGGTCCAATAAATTTCAGAAAAATTACCCTATGTCTAATATTTTATTTTACACCCAAAAATATTATTTTTATAATATTATAATATTTATTAAAATCATTTAAAATTATTTAATTCAAAAGAACATTTATTTTAATTATTTAAAAATAGCAGAAAATTTCCAAAAATTCTGAAAATTTATTTTTAAATCCTGAAAAATCTGGAGGTTTACACTCGCACCTCCACCTCCATGGCCAGCTCTACCCTCGGCCACCACCTCCACAATCAGCACCATCGCACCCATCACCTCTCATTCACCTACACCCGCCATCATCACCAACACCCCCGTACGACCACCTCCACGGCCAGCACCACCACCTCCACGACCAACTTTACCACCCCCTCAACCACCACCTCGAGCAATGCCTCCTTCACACAGTCGAGCACCCCCACCACCTCGGTCGATACGCGCACCGCCTGCGGTCGACGCCATCCTTGATCGAAGCAGCAGCATCACCGCTGCCACCACCCGCAGCCACCGGGGTAACTCCTTACCTTTCTCATTTTTAGTGTAGTTATGTTGTTATGCTAAGAGAACCTAGTTAGGGTTAGGGTTTATGAATACTTCATGCATTTTTATGATGGATATTGAGGAGTAGGTATATAAATGTGAAATAGTGTTGTAATAATATAATGATGGTTATTTATTGAGGGCTTGATAATTAATAACAAATTTATTGAGGATGAGCATAGCTTGAACGACTAAAATCACCATGATAAATATTAAGGGATTGGAGATTTGGTTTGATGATGTTATACTGATTATGGATCGTATTTGATGCAACATTCCTTTAGTCAACTTGGGTCAACCATCTAGTTTAGTGTCTATGTGAGATATATGTAACTAAGACTGAAGCCTCTACTAGACGTATGTCACCTCTTATTTTAGAATAACATCGTGATAGTTTATTGATTAATCTTATATCTCGTCTCTTGGTACTTCGGGATCCGCGAACTTGGACGTTGTACCGGAGCCCAACCTTCAGCATCCGAATCCAGACAAGTGTACCTTGCCATCGTGTATCTCGATTTTCAGATTTTTATTTATTTATTCTATGCATTGTGCGCGCTTTGGATCAGAATCGTTACTTAGCGTTTGTGTCATAACCGGGTGCAGACGTTCGTTGGTAACGTATAGTAATGATTGATAGATATTTGTGACACCTTGATGTACCTACTTGGTTATATCAGAACCCTATGACACATTCAGACACCGTCATCGTGCCAGATTTCCTGTATCCTGATACTGTCAGTATGACCGGATTCTGGGATGACTTTAGGGTCATGATTGTTGATAGTTACTTCATTATGACAAGACTGTTAGATAGAGGTTCAGGTTCAACGAACATTCGTTGACCGCTTTGGGAGGGAAAGACAGTTACTAGACTTTGGGCTACTCTGCACGCACTATATATATGTATATGTCCTATTTATGTAGTGTTCCTGTATGCAGAGTCGTAGTATCACCCGTGTGACTCTGTGATCGGAACTACGGTACGTCCCGTGTGTCTCTGTGTTCGGAGCTATGATTTTATATTTGGACAGCCCACGCGTCTAACATTGTCTTCAAAGTTGTGTCTCACTTAGGTGGTTATGCTAGATTACACCGGCGTTGCACTTGTTTCTTTCTGTTATGATATGATATACTATTTTGTACCTTGTTAAGTCCCTCTGAGGACCTGGTTCCCTTTCAGGCTTAGACGAGGAGGACTACCCGGAGGAGTACGGACCGGGTGTATATCCAGGAGCAGGACCTGTTGCAGAGGACGAGATCCTTTCCGAGGACTTCGTTTGATCTCTGGTAATGACTTCACCCTGGGACGGTATTACTGTCTAGCTTTCAGATACCGTTCCTAGTTATCTTACTGCTTCCCTTTATTTCAGTATTTGTACTTGTCACGACCCACACCCGATGTAGGGATGCAAGTCGGAAACAACGTCCAGCCTACGTCGCAGAATCGGTGGTAGAATGCTGTCTGGGTAATCTATCTAGCATTATAATGAACCACCAACAATAATAAATATACTCAATCATATATCTAAAATGGAAATGAGCACGAAAGTGATAAATAATAGAATAGTCACATACAACTCATGAGTCTAAAATAATAACATCAATGAGTCTGAAAGAATACTAATAAATAAGCTGGAGACAAATCCAGTACAAAAGAATACTAAGAAGCTACAAGTCTCGGGTCATCTATCTCAGTTGAGATAAGTCCCTCCTGAGCCCGGGTCTCTGACTCTAAACCCACAACATCCTGAGGTCCATAATGTGTAGGTACCACTCCTCGGTGTCATATGGGAAAAATATATCCAGTCAGGAAAGGAGCAGAGTACATCTCTAACAGTAGTTCTAATCAATGATAAAAACTATGTAACGGTAAACATATGTGGATATGCAAGACACATAATAGATACAAGAGATACACAATAAGGAAATACTGAAAATAAATACAAGAATGAACAATATGTCAATGAACAATAATACTAATGGCTAAGTGAGTGAGTACTAGCTTTAACATGTGATCGACTTAAAAACTTGCACATGAATAATGGTTTGGTTAGTCATACGTGCGGTGTATGACCAACACTCGCAGGAAAATAATACTTGTAGAGGAAAGTATGATCACATATTTATACTAAAATACTCCACACCCCGACTGGTATAGTAGATACAACCATGGTATGCTATGGCACGGGATTCTCTAGGAAGGTAGCAAATCTCCTCGAGAATCAATGTCTGTATATGCACAAGATAATCAATAAAACAAGACTTACACAAGATACACCATATACAAGGAATAACATCTCATAACGAGATCCAGATATACCAATATGTGTAACCATCGTATCAAGAAATATGGATATCTACACTAAATACAATGAACATAGAGGATATCATAAATGAGAAACCATCAAAGAATGTACTCGGCTGAAGTCCAATGAATAGTCTCACAGATGTCTGATACGGTGCCTCGAAGACATAGATATGGAATATAACATCAATACAAGATTTCAAAAAAAGAAGTTAAACTAGTCAACTTCTAGGTCAACAAGTCATTTCTAAGTCAAAGGTCAAAATAGGTCAACTCTAAGTCAAACTGGTCAAACTATGTCAAACTAGGTCAAACTACCTATTTCTAGGTTGCATGAGTCTATCTCAAAGATGTTAGGTTCAAACACTATGAATCTAGGTCATAAAAGCTATATCTTAGGATACTAGGATACCGTATCTTAGGATACGCAAATAGGAGATAATACATATATCAAACAATATTATATATTAAATCCTATTTACCAAAAGCTATGTGGATACCTTGGTTTTGAACCAACTTGGTATCGCAACACTAAACCTCAATCTTGATACCCAAACCCAATACCTTGGTCATCCCCAAATACCTTAATACTTACATTGGTATCTCAAGGTAAAAGCCACAACTTCATATATATACTAACTACCCATAATAACTATATTTTAATAACCCACTACTAAAAGTATATTATACTAAAGTATAATAATAATTAGGAACTGTATACATATATACTAATACCTTGTATATATATATATATATATATATATATATATATATATATATATATATATATATATATTATTTATAAAATATACATAAATATTATATATATCGCAGAACTGTCACTAAAACTTTGTTGCCGTCGCTGAAGCTGATGTCGCTGAAGATGCTGCTGTGTTCTGTTGCGGTCACTGCTGCTGCCGTCGCTGAAGCGCTGCTGTTGCTGTAGCTGCTGCCGTTGTTATATGCTGCGGCTGTCGTTAATGCTGATGCTGTTGCTATTACTGCTGTTGTTGTTGCTATTGCTGCTGTTGTTCGTCGCTGAATCTGCTGTTGTTGTTGCTAAAAACCGCTGCTCCCTCTGTCTCACTCTTATATATATAACACATATATATATATACTAATATATATATAACTACCACTATATAAATATATGTACACTCCTCTAAATACATATATATGTATCCACAATAATACATATAACATAACATACACATATATAGTAACACACACACACACACACACACACACACACACACATATATATATATATATATATATATATATATATATATATATATATATATATATATATATATATATATATATATATATATATATTGGTATGATTATATATATACGTGTACGTATAAGTTATAGTTATATATATACACATATAAGTTATAGTTATAGTTATAGTTATATATATATATATATATATATATATATATATATATATATATATATATATATATATATATATATATGTGTGTGTGTGTAGAAGAATAGCTACTTAAATATATACACATAATACATATACACAACAATATATATATATATATATATATATATATATATATATATATATATATATATATATATATATATATATATATATATATATATACATACATATAATTACACATCACCATGACTAAGAAAAATTTAGAAATAGATCTAAAATAGAATGCACAACACATGGAGTGTATCACACCCGTATTCCACTAGATATAGGATACGCTTGTGACACGAGTCCACCACACATCCAAACGTACCTCGAAGGACACGAAAAAGTCTAATATATTATTTATGAACAATACGAAGAGTCAAACACAAATCTACATGTACGTGTCAAAATATGACATGCACAAAGTCCCGTGTCGGAGGAAAAACCCCAAATCAATACGTATCACCAAATTGTTGGGATACGACCTACACGTACCCAATTATGAATACGACACTAGCCCCAAACACACAAGCACATGCCAAATTAATCTATAGGACCAATTGGCACACACAACAAATGTCTATATCGGAATTCGCCCAAAATTGACACAAAAATACCATAACTTTCATAATAGGCCTCATATGAACACAAAATCAAATACTATGGGTAGCCTATGCATATGGGTTAATTTCTCATGGTTAAATCTCAGATTTAGAACCTAAATTAAGGAAAAAACTGAATTGTATCTATTGTAAGATGGATTCCCAATGAAACCTCAAAATGTGATAAAATTGGCCTCCAACTTGTAGATCCTTGCTCTTCTTTGTAGATTCTTGCTTCCTCCTTCTAGATCCTTGCTCCACTAGTCTCCAATGGTGATTTGTGAATGAATTGGGGTGAAATTTGGTAGAAAAATAATGTGGAATGAAGGAATTTGGTTGAGGAAAATTCTAGATCAAGTTTTCAAATAAAAATAGGAGAGATAAACTTTTTTCCTCTTTTTATATAGGCTGACCCCCTCTACCTCTTCCTCAAGTCACTATGTAATGTCCATTATACCCCTTGGGCCTTTCATAAAGAAATAATTAAGGAGATAAACTTCTAGTCTAATGGTTTAATTAAATTAATTATTCTCCTAATAAATGGACTTTATAATTGGGCTTAAATCTAACAATTAATACATATTGGTCCATGAGTCTAAACTAAACTAGTTAGGTCCATTAACAAAAGTCCAAAATAAATAACTAACATCTAACAACAATTAAATAATACAACAAATTATTATTTAACATACATAATATTTAATTAATTATAAAATTACTAAAATATCCTTTTCTAGAAAATGTGGTAGTGACAGTACTAGCGGGTTTGTTCTGTGACTCTACTCGTATTTGTATTATGATACTTTTTCTGTCTTATTTTCCTTCTGCACATTAGTAGTTATGATTTTTCTCTATGTGCTATATATTTCAGATGTCTGTGGATGAGATTTAGTTTCACTGTCTATGAGTTATATGCTGGATTTTATCATTGTACTTTACAACTTAGGTGCACTCCGTCAGGTCCATTAGATTGTGATGCCCGTCGAAGTGTACCCGCTGGCCATTGCCACGTGGCTCAATTCCTTATATTTGGAACTGGGGCGGGACAATAATGGTGTGTAAGGAACATTTTCTTTGAACTTACGTCCTATAATGATGCGTAAATTACTAATTACGGTTAATTAGAATTAAAAAAAAATTATATAAGTTTACGCACTATAATATGGTGTAAGTTACTATATTACGCCTAAAAATTATGCGTAAGTTATTAAATTATTATTATTTTTTAATCCACGATTATTTATTTTTAATCCATGATTAAATTAAATTAAATTAAATTAAATAGGTAATTAAAGGTTTACGCACATTTATAGGACGTAAGTTAGTAACTTACGTCCTAATTTTAGGCGTGAGTTTTTTTTTTTCTGTTTTTTAAAATTAATTCTTCGATTTTACGTCATATTTTTTGTGATAATATGCTCTATGTATAAATTTACAAAATATTATGCCTTTTATATAATATAGCTAAACTTCTGTGCTCTTGATGTAATTTTCTGTTTAGATTTCAAAATCTAGTTTTTTCAATCTTTTATTAATTTTTTTTTATTTTTTATATTATTATTTTCTTTTATGTTAGACTTAGAACACATGCCTCTCCCAGTAGTGCAGGGGTGAGGAGTTTAAAGCATCTCCAACCCTATTGTCATGTTTTGTGTTGTAATTTCTATGTGGCATGAGACACAAGAAAATGTCTTTTCTATGTGGCAATATTACAATGAGATAAAAACGTGTTCTCCAACGCTAAAGTATTGAGAATATAATAAAAGCTAGTTTTTTCCAACTTTCATGACAACTTTTCACTTCTTTATTTTTTTATAAATATTTTTATACATAATTGATGATGTGGAATAAAGTTATTGTGAAGTCTATTGTCTAGATCTAGACAACAAATTTTACATTGTCCTTGTCATGTCATTGCCATGTCAACTTCACGACAAACTTCACATTTGCATTGGAGAATTTTTTTTGAAATAAGAAGTGATTCCTATGTGACAACCGTTTCTTCCAAACTCACAATAGGGTTGGAGATGGTCTTAGGTTGAGCGTTTGGTTTATTGAGTTTTAACGAATCAAATTAGTCAAAATCGAATAAACTGAAATTCTAAAAATTTAAATTTAAAATCGAAAAAAAATTAGCCATAGCCGAAACCGAAATCAAACAAAACCGAACAAAATCGACTTGTTATTAATAATTCGGTTTGATTATTTTTATTATTTAATAGATCAGATCAAAAGTTAAAATTTAGATTAAATTATATTAAAAAATACAAACATATATTTTTTGACTTTAAAATGGACTAGGTGTTAAATTACCAAAAATAGAAAAAAAAATGTTGGACAAAAAAATGGACTAGGTATTAAATTAAAAAAATTTGACTTAAAAATAAATATAAGTGTTTTTTAAATTTTTTTTATAAAATATACATTAAATTGAGAATATTTAATAATTGTATAATTCTAATTCGACTAGAAGTCAAAACATAAATCAAAATCAAATAAAAATAATATTTTTGAAATGAAACTGAATTGTTTTTATTTTATTTTAACCAAATCTACTCTTTTGCTCATTTCTGATCGATTCGGTTCTCGAATAATCCTCACCCGTATCCCTCACCAAACACATCAAAAACGAAAGAATGACCGAGTCCGACATGTCGGTTTCGTTTTGAACCAAATTAAAGTCTAAACTTTTCATGTCGATTCCGATCAGACTTTAATTTGGTTCAAAGCGGAACCAACATAGAAAAACAAACTCGATACGAGGTTTAGTTAAACGGAAGCTGCCAACGGTTTCTTTACCAAGATTATGTAGATAGAGATTCACACCCGCATATGTAGGTAGTAGATAGAGATTCACAGCCGCATATGTAGGTAGATAAAAAGTTTTATTACATCATTTTATATAGGTACATTGGAATCTCTCGATTTTTCTGCAAGTTGGGCTGGAGTCGGTTTGCGACTAGCTGGGCTCCTTTATAACCCTCCCATCCACGCTGTCGAATCTCTTTCCTCTCGCAACCGCGCCCGGGCCCACACCCCATAAACCCATGTCTCCCCGCCACGCGTCCCGTGCGTCGCCACCCGAGCCATTTAAATCCTCCGCCACCGAATCCTTTCCCCCTACCCCTCCTCCGTCCCAAAATTAGGGTTAGCGCCAGGATTAGGGTTAGGGTTTCGCCATGTCGTCGGTCATCCGCCGGAGGAAACCCCTTCCCAAACCCCACACCGACACGGGCACCGAGACAACCAAACACGACGACGACAACGACGAGTCCCCTTCTCCTCCTCCTCCGAAGAGGAAGGAGCGGCAGCGGTGGTCGTGCGTGGACAGATGCTGCTGGATGATCGGCCTCGTGTGTTCCATATGGTGGCTGCTCCTCTTCCTCTACAACGCGATGCCAGCCTCCTTCCCGCAGTACGTCACCGAGGCCATCACCGGACCCCTGCCGGACCCCCCGGGGGTCAAGCTGAAGAAGGAGGGGCTGCGGGCGAAGCACCCCGTCGTCTTCGTCCCGGGGATCGTCACGGGAGGGCTGGAGCTGTGGGAGGGCCACCAGTGCGCCGAGGGGTTGTTCCGCAAGCGGCTATGGGGAGGAACCTTCGGCGAGGTCTACAAGAGGTTCGAGTCTCGTTTTATTGTGCTTTAATTATTGCATAAATTGCAACTTTTTGTGTATTGGGGACTTTGTCTAATAATGGACTTGGCGTGATCTATGCGTGATTGTTTGTGTAGAAATTAAAAAATTCAAGTGGACTGGATAGTCACAACAGATGCATCAAGGAGCACTTTGGATAGTCATCAACAGATGCATGAAGGAAAAAAAAAAAATCACATGTAACGCATAGAAAGTGTGAAAGTGATTTCTCATCTGCTTAAAGTGAAATGTGTATGTTTTTGAATTTTATAATAGTTCTTGTCTGCTGTAACTAACTTTCAGTGGTTGGATACATAGTATTTTATCTGCAAAAGTGGACAAATTCACACTTCGGATGTTAAATAAGAGGAGGTGGGGAAGTGAAAATGTGCATCATCATAATAATAAAAACTATTAATTAGATAACTTAATTGGTAATAATTTATTAACAGTACTTATTTAATTTTTGTTTAAGTATTAACAAATTAATATCGTAAAAATATTATTAAGCAATTATAATGTATTAATTGATATTACTATCGTGCATTTAAATAAATTAGTACTAGTTATTTAATAATAATTAAAATTATTTAGTTAAATAATTAATATTAGTTATTTAATATTAGTATTAGTTTGTATTTAATAAAAATAAAAATTTGATTAGCGTAAGTACTAATATTTAATATTAGTATTATTTAAATAATTAATACTTATTAGTAATTATTTAACTAATACTAAATTTGACCTAGTTATTTAATAATAATTAGTATAAGTACTAATTATTTAAGTAATATTAAATTTGTACAAAAGTGTCACTTCCGTGCACGGTGCACCAATGCAGTTTTACTCAAAAATGAGTTAAAGTAGGGAGGCATCTTTTTCATATAAGACGAGGAGACGAGAACTAGGAAGTTATGACGACTCCAAGTTCTTCTCCCCTATTTCATATGTAACCAAACATTGAAAGTGTGAAAATGACTCAAAATCTGTCTACTTTCACATTTTCAGACCCTACTTATAGCCATCCAAACTGCCCCAAAGTGAAATCGTAAACTCACGTAATGTATTAATCACAACGAATTGTGTCGATCATTGATGGGATGTTGGAATGGTCCGACCGAAGTCCCCTCTATTTATATATAGCTTTGGTAATGTACCAAGCATCAGAGTTTGCAGTATCGGCCGGTACGATATAGTCGATATCGTTAGGGTTTGTCACGTCTCGAATTTCGATACCGACCGATACTCGATACCGACCAATACCGACATTGAGGGTCTCTTTTTTGGTCAATTCGGCAAAAATAATTGAACAAAAAAAGACCAATCAACAAGGGTATAAAAGAAGAAAACCTATCTATATCGCATGTAAACCAATCGACTCTTTTTGAGTACTATTTCATTCAATTTCAAAACTACTAAGAAACAACACTGAAAATACTTGAAATTATGCCTAAATGTATAAAATATATTTTCTAAAATGTTAATAATTTATTAACAATTATTTGCTTCAGATACCAAAAAAATCCGATACTTTGATCCGAAACCGCCGATATTGTTGATACCGCCGATCCCGATACTCATAGGAATGGTCTGATACCTATTCCGATACTGATACTGTGAACCTTGCCTAGAAGTGACTTTTTGTTCTTTGCTTAGCTTTGGCAAATTTGGACAGATTTTGTTGTGGTACTAATATTTGTAATCACTGAAAAGTTCAAGTCTTTGGAGTGCCAATTGGAATTTGGTTGTGTGCGCTATTTATGAAGTGTCTTCGTACTGGTATGATATAATTTCAATTACTGTCGATGATTGGAATTTCTTTCTTTTTCTCTTTTGCAAAACCGGAAAGTATTGGTTACTCTTTTATATAGACTCAGCTTCATAATGTATCTTTATTTAGTGAAGCAGTCCTAAAAAAGAGGTCAGAACAATTAATAACTGTAAAGTTGGAAGGGAATTTTGAGCTGCTTTGGTAGTGAAGGTTTGACATATTCGTACCAATGGAAAGCAATTAAGATATACAGTTGACTAACTGTATCTTGCTGTGTTTATTGCTTCCCGAAATGAAGAAGCATTGTTGACCTTATTCAAATTTGGGTCAGTTATTACTCTCAATGAAATATAAGTTGATGCTTATGATTTGCAATTCACTGCTGGATGAATTGGTAAAGTTATCGACCATCATTTTCTTGTTAAAAAGTTTCCTATGAGACATTTTTGTTACTTGTAATATTCAAGAAATCTGTTTTGCCCATATGTTTGTTGGAACTTCTGCAGGCCTCTATGCTGGGTTGAGCATATGTCTCTGGACAATGAGACTGGATTGGATCCTCCTGGTATAAGAGTGAGACCTGTCACAGGACTTGTTGCGGCTGATTATTTTGCTCCTGGCTATTTTATTTGGGCAGTCTTGATTGCAAACTTGGCTCGGATAGGGTATGAAGAGAAGACCATGTATATGGCTGCATATGATTGGAGAATCTCATTTCAGAACACCGAGGTAGTTATCCACATTATATATCACATCAACAGTGACTTGCTTGCTTCTTTAGATTTACACACAGCATTTCTTTTAATTCTGTGTTTTACAAACTTGATGTATGATGCTCAATATTGTGAACTTGTGTGAACAGGTAAGGGATCAAACACTAAGCAGAATAAAAAGCAATATAGAACTAATGGTAGCTACAAATGGGGGAAATAAGGTGGTCGTTATTCCACATTCTATGGGAGTTCTATATTTTCTGCATTTCATGAAGTGGGTCGAGGCACCTGCTCCAATGGGTGGTGGTGGTGGTCCACACTGGTGCAGGAAACACATCAAAGCAGTGATGAATATCGGTGGACCGTTCTTAGGTGTTCCTAAAGCAGTATCAGGACTGTTCTCCTCTGAAGCAAAGGATCTTGCTGTTGCCAGGTCAGTTATGTTCAACCATTTTGGTGCACTAGATTCTATGTAGTACTTTCTATGTTCTGTCCTACGGGACCTATAAGTAATTTTTGCAATGTGCTATTCTGATGCATGTATAATATCTATGTTGTTAATATCTTATGAACATGACACATATCATACGATCCTTCCTATCCGATAAAATACGTATAGGCTAATAGGCAGTATCATTTTTTTACTCGAGTTAAGAATCTGGATTCTGGAACTAGATAGACATGTAAAGATGAAACAAATAAAAAAATTATGAAAATATATATTAAATCATGTTCCTATACGGATTTAGAAGTATAAACCTAAACTCTTAGTTACTGTATCATACGATGAGCGATACACGATACGATATGCAAGCAAATCATTACACGATACTGTATCATACGATGAGCGATACACGATACGATCTGCAAGCAAATCATTACACGATATGTTTTGTGAGTAGACAATCTAGATAATCAATTATGAATCTCCATATTATGCTAGTTCTTACTTAATTATTATGGGACATCTTGTACAGGGATGAGTGCTGCAGTGATGAGCTCTTGATCCCAAATAAGCAAGACTTGGTGAATGATGATAATTTGACATGAATCAACGTGTGATTATGATTTCTGAGCAGAAACTAGAAGAAATTCAGATCAAACCCTAGGTTTATTGAATTTGGCGGGAACAATCTACATAGACCAGCAACTAAAGAAAAGTAGATCTAGAAAATTACTAACTGAACAATTCTCAGAATGTCCATCCACAGTGAGCTACATAACTATTTATAGTGACCCAGGGAAGAAGAAGATGAAATTTACACTTCCTGCCACTCATTTCACTTAGACACATAAGCACTCTTTAAGTTGTCCCTTGGATCATTGCCAACTGGACTCATGTACGGCTGGATATTAACCTTCTGTTCATGATGCTGTGCAACTGTGTCCTGTGTTAGCCCCCCTAGCAATTTTGCTGGCAGGGTCATTACTCATGATATTTGCCATTGCTTGCTACTCCAAATATCAAATCAATGGTAAACTTCTTAGTTATTTTCTGCTGCAACTATCAATACTCATACTCATGATGTTTGTTGAATTGTTATTGAAGATTTCCTTATGTAGCCTTCATTGGACAAGGGTCTCATCTTGCAGTTAATATTGGTGTTAAATATATATAGGCTCAAGTCCTGACTTGGTTTTACTTTGGAACTAAAATTGTAGGCTGGAGCATGGCGGTATGACTCCAGTTGAGTCTCCCTTCTCAAACTGAGCCAAAGTTTCATTAAGAGATAGGACAGGGTCAGTCCAATTATTTAGCCTTATAGTTAGTTAACTTGGTGGGATGCAAACCCGTATAGGTAGATCTGTATGTCTAGTTGTCACGCTCCGATCCCGGAGAACCGAAAAGTAACCATTGGGCGTGATGTCGTACAAGTATAGATTGCACTTGTACAAGACAATAAAATAAATAATTAATGGTGCATCTCAGAGACAACAACATTTCAACATAAGTGAACAAACAATTTGAAGTCTCAACAAGATATAAGGAAAAATCTCTCTTTTATTGATATTCACAACGGATTACAAGACTTGCAACAAAATACAAGACTCTTAATAGCCAACTTGAAATATTTCACTCTAGGCTTACATTGAACTTGCCGACTTGGCTTACAACATCACTGGTACAAAAGAATTATTGTGTTCCATATATTATGTCTCTTATATCAGAAGACCACCTCTTTATCAGAAGTGCTTCTGCCCGTCCAACAATTCTCTGATGCCACAGAACTGTTCAAGCTATTCCCCGCACATGAGTACCTGAGGATGTCCACATACGTGGGCTAGTACATATCGTGTACTGAAGAGGGGGCTGACCCAACTCACCTAAAATCTACACTAAGTAATCATGTGATATGAATATTATTATATGTGATCTTGTTCTGTTGTCTTAGGATCAATTAACAATTTATATGTGACAATAATGTAAGGCATACATGTTACTCATATCTGACAAGAAACTAAGACATGTAAACGATTCATATTCGATTGGAAAGCATGTAGATTATTCACATCCAACAGTAAAGCATCCTTTGGTGATTCTTACCCATGATCGTTCAGCCATCCCTGTAAATGAGTAACAACTTATTCTGCCTGCATAAGACATCGTTAGCATGAAATATGAAGGTCACTGACTACACGTTATCTTGGATTTGTGGTTAGACGACTCCCCTCACCAGCGGGGAGCTAGCCTCCGAGAGGTTTCCGAATCACCGTACTACTACTTCAGAACGTCTGGAAATAAGGTGTCATTTAGTGCGCATGTAGCTAGCCTCACAGAAACACCCGCCTATTTCGATGTCAGTACGTAGACACCATCCTAGTTCCTTCCTAGACCAAATAGGTTTCGTGGCTCCAGAGTACACTTTCGAGGAACTTAACCTTGTGCACAAGTTGTCCATGACTATGCATACATATGCAACTTAGCTATAAAGAAAACATATTATGCATGATAATAGAAAGCTTATTTGAATATCCTACATTTCTTATTTGTCTTGTCACATTGCGTTGAGCCGCAGCTCGCAATACTTTCCTGCCCACTCTAGGGACTTTCCTGCCCAATCCAGGGATTTATCGTCTATGTTACCAACATTCCTCGAGTCGTAGCTCGACATACTCATCGTTCAATTCCTGTGACTTATTGTACATGGCGACGTAACGATCTCTCATATTTGTTACAACAATATAAATAATCCAACATTCTAAATTATCACAGGTTAATAAAGATGTGATTAATATCTTTCATTAACTTTTGTGATTCTTGCTAGGTAACATTAAGTAACAACTTACACAAACATGAACACGAATCATTTTGTTAAACGTGAAGATAAAGTATTGAAGAACCAACATCACTCACCTTTATCTAAAGTGATTTCCTCGTCACGAACACAAGCCTCCTGAGTGATCCCTCCGCATAACTCCAAGTCCAATAAGGCTTCCTCGAGCCAACCAGCTATCATAATGCACCATGCAGAGCGAGACATTATATTAGTAGCTGATGATGGGAAGCCAATTTAGATTTTCTACTTATTTTTGGTTATTTTAGATGGAGAATATCTTTATGTGTTTTATGAATTATGATTTAATTTATCTTAGGGATAAGCCTTTAGAGATGACTTTGTCTTCTTTTTATGTCTATAAATATTCTGTAAGTTCATAAACTATGCATTGAAGAATGAGAAATCTACTTTGAATTTCTATGGTGTGATGCCAAAACCCTAAAGTGGATCTCTTTTGTTCTTCTCCGCCTCCGACGTTGACGCGAATCGATCTCGAGTACAAAAGCTGCGTAATCGAGATCCAACACAACATGCACTTTTTTCCAAACTCGGGTATTTTTATGTTTTGCATTTCTATCATAATTTGAAATTTTAGTGATAAATTGATAGTAGTTAATTGTTCACATTTGATTTAAAGCTTCCGCGTCCAATTTTCATAAATCCCAAATTTCATATAAATAATATTTTTTTCCTCTAGGTCTTCGTGTCGCGTCAGCTGGCCTTTCTGATTTAACTTCTGCTACTAGACATTCTTCAAAATTCATATGGTTCGTTAATATATATATAAGAAATCTTACTATCACATGTGAGTCATCTGGTGGCTCATCTGCTACTAGTAGAGTATATAGTCAGAAGTTAATATATTTCTACCTGTGGCATTACCATTTGAATGATTTAACACCTCACTTTTCTATTTTCCCTTTCAAATTTTATTTGTTTAAGTTTTATTAATGATTTTTCTTAGGTTTATGTATGTGACTGAGACACACACTTACTGAAGTTTTTCACAAACAGGGGTGTCCTAGACTCTGATTTTCTTGGACTTCAGACATTGCGTCATGTTATGCGAATGACCCGTACATGGGATTCAACAATGTCAATGATCCCGAAAGGGGGAAGTACAATTTGGGGTGGTCTAGACTGGTCATCTGAAGAAGGTTATGAATGTAATAAGAAGCTGAGGCACAATGGTTCCGAGCATGAAAATGTAGAGAAAGCTGATTATCATGCAAAACAAGCAAATTATGGAAGAATCATATCCTTTGGGAAGGATGTAGCAGAGAAATCTTCATCAGAGATCGAACAAATAGATTTCCGGGTAACTTTATAGTATATTTTGATAAATTGTTATATTCTATTAAGAATCTCCTGCATCTGTTTACAAACTCTCAGGTTATTTATACTCCCCTCCTGTTTTGTTTGCGTTAAACCTGTTGTACTTACAATAACTACTAGAAAAGCCTTTATCCAAAATTTTTGGGCTCTGCTTCTTGAATCTCTTTCTTCCATTCCATTCTTTTCAGGGCCATATCTTCTCTAACCATTTTAACCTGTTGTTTTCTTGTTTTGTTTGGGTGGATTGTCGAAAATTCCCTTAGTGTTAATGTGGAAAAGTAGAAAAATTGATGGTATTGTATTGTCCTGGTACCTGTAGTCAATAAAATCATCGAATTTTGAAAAGAAACTAATATACCTTCCTTGAACGAGAAGATTACTCAAAAATAAATTAAATGAAGAAAATAAAAAATAGGAGTTTTTTCCCTTCAAAAAGTTCTCCCTCTCGCTCTCCCTTTCCTTTCACATCCGTCGCCAGGAAAGGGGACAAATACCCTTCTCTCCTTCTCAACCCCTCTCCTCTGCCTCTACATTGTCCACCTTCAGATAAGATCCGCAGCTGAAGATTATGCAGGACAGAGGGAGGGGTATGTATATGATACAAGAAGTAATATGTTGTAAATTTTTCCTCGTGCAACTCCTCAAGAGAATGGGGTATATATATGAGAAATATATTATTCCTTTTAGCTTCATTAAGGTACTTCTCTGTTACATTGTAACTTCCTTATCCTCTCTTATTGCCTCCAACATGTTCTATTTAGGTGTTGTTTGGTTCAAGTTTTAGAGGCTTGGAATTTGGTTTTGGATTTCTTACCCATGTTTGGTAAGTCTGGGATTGAGAATTGTGAGGGAATATGGGGGGCTTCAGATTCCCACATATGTAGAAAAGTAAAACCCAAGACTCCCCTTGTGAATATTTTTGCTTTCCTGGAAATGTTGGTTGGTTGCATTAATTACAATTTTTTTGGACAGTATTACCCTCAATGGCACGAACTGAATTTAGATAATAGTAGCATCACGAAATTAATGAAAGGGTATTCGAGTAAAAAACTAAACAAGTTAAGATTTCTATTCCTGTCAGAAACAAACATGGGAATGGAAAATTTTAATTTTTCGGGCTACATATTTCCAACATAGTCAAACATGGGTATGAGAATGTTGAATTCCTTTCCCATGGGAAAGGAATGGAAAGTGGATTCCTAGGAATACAAAAACTTCATCCAAATGCTACATTAAGGTAATAGCATTTACCTATTTTCTTTTCTTATAGTTGATGGGCAAGGTTCATGGATTTCCTTGTCTCAAATAAGGTGCTTTCTTGAGGGCATCCTACTTTGAATTGTAGTTCTAACACCATCATCAGTGGTAATCTTTTTGTCATAAATATATGAGAATTTGCAGAAGTTGATTTGAGAAATAACGAACATAGTGCAGTCAATCCAAACTATTTGTGGTTTTAAAGGACCATCTATCGGGATAAATCTTCCCTAAGTTCTCTTCCATGATGAAGAAACCTGTCATGGAAATCATATTTCATGGTAAACATTCAATCTAATTTTATCTTTCCTACAAGACACAAGAGGCTAAAATAACCTCTCTTTTGATACAAGTTTTCCTCTTTGCATGGACATATTTTCAATGTAAGTTATATATTTGCATCCCTAGATACATCTCCTCTCTTCTTGATTTGATGAACTTTTATTTCGGAGGCTACTCAAGTATTCTATTCATCATCCAAGAAGCACGGGTACTCCTATCTCGGAAGGTGTATCCGTACAGGTACGCACTGGGTACCGATACTCTTGGGTACTTACGAAAAAGTACCCAAAATTTTATTTATTTGTATTTTCAATTTCAATTTTGGGTAGTTCATGGGTACTTCTTTGGTAATTTGTGTAACTTTCTAGTACGCATCAGTACGCATCAAAGGGATATCTTTTAAATTATGGCTTTGGCACTTTTGATTTAGAAATAAAGCATTCTTTACTTTTAAACTTAAACTACATATAGACTAAACTTCATTTGATGACTATGAGGAAGAAATCTAGAATAGTTATATATATACTCACACACCATTTTTTAAAGAAAATTACCGTATTGACGTACCTGGTAATCGTACTGGTACCTATGTTTCATAGTTCATCGTTAGCTTGTGGCTTGGAATGTTAAGTTTCCACACAACATATTGTCATAACTTTTTACTAATAATGCTTTCTGCGTCCGTTATTTGCATCTTGCCCTTCTTAAAGTCTATATAATCATTGTTGACACTAAAAAAAGACAACCCCAAAATGACCATGGAGGAGCAAATCCAGATTGGAAGAAGATCCAACAGATTAAAAGTGGACCTAGGAAGGTTGCAACGAGCTCTCGGACTCTCCAAAATAGCTCTGCACGGATGTCAAAAGGGCCCATCGCTACCGAAGGCTTAGCCACACCGTTGACATGAGCACGTCGCTGGCATAAGCAGAAGTCTGAGTGAGCCATCATGATCCATGGACTGACAGTCCTTTAGGGCTAATATAACTTTTAGGCCATGCAATCATTGGCCTTGGCCTCACAAGTTGGACCATCATTTGGCCTCATGGGCTAGCCTCCGCCTTTGACTTAGCCCCTTCCAGTGGTGTAAAGCATAGCCTTAGGGGTCCACCGCGACCCTTAAGACTTACAATCCATCAAGGCTTCCCCTTAGCCTCATGTGTTTGCCTTAGCTTCACAAGTGAGCCGTCGTAGGCCTTATGAGAAGCCTAGATTAGCGTTGCTGAACGCTAGTCTCTCCGTAAGCACATGAAGAAATCTTATGGATCCATCATGACCCTTAGGCTGATAGCCGACTATGGCTTCTTAGCTTTGCAGGATAAGCTGTCATTCGACCTTATCCTTGTAGGCTAGGTCTCATCCTTGACCTTACAAATAGCCATACATGCTAGCTCTGTCGTGGGCTTAGCCTCAGACAGAGGCTATTACCGCACGCTACTTCGTCGCACTCAAGGGTTGAGTCTTAGGGATATGTTACAATCCCTTGATTGGATTACCAAAGTGAGTTAGTCTATGAGCCAACCCCTCCGTAGGCATCCTCCTCCTGTGGGCCTGACATGCCTCACCACACGAAGCCTTGTCCTTGGGCCATTTCTGCCATGTTCCACTTCTACAGAACCGAAAGTCGCCATCGGATGTGATGTCGTACAAACATAAATTGCACTTGTACAAGGCAAATACCAAAACGGTCGACAAAATATCTAAGATACAAAATCATTGCAGCAGAAATACTGTGGAAAAGTTGAATCAACACAAGATATACAATAAAGTTCTCTTTATTGATAATACCTCAACGAAATTACAACGGTTCAAAGCTAAAGAACAACTTGATTACAATCACTCTCTTTTAATACAATGAAATATGCCACAACGCTTACAACTCGTGAAGCATACAAACAACGATGTTCTATACATTATGTCCTCTATATACAAAAGAAAGCAACATCTCTAGCCGCAATGCTTCAAGTTGCCAACCGAGCTCCAATGTCTCGGCATACCAAAGCAAACTCCGCATCTGCAGAGATTTGGTGGGGGTTCAGTACATTAGAAAATGCACTGGTGAGTGACCTATAGCCAACTCAACTAAAACCAACACGTTAATTAAGTGAGTGCAAGCAAATATATGCGGTCTTTCTAATCTTGCCTTAGGATAAGTTACATGCCATAGAATATTTGTATTCACAAACATAAAAGTGTCACGCAAGAAAGTTGATATTACCAAATATTTACCATCATTTTCTGTCAATACAACGATACCATTTTATAATATAATAATCAAGGGTGTCTATGCAGAGGACAATCGTTAGACTTTATAAAATATAAGTGTGTCGTGCACTCATTTCTGCAAATATTCTGATAGACGTGCAAACAGATTGACATTAGCATGCAACCTAATTACATGAAAGTCATTGGCACCACAAGCCATTATGTACCGTATCTTGGTTAGACGGCAATCCTTTCAGTGCGGGTAGCAAGTCATACTGAAAGTTTTCGAATCACCCGTGTTAGTACGTCAGCACATCTATCTGTGCTAGTATTTCAGCCATCACCGTTACTCCTAGGTCGATACGATCCCGATGTCCGGCGATCATTCGAGGAACATATAAATCTTGTGCACAAGTCTATGACCATGCAAATGTGTGAACAATTAGACTCTAGCATATATGCATGGTAAAAACTGAAATATGACACAATTTCTCTTACCATTACAATACTTCCTCGAGCCATCGCTCGTCTCAATCTATCCAGTCTAGGGATTACCATATCTACGCAGCTCCTAGTCCAGGGATACTGTCTTGGCGACTCAACGGTCCCAAACTTTTACATGTTACTATCTATGAAACAACAGTTATAATACTCATGATACATAAAAACACTATATTCTATCTTTAAAATATAGTAATAGAACGATACTCTATTTGATAAGATAAAAGCAGTACTACGTTATACAAGTCTATATCATCAGTTTAAAGTTTAATGTTCTATCGCAAGTTACAAAAATATTGAGATTAGTCTTGTTATCTTTTTTGGTTCTCTTCTTTTATTAGCATGTAACAATTTTTTTTAGCATAAACACTAAACATGTATCATCCATTTTATTTAGTGTGAAGGCATCATCCATTTTATTTAGTTTGAAGGCAAAAGAAAGAAAAATCAAGACTATCCACCTTATGGAGAAAGACGTAACTGCGTCGACCGGACATATCTCTGAATAAATCTTCTGAATGAACCCAAGTCCAAACGGCCCTTCGAGCCAAAAAAACCATCTCAACGAACCATGCGGAGCGGTACATTACATACTATAAATAACCCTCGTACAAGCACATTAAAGGGGGCAAAGGAGAGGAGCATAATTAAAGCTTGAGCCTCCCCTGGGCATTGTGTGTGTGTGTGTGAGAGAGAGAGAGAGAGAGAGAGAGAGAGAGAGAGACGACTTTCTCCCGTGTGAGGATGAGTAAGAGATAAGAGGTTTTCCTTACTCATTGATATGTTTTCCCTTGCATACTACACAAGTCCTTTCGAGAACTTCCTTCGTAGACTCATAAAGAGTTCGTATACCATAGTAGTCTCTTGAAGAGTTTTCTTAGAGATCCTATCGGCTATGTGGAATCCGAATCATCCAAGAGGAATGATTCTGCTAATATCTCACACATCGCAAAAGATGCAATAGACCTACGTCTTGTCATCGGACCATCAACGAAACAAAGTGGTCGACGCTGACCATGCTTTCACATGCATACTTCTCGAGAACGTACTTCATAGAAATATTCCATATTAAACCCTCGTCGAGAGTGAAATTGTTGTAATTTTTTTATGTTAAAAACAAACTTTCATAGTACGTTCTAGAATGTTGTCACAGATAACGATACACGCTCTCTATTGTAATCACCCAAGTTCGGTACCGACCAACTGACACACTCCGATCCCGAAGGATCGCAAGTCACCACTAGACGTGATGTCGTGTAAGCCTAAATTGCGCTTGCATAAGGCATGATACCTGCACAATAACAAAATAGACCAAATATATATAGAAACAACGGAACTTATTTGTAGAAAACCAAATATTACACATTGAGATAGGAACAAAATAACTTTATTTATTGATAACTTGAAACGGGATTACAATATACTTTGTTGGCTGATGCAAATATGTCATACTTGGCTTACATCTTTTTTGAAACTTGAAAATAGCCACAATGCTCATACTTCATAATCCTTTACTAAAACAAAAGATAAAACACCTTGAGAGAAAACTGCTAAACTAAAATAGAAATCTTCGAGTCGTCGATTAAGGTTCCATTAAATTGGAATACTTCCTGTATCCCGCTACCTGGGGATGCCGACAAAACGTGGGTCAATACTTATCGTGTACTGGTGAGCGGTCGTGACCGAACTTACCTGAAATCAATACTAAGTAAACATGTGAGACTAGCAACAGTTATTAAGTGATCTTTCTACTTGTCTAGGTTCTTTTTAATAATTCCTTTTAAGAAATATAAACAATAGAAAATATCACTTATGCAGTGATTCTTATCCACGACTGATTGTCTGTACCTGCAACAGACAAAAGTTAACACAGTTTGCATATATGTATAAAACTTACTGTCCGTCCATGCATTAACTTGTTTGGCTTGCCATAAATCTTATCATATGTATGTGACCTATCTACGTGATGGTCCACGGGTTACTTTCCATGATTAGCAGCTGGAACTACAAGTCCAGTTTCACTAATAGACAAGATACCCCATAATCGCGAGGACTAAAAGCCTTAGGACGCTACAATCTCTCCTAGGCTGAACGATTATCAATATCCCAGGAACTGATCGAGAAACTTTTACCTTGTGCACAAGTTGTCCGAGACCGATGCATGAAATGCATTTTATCAGAAAAATAGTTCTATTGCAACAGTTGACAACAAGTATCTGTTCGTGACTTTATCTTCTATTGATAGAGCCATAGCTCTCTTTTTTCTGTCATGTCAATCGATTACAAACCAAATGAGATTTTCTATATACTTCTCTTTTGTACAAACATTTAATTCAAGGGACATGCAAGCACTCATCTGAACAAGTGTACCAACAGTTCTATATTTCAAATGTATAATTCATCTCTTTTATCTTTTGTCTTTGTTATTATGTTATCATTGATCGTAGGGACATAACAATAGAAATATAAGGGACTTTTTGTTAAAGCGTGAAGACAAATGATTCATCGAAGGACCGAAGCTACTCACCGAGAAGAATCTATTCGAGAGAAAGAGGAACTTCACGCCACTATCACTTCTTGCTTATGCGTCCTGAAATAGCACCAATACTTGGTTAGCATCATTCGATCTTTTTCTCTCAACATTCAGAATGAATGCGTAAAGCGATGAAAGCGAACAATGAAAATCAATCATCGAAAGCAACACGAAAACACATTCATCAAAACTAAGCAGCGAAAACATCCAACGAAAACTCTTGGACTTATTCCAATAGAAGCCGATCCTTGAGTTGGAAATGTTCATGATATTTCGTCCGTGATCGATAAGTCGAAAGGTTTTGTAACCTCAACTTTTCAAAATTTTAATTTATAATTATTTATTTATTATTGTCATGATTAATTAAAATCTAGATAGTAATTAGTTAATTAATCCTAATTAGTATTTAGGTTAAGGTTAAACTTGGTTTAGGTTAATGGAAGATTAGTGTTTGGATATTTGAATCCTTAGAATATCTAGATATTTTTAACCCACCTCTTCATAATTAAATATATAGGGGTAAACTTGTAATTACCCTTTCCACCTCTTCAAATTAAAGATCAAGGAGGCTTAAAAGAGAAGCTAACCCACCACACCACCTATAAACACCCCCCCACCCCTTCATTCCACTCCATTTCATCTTCTCCAAATTCCCAAACCCTAATTCCTTCTCCCAGAAACATAAACTAACCCAAAACTTCTCCAAACTCTTTCTAAAGGAAGGCAAAAGCTTGAGGACTCAAGAAGGATTGTTAGAGGAACCTCGAGGCTAGAAGTAAAGTTTGGACTTGGCTCTTGTGTCAAAGAACCCATTGGTTGTACTTGGGAGCCCTTCCCAAGAGGTAAACCTTACTTTCCTTTAAACTTTATGGTGTATAATTAATCTAAAATTCATAGGAATCCACTAGTCCCCAGGCCTAATATATAATGGTGCTACTAGGTCCTAACTCCTAATAAACCCATAGTATTAGTTCACTAGTGTTTGTGTTCATATGGTTACACTCTTTAAAATTAATTATGAACTAAGCTTAGACAATATGTGGTTGTACTCTCCTTGTGATTAAATTCATATGATAACTATGTTAGTAAATTGTTGTATATTTTGGGTATTATGAGAGGGTATGTATTAGTGGTTGTGAAGTTTGGGATACCATTAAGTTTCATAGGGATTTATGTATCCTACTTGAATCCATGAGTAAATTTAATTGTGTTTCAATCTTGTGTGATATTGGTAGTATCATGGGTATTAGTTTGTGTTAGATATGTGAGAATGTTTTGTGTATCTTGAATACCAATTGGTATTGGTACGCGTAGGTGTGTGTGTTAATTAATATAGAAGTGTGTGTTTATATTTATAGAGAGATGTATATATAGAGAGAAGAGTGTGTGTGTTTTTATATATATATATATATGTGTGTGTGTACGTGTGTGTGAGAAATACACATTTATAGTTAGTTATATACATGTGTGGTGTGTGTGTGTGTGTGTGTGTGTGTGTGTGTGTATATATATATATATATATATATATATTGTGTGTGTGTGTGTGTGTGTGTGTGTGTAATAGAAAGGGGGGGGGGGGGGGGTTGTAGTGCAGGCAGCAGTAGCAGTAGCAGCAGCAACAGATGCAGCAGCAGCAGTAGGAGCCTGCAGCAGCAGCAGCATCAGTAGGCATAGCAGCAGCAGCATTAAGTAGCAGCAGCAGCAACAGTGGACTTCACACTGTGCAGTGAACACTGTGGGCAGACCACTATGTCCTAGTGTGTTCAAGTGTCCATGTGTTGTGAGATGAATGTTTATGTGTGAAGTCAAGAGAGTTGATTGGCATATGAGTGTCTATGCATAAATAAGTGGAACTGGTGGATAATATTGTTGTTTTGTTAGGAGTAAATATATATTCTATGGAATATAGGGTAGATACATATTCAGTATTATGATTCCTGGAATGTGGGTTATCAGGGGATGGAGAGCACTGTGTCATGAGTTATTATAGTGTAAATATTTGTGAACTAGAGGGGTTGTTATCAGTAGGATTCAGTCCTTTGTATCAAGAAATTGAGTGTGTTCACGAGAGGTGTCTATGTATCCTAGATTTCCAGTAAGTAGGTGAATTATGAGTGTTGTGCGCACAGTGAACAGTGTTTAGGTGTTCAAGTATTGGGTGTTTGAGAGTCAAGTGTTGGTGTGGGTGTTAGACATGGGTGTAGTGTAGGTAAGTGTATCTTGGGTTGGGATACAAGTATCCTATTGACTAGGTATTAGATAAGGTAAAATATGTTATATAAGATACTTGATGAATGTATATGTAAGTTGTATTGTTATATATGATAACCAAACTAAATAACTTAAGTTATGCTACCTAGGTGTTACAATTAGGTACTGGAAAACCTAGTAAGATACATAACTAGGTAATGGTAGATAACATAAGTAATTAACATAGAAACCTAATAACTAGATAACTATGATGTTATTGTTTTCAAATCACCTATTGATACAGTAAATTTATAATATAGGTTACTTGGATTTTGATACGGACTATGACCCGTATCACCATCTCAGGATGACAGACGAGTACATTCTCTGATTGTTTTCAGTATCTTGATAGTTTTTATACTTCATGAATCTAGTTATGTTTTACATGATTCTCGTCATGCTTGATTCACGGATTGATATTATATGGATACACCTCCAAGATACGTGTTTACATGTTGTTCATGATGACTTATTTCAGTTTATCTAGTTTCATGTTTCCATGTTTCTAGAATCATTGTATCCAAACTTGAATCTATGAGTATTTGTCGGGTAAGGGAAAATACTAAGTAGATATGTTATCAAATTCCATGTTTCATGTTACTCTCTTGACTGATAGCTAATCATGCAATTCACGTATGAACGATAGCCATCGATGTGATGTGCCGTATACCTTTACCGATCACATATTGAAAATAGTATTTTAAATCACTTGGAGTGTTTACCGTCTTTCCTTTTGTCATTCCGATACTTTGCTATTATGTTCATGGATTTCTCGTGATTACTTGTTTTATCACAGGTTGTCATGCCATGATTCTGATTTACCGTCTTTCAAGTATTACATGCCTATTAAAGTCTTATAGTCTTTACCATGTATTGGAACTGCTTTCATTGATGTACTTGCTCCAATCCTGACTGGATATTGATGTAAATAGGAGATGATTATGAGGGCCAGTATTCCACCTACTATGGATCCTAGGAGGACCTTTTAATAGAGCTTGATCTTGTCCTACCGGAGGATCAAGGAGAGCTAGCAGCGGAGACTCTGGCCACAACCATATAGTTTAGCATAGCTTGGACTCTATTTGCCGGATTGTGTCTCCGGTAAACTCTGGTACATGTATCTTTGGATTTAGACTCTTTGTAGTCATTACCTAAACATTAGACTTTATGGTTTCTATATGATGTTTCCTTCTCATTTATCTTCCTTAGAATTGTGATTTGAGTACTATGATTTATTCATATATATTGCGTGAGTTGTTGAATACTTGTTAGTTACTAGACAACGTTCTACCGTCGACACTGCGACGTAGGCTGGACGTACCCACGTACTCGTGTCCGAATTATCGGATGTGGGTCGTGACACGTTTTTATGGTGGCCCATGTAGGTCAGTTATCACACATAGTGTGATGTCGTGGTAGTACCTAGGTTTAGACGTACTACTGCAAGCCTGCGATAGAATATGATTGATTGGATTATAAGAGGTACTAGGAGGTAGAGTACTCAATCACATATTATGATTTCTTGATAGATTCCTGGAATAACCCTTGGAAATCTTACTTCGAACATTGGTTTAAAACTATTTTCACTTGCTTTTGTTCACACTAACTTGAATACGTGTTCGTTTTTAAAACTAATTCTTGCATCAAGATGAGAATTATGGAATATAGAAAGAAAAGTTATTGAGGAAAGATATTGACGTCTTATCGTGTTTAAGCTAAGTACTTTCTAGATGATGGCTCCCTATGAGATACGATTAACCTATGATAAATTGAACTTTGAAAATTATAAAGAGAAAAGTAATGAGATAAAGAGGAGGATTATAAGATTAAATTGATATGATTAACGACTAAATACAAGATTATAAATACTTGAGGTTGCAATCTATCAAAATAGATAGAAGTACACCAGATTTGAAATTAATGCGGGTACTTGAAGATTTTAAGAGTGATAATAGGTGATTCAAAGAATAAGGTTTAAAAGACAGGATTATAACATATCAAGGTAAACCACAAGGTAAAGAATATTGGCAATATATTTATGGACGATATTGAAAAGTGATTTTGAGACAAATGACCATAGGATCTCATTCTTGAGGAAGTTATCATCAATTCGGAGATGATAGAATTAAATAGGGATGTAAAAATTTTGATACTCGAAGACCTTGACTAATTTATATGATGAAATCATAATGAGTAGAAGAATGTGATATCAAACAAAGATAAACACCTTGGAGGTTAGAGTTTTAGGAATTTGTGACTATTGGCGTATGCAAGAAAATGTAAGTCAACGGCTTCATTGTAATCAAGTGAACAAGAGTAGAATTTCTATTCTTTGTAGTCATCCTTACTTTTCCTGTTACCTCTATCATATTTGCATTTATTGAATTGGTTTTCATCTAGAAACATGTTACGTTTAAGATAACTAGGATTTTGTCCCCTAAATCTTATTATCCTCCTTACTTTGAATGACCAATAGAAGTACCCTAGTCAGTCTAGTACTAGAATATAGAGGAGTTGATTATCATATGGTACTGATATATATTTTTAGTCTGGTAAGGATACCTTAGACTTAAGAGGTAAAATTGATGAGAGAGAACATGAAAGCTTTGACTCTTGGGGTACAAAAATTAAATTGGAATAATAATTGGAAATCAAGATTATAAATTAAAGGGTTTTCCAAAACTTCATAGGATAGAAATTGGTGAATGCAAGATAGATTATAAATACTTCGAGGTTAAAGTTTTAAATTAGAAACACATATTATTGATAGAGAAAATAAGAATTTGATCGAAACAATAATATTAAAATATTATGTGAATTTGAGGAATACAAATGATAACTCGAGGTTAATAATGAAGAGGTTTAAACTTGAACAGTGGACATAAATTCTGACTCGAAGATTATGGATCTAGTTAAAGACAAAGGATTGGAAAATTGGAACTTTTATAGATTTTAGAGAATTCAACAATGGATCACGAGATCATATGGGTATACCCTTCAGGATTAGTTAGAGCAGATATTCTAGAACAATAATTTCAACCAGCTATTCTATCTTCTTGCTAACTCCATTCTTGTATTGATTTATACTAAGATCATAACAATATTTTACCATATCAATTAGACTATTTTCTCCGTCTATCCTAGTTATACTATTCTTTAAATTTTCAGGATAATAGGATATGAATTTGAATGATGAATTTAGTTTATTTAATAGTCATATTATCTACCTAACATTAGAAGTTGAGTAAATGGTTTAACTTATAATATAGAACATGTTTCGACTCTTATGTATTACTTGAATTAGACATACAGAGTAGATTTCAAGTAACATAAATATCGAGGAATTGAACATAAAAGGAAATTGCAATTAGGATGGTGAAGTCAGAAGATAAATAACGAACTTTCTAGTAAATGTTATTTCGAGTTCGAGAAAATTTCTAAGGTCAAAGGACTAAATCTAGATAATACCATGAAAATAAGAGTTTTGGAAATAATGAGGAGGCTTATGGTAATAAGAATGACGTAATGGAAATGACAATAAAATCCTATACTAGAAAGTCTTGAGGATAGACCGTGATACAACGAGATTATGACTCTAAATTAAAAGAGGGATTTTTAGAACCTAAGTAAATAAGAGCATTCAAGGTTGATGGAGGAAAATTAGATTTTGATGAATCGTTGATATGAGAGTCCGAAAATTCTAAGTAGAATGGTTTAACTCTGAGTAATGGAAATTGCGGAATAAAAAAATGATTTAAAAGATACAGATTTGAAGTATAACTAGATTATATGTCGTATCCATCATGATTAGACTACAAGAAAAGGGTATTGATAGCGAAATAGTTTGGATTGGAACAAGGATACTAAATATCAGCGAATAAAGAATGTGTGACCAGAGACGTGATGCGAGGTACGACATACAAAACTTGACACCGAAGTACATATTTGATTGGATGGAAACATTAAAAATCTGATACGATGGATATGAGAACTTAAAGGTAAGGTATAACTTTGAGAAAATGGACTCCTCAACAGGCAAGGTTGAAAATTGTGTATCTATACCTTACAGAGTTTGTAATTAATGATAGAACCATAAGATTAAATGAAAACGGTATAGAGATAAATATTAAAGGATAAAAGAGAGTGAACTTCCGAGGAGTTTCATGATCAAGAGATTAGACAGATATGTTAGAGATTAATATATCAAGTACTGTGTAATAACTAATAAGTTATATTGGAAGTTTCAGGATTGTATAATGAAAAATCAGGATAATGAGAAATATGATAATGAGTGATATCTATTAGGGAGAGAGAAAATGAGATGCATGAGCAATATCCTATTTTGAGCTGTGAAGTATTCTTTCTTTTCGTACTTGCATCTATTCTTAAATTTCGAAGACGAAATTTTTCTGGGGGGATATATTTGTAAACTCCACTTTTCGAAATTTTAATTTATAAGGATATATTTGTAAACTCCACTTTTCGAAATTTTAATTTATAATTATTTATTTATTATTGTCATAATTAATTAATATCTAGATAGTAATTAGTTAATTAATTCTAATTAGTATTTAGGTTAAGGTTAACCTTGGTTTAGGTTAATGGAAGATTATTGTTTAGATATTTCAAATCCTTAGAATATTTAGATATTTTTAACCCACCTCTTCATAATTAAATATCTAGGGGTAAACTTGTAATTACCCTTCCAATCTTTTGAAATTAAAGATCAAGGAGGCTTAAAAGAGAAGCTAACCCACCACAACACCAATAAACACACCCCCACCCATTCATTCCACTCCACTTCATCTTCTCTAAATTTCCAAACCCTAATTCCTTTCCCCACTAACCTAAACTAATCCAAAACTTCTCCAAACTCTTCCTAAAGGAGGGCAAACGCTTGAGGACTCAAGGAGGATTGCTAGAGGAAGCTTGAGACTAGAAGTAAAGTTTGGACTTGGCTCTTGTGTCCAAGAACCCATTGGTTGTATTTGGGAGCCCTTCCCAAGAGGTAAACCTTACTTTCCTTTAGACTTTATGGTGTAGAATTAATCTAAATATCATAGGAATCCACTAGTCCCTAGGCCTGATTTATAATGGTGATACTAGGTCCTAATAAATCAATAGTATTAGGTCACTAGTGTCTGCGTTCATATGGTTATACTCTTTAAAATTAATTATTAACTAAGCCTATAGGTGGTTATACTCTCCTTGTGATTAAATTCATATGATAACAAGGTTAGTAAATTGATGTATATTTTGGGTATTATGAGAGGGTATGTGTTAGTGGTTGTGAAGCTTCGGATACCATTAAGTTTCATAGGAATTTATGTATCCTACTTGAATCAATGAGTAGATTTAATTGTGTTTCAATCTTGTGTGATACTTGGTATCATCATGGGTATTAGTTTGTGTTAGATATGTGAGAGTGTTTTGTGTATCTTGAATACCAATTGGTATTGGTATGTGTAGGTGAGTGTGTGTTAATTAATATAGAAGTGTGTGTCTTTATATTTATAGAGATATGCATATAGAGTGTGAAGAGAGTGTGTGTGTGTGTTTATATATAAAAGTATATATATAGATGTGTGAGAAATACACATATACATGTGTTTATATATATATATATATATATATATATATATATAGTGTGTGTGTGTGTGTGTGTGTGTGTGTGTGTAATATAGGGGTGGGGGGTGGGGTGCAGGCAGCAGTAGCATTAGCAGCAACAACAGATGCAGTAGCAGTAGCAGTAGGAGCCTGCAGCAGCAGCAGTAGGCATAGCAGCAGCAGCATTAAGTAGCAGCAGCAGCAATAGTGGACTGCACACTGTGCAGTGAACACTGTGGGCAGACCACTATGTCCTAGAGTGTTCAAGTGTCCATGTGTTGTGAGATGAATGTTTGTGTCAAGAGAGTTGATTGGTATATGGGTGTCTATGCATAAATAAGTAACTGGTGGATAATATTGTTTTGTTAGGAGTAAATATATATTCTATGGAATATAGGGATACATACATATTTAGTATTATGATTCCTGGAATGTTGGTTGTCAGGAGGAGAGCACTGTGTGTCATGAGTTATTATAGTGTAAATATTTGTGAACTAGAGGGGTTGGTATCAGTAGGATTCAGTCCTTTGTATCAAAAAATTGAGTGTGTTCATGAGAAGTGTGTATGTATCCTAGGTTTCCAGTAAGTAGGTGAATTATGAGTGTTGTGCGCACAGTGAACAGTGTTTAGGTGTTCAAGTATTGGGTGTTTGAGAGTCATTGTTGGTGTGGGTGTTAGTGAGTGTGAGTGTAGTCTAGGTAAGTGTATCTTGGGTTGGGATACGAGTATCCTATTGACTAGGTATTAGATAAGGTAAAATATGTTATATAAGATACTTGATGAATGTATATGTAAGTTGTATTGTTATATATGATAACCAAACTAAATAACTTAAGTTATGCTACCTAGGTGTTACAATTAGGTACCGGAAAACCAAGTAAGATACATAACTAGGTAATGGTAGATAACATAAGTAATTAACATAGAAACCTAATAACTAGGATGTTATTGTTTTCAAATCACTTATTGATACAGTAAATTTATAATATAGGTTACTTGGATTTCGATACGGACTCTGACCCGTATCACCATCTCAGGACGGCAGACGAGTACATTCTCTGATTGTTTTCAGTATCTTGATAGTTTCTATACTTCATGAATCTAGTTATGTTTTACTTGATTCTCGTCACGCTTGATTCACGGATTGATATTATATGGATTCACCTCCAGGATATGTGTTTACATGTGTTGGTCATGTTGTTCATGATGATTTATTTCAGTTTATCTAGTTTCATGTTTCCATGTTTCTAGAATTATTGTATACAGACTTGAATCCATGAGTATTTGTCGGAAAAGGGAAAAATACTAAGTAGATGTGTGATTAAATCCCATGTTTCATGTTACTATCTTGAATCTAGCTAATCATGCATTTCACGTATGATTATGCCGTACCACTACTTGAACGATAGCCATCGATACGATGTGCCGTGTACCTTTACCGATCACATATTGAAAATAGTATTTTAAATCACTTGGAGTGTTTACAGTCTTTCCTTTTGTCATTCCGATACTTTGCTATTATGTTCATGGATTTCTCATGATTACTTGTTTTATCACAGGTCATGCCATGATTCTGATTTACCGTCTTTCAAGTATTGCATGCCTATTACAATTTTATAGTCTCTACCATGTATTGGAACTGCTTTCATTGATGTACTTGCTCCAATCCTGACTGGATGTTGATTTAAATAGGGGATGATTATGAGGTCCAATATTCCACCTACTATGGATCCCAAGAGGACATTTTAGCATAGCTTGATCTTATCCTACCGGAGGATCAAGGAGAGCTAGCAGCGAAGACTCTGGCTACAACCATATAGTTTAGCATAGTTAGACTCTATTTGCCGGATTTTGTCTCCGATAAATTCTGGTATATGTATTTTTGGATTTAGACTCTTTTTAGTCATTACCTGAACATTAGACTTTATGGTTTCTTTATGATGTTTCCTTCGCATTTATTTTTCTTAGAATTGTGATTTGAGTACTATGATTTATTCATATATATTGCGTGAGTTGTTGGATATTTGTGAGTTACTAGACAACGTTCTACCGCCGACACTGCGGCGTAGGTTGGACGTATCCACGTACTCGTGTCCGAATTATCGGGTGCGAATCGTGACAGATTTTTTCAATACTCAGTCTCAACTGAGTCAACAAACCGCAAGCATCACGTAGTGGATCACTATGAGCTGGGTACTACATAATAACCCACTAAGAAAAAGTTGTCCTCAAAACTTAAAGAATAGACTCACCAACATTATGGACGCCCTCACGCTCAATCTGCAGGTTATAAACTGTAAGCCTTCTCAACTGCTCATTGTGATGATTGTCTGTGATCGACACTTGGTTCTGATTCTGACCATGCCCAACGTTCTCATTGCGTTTCTATGGCGCATGCCTTAGTCGAAAAATTCCTTAAAAGATGACATTCTAGCCGCAGTTGAAGCTCTCCGTTAGCAACACGACAAGTTTCCACTGCGTGCCCTCGCTTACCAAATAGATGTACTCCAGTCTATCGTGCTGCCTTGATTCGGCCTCTCTCCCCATTGTGGTATCTTTTAGCAGGAGGGCAACGACTAGCTGATACCTTCTCTGGAGCACTTTTTGGTTTAAATTGCTCCATCTGTACTGCTGCCTCAAAAGACTTGTGTACGACCCACATTCTCGATTCATAATATCCCTCCGTATGTCATCTTTCAAGCTTTTAACAAATCTATGCATACAGGCCTTCTTGTTAGGGATCATCGAGTCGGCGAACTTAGCAAGTTTGGAGAATTTTGACTCATAATCCTCTACGGACACGCTCCCTTGCGTAAGTCCTACGAACTCATGATCCATCTGACGATAGCGGGGGGAAGATAATGTTCCATAAATGCTTAAACATTTTTTAAGTAATTATACCATCTAGATATCTATTGCCGAGGTCCTTCTTGACCTCCCACCAGTCATGTGCTCGCAGACGCAACTGTATAACTGCACATGCCAATCTCTTGGTCGCTGGAACACCATCGAACTCAAACAAGCCTTTCATCTTCGTGATCCAATCTATCACCTTATTAGGTGCTGCTCTACCCTCAAACTCGGGAGGGTTTAATTTTAGGAACTTTGCACCCTTAAAGGTAGACTTCTTGGCCGCCTGGGGTTCGTCAGCTTCTACTAGCCCAACTTCTCGAATCGCTGCTGCTCTGATACCATTATGTCACGTCCCAGTCAGGACTTTGAAATCAACGATATACTTCTATGACTTTGAAAACAATTTGAAAAATTGGGACTTTGAAATCAACTATATACTTATATAACTTTGAAAATGATGCTTGAAGAATCCAATGACGTAAAATCGTGCTCCGATACCATTATGTCACGTCCCTATCCGGAAGGACCACAAGTCACCACTATGCGTGATGTCGTGTAAGCCTAAGTTGCGTTTGCACAAGACATGATACCTGCACAATAACAAAATAGATCAAATGGATATAGAAGCAGTTGAACTTATTTGCAGAAAACAAAATATTACACATTGAGATATGAACAAAATAACTTTCTTTATTGATAACTTGAAATAGGATTACAATATACTCTTGTTGGCTTATACAAATATGCCATACTTGGCTTACATCTCTTTTGAAACTTGAAAATAGCCACAATGTCCATATGATATATCCCTTTACTAAAACAAAAGATAAAACACCTTGAGAGGAAGCTGCTAAACTGAAATAGAAATCCTCGAGGCGTCGAATATGGTTTCACTAGATTGGAATAGCTTCTAGCGCCTCAGAATATCTTCCTGTCTCTCGCGACCTGGGGATGCTCACAAAATGGGTCAATACTTATCGTGTACTAGTGAACGGCTGTGACCGAACTCACATGAAATCAACACTAAGTAAACATGTGAGACTAGCAACAGTTATTAAGTGATCTTTTTACTTGTCTAAGTTCTTTTTAACAATTCCTTTTAAGAAACCTAAACAATAGATAATACCACTTATGCTGTGATTCTTACCTACGGTCGAATGTCTGTCCCTGTAACAGATAAATGTTAACAAAGTTTGCATATATGTGTAAAACTTATTGTCTGTCCTTGCATTAACTTGTTAGGCTTGTCATAAATCTTATCATATGCATGCGACCTATCTACGTGATGGTCTACGGGTTACTTTCCATGATTAGCAGTTGTAACTACAAGTCCAGTCTCACTAATAGACAAGACACCTCCCTAATCGCGATGACTACAAGCCTCATGGCGCCACAATCTCTCCTATGTCGAACGATTTTCAGTGTCCCAGGAACCGATCGAGAGATTTTTACCTTGTGCACAAGTTGTCCGAGAGAGATGCATAAAATGCATTCGATCAGATAAAATAGTTCTATTGCAACAGTTGACAACAAGTATCTGTGTGACTCTCTTCTATCGATAGAGCCATAGATATTTTCTTGTCGATCGATTACAAACCAAATGAGATTTTCTATATACTTCTATTTTGTACAAACATTTAATTCAAGGGACATTCAAGCACTCATCTGAACTCATATGAACAAGTGTACCAATATTTCTATGTTTCAAACATATAATTCATCTCTTTTATCTTTTGTCTTTGTTGTTGTGTTATCATTGACCGTAGGGACATAACAATAGAATAGATAAGGGACATTTTGTTAAAGCGTGAAGACAAATGATTCATCGAAAGGCCGAAGCCACTTATCGAGAAGAATCTATTCGAGAGAAAGGAACTTCACGCAACGATTGCTCCTTGCTTATGCATCATGAAATACATGGTTAGCATCCTTCAAACTCTTTCTCTCAAGATTCGGAATGAATGTGTAAAGCGATGAAAGCGAACAATGAAAACCAATCATCGAAAGCAATACGAAAACGCATTCATCAAAACTAAGCAGCGAAAACATCCAACGAAAACTTTTGGACTCATTCCAATAGAAGCCAATCCATAAGTTGGAAATGTTCATTGCATTTCGTCCGTGATCGATAAGCCGAAAGGTTTCTCCAATACTCAGTGTCAACTGAAACCGCAAGCATCACGTGGTGGACTGCTAGGAGCGGGGTACTACACCAACTACTCTTGTAACAACATATCATCTAGAGTATCTGTATTCGACCGACTATCTGTTGACTCCCAATCATTTGAAGGTGGGGGTAGATCCTGGTCTTTCGCGAGGACTCTGGCAGACTCAGACTTACTTGCGGTGTCGGTTAATATGACAAGTCTTGGATCCTCCCGGCCATAAGGTGAAGGACGACAGGTCATTGACTCTGATGATCATGAATCATCAGACATACAAACTTCAGCCCTGTCTAGATCAAAATCCCATTGGGCTTGAAGGACCTTTTTAGCATACCTGGTCTTGGGTGGTGATACCCTACGACTAGGAATAATCATCTCCAACGGACAAAATAGCGCCGCCTGTGGCGAAAAGACAACAAGCCTGATGGGCAGACGAAGAGAAAATGCAGTCAGCCTGCACTTCCTCCGATACCATGAGCTCTAATCGAGCGAAGACGACTCTCGTCCACATGGCCTAGAGCAATTCTTTAGATCACAAGCGTTCAGAGGAACATATGGAGGCTCAAGACCAGACCATGAAGAATCAACAAGGCTCAAGACCAGACCATGAAGATTCAATAGGCTGCCCTCGACACTATCTAACTCATGTTGAGAGAACATCTACCTCAACGACCCACTTCGCAAACACCCGATGGCAGAGGGATGGGGGTAGGACATGAGCCCAATCACGAGAAAACTTTGCCAGAGGTGTTCTTGACCGGCAAGGAAGTTCGCAAGACTATTCAAGACCGACTCCTCTCTGACTAATGCCCTTACAGACTCCAAAGGAGAAAAAAGTGTCATGACAGTCGAACCTCCTCTAGGGACTCATTCTTAGAAGACGTAATTTATGACAATATGACCAAGCGCCCAATGATACTTGCCGACCAACCACATAAGGGGATGCCCCACTAGCTCAGATGTCAGCTCTTTCTCCAACAGTCGATAAAGGCAAGCTACGAGACATAAGTTTGACGAGACCTTGAAGAAAAATATGCCTGCTTCAGTGCTCTTCCCCGAGATTAGACACTCATTATCATTTTGACATATTGGCCTAACTCACCAATATCTCAAGGTGGATCACCTTTGCATGAACTACTTCGCCTTTCCAAGAATACAAGGTACCGGGAATTGACAACAAAGCACCGTTTCCTGACTGCAGCCTTGTGATCCAGAAAATCCTGAGCATGACCTTTACTCTGGAGGACATGCTACTAAAAAAAAATCAATATGATCGACCTTTGTACTACACTTAGTACATCAGTTTGACCCATATCAAAAGGATACATATTAATCCGGATCTTACCTGAGCGTCATCCCCATGAGGACTTCCTTGGAATCCCGGTATATAGATTGTCATTATCCAACACTACAATCTATGGCTTCAACACAGATAGCGGTCGTCCCTTGGGTAAGATTTGCTTTAAATGACATATCGGAGATTTAAACACGAAAGTGACATGCTATGTCATAGATGCTGACACATCTTACAACATATTACTCAGACGACCATGGATTCACGACAACTTGATCGTGCCATCAACCTTGCACCAGTGCTTCAAATATGTCGACAAACCGGGGGTGGTCAAGACATTATTTGTTGAGAAACAACCATTCAAAGGGGTAGAAAACTATTTAACAGAATCCATCCTTTACCAAGATTCTGATGAGGCAAACAGCTCCTATAAGAACAATGAACATCATGCATATGACACTGAGCTTGGAAACAAGGACGAAGTTGAAGAACCTCTTGTAATTTATCTGAGTAGGTATGACAATGACACCACCACTGATGTAAGCAATTTGCTATTGAATGATGACGTAAGTTTCGGTTACCCTTTGTGTTCTAATGATCCTAGAAGCGCGTTGCGAAATCACAAAAACCAATTCTAGGCGATTCACATATTGCATAATGCCTGTGCTTCCATGAATCTACTGTGACGTCGAGGAACTAGACGACACTTCCTTCATAATTCCTACAACTAAGAGGAATCAAGCCACGATACTATTCAGTGAAAAGCAGCCTCGAAGTTCAACACCCACCATGGACTTCGACGACAACTTGTAATCTCCACAATTCTTCTACTATGGGGGCAATCTGCACAACGCATATTGAAGAGGATGGGATACGACCTACGTCATGCAAAAGGTGTAAACTTTGGAAAGGGGCGCTCTCCTGCTATGGTCCTTCGTGCCAAAAGGAAAGCCTGACAATTACTACGATCAGATAGGCAGAGGTCTGGGATATGCAACCCCACCAACTACGCTAATCCCATTGGTAGGAGAATCCTTACCATCATATTCTTCTGATTTACCCGATTGGGAGTGACATTAGCGTAAGAGCAATTTTTAAGGGACACTCTCCGGCAAAATGGTGTCTATCAACCAGACAAATCAACCTGACAAATGAGGATGACAACACACTGAAAGAACCATCAGACGTCGGCTATTGGCCCCAAAACTCAGTACCCAATCCAAAACATAGTACTCAATGGGAAACACGCTACGAACATCGCGAACCTCCCACTGAGGATTAGGTAGTCCAAATTGATGCTGGAGACGAGACACATGCAAAACTGTTTTTCATCAGCAAAAGCTAGGCAAGACCTTGTATCTCTTATATGTGAATATTTAGATGTCTTCTCTTGGAGTTATGAGGGCATGTCAGAACTAGACCCTCGGATAGCCATGTATAGGCTCAATATCAAAGCGGAAGCTAAGCCGCTTAAACAACAACATCAACGATTTCGTCCTAATATGACGGAGGAAATACAAAAGGAGGTATATAAGCTCATCGAGAGTGGCTTCATTCGGGAAGAGCAACACACCGATTGGGTGGCTAACATTGTTTCCGTGCCAAAGAAAAACGAAAAAAATCAGGATATTGATCGATTTTTACGACCTTAATGCAGCTTGTCCAAAAGATGGATTTTTGTTGTCCATCACTGATGTCATGATTGATAACACATGCGGGTTCAGAAAAATGTCTTCCATGAATGTCTTCTCGGAATACAATCAGATTAAGATGGATCCAAACGACGAGAAACACACATCATTTCGAATACCGTTGGGGGTAAATTTTAGATTGAACAATGCTGATGCGATATACCAACGCACGATCCTTGATTGGATTATCCAAGTGGGTTAGCCTTTGTGCTAACACTTCTGTAGGTATCGTCCTACTATGGGACCGACAAGCTTCACCACATGACGCCTCGGGTCATTTCTATAATTAGACCTCGTACATGCACATTAAAGGGGAGAGGGGGGCAAAGGAGAGGAGAGCAGAATTAAACATTGAGCCCCCCGAGCAAAGAGAGAGAGAGAGAGAGAGAGAGAGAGAGAGAGAGAGAGCCGGCTTCCTCCCTTTTTGGCATGAGAACGAGTAAGAGATCAAAGATTTTCCTTACTCATTAATGTGTTAGCCCCCACACACTACACATTAAGTCTCTTCGAGTACTTATTCCGTCGACTCACAAAGGATTTATATACGGTACCAGTCTTTTTGAGAACTTACTTCGTAGACTTACAAAGACTACGAGGGATTCCGAAGCAGAGGAATCCTCCTAGTCAAGATGAAGTATACCTGCTTCTTGTCAACAGACATATTTCGTAGAAAAATTCCTTTGTAAACTCTCCTTGAGATTGAAATCTTTGTAATCTTTTTATGTTAAAAACAAAGTTTTCCTTATTTTTTACTCTCTTTTCGAAGAATACAAGAAAAGAAACCAGTATGACGGATTCCCGCGGAAACAGTCACATTTCTGTTTCATGTAAACTATTCATTAGTTGCATTTGTCCTTTGTTACAATCTATAATGTTCCATTCCTGTGCATGTTAACTCTTAATTTTGACTATCCTAGTCAGTTAAATTTTGAATTCCCTCTCTCTATATATTCACTATGTTATATGGTCATCTTTGTACATCCTAACTAGACCTTTGCGACTATAAACTTATATATGTATCATAGATCATGCCAAAATAATGCATTATCTTGTATTTAATTACGGCTAATTTATTTTTACATATAGGATGCTGTTAAGGGAAACAACATTGCCCATTCAAATGCATCATGTGGTGATATTTGGACAGAGTACGATGACTTGGGTTGGGGTGGAATCAAGGCCATTGCTGATTATAAAGCCTATACAGCAGATTCCGTTCTGGATCTTCTTCAATTTGTTGCTCCCAAGATGATGCAACGTGGAAGTGCTCATTTCTCATATGGCATTGCTGAGGATTTGGATGACCCAAAGTACATGCACTACAAATATTGGTCAAACCCCTTGGAGACAAAGTGAGAATATATCATATTGTCAATTAACTTGATTTAATATTGTCAATTAACTTGATTTAATATTGTCAATTAACTTGATTTAATATTAATGAACAAGTATAGTGTTTAAATTCAAATTTGTTTGATCTGAATAAAAGATTTCAGTCCACCCCGCATTAAGGAAGATGGTGATTATGAACACATTTCCATTAAGCATCTTGGAACCACTTTAATTGATCAAGTTTGATTGCTTGGTTCACTATACAAACTATAAGCTTATAAAAACTTTAGAGGTTTATTCTTCCACAATTGGCAACAGAATCCTCAGTTCTCAAAGCAACAAGTAGCTAAATACCTTTTGCATCCTTTGAAATTCACATGCTATTTTGGTTCCAAATACATCTGGTTCATATCTTTGTATAGAAGACTACAAGAACTTTTCTCCCGAAGAGTTGAGATGTTTATTAGTATCAGAGTCATCTTTCTTCGGTAGGAACATAATACTTAAATCTCCCCTTAAACTATTAACTTCTGAGGGTGAATTGAGGTATTTGCTATAAAAACTCCTTTTTGGCAACAATTTTATTTTTCTGTCAAGTTACTCTGAATCTTGGAAGCACGACCACTCAAATTGGTGCCGTGTGGCATCGTATCTAACACGACACACTCCACAATGCATTAGGATACAGAATCACTGCCATGTCTGTGTTATCATAGTTTTTTCCAAGAAACATAGTTCAGTATCCACAAATAATGTGAAATTTACTTGTTGGTTTCTGGATGTCGTATATTGACTACTTTGCAACTTTTGTTGGGACTTCAATTTGATGGCTCTTGTGTTTTGCATCATTACCAATGTGCTTTTTCGCTTTAGGGTTCCTTGATCCTTTTGGAGATTTGACTCAAGATTAGAAATGTAATAATACATTGGGCTGCTGTTTTGGAAAGCCATTTTTTATTATTGTGTCCTTTCAGTAATGTACTTCGAGTTTGTATTTAAAATTTAATTTTTCAGGTTACCGGATGCTCCTGATATGGAGATATATTCTATGTATGGTGTTGGAATTCCTACAGAAAGAGCATATGTTTACAAACTTTCTTCTTCTTCAGCTGAGTGCCACATTCCATTTCAAATTGATGCCTCTGCAAGTGATGATAACTGCTTGCAAGGTGGTGTGTACTTGGTAAATGGAGATGAGACCGTGCCAGTCCTAAGCTCAGGTTATATGTGTGCAAAAGGATGGCGCGGGAAGACCCGTTTTAATCCTTCTGGTATCAAGACTTACATTAGAGAGTATTCTCATTCTCCTCCAGCTAATCTCTTGGAAGGTCGGGGAACTCAGAGTGGTGCACATGTTGATATTATGGGGAACTTCGCTTTAATTGAAGATATTATCAGAGTAGCAGCAGGTGCCCCTGGAGAGGACTTAGGTGGTGATCAAGTTTACTCTGATATACTCAAATGGTCCGAGAAGATCAATCTACATCTATAATCGGCTGGTAATCTCCGTAACTTGTTAAATTCATAACTTAAGTGCCTTTGTCAAATGATATTCTGATCAACAGGGTCCAATAGCATGGAACCATAATACTCAGAAACTTTATTCTATTTTTTTAATTCGTAAATATCTCGAATCTTGGTTTTCTCTCACTTAGTGATGTTGAAATGGAAAGCGTTTATGTTCACCTGAGCCCAATAGTAGGAATCAACATGCTGGTTCATATTCAACTGGATTTTGACATATTTTACTTTACAAGCAATTTACATATATTCTCGTTTGACATAACTTTGAGATATCTTCTTGGCCGTGCACTTACAATAGTAAGTTAGTAATGTGCTAACGAGAAATGAAGACTATTCCTTGTATGTACTATTTTGGCTAGTGTTATATGATGGTGCAAAAGCAACATAATTGTGCATAACCATCCAGCAAGAAGTGCTACTACTACTACTGAACGAGAATTGGAGTGGGTGGTGTTTCCAACCTTTGTGGAGAATATCCCGAAGTGCGACGAGCGTCGTCCGTGTGTCTGAAAGCTCGGAAAGTGCATCGAATATTGGAACATTTATGGTAAGCAAATATTATATTGGATTTTCATCTTCGACTTTAATTATATATTTATGATTGGATCTTTCATATATTAACTTTCCATATAATTGAATTTTCAATTTATGGTACGCCAATTTATGATTTGATTTCCATTAAATATATGATTGAATGTAATTGGATTTCCATAAATATTTTTGCTTCCATATATAGATTTTCAATACATGGAAACCTTAATTCATGCAAGGGTTTATAAAAAGGCTCAAGCAATATAGAACAAAAAAGAGGAGAAATTGTGGCAAGAGTGCCATTGCAACTTTTGAGAGGAGAAATAATGATTAGTGGCCGTTTCGGAGAAGGAGATCAATTTGAGGTATTTTTATTGTCTTTTTTTTTCGTGATTGTAATCTATTTTCTGCTCCAAAGAGTTGCGGTGATCCGTGTTGGATTGGTGAGGAGCTTGTAAAGGGTGTAATCTCTTTATTTCATTAGTGGAGGTTTTTCAGGGTTGGGCTCCGATCATCCGTGGTTTTTTATCTGTGTTTTCCACGTAAAAATTTCTGTGCCTGCGATTTGTGTTTGGCATTTTTTCCGTGGTTTTTTATCTGTGTTTTCCACGTAAAAATTTCTGTGCCTGCGATTTGTGTTTGGCATTTTTTGGTTTGTACGTTTTGCTCGGTTCTTTCGCAGGTACTCTCTGGTTTGGGGAACGTTTTCGCGCTTTTCGTTCCCAACAAAGTGGTATGAGCCAGGTTCTGGAATTTCAGAAGGGTGTCAGGGTTGACAGGCAAACCAGGGAGGAGAGATGGGTCCGAAGCCTGTGCGCATGGTAAACTTGAACGGTACCAACTATCATTATTGGTGGAGCAAGATGAAAGATCTGCTGTTTGTCAAGAAGTTGCATCTACCGGTATTTGCTTCCGAGAGGCCCAATGACAAATCTGAAGAGGATTGAAAGTTCGAGCATATACATGTGTGGATATATCAGGCAGTTCGTTGACGAGAACATGTACAACCACGTTGTCAGTATTGAGCACGTGAGGACACTGTGGGATAAGCTGGAATCTCTGTATGCGAAGAAGACACGGGTAAATAAATTGTTCCTGATCCGGATGATGATGGGTCTGCGGTACAAAGTCTGCGGTACAAAGATGGGACGTCCATTACGGATCATTTGAATGAGTTCCAGGGCGTGGTTGACCAGTTATCCTTGATGAGAGTCGAGTTCGACGACGAGGTTCAGAGACTATGACTGCTGTGTACATTGCCAGACTCGTGGGAGACCGTACGGGTGTCTATGACCACTTCTGCTCCGGAAGGCATGATTAGTTTGGAGTTTGCCAAAAGCGGGATACTGAATGAAAAGATGCGGAGACGTTCTCAGGGCACTTCATCCACATCCCACTCAGAGGCGCTTGTTTCAGAGAGCCACGGAAGAGGTAAAAGCAGGGATCCAGGCGGTGGCATAGCCAAAAGCAGGAAATGATCTAAGGGTCAGTATGAGGACTCAGATTGTTACCATTGTGGCAAGAAGGGCCACATCAAGCGGAACTGTGGCCAGTTTGCTTGCATGTGTAGAATGCACCTATTCTTGTAATTCTTGATTTGTGCGCCACATCTTCCTGCTGCTCTATTATCGATTTTGTGTGCCATGTTATAGACTTTTGCGCCACGACTTCTGTGACTAGTGTTATAGGTTTGTGCGCCATATAGTTTCTTGCTCGCGTATAGTGCGTCACTATTCCTGACTAGCCTATATTGGCATTTGCAAAGAGCGCTGACCCATGACATCTTGTGATTGATTGTGCCATAATGGGTCCTGTTGTGCACTTGATGCCTATTCTAGATTAGTTGAGCTTGACCATGATTGATGATCTATGATCCCAGAATTTGAGGAATTGATGAGGCATTAATGATCGTGACACGATCATATAAGATTTCTAATTAATTATGACTCCTGACTTGATCAAAACATGATTCATGTGACCAACTGATAGGTTTGGTATCCTGACTTGTATTTGTGCCGATACACTTGTCTTGTTCGCCTATTTATAAAAGTTACATTGTACACCGAGTGTGGGACATTGGCCAACATGTACATTGAACGTGACATGATAATTCTTGTTCGGTGCATAATATTATATTCCTAAATTCTTGGCATGAAAATGATAATAGGTCAGAACCATAGCGTAGCTAGGTTATTGCTTGTTTGAATGTTGCATCTACATTTTGGTGAATCCAGACTTGACTCCTTATATTAAATGGATTCGTATCAAACGTGTCCGTACTCTTCGTACTCTTTACGACATAAATGTCGAAAAATATTCTTCTGGCTACGACAGGAAATTACATATCACTGTAGGGTTAATTAGGTAACATAAAAGCTGATTAGAACATGGGGAGGGAACATCCTGAGATCGTGCGTGATAGGTCGCCTCGTGATAATTTTTATGGCGTGCAAGACTTGCCTCCACAGATATTGTATATCATCTGCATGTAGTGAAGTGTAATATTCGACCTTTTTATATTTAAGATCGAGCCAACATTTTTTCTATAGGAAGGTTGGAACTGTTACTGATTAATTAGCACGATGGCCCTACAGGGGACTGGTGCGACAATTAGCACGGTGACCCTACGAGGAACTGGTGCAATCATGATTTCCTATTTGTATAATATTGGCTCGGTTAGCCCTACTCGACATGGCACGATCTAAGGATGATTTTTATTATTATTAGGGATAACCCCAACAAGCCGTAACATTATTTGGCCGTTCTATCCTGAGTTGATTGTGATTGTAATTCTGCTAATAGCTTAGGGACATGGACTGTCATAGTATGGTGTTCAACTTCTGTTCTTGTTTGGTTGCGGAGTTGAGTCATTATGCTATGATGGAATATGGACCGAACTACGACACAGAATCCTAGCTTGATCATAATCATGGGACGTACCTTATCTTGGGTGGCATGACATTTTCTGTCCTTGTTTGGTGAAGGAGTACCATGTTATCCCAAAGATTGGGCACGCGCCAATGATTTTTGGCTTTGCACTATATGCTTGATCTGGTTTTTTTTCTTCATTCATGCTTCCTTGTGGTACTTGCTATCTTGGGTCTAATCCCACTGGTTTTGTATGGACAGGTTTAGAGCCAGCACCAGAGGATCCAACTTATCCCCCTTATGATGACACACACTAAACATATGGTCGCTGAAGGGCACGAGTGGGTTTCTTGATCATTGCTCGTCGCGTTTAACCACCGGCACTTGTTAGCCGGTTTGTCTGGACATCAGTTCCTTTTTACATAACTGTAATATAATTCGACTGCAGCTGATCTCGGTTGTGTAATTATTGACATTCTGATAGCCTAACATTTTGATGGCTAGATCTCTAGAACATTCCGATGGAGCGTTTGTAACGCCTTACGACTTTATCTCACATGTTGTATTTTGTTGTTACTTGCTTGAATGATTGAGACAGTTTTTCTGAGACCCTAGGAGACTTGATTGTAGCATGCACCCCCTTGTCTTTCTACAGCCTTGAATGCATACGGGGGAGCTGGCCATGTCCGTCTCCGTATTTCGCTACTGGAATGTGACAGTTGGGTATACCGACGCTGATATGGCTGGAGATGTAGACATAAGGCGATCGACTTCGGGCTATGTAATGATGTTTGCTGGTGGAATGGTATCATGGCAGTCGCGGTTGCAAAAGTGTGTTGCCTTGTCGACGACAGAGGCAGAGTACATTGCGGCGACGGAGGCTTGCAAGGAGTTGCTGTGGATGAAGAAGTTGCTGGAAATGTGGCTAAAGCGAGAGCAGTACACTTTGCTTTGTGATAGTCAGAGTGCAATTCACCTTGTGAAGAGCCAGACATTTCATAGTCGGTCCAAACACATTGATACCCGGTATCATTGGATATGGGATGTGGTTGAAAAGAAGAAAGCGACGCTTGAGAATGTTCATACAGATGACAACGAAGCAGACATGTTCACAAATGTTCTATCAAGAGAAAAAATTGAGTACTGCAGGTAGATCATCGGGATGACGACCCTCTCCACATGGTTGTGAAGGGAGAGATTTGTTGGAGTGAGTGGGGTTCCCAACCTATGTGGAGAATACTCCGGAGTGCGACAAGCGCCATCCGTGCCGAAAAAGCTCGGAAAGTGCATCGAACGTCGTATATTGGAACATTTATGGTAAGCAAGTATTATATTGGTTTTTCATCTTTGACTTTAATTATATATTTATGTTTGGATCTTTTATATATTAACTTTTCATATAATTGAATTTTCAATTTATGACAAGCCAATTTATGATTTGATTTCCATTAAATATATGATTGAATGTAATTGGATTTTCATAAATTTTTTTGCTTCCATATATAGATTTTCAATACATAGAAACCCTAATTCATGCAAGGGTTTATAAAAATGTTCATGCAATATAGAACAAAAAAAGTAGAGAGTAGAAAAGGTGGCAAGGGTGCCATTGCAACTTTGGAGAGGAGAAAGAAGGATTGGAGGCGTTTCGGAGAAGGAGATCAATTTGGGGTATTTTTTATTGTCTTTTTTCTTCGTGATTGTAATTTATTTTATGTTCCAAAGAGTTGCGGTGATCCGTGTTGGATCAGTGAGGAGCTTGTAGATGGTGTAATCTCTTTATTCCATTAGTGGAGGTTCTTCATGGTTAGACTCCGATCTTTTCGTGATTTTTTTCATACGAGTTTTTCACGTAAAAATTTGTCTGCGATTTGTTTTTGACATTTTTTGATTTGTGCGTTTTGCTCGGTTCTCTCACAGGTACTCTCTGGTTTGGGGAACGGTTTTCGCGCTTTCGTTCCCAACAATATATATAGAGGAAGGATAGGCATCCTCACACTTTTTGTATCCTCAAGCATCCCCTATTCACACTCGTTGGATGTGCTTTAAGTCATCTAATCTTAACCATTGCAATGGTTAAGATTAGATGACTTAAAGCACCATCCAACGGTGTAAGTAGGAGGGATGCTTGGAGGATGCAAAAATGGGAAAATCTTGATCCCTCCTCATATATATATATATATATATATATATATATATATATATATATATATAGAGAGAGAGAGAGAGAGAGAGCGCATTTCCCACGAGAATAACTTACCAAACAAATTTACGGGGTCATATATGTATGTTTCTCTTCTAAATTTATTTCTCTTTCAAAATTTAAATCTTTCCTTTTGAAAATAAACCCATCTCTATCTTAAAAAATAAGGCTTCTGTCTATTTGTTTTTAAAAAAAGAGGTAGATTTATTTTTTTTAAAAATCTAAAAAATAATTTATCTTTCAAAACAAATCTATTTTTTTTAAATAGAGGTAGATTTTTTTTTAAATAAATCTAAAAATAATTTATCTTTCAAAGCAAATCTAAAAAATAATCAATCTTTAAAAAATATATTTTGAAATATTAATATTAATATTAATTATAATTATAATTATAATTTTAATGTAATATTATTTTCAATGTTAATTTTTTAGTGTTAATATTAATATTAATTTAAAAATTAATATTAATATTAGTTTAAATGTTAATGTTAATAATAATTTTAATGTTTCGTTTAATGTTTAATGTTTAATGTTTAATTTTTATTTTAATTTAATTTAGTTTAGTTTAGTTTAGTTTAGTTCTTGTTCTAGTTGTTCTAGTTCTAGTTTTAATTTTAATTTAACACTAAAATTAAAATTTATGTTAAAATTAACACTAAATTAAAATCAACATTAAAATTAACAATAACATTAGCATTAATAGTTAATATTAATATTAATTTTAGTTTTAATATTAATATTAATTTTTAATGTTAATGTAAATAATGGTGTTAATTTTACTGTTTATTTTAATTTTAATTTTAGTATTATTTTTAATTTGAATATTAATTTTAAATTTTAATGATAATGTTAATTTTTGCTGAAACAATGATTGCATTTCCTTAGAAGCCAAAACCTATCTGAGTACGGGTGGACAGGTCGATATTAGAAAAAAATAATTGAGCCTTTTGGGAAGCTACCCAAATCTAACATACACAAAATTTCCTACATGAGATACATAAGAAGTTAGGGTATGCACTTTCAACAATTCCATGACGTACTCTTATGAAAATTCTATCATAATGTTTTTTACCATTCTTATGCATCCATATCATAATGAGCGGTATCCGTGCCTGTTCTCTTATCTGACACGTATTAGCACAATACTTTTTTGATACTCCCATCGAATATGACTGACTTAGCCATGTCTAGGCTCCAAACAAACCCAAAACATAGTTGAAAATAATTTTAACATATTTGTGATCATGCTAGTAAACACGAACTAACATTTCTTTGCATTGAGTCCTTTCTAGAACATTTTGGAACAAAGTTACTACTCAAAATAGGCTTAAATACATATATTATTAAGATGTAATAAAAATATGTTTGTGTTTAAATATAAATGTATCCATGCCGTATATCGCAAAATTTTCAAAAATGTCAATATCCCGAATTCATATAGTGTCTGTTTCCGAATCCGTGTCCATGTCTATGCAACCTAGATTCTATATCACAGGTAGGAATAGTCTTATATCTACCTGAGCTTGGAATCTTGCTGCATCTGTATAGATGTCCATCTCTAACATGTATATATAGGAGAACTTGAGGAATTGTTTTTGAATAATTTAATTTGTCTTTTAGCTTCAGCAGCCTTCAGGATAATAAAGCTCCATGACCACTGAGTTTTTTGTTCCATCACCTTGACAATGTTATTAATGTTTCTTCTGACTTGTTTAATTTTTATCCATTTTTGTTTTCATTCAATCCTAAATATACCTTCTTTTCTTGCAGATGGTTTAAGTTGTAGTAAACGTAAGGAGGTGGGGAAATATTCCATTGTTAACATGGGAGTCCATTACTACATGTGTAAGAATAACTATTTGTTCCTTTACCTTTGTCCGATGACTGCAACAATGGAGAGATGTTGAACAGATACAGGAGAAAGCCTGATACTACTGTGGATTGATCGCAAATATGTTATCAGAGCTTGTGCAGCCAGTGTTGTTGGGTTTAATACTACCTGGTCTGTAGGCGACAAACAGAAGGTAATCCTGCCTATGGGGCTTGTGAGGTGGTAATTTGTCGTGGTTGTGCAATATCATTCACTATTCGTTGTTCATTACATTATTATACATTGGATGTGGTGGCTACCATGTACAACAACCCCTGTAACAAACTATAATGTGTTTGGTTTACATGTCTCATTGATTGTAATACATTACTGCTGCTTATGTATAGATTATAAGTTCATTGCTTCCTGCCCCTACTTGTGATACTTTTTGTTTATCAATAGCTTGTTTCCATTGAATGGTTGATTTTATGTTCATTTATTTTTTGAATTATCATCCAATGAACTTATTGTGGTGATATTTGAATCACTCTTATGTTTCCCAGCAACAGAGAAAAGAAAACCATAATATCAATTGACCAAAAGGCCTCGTTTGATTCAAGGAAAAGAAACCGATTCTTTGCTCATTTTCTTTCAGGTATTTGGAAAGGCCGGAAATATTGTCAGAATACATCGTTTACTTTCCATTACAGTGTTTGTAAGGAAAGGAAACAAAATTAAGTCAATTTTCCAATAATACCTTCATACTAACGAGAAAACTTGAACTGCAAAATCAAGTCACTCGTATCACTTCAGTTAGCATCTGAAACATGGATCTCTAAGTTGAGTTGGAGCTGAAACTATTTGAGTGAAAGATAGGCCTTGGGTTGTCTTTTGCTGTTTATCAGATTCATGTAAAAATAGGTGATGGATGTAGAGCTAGGGGTGAGCAAAAACCGGTTTAAAACCGAAAACCGGATCGAACCGAACCGAGTTAGCAATTCGGTTCGGGTCCAAAATATTTTGGGTCGGGTTTGGTTATCAAAAACCAAAAGTTCGGTTATCGGGTCGGTGTTTGGTTATTGGGTTTCGGTTTCGGTTTAAAACCGAAATCGATTTGCAATGTAAATTTACATATATATCCTTAAACCTAACCTAAGTATATATAATAACAAAACTCTCTCTCTCCTCTCATTCTCATAACTCTAACCTAAGTGACACTGACGAGTGCCGACTGCCGCTCTCTAATGTCTAAACCCCTCTGCCCTCTTTGGCGGCTCTGAGACTCTGTCTTCTCTTCCGTCTTCACCGCATCCCCTCTCGGCCTCTGACTCTGAGACTCTGAGTCTCCTCTTCAGTCTTCTAGATCTGATTCCGCGGCTCTCTCTAGTCTCTCCAACTCCATCTAACCTAGATCTGACACATCGGCTCTCTCGATCTTACCTAGATCTGTCCAGATCTAAGATCTAACCTAGTTTTGGTAAAAAATTACCTTAATATTTCATTATCCTTTTTTTTGCAAATATTTATTTATTTAATTTTATTTTTTTTTCTAATTTTTTGTTATTTTCTTGTTTCATCTTTGGTGCAGGGCTTGATACGTCTCCAGATCTAAGATCTAACCTAGATCTGGTAAAAAATTACCCTGATCTAAGATCTAACCTAGATTTGGTGCAGGGCTTGGTACGTTTTAATTTTATTGTGCCATTGTGGTATACATACCTACATTATCTTGCTGTTAGACTGTTAGTTACTAGTGAGTACTGAGTATGCTTATGTTAATTGTAATCCTGTTACCAGCAGAAGCAGTAACTAACAGCAAGTCACTACTCATTCACTGTAAGTAACCCTGTTACCTGGCCCCTATTCGAAAAAAATGATTATGTCTAATTGATAGGCTGTTAGTTACTAGTGAGTACTGAGTATGCTTATGTTAATTGTTTCTAGTGAGTAGTGAGTACTGAGTATGCTTATGTTAATTATTTTCTGCCAAAAAAAATATCTAATTGATAATTGTTTCCTGCTTCTAGTGAGTAGTGAGTACTGAGTATGCTTACCATACCTACATTATCATGCTGTTAGAGTGTTAGTTACTAGTGAGTACTGAGTATGCTTATGTTAATTGTTTCCTGCCAAAAAAAAATGCAGGTTTGCCAAAAAATTGATAATTTGCATTTTGGTACTTTGAACTTTGAAGAGTAAATATTATGTCTAATTGATAATTTTTGTACATCTGTTATTTGTATTTTGGTACTTTGAAGAGTAACTCAGTAAAGATTATTTGCATTTTGGTACATCATTGAATATGCAGTCATGCAGGGTTGGTACACTTTGATTAGTTTTTATACATTTTGACCTAATATATGTATATCTGTGTTGCACTCTGTGAGTCTGTAATGGGACTATCTTTATCTGCACTATGATTCTGCTATCCTGGCACATTGATATTTGATTAGTGACTAAGACACTGCATTTTGACTTAATATATTTATACACTGCAATACTGCATAGTGCATTCTGCAGTCTGCACTCTAATTCTGCACATTGATTAGTGAGTTAGTGACTAACATTTGTTTTTGGTAACTCATTGAATTTTTGGTACTTTGAACTTTGAAGAGAAATACATCTGTTATTTGCATTTTGGTACTTTGAACTTTGAAGAGTAAAGATTATGTCTAATTGATAATTTTTGTACATCTGCTATTTGTATTTTGGTACTTTGAAGAGTAAAAATTATTTGCATTTTGGTACATCATTGAATATGCAGTCATGCAGGGTTGGTATACTTTGATTAGTTTTTATACATTTTGACCTAATATATGTATATTCTTCACATTCATTAGTTAGTCAGTGACTAAGACACTGTATTAGTGTATTTTGGTACATCATTGAATTTTTTTATTCTGGCACATTGATTCTGCATTCTGTGAGTGTGTTGCACATTGATTTATTTTGACCTAATATATCTGTGTTGCACTCTGTGAGTCTGTAATGAGACTATCCCTATCTGCACTCTAATTCTGCATTCTGCCCTGGCACATTGATCAGTTTTTATACATTTTGACCTAATATATTTGTGTTGCACTCTGCTGACTTGCTGTTAGTTACTGCTTCTGCTGACTTGCTGTTAGTTACTGCACTCTGCAGTCTCTCCAATCCAACTTAATGGCTTAATGCTTTGCTGTTCTCATCTTGCTGTTAGTTACTGGGAGCTTTATTGCTGGGAGCTTTGTTGCTTCTATTATTATTTCTGCCTCTGTAGTTATTTCTGGGAACTTTATAGCTTTATTGCTGGGAGCTTCTGTTGTTATTTCTGTTGTTATTTCTTCTTGTTGTAGGTGCATAAAATGAAGCCACTGGCGAGGCATAAAATGCAGCCATTGGCGACAGATAATGGCGTGGCATAAAATGCAGCCATTTGGTAAATCTATGATGCTAGTTTTTTACAATGGCGTGGCATAAAATGCAGTCATTTGGTAAATCTATGATGCTAGTTTATTTAGTCTTTTCTTGAGAAATTTACTAACATATTACATGATAAAGTGGCAATGATGATGATGGCTTGAGAATAGGAGAACTGATACTACATGGCATCAAACAATGATGCAAAAATGAGCCTTATCTGAGCCACAATTTAGTTTTTTTTCCTTCTTTTTATTGTGTGGTCCAGGATAATCTAGGACTTGATGATGATGACTTGTTTATGAAGAGAACTATGCATTTGAACGGTTGAACCTGGAAACTCTTGTTACTAGCAACTGGCAAGGTAGTTATAAACTTATAAATACACTTTCTAAATACAGTTTGATATCTGTAGGCTGCATATATGTTTGGTATCTTTATTTCATTGTGTTGTTCTTCAGGGGAAGATATTCTTCTTCTATTAATTTCATACTATAATGAAATATTCTTCTTCTATTAATTTCATCTGAGCCATTTGAGGCCTGAGCCAGCATCATACTATAATGAAATATTCTTCTTCTATTAATTTCATTGTGTTGTTCTTCAGGGGAAGATATGGGATTCAGTGAGATGAGCACCAGTTTGAAATTGGAGGCCTTAGGAATTATATCTCAACTGCACTAAATTGTAAAATTATGTAATTCCAGAACACATGTTTCATTGTTGTAATTTTTTTTTATCTAAACTGGAAACAATATTTTATTTGTTAGTGTGTACATTTTGTTTAGTGTGTACATTTTTAATTTTTTTTTGTACAATATCAAAACTGGCACTGTGTGTGACTGTGTAGTCTAGTGTGTACATTTTGTTTTGTTAGAATTTTTTGCTTCAATTTTTTTTTAATTGAAATTTGGTTTGTATATTTGATTGCCCAGGTTGGGTTTGAAGTTATTTGTTGTAAAATGGGCCAAACAACAATATATTGGATGGGCCAAGGATAACTTTATTAGTTGGACCGTTCAATTAGTCTATTTTGTTCGTTGTAAAATGAAGCGTCCCGGCCCATTACACAAAGGCCCATAAACCGAAAAATTTAAATAACCGAACCAAAATTTTTCGGTTCGGTTTATTTCGGTTTTGAAATATTACGGTTCGGTTCGGTTCTTCAATAGGTCAGTTCGGTTTGTGTTCGATTTTTAATAATACGGTCTGATTTGATCCGAACCGAACCGTTGCTCACCCCTATGTAGAGCCACAAAACTAAAAAGGTTCATTTCATATTAGTTTTAGGAAAATATACAATATATGAAACTTGTCAAACAGTGTGCGACCCGAAGTCCGAACTTTGCTTATCAAAATTTCCTCTTATCATATATAGTGAAACCGAATAATAAGAGAAGAATAAAGCATATATGAAACATACTTGGATGCTGCTATGATGTAATGAGAGGAAAGGTGATAACAAGATGAATTTTTGTATTGAAATGCTTCAGTTCTTGCAATATGTTATAAAATTTGGAATTTTAGTGGAGTCATAAAAGAGAAGCAAGATTGCAGAAAGGGTGGTGCTATGTCTACAACCTAATACTTACAACCTTCTTACAACTGTCACGTGGTGTCCATGTGACGGCCGTACATTGGAGGAGGAGGGAGAGGTGGGATCCGGTGGCTGTCAGGGTGGTCGTTCATTGGGGGAGAGGTGGAATCGGGGGTGGCCTAGATACCAGGTGAGAGGGATGTAAGAAGATTGTAAGCATTTGACAGTAAACTTAGCATTATTGTTGCAAAAAGGAATCGAGAATAAAAATGGTAAATAATGATTTTGAGCAGGAATAGTCTAGTAATTTTTTTTGTTGTTGTAATAAGTGCAGAAAAATGGACGGATAAGTAATTGTTTGAAAGATGGAAAAAAAAAACCATCTTTTTCTATTTTATTCTTTTCTTAGAGAATCATTTTAGTTTTATGCTTCTTTCTTTTGGCTTACAAACACAAATTGTATACATTTATCTATTATTGCATAACTGGTGGAAATCCCATTCTTTTACTTGATCTGATCTACACATCAAAATTTATACATTTGTTAGAAAAATATCTCCCCAATAAATAAATAAATAAATTCCTACTATCCATAAATAATTTATTTAATTTATTTGAACTCATATTCATATAGACACGCTATTAGGCACTCCCATGCACGTAATCCCGGGCTCCGACGAAGGCTTCATCAGCTCATACGGGAGCACCCCGGCGCCGCACCGGTTCCTCATTGCCGGGTCCGCGTTCCTCCTCGCGATCTCTTCCTCCGCCCTCTTCACCTCCGCCGCGAAGCTGTGGAACGCCCCCACCATCCCCCCGTCCCCCGTCCACGTGTACGCCTCCGCCCCCCTCTCCCCGATGTACTCCTCGTCCGACGAGTGCGTGGACAGCGTGTCGATCACCGTCATGAACGTCGTCGTCTGCGTCAGGCTCGGCAGCGACGCCAGGAAGAACCTGTGCGGGTCCGCCAGGAAGTGGGCGTACTCCGGGTCCGCCGGCTCCGGTATGTGCCTCCGCATCAGCGGCGGCCGGCTCGGGATGTACCCGCCCAGCGGGTACTGCCCGAAGTTGAGCGCCGCGTGCTGCGCGGATGCGAGCCAGATGAGGGTGGTCAGGATGGAGGCCAGGTCCGACGGGGTCGACAGGCGTGGCCACCAGGGCGCGCCGGCTTTGTCGGCGTGCCCCACGTTGACGGCCTCCGAGTACCAGGACCGGAGCTCGGCGTCCGCCTGGATGTGGGCCGCGGTCGGGTACGAGTTGTGGACGTAGGTGGCCACCCACGACTTGATGGCGGACCACAGGAGGAGGCCGTCCGCCGCGTAGGGGTAGTCCTTGATTAGGAGGCGGACACCGTGTACTTGCGTGGGGTCCTCGACCGCCATGCCCCTACAAGAAACAAAACAAAACGTTAGACTCAATGCAACATTCATTCTAAAATACACAAGGACATGCCAAAATTAATGTCGTGTCTGTTATCACGTACCTTCTGATTAGGTCGGCGGGGAGGCCCTCCTGGTCGAACCGCCAGTGATCCTTGTAGTAAGCGGCACTCATCTCCATGCAGCACGAGCCGGGAGTGAATCCGTTCTCGATGACGCCGCCGCCGCTGATCAAGATCTGCCGGGCCAGCGCGTTGATCTCCAGCGTGTACCTCATGTGCGGCTTCAGCAGCTTGAAGATCGGGTGCATCGCGCTCAGCTGCCGGTGCGCGGCCAATATGAAAGGCTCTAAGCTCGCATGAGTCCTCAGCCTATATATAGCAACAATCATCATCAACCAAATCAGCCTCCACAGCTCCCAAAAATACAAAATCGCGGTAAACATATCCAAAAACATACCAGTGGTTGACAAGCTGGTGGACGCCGGCGTCGTTTGCTCCAACGTGGGCCTTGGCCATCTGCCACAGCCAGTTGTCGGACGCGTTGGTCGGCGGAGTCATCACGCACTTCGCCCGGGCGCAGCCGGGAGTTACGGGCGGGAGGCTGAGCTCGATCGCCACCGGCTTCAGGGTCCCGAGGGGCGTCAAGAAGAAGATGGTGCGTGTCCCGTAGGCCTTCCGGCCGTCTTGTGCGTTGATCCGGTCGAGGAAAGGGAGGTAGATATCATGGTAGTCCAAGACATAGAGCTTGTTCTCTTCTAGTGCCTAAAAGATGTTTAAATATATCGTCAATCTAACATTAATATACGTGTTGCTTTTTCGAAGCTGGCCGGAATTTAGAAACGAAGGTGTACTGAAATTATACCTGTTGAACTGACATTCCATTGAGATGGCCTAAAATGTGTTCCTCTTTGATAGAAGATTCAGGAGGGCCATAGAGTTCAGGATCAAGCTTGCTCACAGGAGGGAATGTCTGAGAAAATAAACAGAAACATATTTAGATTTTTTTTTTATTTTTTTTTTAAATTTTCTTTCATATGACTAAACGATAATTTACCTGGAGCCTCTCTATGCTGCAAGGGTTGATCCCCGCGAGCATCTGCCTCGCAAATTCGTCGTCCCGAAGCCACGCAAACTTGTCCTCTGTTTGCAAAAAAAGGAAAAAAAAGGTTGCAATAATTTCTTAGTAACTAGAAAAGTTATTAATTGCATGCTAATAATAGTTAGTACCGAAGCTAGTTGAACATGTAGGTACGAACTTATTGTAAGGGGCTGTACTTACTGCTAATGATATGAGGGGTGTCGTATTTGAGTAGGCCCTCGCTGGATTCCTGGATCTTGCTGAGGAGGGGGATCTTCTTCCAGAGGTGCTCCGGGAGCCCCTGCTTCAGCCGGATGCCTTCCTTGAACAGGTTGTCGATGTCGTGGAAGCCTTTGAAGTCCTGACACTCCGGCGTTATGTTGGCGACGAACAAAGGGAGGACGTTGTGGAGCAACGCCCTCAGCGCCCCCTCCGACAGCATCTCCTGCTTACCCTCCTCGAACGCCTCGTCCCGGGGGACGTATATCGGGCTCGGGTACTCCACCCTGCTCTCCGCCAACAAGTCTACGTACAAAAAATAAGCAAGAATCCATCAGTTCGTTGCGTTGCATTGTATTGTACTGTACTGTACTGTACTGTACTGTACTGTATTAATCGTAGCAGATTTTGTCACCAAAGGATGACTTTGAATTAGTTCCTTTTTGATTATAGGAAGACTAAATTAATTAGCTTGATGCGATGTCATTTCGAGTGTTTGACTAGTATGCATGAACGTGTTGGTGAGAGTTGGAAAATTAATTCGAACATGAATCCTAGTTGCCCTCCTTTCAAGAACCAAGTCAAGAACAACAACGTTGTCCATCGAGTCAACAAAGTATAGATGGTCAGGACATTCCATATTGAAACTTCCTACTCATCACAAAGAGGGTCAATGGAGTGTAAGAAATTCAAATCAAATTTCCCCTATGCAATCATAGTCTTCATATGTTCGGATGTAGTAGCATAAAATAAATTTTTGTTTAAAAAATATCTTCCAATTTTTTGTATTTATTATAAAAATTTAAAATTAAACTATAAAAATATATTCTGACTATATTTTTAATCTTTTTCTTATAATTTTGGGTACCAAGCAAATAACTGATTTTTTTTTTTTTCCTTTTCTTTCCTTGAACCAAACTAGGAACTAAGTGGTACAGTCGAGTAGAAACTGACCTGTCTCCGTCGGGGGTCGGCCGGTTCGAATGCGTCTCGGATACGGAAAGTTGTCCCCTCCGAGTATCGGTCGGGCGTATTGGTGTCCCTTGTCCGGGTTGCCCAAGTCGTTGTAGGTGGCGTAGTCGTAGACCCGATCGGTCATCTTCCTCTCCCCCTTCCCGTCGCCCCTCAGCTCCTTCAGCTCCCTCTCCCTCAGCTCCCTCAGCCCCGGCGGCGTCTCCGACGGCAGGTAGGGCTGGTTGCTGAAGAAGACCCTCCTGTTGGGGCTGACCTTGGTGGGCTGGACCCAGGAGTTGCAGGTGAAGTGCACGGGCCCGCACGCGAACCCTTCGACGACGATGCTCTCCAGGAAGAACTCCTTCTGGTGCCGGTTCACCACCGTGATCGCCCCGGGCTCGCCGAACTTGCTGTCCACCAGGAACTCCGCGGTGTACACCACCCGCTGCGACTTCACGCCCTTCTTCTCGAACCAGTCCTTCAGTACCGTCTTGCTGCTCGTCTTCGGCTTCTTCGACCCTGTCCCAATAAACAAAATCTATTCAGAAATTTGTTGCAGAATAGACAAAATCTTTTCGAATTAACAAAATCGAATAATTCATCTTACTTGGGTCGACCTCCGTGCTGACGAGCTGCAAGAGGACGCTCCACCCGACGTAGTCCGACAGCGCGTCGAGCTGGTTCCCGATCGTCTCCTTCAACCCCTCCTTCGATCTCCGTCTCACCGTCACCGCGGCCCTCACCTTGAAGCTCACGGCCTTCTCCTCCCTCACATTCGCCACCGCCACCGCGAACCTCTCCGATGTCGCGGTCGCCCTCACGGTGAAATCAGCCCTCTCCTTCGACCGACACGACGACGACGACAACCTCTGCTTCCCCAAGCACAGCTTCTCGCTACGATGATCGCCGGAAAAGAACGGAGAGCTTCTGTGAGCAACAAGAGACGATTTTTGGATCAGCGAACAGTTCAGAACTGCCATTCTTGGTAGATGATGAAGAAGAAGAAGAAGAAGAAGAAGAAGAAGAAGAATCGACAAATGATTTTTTTTTTTTTTTCCCTTTCTTTGTTTGGTTTTTTTTTTTATTACATTGGTTTGGTAGCTGCTGGAGAGGGATTTATATAGAAGAAGGGAAGGGCAAAATGGGAATAATCGTCAGTGCACACGTTAGAACCGTCCACACGTTTATTTGCTTGAACATGGAAGGGCGAAAGTAAAAGTAGTCCGTTGCTTCGCAGCAGCTCGGTTAGTTTTGGCAGTTTTGTTGCTATTATACCCTTATCATTTTGTTTAATGTCAGCAATAATGTCCCAATATAATTTTTATTTTTATTTTTTTAGAATTTGAAAACAATTATCCTTTATGGCATGATATGAAATTAATTGAAATGAATATTTGTCACTTTATTCCGTAGATTTGTGCTGATCCTCTTGATAGCATCTACCCAAAAATATGCAAGTATTCAGTAATATGTACCATTTCCTCCTATACGTAAAGTATTAATTATTAGGTGAAGCCCCCAGAGTTTTTCAACATTTTTCTTATTTCTTTCCTTGTCAATCTCAACCGTTTCTTTTTCTAGTTTCTTTTTCCAAGCTTGCACTCATTACTATTCTACTAGCACGTACACGCACGTAATTTTTTTTAATATTATTAAAAAATAGATAAAAATTACAATTATATTAAAAATAGTTTAAAATTAATTTTTTTTATAGATATGTTTATATCTTTAGATATATGTTATTTTTTTATTTAGGTAAGGATATACAAACGTTATAGTGAGAAGGATTTTAGAATTTTTTTTTCTTTTCATATGAATTAGGTGAGTATATACATACAGTTTAGACAGTTCATTTTGAGCCTTTTCAAACTTCTTAACAGTAGTAAAGATTAAATTATGTGCATCTGCATAATATTTTTCAAAGTTAAGATATGATCTATTCATTCCATGTTTCTTTTATACAAAATTGTTCATACAAAATCAAATCTAATTTAAAATTCTACACATTTTTTATGGCGCTAGTTTCTTGAAAGGCTAGGCTTGTTTCTGAGCAAGTGCAAAGTAGACAGTTGTATATTTTTTTTTTGACTTTTCGGCATAACGCATGGGATCCGACGTAACGTTTGAAACTTTTGTGCACAATGCATTGCATGTCTTCTTTGGATCCACTGTCTCCCAACTTCCACCATTATAAATGGAATGAATAATACGCCTCCGTGGCTCGATCCACTGACCTTCTGTCATTCAGTCAGAATCTTATACCTCTTCTCGGTAACCACAAGAGTCACTCGAGTTCGATAAACGGTTGTACATGATCCTACAAAAAACATGATGCCATAATTTGTTAACATTTTATATATATTGATAATATAAAACATTCTCTTTTAGATTTAGGTTCTAAATTTGTTAATATTTTTATATATTGCTAATATATATATATTTTATATTTTATATTTAGATGCTAACTTTGTTATCAGCTTTATATAATTTTTTTTTAGATGTGTTAAAATAATTGGCCTCCAAGTAGTAGGAAAACTGAAACCATTAGAGTTAGTATAGTTAACGATGAAAAACTTATCCTACAAATGAGACCATGCTTTCCCGCCGGTGTCTCTTGGTTCCCGCCGGTGTCTCGTGTCCTCGCAAATGAGCAACACGTTTTCCCATGAATGACTCGAACTCATCCTACCCAACCATCACCTCGTCACTAGAGCCCATTCCTCTCTTTGCCGAGCGATGAGAGCTAGGGTTGAGTCTTATTCAATTTTAGACTGAAAATCGAACCGAATAGTATAAAAATATAATTTGATTTGAAAAAAAAAAAGTTTGGTTCGGTTTCGGTTTTAGAAATAGTAAATTTTTTATTCGATTTCGGTTTTGAATTTCGATTTTTGTTTTGGATTTCGGTCCAAAACTGAAAACTAATAAGACTTATGCAATTATTTAAATATCCTCAATTCTATGTATATTTGTGATAAAAAAATGTGTATATTTTGAAAACAACAATTTTATTATGTATTTTGAAGTCTAATTTTGGTAATTTAATAACTAGTACAACTTTGGGCACAACTTTGAAATACAATAAATATGTGTATAAAAATTATATTTTTTAAATATAATTTAACCATGATTCAACTTTGGGTCCGATCCATTAAATAATAGCAATAGTACAATCGAACAAACTGAATAAACCGAATAGATTATTCGGTTAGATTCGGTTTCGTTCTTGAATTTTAAGAATTTCGAGTTATTCGATTTTGACTACCTCAGTTCGGTTGAAACCGAATAAACACAAATTTATTCAAATGACCACTGAAATAATGGAATACTAAAAAAAATATATTTTTGATTACGAGCAACAAACTTGTTCTTGGACCGGGACAGACGTGAAGCAAAGCATAGGCAACCAAACACCCTGAGATATGAATATGTCGGTTCATGGCCAAACATGAGTTGGTAGGGAGTCTTGTTTTGTAAAAGTGGAGTTTGCGTTCTATTGATCAAGTAACAAGCTGTAAGAACGCATTTTTTCCAAAACTGAAGAGGAAGAGAAGCCTGAAAACGTAGTGCTCTAACCACATTGAGAAGATGACGATGCTTGCGTTCAACACGTCCATTCAGCTGAGACTATACACGCATTATGTTTCAAAGAGAATACCGTGGTCAGCAAAATAATTCTTTAGACGTAGAAACTCAGTTCCGTTGTCGGATCGAAAATGCTGAACCTTCTTATGAAACTGAGTCTGAACCATTGCACAAAATTGCTTGATCAAGGCAGCAACGTCAGACTTAGAAGACATCAAATAAATCCATATAGCTCTAGAGTAATCATCCAAAATTGTTAAAAATAGGGCGCTCCACAAGAGGAGGGGGTACTATAGGGACCCCAGACATCACAATGAATAAGCTGAAACAAATCATCTGCTTTATTATAACTTATAAGAAAAGAAACACGAGTTTGTTTAGACTTAAAGCAAATATCACAAGGCTCACTAGGGCTAATGGAATGCTGAATAACAGGTAACGATGATATCGCAGATGAAGAAGGATGACCCAATCGTTGATGCCAGAGAGAAGCAGAAATAATAGAAGATGAGGCAGAGGCGTGACATGCTCGAGCAGCTGAAAAATTGCGCAGCTAGTAGACCCTACCTCGTTGCTCACCCACACCAATCACCGTCCTCGAAATGCATTCCTGAATAACACACAATTTATCCGTTAAAGTAACAACACATTGAGTGTTTATAGTTAACTGAGCAAATGAGATCAAATTGCAGTCAAGACAAGGAATATATAGAACATGATCAATCTTAGTGGTTGGCAAAAAAACTAAGGATCCTTCTTGAACAACAGTAGCTAAACGATTATCAGACAGCTTGATAGCAACTGGATTGATCGAAACAATATTCTGGAGAAGATTCTGATTTTCGGTCATGTGTAGAGATGCGCCTGTGTCTAAAATCCATGAACAATACGTACTAGACGAGTCATAGGAGTTGCCAGAATGAGTGGTCAAGGATTGATACATCTGCATAACCGTTTTTCACTGTTCATGATTGAGGGTCGGACCAAATGCATCCTTGTCTTGGTCTGTCAACGAGCCGACTGAACGACTATTAAAATGTTGTTGGGCAGCGTTAGCGACACCAGTAGACCTGGTAAAGCCACGCCCACGACCTCGGCCATCACCGGACGAATGAGGTGTCGACCGGTCGAAGGAGCCACGGCCGGAGGGACGATGAACCCAGCCTTCAAGAAATCCGTGAAGACTATAGCACTTGGTCACGTCGTGACCGAGACGACCACAATGGGTGCACTGTGGACGAGGCTTGTCCGAAAAGCGAGACTCAACTGGTTTGGACTGATTAGCGAAGGCCACAACATCCGTCTTGGATTCGCGATCCTTCATTAGCGTTATGTGACTCTCTTCTTGAACTGCACGCGCATAAACCCGATTGAGAGGTGGGAGGGGTTCTTGAGCCATGAGGCCAGAGCGAAAAGTACCAAAGGTGTCATCGAGGCCCAATAGAAACTGGTGGAGACGCTCCTCGTCTTTCTCAATACTAATCTGAGTGGTGAGATCGCAAGAGTAGTATCCGCAATGGCAGACCTTAGACGGAATGTAAGTCAATAACCAATCCCATAATTTCTTCAATGAGTTGTAGTAGCAACAGATTGTCCTCCCTGGCGACAATTGGCGATGTCGGATCGAATTTGCAAGATTCTTGGTCCGTTACCGACCGAGAATCGCTGATGCAAATCGTCCCATAATTCAAGAACTATTTCAGAATAGGATATCGAAGTGCGCAGAAGCGGATCAATGGATTGAACGATCCACCCAATAAGCATCAAGTTGACGCTCCACCAATCTCGATATCTTCGGAGTTGACATCTGGTTGAAGTAGTCGGTCGTCGATGAAGCCGAGCTTCCGCTTAGCCTTGAAAGCGTTCCTCTTGGCAGTTGTCCACTCCTGATAATTATCGTCCTTCAAGACCACGAGACATATTTGTAAGTCCGGATGATCCGAAGGATGAAGGTAGAACAGAGATGTATGATCGAGGGGACGCGTTGATGTGGCCTGACGAGCGGCGTTCAATGATGAGGTAGAATTTGTCACGACCCAATTCCGTAGAATCACTTGAGGCGTCCCCCGAATCGTGACCGCCGTGCGGGCCTGGAATTGCGCCCGCACAAGGCTTTAATGATTTGCATAGCAAGCACATATTCAGAGTACGCAGATAAATTGAAACACAGATTTGAAATGGAAAAGTTCTCTTTATTGATAATGAACATCTATTACAAACTCTTGAACGAGTTAGCTAATATGCCGAACGACTTACAAAAGAGATGACTCAAAATGAGATAGCAGTCTTTTACATTACATTCCTTTATAAACTCAAACGATAAAGACCTCCAGGCTGGAGGACGGCTTTGCCACGGAGCTGCATTTGTGTATGAAGAGTTGCAGCTTCTGGCTTCAAAATGCTTCGAGGGCGCGGTGAAGATGCACCAACAGCTGGACTGGATCGGGAAGACGACTTCGGCTCCTCGCTCGGTTCGCCTTGGTGCAGAGAACCTATTTCAACGAGGGTCAGCATATCGAAACATGCTGGTGAAGGCGAGCTAGCCTGACTATACCAATCGACACGTTGTTTTAATGAAGCATGCATATTTGTGGGTTTCTATCTTGCCTTAGTTCATTTACAAGTAAGCAGCATATAGAATTTACTGAAAATGAACGTGCCACCGTTCGGTGGATTTTACCTGACCGTCTGAATTACCTGCACAATACTTACCATGCCTTCCCTGCCACGAAGACACAAGTTAGTATGCAACAGGTTTAAATATACACGTTGGGATCACTGGCTGGGAGCCATTATGGACAATAGTCATTGACGAGGATGTTTGCAACGAAAGCACGTGGTGCGCTGCAAGCATCCCGTCAATCACGTGAGACTAAACGTTGGGTTCCGCCCAGACCGGATCGGTGCCAGTGCCCCAGCGACCGTCCCCGAAACCATTTACCTTCTGCACAAGTTGTCCGTGATCGATCGTTCATAACACGTTAAATATTTATGCAGTTGAGGCAACACGTTGTACAAGACAGGTAAAATTGCATGATTCGTTTTGCATAGCCTCCTTGAATAATTTATGCTTGACTCAATTATAGAAGAAGATGAATTCTAACTAAAATTGAAGCATATATAAAATATTCCAAGCGAACAAGCATGCAAGTAAGTAACCGTTCATGAGTTTGATTGACAAGCAGTATTAACCAAGTCTATTTTCTTTTATCTTGGTTTCTTTTATTATTACTTGGTATCGTTTGATCGGGGCAAGGGAGTGAAGCTTGGAAGCAGGGCTAGCTAATCGGGTTGGTAGCCACTCACTTAGATTTTGGAAAGAAGAAGGAAAGAGGCGCTTCACGACTCCGCTCGCAAGCCGCCTACTGCTCGTTCACCTGCACACGAACAGCTCGATTAATACGATCTTCCTCTCTTTCCAATCTCGGAATAGAAGTGCAGTTCAATGAACGAAAACAATAAAAACCATCGAAACCGTTCAAGGAAAACAAGCAATTCCCAAAACCAACTCAAAGCACGAAAGCAACAAGCGACATCGAAAACCAAGGCAATAAAAGATAGCAGCGGAGAGGTCCCTCCTGACTCTGCCGCTAAGCCGATCCTTGGGGCGCAGTCCACTGAATATGGAAATCGATTCAGAAGAAACAAATCCATAACGAGGACGAGTTCTTAATTCAATCTATCCCGATCAAACGATACCGTCTTGTGTTTCTTAGCCGCGATCTCCGCACCGGGAGAACGGGGCGCTACATCCTACCCAACTAATTGGAAGTTTCGTCCCGAAACTTAGGAATAATGATTACCGTTAGGGGTTTGGATGTCGGGGATGGCTAGCAGAGTAGAGCGGACAGTTTTGCATTGTGTGATTTGGGTCTCCACAGATCAGGCATAAACCGAGTTTCTTTCGACACTGGTTGACGGCATGCCCTTGTCTTTTACAGAAGAGACATATTTGGTTAGCATTTGCCCGCTGCTGACCACCGTTGTTTCGGCGCTTTGTTGCGGTATTTCCTCTATCGTTGCCTTGGCGTTTGTGATTGTAGGTATGCACAGCGCCGGTGGAAATATGAGGATACTGCGGTTCGAGGGATAGGGCGCGATTCATGACTTCACGCATTGTCCCGTACTGATTATTGACCACGTGCGAATGAATGGCAGGGCGTAGTCCACCTTCAAACCTTCTGGCTCGACTCGCTGCATCAGGTAAATAGGCCCTAGCGAATTTGGAGAGTCGGTTGAATTCGGCGGAGTACTCTTTAACTGTCATCCTGTCTTGCCTTAGTTGTACGAAGTCATTTTCCATTTGACGTTATACTGGAGGCGGTATAAACTCCTCTTCAAACGCGGCACGAAAGGTCGTCCACGAGATCGCCTCCTCTCCGTGATCAAATTGGAGAGATCGTCGATGCACGTCCCACCAATCGTGTGCGTTGAGACAGAGTTGTAGTTGCGCGCAGGCGACGCGCTTATCTTCGGGGACCTCTAGCAGAGCGAAGTGATCTTCAAGCTCGGCTAGCCAATCTAAAGCGACCACTGGGTCCTCAGTCCCGTTGAATGGGGTGTTGCAGACTTTCTTGAAGTGTCCCAAGTTGAAGGCAGTCACGTCCCTCGGCCTTGGAATTTGTGGCGTCTCTACTTCAAGCATGGGCTGTTCCACCAGAGTCGTTGCTGTTGCGACGGAATGGTTGGCAGCCAAAGTCTGAACGATCTGTTGCAGGGCATCTACCTGCTTTTGTTGGACTGAGAATCGGGTCTCTAGATTGCTTTCGAACTTGGCTTGGCGAGCATCATCTCTTTGTCGTTGCGATTCTAACATTTGCATTACCCGCTCAAGCGGGTCGACTTGAGATATGCCTCGCTGGCTCCGAGAGCTTTCCGAAGTATTCGAACTACTTTCTTGTGTTTCGTTCGGTGGTTGCGCTGCAGATTGCGCTGGTTCCATTCCTTCAAAAGAAGGTAAATTACATTAGAATCATAATGTATTATGGACTTATTGCATGAATGTATCTCATTTTGGCCTAGCGAGTTCAAGAGTTCGTACAGGAATTGATCGTTAAAGAAACTTTTCCAGCACGAAGTCTAAGGAACTTGAATCTGTGCTCTGATACCATTATGTCACGACCCAATTCCGTAGAATCACTTGAGGCGTCCCCCGAATCGTGACCGCCGTGCGGGCCTGGAGTTGCGCCCGTATAAGGCTTTAATGATTTGCATAGCAAGCACATATTCAGAGTACGCAGATAAATTGAAACACAGATTTGAAATGGAAAAGTTCTCTTTATTGATAATGAACATCTATTACAAACTCTTGAACGAGTTAGCTAATATGCCGAACGGCTTACAAAAGAGATGACTCAAAATGAGATAGCAGTCTTTTACATTACATCCCTTTATAAACTCAAAACGATAAAGACCTCCAGGCTGGAGGACGGCTTTGCCACGGAGCTGCATTTGTGTATGAAGAGTTGCAGCTTCTGGCTTCAAAATGCTTCGAGGACGCGGTGAAGATGCGCCAACAGCTGGACTGGATCGGGAAGACGACTTCGGCTCCTCGCTCGGTTCGCCTTGGTGCAGAGAACCTGTTTCAACGAGGGTCAGCATATCGAAACATGCTAGTGAAGGCGAGCTAGCCTGACTATACCAATCAACACGTTATTTTAATGAAGCATGCATATTTGTGGGTTTCTATCTTGCCTTAGTTCATTTACAAGTAAGCAGCATATAGAATTTACTGAAAATGAACATGCCACCGTTCGGTGGATTTTACCTGACCGTCTGAATTACCTGCACAATACTTACCATGCCTTCCCTGCCACGAAGACACAAGTTAGTATGCAACAGGTTTAAATATACACGTTGGGATCACTGGCTGGGAGCCATTATGGACAATAGTCATTGACGAGGATGTTTGCAACGAAAGCACGTGGTGCGCTGCAAGCATCCCGTCAATCACGTGAGACTAAACGTTGGGTTCCGCCCGGACCGGATCGGTGCCAGTGGCCCAGGGACCGTCCGCGAAACCATTTACCTTGTGCACAAGTTGTCCGTGATCGATCGTTCATAACACGTTAAACATTTATGCAGTTGAGGCAACACGTTGTACAAGACAGGTAACATTGCATGATTCGTTTTGCATAGCCTCCTTGAATAATTTATGCTTGACTCAATTATAGAAGAAGATGAATTATAACTAAAATTGAAGCATATATAAAATATTCCAAGCGAACAAGCATGCAAGTAAGTAACCGTTCACGAGTTTGATTGACAAGCAGTATTAACCAAGTCTATTTTCTTTTATCTTGGTTTCTTTTATTATTACTTGGTATCGTTTGATCGGGGCAAGGGAGTGAAGCTTGGAAGCAGGGCTAGCTAATCGGGTTGGTAGCCACTCACTTAGATTTTGGAAAGAAGAAGGAAAGAGGCGCTTCACGACTCCGCTCGCAAGCCGCCTACTGCTCGTTCACCTGCACACGAACAGCTCGATTAATACTTCTTCCTCTCTTTCCAATCTCGGAATAGAAGTGCAGTTCAATGAACGAAAACAATAAAAACCATCGAAACCGTTCAAGGAAAACAAGCAATTCCCAAAACCAACTCAAAGCACGAAAGCAACAAGCGACATCGAAAACCGAGGCAATAAAAGATAGCAGCGGAGAGGTCCCTCCTGACTCTGCCGCTAAGCCGATCCTTGGGGCGCAGTCCACTGAATATGGGAATCGATTCCGAAGAAACAAATCCATAACGAGGACGAGTTCTTAATTCAATCTATCCCGATCGAACGATACCGTCTTGTGTTTCTTAGCCGCGATCTCCGCACCGGGAGAACGGGGCGCTACAGGATTGAGAGTGTCTGTGTCTGATTCACTCATTAGGAGAAGTAGAGAATGAACTAGACGAAGGAAGATCGAAAAAAAATTGAGGGTTTGAAAACCTGCTCTGATACCATGAAATAATGAGATAAATATTGAAATTATTCTTGTATTGCTTCTGCCTCAAATGACTGAGTTTTATACAGAAGGACAAAAAATTAAAAATAAGAAAGAATAACAATGAAAAAAATATACTCATTATCTATTATAATAATAGCAATATCTTCAATAACAATAACTAACATTGTCTCCAACAACCACCTCCGGTGAGAGCTCCCATTTGTCGGACTTCAAATGAATTTAATTCTTGTAGGCAATATTTTATGTGGGCGAGGAAGAGACCTTTATGTAGGACACTTTTCAAAGTTCAATTACTCTTGTCGGTGCAAATGGAGCCTTAGTGCTTAGTTGTACCGAAAAGCTAGAGCTTAAGTACTTCGGCAACAGAATGAAGACTTAACATCTCAACTAGTATAGTGACTTTACAGTGTAAAGCTTGCAAAGTAGTCAAAAGTCTCCATAACTATTACTTTGTGCAATGGATCTTTTGGTTGAACTCGTGTTCAATGTTCATGCTACCTAAATGCCACACCTTGCCTTGCTAAGTTGTATCTTGCCAAAACTTAACAATTAAAAATTTCAAGTAGAATTTTATTAATATAAATAAAGGATTATCTATACTAAAAGTTTTTACCTTTTATGTTTCTTAGAAGGGATGACAACGGGACGGGAGGGGACGGGACCGGAGCCCATACATTCAATTCCCGTTTTCGAATATTGTTTGAATTTCCGTCCTGGATCGGCTTTAATTTTTTCACCTCCATCTTCCGTTCCCGTTTAACAATGCACTCTCCGTCCCCAGCCCTTCTCCGTTAACACTTTCGGAACATAATTTTTTGTCCCCATCTCTCGTCCGTTATTAATTTATCCTGTTAAATATAAGCTTAAAAAAACTTTTTTTATTAAAAAAATAAGACATGTTAATAAAACATAGTTTTTCATAAAAAATATATATACTACTAGATAGTTCATGAACTCATACAAATGTCTTGTACATATGGATATAAATAATCAGGGTCAAAGATTTATCGGAACGAGGAATACTATATCCATATCCGATTCCGAATTTGACCAATTTTTTTTTAATTTCCATCTCCGTCTTCGTTCCCGTTTTTAAATCCCCAACCCCCACCCCATGGGAAGAAAAAAAAATCAGGTCCCGTCGGATTCGGAAAAAAATGTCATCCCTATTTATTACACGAATCTTTTTTATTTTGTAAATAATTACATGAGTCTCCCCTTTATATAAATGATTATTACACTAACCATCCTAATTTGAAAATAAATCATAAAACATAGGAGAGATCGGTATAATTAATTTTAAAGTAAAAAAAAAATTCGTATAATAAACATAAAATATTAAAAAAAGATTCATATCATTATTTTTAAAATAAAAAATGACCATATAATAAATATAAAACATATAGAAGTTTCATGTAAATAATCTATAAATAAAAATCTACTGGTGCAAGAATTTTAAAGTCGTAATAGTTTAATTATCTGGTGTGTGACGAGAATAGACCAATTGCAACCAATGACATAACACATGAGTGTATATATGTATACAATAATGCTAAGTTTACTATCAAATGCTTATGAGTTTCTTACAACCATCCTCCCTCCCGTCCGCTACGTGTCACGTAACGTTTCCATCATTAGACGACCGTCGGATGACCAGTAAACGGCTATCGGATTCCATCTCTCTTTTCTTTTCCAATGAACAATTAACGTGTGGACGTCATATAAGTGTCATGTGACCGATTGTAAGAGGATTGTAGGTATTTAATTGTAGTCATAGCATTAGTCCTTATGAATATGATAGCCACAAGTAGTTATAGCCATGAGAAAATTATTTGCTTACGTGCTTATATGTATTTTTTTTTCTTCGTCTCTCTCTCTCTTCTCTCTCTCTCTCTCTGCCATTATTGCCTCACACGAAGGAGAAAGACGTATATATATATGGACCGTATCGGGTAAGGACGGAATCAGAAATCTAAGTTCGGATAGATTAGAAAAGGTTAGGGTAAACTTGGTATAGATTGACTTACAAAAAAAAAAAAATTCATATAATTTTCTTTTTTGGGTGGACTCTGCCTTGTGTCCGTCCTTGAGGATGGGCCGACGGATTAAGTTGTCCTATCCGAAACTGATTTTGAGTACAATTAGACTACATAAACTCAAATAGGAACTTAAAATATAGATATGATACGTAGGTTTAGTGTACTCAATTTTCTGTTTAGATCCTCGAGATAAAGATATATTTAATCCAACAACTTTTCATGGTAAAGAATTCACGGGTTTCTCTAGAATTTTTGTTTTGTGATTATTATTTCTAGAATTAATCACTATTATTTTCTATTTTCTAAGTCTTATTCCACTACCCCAAATTATTTCTAGAATTAATCACGAGACGGACCGTGCACCCGGGTGCCAAATAGCAAAACTCTAATAAAAAAAAAGGATGGGTGATACAAATAACCTATTAGCAATTGGGGGTAACAAAAAATGTCCCATATTTTTATTGTTGGCCAATCTTGATGGATCATCTGCGTCTCCGACCTTTTGTGAGGTACGCGGATTCTGAAAAGTTGCCATAATTAAAAATAAATAAAAATTGTACGAAAATATACATCTATAACGACCGTGATATGGACACCACCTATTTGGTGACAATTTATTCAAAAAATTTACTGTACCGATAATAAATTTATATTAATTAAATATAACGATAGAAATTTTAGAAATTATGAAATTTCGATACATATCGCCAACCGAGATGGCAAAATTTTGGAGAACTTAATTTTCGCCAACTGAGTTGGCGAAAATCCAACGTGTCAAATTATTGGGGGGGGGGGGGGGGGGGAGGGGGTGAATTTTCGCCAACAGAGTTGGCAAAAATTTGATTTTTGTTTTTTTTTTGGTTTTTTATTTGGTTTTATGTTTAGGGTTTTATTTGGTTTGGTTTTTTTGTTGGTTTTATTTGTGTTGGTTTTTGTTTTTTTTGTTTTTGTTAGATATGTTCATAGTAACTCACTCTGGGTATGTTCATAGTAACGTTCATATTATAACGTTCATATTGTAATGTTCATATTTTTACAACGGCCCTATTTTTTTTATTTCTATAAATTTTTTTTGCTATTCATTTCTCACTCAATCCACTAATACTTTCAAACATAATCTACTTCAGCTCAATCACTATGTATTTAGAAGCTCATTCTCATGTGATGGATCAAAGTTTAACAATATTTTGTTCGGTTGGAAGTGTGCTTAATGAGTTAGTTTATGAAAGAGGTTTAACTGAATTTTGTTTAATTGATCGAAATATTTCGTTTGATAGTTTACGTAATCAAATTGTTGAGCAATGTTCTATTGTTTATGTATTTATATTGGTTCATGTTTATTTAACTAATTGTATAAAGTTAGTTAGTGAACAAGCATAAAAATTTATTCTAGAAGTTAATGTACAAGCAACGTACATTAATATTTATGTAACTTCACCACCACCTAGAAATAATATTGTAAGTAGTATACGTGCTTCTAATGAAGTTAATACTGCTCCTAGTTCTTCTCATAAAGTTATTTCATTTACTGAACAAGAACATATAGTAGATGATGGTAATAGCGACGATGAAAACAATGATGATTTAATTAAAAATTTAGATGATGAATTTGATGGCAATGTTGTTAGTATTAGCATTTCAGGATTAATCATTGGAAGAAAATTTGATAATCGTTCTGAATTTAGATGTTTTATTAGTGATATAGCAATTGAACAAAATTTTACTTGTCATGCTACTTTAAACAATGATAGTGAAATTGTATATAAATGTAACGATTCAATTTGTAATTGGAAAGTATACTCTAAAGCAAGTGGTAAAGGTGAAAGTTTTGTTATTACTACGCTAGAAAACGTACATTCTTGTTTAGGGGGACTTATAACATGTTCTCATCCCTTAGCTACTACTGTATGTGTTAAAAATAAGATTATTGATAGAATTCGAGATAATCAGTCGTATAGTCCATCGCATGTTGTAAATGATATATTTAGAGCACACAAAATATATATTAAATATTGTAAAGCTTGGTAAGCTAGGGAACTTGCTCTATCCGAAATAAATGATAGTTATATTGTTGCATATAGTAGTCTTGAAGAGTATGGTTTTAGAATTATTGAGACAAATCCAGGTAGCCAATATTTTATACAGACTGCAGAAGACAATAGATTTAAAAGAATTTTTATTTAGTTTAAGGCATGCATTGATGGATTTTTAAGAGAATCTTTACCTGTGATTAGTACTGATGCTACTTTTCTTTCATTTAGATATCAATGTATTTTATTTATTGCTTGTGCTCATGATCCAAATTATCGATTATATTTAATTGCTTATGCTGTTGCTGAGAGTAAAAATACTGATTCTTGGACTTGGTTTTAAACGGTATGAGAACATCTTTTGAAAAATATTTTGATGCATGAAATACAATTTCTTTTGTATCAGATAAACAAAAAGGATTGATAAGGGCTATGTATGATATCTTTTCAGAATTGCCTTATTTTTTTGTATTCAATATTTTAAACAAAATTTGAAAAAACTTCTCAGATTTCTACATTTTCAACATAGTTTAGACTATCTTGCTAGATGCTATAATGAAACAGATGCGAACTATTGTTTGGAAAAAATTAAAGCTGAAAACCTAGATGTTTAGAACTGGCTCGTTGGAGTAAATGATGAAACTCGTATTTTTTCACACTGGATAACAACTTATTCTCCTTGTCCCAGATTAGGTATTCATACGTCGAATCTTGCTGAATGCTTCAATAATCGGGTAAAAAATTTACGTGATAAACCAATTACGACACTACTTGATGGAATTCGAGCCAAAATTATAACACTTCAGGACAAGAATAGGCGAAAAACTAAAAATCTTCAAACTGATTATTGTCCGAAGTTGTTACAAACTATGACTCTTATCATAAATGAAAAACACCGAATGCAAACGTTGAATATAGTTACATATTTGTTTGAGATATTAGATTTTAAAATAAATAGAACATATGTTGTAGACTTAGATGCAAATTTTTGTTCATATTTAAAGTGGTATCAAACTTTGCTTCCATGTGTACATGCATATTATGCATGTAAGTCTAAAAATATTAGCATCGAAAGTTTTTATCCAGGTATATTTTTCTCTAAACAAGCATTAAGAAGCATATATGAGCTGCACCTGGAGCCAATTCCAGTCCCCTATAACCTCCAAAATACATTGGTTAGAGGACACATCAGAATACCACATGTACGACACAAGGCGGGAAGACCAAAGAAGAACCGGATCAAAGCGAATGATCAAGCTTCAAGAGATTCGATGTAGTAACTGCAATGGTTTAGGACACAATAGAAGGAGATGTACAAACCAACCAAGAGAATGAAGGCATTGCCGTAAATTTTTAAATAGTTTTATTTTATGAGAATAATATATAATTTTATTGAAATAAAAGATAGTTACATTCAAATAAAGTTTATATTGATATAACAATTTCATTGACCTCTCTTGGCTAATTCCCGATAGCTTGGACGATCAATATCTCTTAGATTGAGTCGGTCCCTCTTTTCTCGTGTATTCTTCGGGGCCGCATTATCACCACCTCCTTGACTGTTCTCTACTTGAGATGGCATCGGTGCTGATGGAGTTGTCAAGATATGCGTATAGTTGGTAACTCCGGGGGACGAATAGGCTATCCCACTGAAAATCTCCCTCGGGGGCCCACTCAGTAGTGCCCGCACCGGCCGTCGCCTGAGAAGTGCCCCGATCAGGTCAATGAGAAGTGCCTGCACCAGCTCACTGAGAAGTGCCCGCACCATCCCACTGAGTAGTGCTCGCACCGGCCGTCGCCTGAGAAGTGCCCCAATCAGGCCAATGAGAAGTGCCCGCACCAGCCGTCGCCTGAGAAGTGTCCGCACCAGCCGTCGCCTGAGAAGTGGCCTCACCAGCCCACTGAGGGACATCATCATCTTGTAGTGGCAGACTATCATCCTGATACCAAACTGAGATATACTTCCTATGGGGGCGTGCTTGTCGTTGTGCAACAAGACCCTGAGGATAATCTCCTGGAATAAGTAAGGGAGGGTTCGGAGGAGTCGGTCCTCGTTGCATAGCTGCACAAAATTCGCCAACCGTTGTGCGCAACAGGTCGTCCACTGGATGATTTTGGTATACGGTATTTAAATTGGAAGCTGAAATATTAAATAGAATTCAATAGAGGACATAAATAAGTACTACGGAGATAGACATTTTCATATAAAAATAATGTACCATCCCTTCTACATAATCATAATAGCCACGGAGACTATAATCATCTATGTCTCGATGTTGGAATCGAAACTCTTAGAATTGGTAGGCTCTGTTGCTGATAAGAGGAGCTTCCCACCAAGATCTATATGCATCATCACCGTAAGCTGCACCATTACAAATTATGACCATATAATTTCTTATAATTTTTGCAGTAAATTTTGTTAAACTTTTGGAATAACTTACCATCATCAATAGAGGACATCATTTGAGACAAATGTCCCACCTGTTGTGTCTCAAATCTAGAATTCCATACAGGAATCAATCTGCGTGCTCTGGTAGTTACATTGCCTTTACCACGATTGAAACATGGTGGCTCATCAGGAATGTGTTGTATCATCCAGAACTGTCGCATAACGCGATCAGGTGGATGATACATGATGTTATCATAGAATATTATAAAAAATCTATGTAGACTCAATCCAAAGGCCGTTGTTTGTAACTCAAGAGGATTCTGCCCAAGCCGGTACGGTAAAAAAATAACCTATTTCATGTCAACAAAATTGTTAGATAATAAACATATTGACTGTATGAAATATAAAAAAAATATATAAGAGACTATAAAATTTTTACCTCGTTAAACCTTAGTGAATCGAATTGGCCCCGATATACTGTGATGTCCTTGAGGGCACATCTATTTGGATAAGCTGCAACCGTCATCCAGCGTAAAGCTGATGGGAAGACACCATCTTCGGTATCAATATGGGAGACTGGCCTACCGATGCTGAAGTGCTCGTAGGACCAAACCTAGAAAAAATATATCATGTAAGTGTACATATTTTTTTAGTAAATAAAATTATATAAAAAATTTATACCTGTAATATGTCATACATCCATTCAAAATTTTCTGTCTTTTATCCACTGAAGTAAAATGTACAAAATTTAACATGGAGTTGTACAAATATGCCAACACAGAAGCTCCCCATGGATGACGGGTAGGTTCTGTCAGATTTTTCAGAAAAGGTAAAAAACGTAAATTTGCCAAATCCGGAGTTTGGAAATAAAATTCCGTTGATTAGACCTAGTAAGTAGGCCCTGGTGCAAACACTTACCTGAACATATAATAAAAAAAGTATATCAGTTAAACTAAATAAAAATAGATATTACATAAATAATAATATTTAATGTTATACTTACTCGTTCCGCATCCACTAAGATTTCTTCCTCACCAATACGATCAAGGTGCATAAAGTTGTGGCGGAGCCACGAAAGCGTCACGAAACTTTTACCATATATGGTAGACGGCTCCACGCCTAAATACTTTGTAATCACAGTTTTGGCGCAAAATGATTCATCATTTTCAAATATTATAGGTTCACCCGTAATAGGTAATTCTAAGATATTTGCCACATCTATTAACAAAATTGTCATTTCTCCAAACGGTAACTGAAAGGTATTTCTTCCGGGCCACCACCGTTCAACTAAACTGAAGATCAAGTCTCGGTCGTGACGTAGAAAATGTATCTGATCAAAACAAAATACGTTCACCATACCATGTTGTTCTTCAGTCAACATCCAGTACCCAACGTCGTCCTCATAACGCCATGCGACATGCTCTCGTGCTCGAAACGTATCAGGATAATCGTATTGCTATATATGACATATATAAACGATGTTATTATTAGACATGTAAACAAATATAAATTATATTTACTAAAATAATTCAATTTTAATGTACCTGTCCAGAAAATGCTAGACTTAAAATGTACGACTCACGTAGCTGGATAATCGTATCTGTGGTAGGCCCTCCTGGAATACTTCCATCATTTTGGGTACCTATCTGCAATATTTAATACTTAGAGTTAAAATATGTAATCAAATATTTAGTGTTAACATAGCTACTATTACGGACATTATAATTATAATAGTTAAAATAGTAACTACAATTACATAATTAAATTTTACAAACCTGTTCTCCTTCTCTTCTATTCTCTGCTTACTTCCTCCTCCTATTTTCTTCTCTGCTTAGTCTTCTTCTCTGCTTCTTCTTCACTTCCTGCAATGTCGCTTCCTCTCTCCCTCTCCTTATAATACACATCAACACCCACTAACACCCACTAACACCCACCAATATATTAAACCAATTACCAACATTTAAACCCACACATTTAAACCAACCACCCCCATTTAAACCAACCACCCCCAGACCAACCCACCTCTTGAACCATAGAGGCCGTATTTTTGCCAACTCGGTTGGCGAAAATCTGTTTATTCTCGTCCAAAATTAGGATTTTCGCCAACCCAGATGGCGAAAATCAAGTTCTCCAAATTTTTGCCACCTGGTTTGGCGATATGTATAGGAATTTCAAATTTTTTAAAATTTCTATTATTATATTTAATTAATATAAATTTATTATCGGTACAGTAAATTTTCTTCAATTTATTTCTAGTATGTAACAAGTAGAAAAAACTACTTGTTCCACAGTTCCTTCCAGGCACGTAGACAACACTCACGTTAGACAAAGATCGAACACCCAAACAAATTAAAAAATAATAATAATTACATCGTAAGAGTCAGAACATAATCAATTTTACTAATGTTCTTTCAAGAGGAGTTTCAAAATTGATCTAAAATATAGAAACCATAATAAGTATATAACTAATATATTCTCTAGATAGAAAATAATCTGAATTAAACTTTATTTATTTATTTATTTTATTTTGATATTTTTTAAAATTCGGAGACAAGGTTTCCTTTGGTCTTAGTTCCGTCTCTGGTTCCTTCCCGTTGTGAACGGAAGCACAATATTTGACCTCAAAGACTTATGAGTCGAAACGTACACCATTTTCTGAATTGAATTCAGCTTTGACACGTCAAATCAACTTCTTTGACTTCTATTAAGGAATAAAATAAAAAGTAACAATCACTGACCAAGCATTTGCTTATAAGAAACACCGACATTGTTGATTATGTGGATTAACTGGAAGCTCTCGCTGAACTTCGGTGAATACCTACTAAATAAATTTCTTTTTCTCTTTTTTTTCAGGATTAAGAAGAGATGCATACACTTGTCAAGTACTTTTCAATACTTTTGTTCAATGAGCTTAATTAGTGCTCATACCGGCCGGAAAGATTTGGCAATAAATAAGACTTCACATCTTGACTCCTAATGCAAAATAGCAAGTTGACAGTGCAGCTAGTACACTGGTCCAGTCTCAAATAACTATCGTGAAAGGAACTTTTGGACGGTGAGTTCCAAGAACACTTAACAGACGTAGGAAGAAACCGCAGTCGAAATCGAGCTGTCACATGGCAGCTTGCGATTGGTCGAAATAAAAAAACCGACCACGTGGCCGCAGTTTCGACCGTGGTTTCTTCCGCGGTCCCTGTAGCACAGCTGGGTGAGTTCTTCTCAATGTCCATACTTGTACGCTAGGAAACTGTTTAGATGCTTATAGCATAATCTCAAAAGTATAAAAGTGACACTTTCAATATATTGTAATACAGTGCATTTATAATAAAAGTATGGATGCATCACTTTCTAAAATATGTTTGGATACATAGTTTTTTGTTCCCTGCAAGTGATGAGTTTCAAACTATTTTGTTCGGATGACAACATGAAAGTGTATGTGAGAATTTTTAAAAAAAAAGTAGAGAGAAAAGTACACTTGCAATGGGGTTGAATCCATTGCTCATGCAATTGAGAAATGAAGAAATAATACTTTCAGTTGTAATGACATATCATATCACAACCACTTTCAATGGAGTTGCAAGAGATATCCAAACACTGAAACTGTTTACACCAACGACCACTTGCAACGAAAATGACAGTTTCAAGACACTTTCAATGCACTCTCACATATCCAAACATGTCCTTAGAGCATCAATATTAAGGCTAATCCCAATTTCTAGATTCAGAATATAAGAGCTCATTTTGTAGAATAGTAAGGCTCAATTGGAGCTACATGATGGTCTTATTCCAGCCATAGGAGCTGTAGCATGGGCCTTAGAATTTCTACATTCAAAATGTAGGAATCCAATTTGTAGAATAGTAGGGCTCAATTTGGAGCCCAAATTTATTTATATATATATATATATATATATATATATATATATATATATATATATATATATATATATATATATAAGGCCAGCGTCCTCTCAGACGCATTTTGATCTATAATATTTTCTCTCTCATATATATATATATATATATATATATATATATATACCAGAATAAGTCAAATTAGCGACGTCTGAAAACGTCGTTAAATGGCCTAAAAACGTCGCTAAAATTTTTAGCGAAGTAATTAGCGACGTTTCAATGAAGTCGCGTTTAAACTAGTCACTGACAAGAAAAACGTCGCTATAGCGACGTTTTTCAGCGACGTATTTGCGTCGCTAATATTTTTCATATTAGCGACGTTTAGCGACGCAACGTCGCTAAATTAGCGACGTATTTTGGGTCGCTAAACGTCGCTAAATTTTTTCTGTTTAGCAACATTTTGTAACACATTTAGCGACGTTTTATTGACCTGACAAATACTGCCATGTCAGCAATTTAGTGACATTCAACGACGTATTTAGCGACGTTTTGCGAAAAGTTAGGAAACGTTTGGGAAAAAAGAAATGAAAAGTCGAATAGACGAGGGAACCCTATATTCAGTAATTTAGCGACGTCCGCTTGAGACGTCGCTAAACGTCGTTACATTTTAAATATCCTGTGACATATAATTGTTGGAGTCGCTAAACGTCGTTGTTTTTAAAAGTATAGCGACGTTTAGCGACTTGTAGGCGACGTAATCTTTCATAATACTAAAAATTGTCACTAACCGTCGCATACAGTCGCTGATAGAGACGTATTACGACGTTTCTAAAGAACGTCGCTAATTTCAATGGTATTAGCGACGTGGTTATCTAGAGTCGCTAAATTTTGAATCATTTTGGTAGTATATATATATATATATATATATATATATATATATATATATATATATATATATATATATATATATATATATACACACTAACCTCTATTATGTGAGGTCCGTGTAATAAACATAAAACATATGTGAGGTTAATGTAAATTATCCTTTTCTAAAAAAAGAAAAGAAATAAGGATGACACATGGGTCTTTACCCATTCATCTTATTTGGGTCATAAGATTTTTTTTTTTTACTATTCTAATACAAATCCAACACACTCTACATTTATTTTTTTATTACAAATTTGGGCCTCGAGATGCATTTTTAAGCTTCATCTACCATTGATGCTCTTTTGCATAAGATTTTACAGTCCACGAATCGGTTTAACACAACCTATCAACCTAGGAGGTTATTTGAGAGAAGTACCCGAAATACTTTAGAATTACACATACTCTTTGGGGAGAATTCCTTGAATATTCCTTACAAGATTTTTGGAATATTCCTTATATCTAGAAGCCTCATGAGTATTTCTACCGTTTTTAAAGAGTTAGATTTTTTTCATTGTAAAATCTTTCCTTGCATTATAAATATCTAGGTTCTAAATGCTTCTAATAGTTAGATGGTGGACACACGATATAATCCTAGTCATCTATGTAGAATCCTTGAGGCAATATAAGGAGATGTCTTATTTGTTCCTACCCACCTAAAACTTTTATTCTTCTCTATCATAGTGGAAGTTTTCAACTATCCAATCTCTCTCACTCTCTCTCTTGCTCCACATTTTTGTATCCTCGTCTTACTGATCTAGCTAAGCATTTGGTGAAGGCTTGCACTGGCCTTTGAAAAAAAAGTTTATGCGTTATACAAAAATCAAGATATAGGCAAAACAATATGTATGTGACAGTTGCTATAAGTATAAAGGTTCGGTTGGTCCCATGTCGACATTCGAAAACATCTAGGGGTCCATATTGCCTATGGAGAAGGACACCAAGAACATGAGGGTCAAGAAAGCCTACGATGGAGCATACCCTTTTCAATTTTGTAGAAGGAATCAAGATTGAAGGCGGGTTAGAATAACATATGGAGGTGTGCATGGGCTCCATAGAGCAAAGTAACACTAGGCTAGAGGAGTTCTATGATGGGATGGAGAGTGACATCGTTTCATCAATGGCAATATGTCAGTAGCAAATCCAAGAGATCTGATTTGCACTTAAGAAGTAGCTTAAAGCACATTATACGAAGATTGAGGACTTGCTTAGGAAGGTCCAAGGCTACAATGAGATAAAGACTTGGTTGAGAGTTGCAGAAAACTCAAAACCAAAGTTGTCATTTTGGAAAGTACCGTTCCAAATGGTGGACCTTCGAATATGAAGCATCAAGAATGAAGAGACTCGAGCTAAAATATCTTTAGCGGGGTGCGAGATGCCAAAGAGGTGAAGAACTTCTTGTGGAACGTTAAGGTGTTGCTTATTGAGGACGAGTCTAAGAGAGTGAACACGCATCATTCTAGTACTTCAAGGAAGATGCCATGTTATCATGGCAACATAGTGCACTCAGATAGAGAATAGTCTCTGCCAATAGAGAATTAGGGGGATCTAAAGAAAGAGATCAAGTAACAGTTCTTCCAGGAAAATATCGAGTTCGCTATGAGGCGAAGCTTACAGCAACTCAAACACACCATATCGATCATCGATAGATTGTAGAATATGCATATTTTATGCTCGCAATATCTAGAATAAGCGATGAGGATTGTTTATTTTTCTTCATTGATGGACTTCAACTATGGGCGAATCAAGAATTGCAGCAACATATGGTGCAGGATTGAAAGTCGTCGTGGCAACGACCGAGAGGCTCGTCAAGTTCTGGTAGAATAAAAATAAAGCCAATGCTTAGCCAAAGACCACCAAGAAGAGTGGTGGGGGAGAGGAGAGATCTCCTAAGGAGGGTCCATCTGAGCGAAAGAAGTGTGAGAATGCTCAACATGAGCGAAAAGGTTCATGCTTCTTTTGTGGTGAGAATCACTGTGCTCGGGAATGCCAAAACATGATCTGACGTGTCAATGTCATCCAAAGCAAGGAGGTGGAGGACAAGAAGTATGAAGTGGGAGCACACATGGGATCATTGTGCTTACTCAATGTCATTAAGGCCAATTCTATTGTAACAAATACTTCGAGCATGAAGCTCATGTACAGTGATGCAAGGATCAATAACATGAGAACACAAGTGTTGGTCGATACTGACGCCACTCATAACTTTATCTTAAATATGGAGGAAAATTTGTCGGGTCTATCATTGGAGAAAATTTCAAGAAAGATGAAGGCGATCAATTAAAACACATTCCCCTTGTAGGGGTAGGCAAGAAAGTTCGCGTAGAGGTGGGACATTGGTTGGACGTTGCCAATTTTATTTCACATCATTGTACGACTTGAAGACAATACAATTGGCATAGATTTCTTAATCCTGACGAATATGATTCCAATACCACATGCACTTAGGAGTCATCGACTTTTTGGAGGAGGGCTTGTCGTGCAGGGTGAGTGTTGTAAGAGGCTGAGCCATCAAAGGAAAAGTTTATCTCTACCATTCGACTCGAAGGAGGTAACCAACAAAGGAAGATATCGACTTCATGAGGAAGATCTTTTGAGCATGACCAAGGGTGTTGCAAAGAAATTTCCTGAAAAGATACTTTCACATAGGGAGGTAGATCGTGATAAAGCTGGATGTAGGTAATGAGAAGCACGTCGTAAGTTGTAAGGAGGTAGATGTGACAAGGAAATGAGTGCAAAAGGGAGATGATCTTGATTGTTAGTTATGGATCCTACCGTGTGAAGATTGATGGTCTCGAATGTGCCGAGTAGACTGTATTCATGGATATTAAAGTCTAAAGGGATGTCTACTGTCATGCCAAGGAGGGGATGTTTGAGGAACATGCAACCTAATGGATGGTGAAGCTCGCTTGAGCAGGCAAGACACATGTTTTGGTCAAAGGAAAAGTCTCACTATGCCCAGAGTGGTGAAACATTTGTGCGAAAGTGGAAATATTTTGGGTGCTTATTCTAGTATAATCCTAGACAGGGTTAACGACCATTAGCCATGACATCTACAAGTCTAGGATGATCTATCCATTAACTATGGTTGCATAAGAAAACCTAGAACTTAAATTGCATAAGTCATTAATACAATCCAAAATCAAGGAATCGCATGAGTATCTTATTGCGACACCGCGACACAAACCCGAGAAAACTACTGAAACAAATCCGAAATCCTAACAAAGCTAGCCGAAACCAAAATACCAACTCAAACTGATTCACGAAAATCGAAACACAGATCCAAGAAAATATAAATATGATATAAATACATTTTTTTGTGAGAAAATTAAATTCTAAAAATACGAAATATGAAAACATGGCCCACTCTCTCTTATTCCATATATTCTAATTCTCTCCTTTACGATCTTGCTAAGCATTTGAAAAAGATTTGAATAAAATTTGTACGCCATACAGATTGAGTTGTAGCTAAAACACTAAAATTGTGACACCTCTTGTATTCGAAAGCTAACAATAAACAATAATTTTTTTGATGAGAATGCCACATTACATGCCATCATTTACGTGTATTGTGTTATATGTTTCATCATTCACTTTTTTAATATTTTAATAAATCAAGGTCTATGACAGTTGCCTTAATTCAACACAGGAAGGGTCGGAGTTGCTCAAGAATATGCATGAGACCATTATGTACTCTACGTTCTCTCTCTCTCTCTCTCTCTCTCTCTATATATATATATATATATATATATATATATATATATATATATATATATATATATATATATATATATATATATATATGCAAATGATGTCTAGCCTAATGGTTAAGACTGATGCACCTGGACGGGGAGGTCTTAAGATCGAGACCCCCCGGCATGGAGCGGTGGATTGGTTCGTTGCGGCTACGGTTGTATGAGACCTTTAGACTGTATGGAGCCTTCGAACGTGGAGCCTTCGTGCTGGGTTGGTGGTGTTAGTCCCGAGATGGATCAAAGATGGTAGAACGCGGGCCATAACAGAGCTATTAGCGAGACCCAGTAGCCCGCTCTCTATTGGAACCCAAGTGGTCGTCGAGATCAGAGATTCACACAAGAGTTCCTCATATGATATATCTCGATTCTAACGAAGCATGAATAAAGAATAGATTACAAACAAACTATGAAGATAATGAAGATTACAACAAGCAACAAGAAAATATTTTTCTCTTTACGTTCACAGACGCTACAATGAGAAAGAACGAAGCAACGAGAAATATTGAAGAAATGCTCCTTGATGGGGTGGTAAAAACCACCGTTGTTCAAAGCAAGATTCGTCGTACAAATGATATGCTCCCAGGAACCATCAAGTTTACAAATGAACCTTTGGAACGCTCAATATCACCTTCAAAAAATACTCGAAAAATACCATGTGAGAGGGAGACACTTTGGGCCGCATATGATCTGGTGTTCTCATTTTTTTATCTGTTTTTTTTCTCTTTCAAATAAAAGAGGAGGTCCTCTATATATAGAGAAAAATAGCACCTATGCCGCCTGAGGATACTCCAGGCCCCATATGTGCTGACCGACCAGATCCTCCAAAACCTGAGTGTCAGAGCTGCATGCACCATCTCCGCCGCCTGATATGCTGTACTGTACGAGGCAGACAATGCCTCTAAATGCAGAAAGTATCCGCTCCCGTCGTATGCAACGCATGTGCCTCATAAAGCAGACCATGTCCCCTCCATAAGCGACTCGCTCATCCAGACCTGGCCGTATAGCCCCAGGCCGCATAGTGCCTGACCAAAAAGACCCTGGCCACATAGCGCCTGACCGCATAGCCTTGGCCATATAACGCCAGGCCGCATAACCCTTGGCCGCATGAGCCACGAAGCATGCGCCCGAGCTAGCAAATGTGCATGCAACTCACGCATAAAGGAGCGCACGAGCGCCATACGACAATGTTGACGTGCTAAGTACAAAGTGTGCCAACAAATCGCAACTTTGTGCCCTTGAGCCCGTACCCGAGTCCGAGTCGCTAAGCCCCTTCTGGGCTTAGCTCATAAGGAAAACTTTCCAAAGGTGGTGACAAAACAATGATTGTCATAATTGAGTTCACACTTAATCCCTCTAGGAAAGTCAACGCACATGGGCCTCCACCCATGTGCATATACCAATACTAAGCATAGCTATATATTGAGATATATATATTGGTAGTTTTCTAATGTGTGACTATGTCACCCCCACTTTTTTAGATGAGGGTATTTTGGTCATTTTGAATATCTATTATTTCTAGTGATTAATAATTAATATAATGCTAATTAATTATTTATGATTTGTATTATTTTAATTATAGTTAGTGGGCTAGGAAGTAGTTAGACTTGACCCATGTGAACCCAAATAGACTTGTCATGACAAATTGTGAGCCCAACATGGACCAAGCCAATAGACCCATTCCCACTAATTAATTAGGAGAATTAAAGTTAATTTGTATTAGTTAGAAGCCTTACTAATTTATTCTTTCCTAATTATAACCTACATGACACTAGTGGAGGGCTAATTAGACTTTTGTTAGTAGCTTGGAGAGGGAGAAAGGGGCCGACCACTATAGAGAGGCTCTCATCTTTCTCTCATCTTTATTTGCATTCATTTTGAGATCCCTAATTCTCTAGATCCCCAATTCACTCCATTCTTCCATCAATTGACCTTCAATTCACTCTCATTCTCTCTCATTTTTATTCCTTAAGGAGCTTTGGAGCTTGGAGTAGCAATGAGCACAAGAAGAAGGAGCTTTGGTGGAGATATCGTGTCCGGATCGTGTCCATTGAGCATTTCATTGGGGATCCATCTTCCAATAGGTACAATTTTGAATTTATTTTCATTCTAGCTCCAAAATCATGTATTTGACCATTATGAACCATCTTATGGCATAGGACTACCTATAGGAACAAGTTTTAGGCTAATTGGATGTTTATTATGATTGCTACATGGTGATTTGTGTCATAATAGGAGGAATTACGAGATTGACACATCAATTGTGTGTTATGATATCAATTGTATCTAATTAGACTTAAATCGGAGTTGTGGGACTAGGTACGTATCCACAAATGGATACTAGTAGGCCGTATCACGATACAATGTGATACATAGCTCAATTTGTGTGTTTTCTGTAATTACTCATCAATTCTCATTGTAGCAAGTCACTTTAGTTATGTTATGTTATGATATATATATATATATATATATATATATATATATATATATATATATATATATATATATATATATATATATATATATATATAAGTGCTAATTGTTGGAAATTATGGATTTTGACATTTGAGTTGGACACGTATCATAAGTATCCTATTAGTGCACTCTAGGTGTTTGATGAGATAACATTAGTTTGGTGTGTGTGTGTGTGTGTGTGTGTGTGTGTGTGTGTGTATATATATATATATATATATATATATATATATATATATATATATATATATATATATATATATATATATATATATCCAGCTGTATATATTATAGTGTTGTGTGTATGACTACGTTAGTGTGTGTGCGTGTAGGTGTAAGTACAGTGAGGGGTCGGGCATTTCGGTGTAAGCATGGTGTTGGGGTGTGAAAGCCTTGGGTGAAGGCTCAGTTGCATATATGTGCAGGTGACTGCACATTATCTTGTGTAGGGTAGAAATTCAAGCAGCAACAACAGCTGCAACCTCCTCTCAGAGGTTGCACGAGCAGTGACAATAGCCTTAGCATAGCAGTGCTTGATGTACACTTAAGTGTGCATCATAGCAGATGTTGGGTCACTGAATTAAGGGAGACACAACAAGGTGGGGTTCCGTTGACAGAAGATGAGGGGAACACGAGTGTGTATCAGCTTTTGTATACCAATATGGTATATCAAGTGCATAAGAGGTGGTGTGACTGTGTTGTGAGTGCATTGTTGCAGGTTTGTCTTGTGTGTGTTGTATGTTAGTTGCAATATATATATGAGGGTGTCAAATATTTGGGGGATACTTGGATGTATTAGTCTCAACTGATACATGTTAGTATCAGTTAATATGCATGCATATATATGTGTGTGTTGTATGTTAGTTGCAATATATATAGGAGGCCAGTGAGGAGGGATGTTGCCATCTGCAACCCATCTTAAGTTAGGGTAGATTTAGAGTAGATGATATCAATAGTTGCATTAGTGGTAGGATTAGCAACTAAGTTGCTGTGTAATTAGCATTAGTTACATAAGTGAAGTGGAGTATTGGTTGGTGTGACTAATAGGAGATGTCACAACAGGTAGCATTTCCTTTGGTGAAATGCAATGCAATCACAGTAGTAAAAATTAATGCAATGTATTAGAGGGAGAGATCAGTTCAGACAGGGAATGATTAGTAGAAACTGTTGTAAGGTATCAGTCATATTGATACCTGGTACTAGGATTAGTAGAAAGGTTAGTTGTTAGTATCAGATAGCATTAGGGGGTTAGTATCAGTTAGAAATTAGGATCAGTTGGTAAGTTATGTTAGTTAGTGTCATGATATATGTTAGTAATTATCATTTGGAATACCAGTTAGCTATCAGAGTATTGTATCAGATAAGTTGAGTGAACTATATAGTTAAGCTTGAGGAGATCAAGTGTCAGTAGGTTAGTTTAGTGTATCAGTTAGTTGGTAGTTAAGTATATACTAGTTAGTATATATGTATTAGTGAGATATTAAGCTTGAGGAGATCAAGTGGCAGTAGGTTAGTTTAGTGTATCAGTTAGTTGGTAGTTAAGTATATACTAGTTAGTATATATGTATTAGTGAGATATTTGTATGGTACTAGTTGTTAAACAGTTAGCTATTATTAATTATTTATATATATATATATATATATATATATATATATATATATATAAAATAAATAATTAATAATAGCTAACTGTTTAACAACTAGTACCATACAAATATCTCACTAATACATATATACTAACTAGTATATACTTAACTACCAACTAACTGATACTATATATATATATATATATATATATATATATATATATATATATATATATATATATATATATATATATATATATATTAATGTTAAGTTTTTAACTAAGGTGTGACCTAGTATCACTAGTATTAGCTAATTAATGACCAGGATAGAGCCATTAGCTAGTATTGTACCTAGTATGACTTAGTCGAGCTAGAATGACTTAAAATTTGACCTAGAAGCATATTAGTGCATTATTTAACTTAATTATCCTCATTACATCAATTAACATGATATTTTTTCTATCTAGGATCGTGTGACACCAGCTCGGACACCAAGTTACGTCTTTTGCTCCGGACCAGAGGCGAGTACATATCTTTGTTAGTTTTTATTTCATGATAGTGTATATATTACATGTTCTAGAACTGTTTACTTAATTCTGACACAGTGACAACATGGACTGGTACTGAATGGATCCTGTCATGGGATGTTATCCCTACCGTGTTCAGCGGATACTCCTTCACATATATTTTATCGTTTGTATCCGGTTTTGATTATCGTGGATTTTATGTTCACATACTGCTCGTGTTCAGTATGCTTATATTCGTGTTCGTAATGTATCGTGATTGGATCCATGGATATTGGTTGGGGATGGAAAGTAGGAGTTGGTTATATGATCAAGCCAGTATATTCGTGTACATGTCGATTACATATCATACGTGTAATCGATCTACCATATTACATTCGTGTTCAACCCAAACCGATCATATAATAAACATGTGTCACGACCCACACCCGGTATAGGGGCACGAGTGTGCGGGTACGTCCAGCCTACGCCGCAGCATCGGCAGTAGAACGCTGTCTAGGTCACAATAAATACTAACATAGCTAAATACCTATCAATGATATCAATCTCCATAAGGAGGACAATATACATCTCACAATATCTTATAATGTAAACTCAATCACAACAACTATAAAAGTATAAGGCATGATACAGGTAAGAAGAAAGATATAGTCAAACACAATGTCTCAAAATATAGATAAATCACAGTCTAGCTGTCCAACATAAAGTCTCCACAAGTCTCATATTAAACTTAACATAAGTCTAAACATAACTCAAAAACTCAATAAGTCTCAGATGCATAAGATAAATACTATCTAGATAGCTGCAGGTAATATCTCCTCTAAAGGAATAGTCTCCTCTAAGATCTCTGGTGTGTAGTCTGCATCTATACCAGGTCCATAGTGTGTGGTACAGAAATCCTCAAGATTCTCTAAAAAAATATCCAGTCAGGATTGAAACGAAGTACAAACACTAACAGCAGTTCCACATATATTGACAAAAACTATAACACAGTGTAAAAAAATACAAGATAGATATGAATACTGGCAATAAGAAATACTGGAATAATGAAGTACTGGAATAAAGAATACTAGAGCATATGTCATCATCAATGTACATCTAGCAATGAAATGGAAATACAAGTGGATGCTAGAACAATGAGCTGGAATATAAATAAATGCTAGAACAATAATTAGAACATGTAGAGATGCTAGATCAATATACTAGAGATACATGTCAAGAACATCTAACCAAGTGTGTGAAACATCAGTATATCATGTGATCGGCTTAGGGCTGATCAGGCTTGTTATGTATGACTAGCTATGATTCATGTAAGGTCAGGCTAACCGTCAGGATAGCTATGATGCAAGCAATAGTCAGGCTAATCACATATAATAGGCTCTGAGGCATGTAATGGTCAGGCTGCACCGATGTGAGGTGTGGGTGAGCTATGATGCATGTAAAGTTTGGGTATGATCACATAAGCTACTAATATTTCCCCGTTTTTCTCAGCTAGCACGATGGATTCCAAATCATGACTCCCTCGTGACAGGTCTCGATGATGCCAACTCGTGTAAATAACAGTGTCAGAGTCATGTACGCTATACAACAAGAATTATAGAGATAATCAATATAATGGAAACTGTTAGAGAATGTACTCGCTTGTGGTCCTTAGCTGGCAATACCAATGTCCTGGTTCCAAAGTATCGTCTGAGTGATCCAACAGTCCTAGAGACATATCATATAATATTGCATCAGACATTACACTACCACATACAATCCATACACAATGATCTCAGAGACTACGCTAGGGGTGTCATGTCTGTAGTTGCTGTCATGCCCCAGTCCCAAAATATCGAGGGACTGGACACGTGGCAATGGCCAGCAGCACGCACCGATGGTCAACCCAATTAAATGGAACCATCAGGGCGCACTTAAGCTGTAAAGAAGGTATACTACAATAAGTCACACTAATCTCATCCATAAAAGATAAATAAATAAACTGCATAATGAAATGGAAATAAGTAGCAACAAGTCTTAACAAGTCGGTCGGAGAAATAATCCGACATATGTCTGAATACTCTGGCTCAGTAGGCCAGGAACAAAAGAGATAAACATAAAGTAAATACTGAGTACGGGATCAGGTACTCAGGAGAAGTCCTCGGCAGTCACCTCGTCTTCAGGGTTCAGTTCTGCTCCAATGTCAAGTCCAGCAACAGCTTCAGCTCCTGTTCCGTATACTTCGGGATACTGCTCCTCAGCTAAACCTGGGGATATAATCCATTCCAGGTCCTCAGGGGACATAGCAAGGTACAGAAAATACAAGCCAAATAAATAAGCAGTGCAACAATAAGTAAATAATTAGGTAAGCTATGTAACCAGCTAAGTGATATGCAATATGAGAGCAGCACTAGAAATCAGGCTGAGACCGCTACAAGCTCTGTGTCGGGGAGCCGGGTAGCAGTAATAACAGGTAAAGGGTCTAGCTCTGCTGGAGAGTCTACAACCTCACAATAGTAGTGGATATATATATGAAACAGCCTGTAGCCTGTGTGTCTCTCCCCACCCAATGTAATCACGCATATCATGACCATAACGTCTTATGTCCATGTCAGCGGGATTATAGATAATGCAATAAGTCATATTGTCTATAAATAAAATATCTCTGTCAAGTCCTGTATCCTATACAGAATCACCACGAATATCTCGGGAAGATCCTGTCTCATAAATAGTGTCAAGTATCCTGGGTTATGATGTACTTGATAAGACAAGTACGAGAAAGTAAAGGGTCCAAAATATCCATCTCTAGGTGACGTACCCAACACCGCGTACGGGGTTGGCACTACGTCACACGGTCCTAGGTTAAGCATGTACACAGTTATAATTAAAAAAGGAAATATGCAACAAGACTGTAAAGTTGGCAAGGTATACTTGCCCTCTGATGTATAACTAAGCCAAGAAATATTTAGCAAAGACTGCAAGTTTTGGCGAGGTACACTTGCCTGATGCTTGGATTCCAACTACGGTCCTGTTCTCAGGAAATTTTCAGAGATGTCTCCGAATACTGAAATAAATATTACCATCATGCTCAGAAGGTGTCAAATAGCTAGAAATGCCTGTCCTTGAGTCCAATTTGGAGACAAGGGCAAAAACGGCAATTTCGGGTCAAAACGGGGTCCACAAGTGGGCCCGCTTTGCACCGAAAAATGTGTCAGGGTCAACGGTCTCCAAATTCGCCAAACTTAGTGTCAACAGGTCAGGAACGCTGATACAAACCCAACGGAACTTTCAGAATTGAATTCCGATGAGCCGATCACAAAATCGCCCGTCGAGTGGGGCCTGTGGGGCCCACGACACGCGATTTCGTCAACGTTCTCAGAATCGAACCAAACTTGGGTCACAGGACCAGCGTATTGCTACGAGTCCGATGGTGCAATTTTCGTTTCAATCCGACGTGTGTACACAAAGTTATAGCACGATTCAGAAAAGTCGGATACGGGACGATGTCTGCGGATACGCGTTGATTCCGGTGTGCACGCACATCCGAATCAGCTTCCGCGAAATCCCACATGTCCGTATCGACGACGCGCACGTATCTGTGAAGATCGCGTGTGACCAAGTCATCCCGTTTGGCGGGGCGTACTCAGTTTCGGGGTAAAATAGGGCGTAGTTTTTCCTGTTTTTGGATCGCGGTGTGCGATCACCACAGGACGCGATGCCCCGAGCGGTTTGTCCGGGCACCGAGAGGGTCATACAGGCTACGCGTTGCAATTTACGAAATCAAAATTGGAGCTACGAGGTGTGAGATACGAGTACCTAAACTGGGCTCCTCGGAACTGGGTTTTCGTGTCCGAGTGTCCTGTGTCGACGAGTCCAAATTAGGGCACAGATTCTCTGTGTCGTGTCCGCGCTCGCCGGAGTCTTCGCTGGATGGGGTGGCATTGCCGGAGGCGGCAGGGTACACGGGGAGGCAGGGCGCCGCCGAGGAGGAGGCACGGCGGCCGGGCGGCGAAGTCCGGGGGCTGCGGGTGGAAATGGGGCCGTGCTCGGCTGCTGTTGGGAGGAGGAGTCGTCGTTGGGGTCTGTGAGCGCGGCGGCCTGGGGAGCTGGGGTCGTCCGCTGTGGCGGGTACGGGCGGAGTTAGGGTCGATGAGGGGGAACGGGGCAGAGTTAGCTCGCCGGAGCTAGGGCTTAGGTTAGGGGAGATGAGGGAGGAGGTGAAGGGAAGGAGGGGTTTTATAGGGGGCTCGGGGGAGGGTCGTGGCGGAGGAGGCGGGCCGAGGGGAGGTCGTGGGGACGTGCCGGCGGAGGGGGCGGAGAATTCGAGCGGCGGAGCGGGGGACGCGGGCTCGCGCAGGACGTGGGTGAAGGGGATGGGGATCCGGGTCGGGTCGGGCGGCGGATTCCGGGTTGGGCGGACCCGCCCGACCCGTTAAGCGGGGCTGGGCTGGGCTTCGGCCCACTGGGCCAGGCCAGAATATTAACCAATAATAATAACAATAATAATAATAATAATAATAATAATAATAATAATAATAATAATAAATTAAATAGTTTAAATAGTTTTTAGGTAATTTAAATTAGGTTTGGGGCCCAATAAATTCCAAAAAATTACCCTAAGTCCGGTTTTCTATTTTACACCATAAAATCATATTTTCATTATATTTTAATATTAGTTATTTGTAATTAAAAATTATATAATCACCAAAGCACCTATGTTAATTCTTGAAAATTTGCAGAAAAATTCCAAAAATTGTTTTTATCAAACTGAAAATTTTAGGGTGATTACAATCTACCCCCCTTAAGAGGATTGCGTCCTCGCAATCGAAGGGTAAACTACAAAGTTACGAACTACGGAAATAAAAGAATTGCTTATGTTTTACCTGCATCTGCAAATAAGTGTGGATAACGCTGGCGCATGATATCCTCTCGTTCCCAGGTCGATTCGCCAGGTGAGTATTATTTTCAAGCTACCCGAACCAGTCTGATTGTCTACCCTCGCAGTGTCTTCTCACTAGTGTCGAGTATACCCACTGGTTGTTCCTCATATCTCAGGCTAGGGCCCACCGAAATCTCAGAATGATCAACTATGTGACTTGGGTCCGTCACGTATCGCCTCAGCTGTGAGACGTGGAATGCATCATGCACTCCCTCTAAGGATGGAGGTAATACAAGACGATAAGCCACTTTACCAATGCGCTCCAAGACATCAAATGGCCCAATATACCTTGGGCTTAACTTGCCTCTGCTTCCAAATCTGATAGTACCTCGAGTGGGCGAGATCCTCAAGAATACGTGCTCTCCTTCCTTGAACTCCAGAGGACGTCTGTGCGTATCGGCCCAATGCTTCTGTCTATCCTGGGCTGCACGAAGATGATTCTGAATCTGCTTTACTTTCTCCACTGTCTCCGTTACCAACTCTGGACCCAGTAATTGACGTTCGCCAACGTCACTCCAGCATATCGGCGATCTGTACTTCCTTCCGTACAACGCCTCGAAAGGTGCCATCTGAATGCTTGCCTGATAGCTGTTGTTGTAGGAGAACTCCACTAAGTGCAGATGATCTTCCCAAGATCCTCCAAAGTCCAGTATACATGATCGCAGCATATCTTCCAAGATCTGAATTGTGCGCTCCGATTGGCCATCTGTCTGGGGATGATAGGCAGTACTGAATTTGAGTCTGGTGCCGAGACTCTCTTGCATGCTTCGCCAGAAGTGAGACATAAATCTCGAGTCTTGATCTGATACAATACTAACCGGCACTCCATGTAATCTTACGATTTGTCGCATATACATGTCGGCTAGTACTTCCGTGGATTGTCCGACTCTAAATGGCAAGAAGTGTGCCGACTTAGTGAGCCGATCCACGATAACCCATACCGTATCCTTTCCACTAGGGCTTCTTGGAAATCCAGTGACGAAATCCATGGTAATATGCTCCCACTTTCATTCAGGTATGGGAAGTGGCTGTAACATACCTGCAGTCCTTTGGTGCTCGGCCTTTACCTGCTGGCAGACTAAATATTTTGCCACAAATTGGGCAATCTCCCTTTTTATTCCATGCCACCAATCTGTCTTAAGTCCCGGTACATCTTGGTTCCTCCTGGATGAACAGAGTATATGGAGCTATGTGCTTCCGTCATCAACTCCTGCCTTAATTCTCTATTTGGAACATATAGGCAATTTCTGCACCGTAATGTCCCGTCCTCGTGGATGCGAAGTCCCGTCTGCATGCCTGCTTCTGTTCTCTCTTTCAGCCTTCGGAATCTAGCATCAGTAGGCAAGGCTTCTTTGATCCTCTCCACAAGCGATGACTTAACTTCAAGGTTAGCTAGCAAGCCATTTTGTCCAGGTAAAACAACCTCTATCTGGAGATCTTGTAAGTCTTGTAATAGCTGAGGCTGCTCCGTTAAGAAATAAGCCGTGGGTTTCCTGCTGAGGGCGTCGGCTACAATATTTGCTTTTCTCGGATGGTACTGCAGATCTATGTCAAAGTCCACCATCAACTCAAGCCAACGCCTTTGCCTCATGTTGAGCTCCTTCTGAGTATATACATACTTCAGACTCTTATGATCAGTGAATATTTTGACCTTCTCTCCATACAGATAGTGCCTCCAGATCTTCAGTTTAAAAATTACTGCAGCTAGCTCCAGGTCGTGCGTTGGGTAGTTCTTCTCGTGGACCTTCAACTGCCTCGATGCATAAGCGATAACCTTGTCATGTTGCATCAAGACACAACCTAGTCCACTACCGGACGCATCACTATAAACAACAAAACCTCCTGACCCTGAGGGAAGAGTCAAGACTGGTGCTGTTGTTAGACGCCTCTTCAATTCTTCAAAGGCATTCTGGCATCCCTCCGTCCATATGAACTCCTGATCCTTCCGTGTCAGCTTCGTCATTGGCTCTGCGATCCTTAAAAAATTTTCTACGAACCGCCGGTAATACCCAGCAAGTCCAAGAAAACTTCTCACTTCTGCAACAGAGGTAGGTGTAGGCCAAGTTTCTATGGCAGTGACCTTCTCTGGGTCCACAGACAGTCCTTCTCTTGAGATGATATATCCCAAGAATGGCACCTTGTCCATACAGAACTCATATTTGCTAAGTTTGGCATACAGCTTCTCCCTTCTCAATGTCTCTAGCACAATTCTGAGGTGTTCCTCGTGCTCTTCGTGGTCCTTGGAGTAGACTAGAATATCATCAATGAATACAACCATGAACTTATCCAAGTACTGATGGAAGACTCCGTTCATCAAACTCATAAATACGACGGGCACGTTGGTTAAACCAAACGGCATTACTAGGAACTCATAATGTCCATACTTAGTCTTGAAGGCCGTCTTTGGTATATCTTCCTTCTTCACCCTAATCTGGTGATAACCCGATCTAAGGTTAATCTTTGAGAATACCCTAGCACCACTCAATTGGTCAAATAAGTCATCAATGCATGGTAAGGGATACCGGTTCTTAATAGTTACAGCATTAAGAGCTCTGTAATCAATGCACAAGCGTACAGTTCCATCCTTTTTTGGTACAAAAAGTATGGGAGCTCCCCAAGGTGAAATACTGGGCCGGATAAATCCTTTCTCCAGAAGATCGTCAACTTGCGCTTTCAACTCCACTAACTCCTTAGGTGCTAGCCGATAGACCGATGAAGTGATAGGTTCGGCTCCTGGAGTTAGGTCTATTGTGAACTCTATCTCGCGATCAGGTGGTAAACCTGGAAGATCGTCGGGAAATACATCCACAAACTCTGCTATGACTCTTGGGTAACCTAACTCCTCTTCTACAGATAATACCCTAAGAGTTGGTTGGACACCTTGCTCTACAGCTCCCCGAAGAAATTCAAACTCAGGATGGCTAGGGGGTCTAAATATCACCTTTCTAAGCCGGCAATCCAGTGTCGCATGGTACTGACTTAACCAGTCCATACCAAGTACAACATCATAATCAGGCATAGAAAAGATTAGAAATTGGGCTCGCATCCCTCGGCCACAGACTACTACCGAACATGATTTACAGATATCACTAACCGGGATAATTCTACCTCCCATAAGAATTCTCTTCATCTTTGAGAGAGGTACGGTAGCTACTCTATGTGTGGCTACGAAGCTAGCAGCAATGAATGAATGCGAGGCTCCAGAATCAAATAAAGCTACAGCAGGAATTGAAGCTACTAATATGGTACCTGCTATAACTTCGCCTGCAGTAGCTTCCTCTGTGACTGCTAGTGCATATGCCTGTCCTCGTCCCTGAGCTGGACCCCTCTGCTGACGAGCCTGCTGGAATAATGCTGCCTGAGGTGGTAGTGGTGGCCTGGCTCCTCCAGCTCCTGTTTGTGTTGCTCCCACAGCTGGAAGAGCTGGCCTAGGTGCAGGTGGAGCTGGTCGATTTGGAACTCCCTCTCGACGCTCCGAGCAGTCCTTTGAGAAGTGTTGTCCGGATCCGCAAACCAGGCAGAGTCCCAGCTTACGTCTACATTCTCTTTTAATATGACCTACTTTGCCGCAGTAATGACAAGTAGGTAGGTTCTTTGATGCTGCTTTCTGAGGCAGGTTCTTCTGGGGCCGTTTGGCAGAATCCCCAGGTGATGACTTGGACGGTGCTGAGGAGAATGGACGTTTCAGGCTTGACTCCCTCCGAGTAACGCACTCTATACGACGTGCTGCAGCAAGGACGTCAGTGTATGATGTGGGCACGACAGATCCGATTAACTTCTGGAGTTCAAACCTGAGTCCATCAAAGAACTTCTCCGCCTTCTCTTCTTCGGTAGGAATTAGAGAAGGGGCGAAGCGGCTCAGGCGAATAAATTCGGCGTTGTATTCCTCCACTGACATATTTCCCTAGATCAGGCGGTTGAATTTGTCTCAGAGTTCTGACCGAGCAACAGCAGGGATGTACATTTCCTGGAAGAGTCGGGAGAACTCCTCCCAGGTGACTTGATCATGTCCGAGCCTTCTTTCTTCGAACAGCCACCAATGGTGCGCGTTGTCCGTCAGTTGCATTCTGACGACAGTCATCCACTTGTCCCTTGGAAGTTCTGCAGCCTCCAACTGATGCTGCGTGTTCGTAAGACATTCATGAACTTCAGTTGCTCCTTCCTTGCCCGAGAAGGTACGAGGTTTGAGTTGACGGAAATCTGTGATAAATCTCGTCGCTGGTCGCCTATTTGGTGGATTTGCCTGCTCCAATGCTGCGACTAGGCTGTTCCTTAAGTACTCGGCCTTATGACGCTGGGCCTCTTGTTGGATCTGTTGTTGGGCCTGCATCATGGCGTAGAACATCTGGAATATTTGCTGTCCGTTCATTGCCTGCCCTGGGCGAAAGACAGGCATCGTAGGAGGGAACTGGGGTGGAGGCGGGATGTCATCACGCCTGAACCTGGAACTTGGCTGGCCAGATTGATTGCTCTGAGAGGATTGTCCTCTGGTATCTGGCGTCGTTCCAGCTTCACAGGTAACCACAACTTCAGGCGGTGTACCCAAGGGGTTCTCGTCACCACTTCTGGGATCCATTACTCTGCATCAAAAGAAAACAATGAGAACGCACAGAAGAATCAAAACGGGATACAATTCAAGCAATTAAATTAAATTCGATATAGAGTCCAAAAATGATTCAATCAATGGATGAGATCCTATAACTTATCCTATCTTATTGCAGGCCTGTTCGGTCCCTAAGTTGAAACAGAACAATTTAGTTTTGACCTGCATGGGCCACCACAAAAACTATGTCACGCCCCAGTCCCAAAATATTGAGGGACTGGACACGTGGCAATGGCCAGCAGCACGCACCGATGGTCAACCCAATTAAATGGAACCATCAGGGCGCACTTAAGCTGTAAAGAAGGTCTACTACAACAAGTCACACTAATCTCATCCATAAAAGATAAATAAATAAACTGCATAATAAAATGGAAATAAGTAGCAACAAGTCTCAACAAGTCGGTCGAAGAAATAATCCGACATATGTCTGAATACTCTGGCTCAGTAGGCCAGGAACAAAAGAGATAAACATAAAGTAAATACTGAGTACGGGATCAGGTACTCAGGAGAAGTCCTCGGCAGTCACCTCGTCTTCAGGGTTCAGTTCTGCTCCAATGTCAAGTCCAGCAACAGCTTCAGCTCCTGTCCCGTATACCTCGGGATACTGCTTCTCAGCTAAACCTGGGGATATAATCCATTCCAGGTTCTCAGGGAACATAGCAAGGTACAGAAAATACAAGCCAAATAAATAAGCAGTGCAGCAATAAGTAAATAATTGGGTAAACTATATAACCAGCTAAGTGATATGCAATATGAGAGCAACACTAGAACTCAGGCTGAGACCGCTACAAGCTCTGTGTCGGGGAGCCGGTAGCAGTAATAACAGGTAAAGGGTCTAGCTCTGCTGGAGAGTCTACAACCTCACAATAGTAGTGGATATATATATGAAATAGCCTGTAGCCTGTGTGTCTCTCTCCACCCAATGTAATCACGCATATCATGACCATAACGTCTTATGTCCATGTCAGCGGGATTATAGCTAATGCAACAAGTCATATTGTCTATAAATAAAATATCTCTGTCAAGTCCTGTATCCTATACAGAATCACCACGAATATCTCGGGAAGATCCTGTCTCATGAATAGTGTCAAGTATCCTGGGTTATGATGTACTTGATAAGACAAGTACGAGAAAGTAAAGGGTCCAAAATGTCCATCTCTAGGTGACGTACCCAACACCGCGTACGGGGTTGGCACCCGACTGATAATCGGACGCTAAGTACGTCACACGGTCCTAGGTTAAGCATGTACACAGTTATAATTAAAACAAGGAAATATACAACAAAACTGTAAAGTTGGCAAGTTATACTTGCCCTCTGATGTATAACTAAGCCAAGGAATATTTAGCAAAGACTGCAAGTTTTGGCGAGGAACACTTGCGTGATGCTTGGATTCCAACTACGGTCATGTTCTCGGGAAATTTCTAGAGATGTCTCCGAATGATGAAATAAACATTACGATCATGCTCAGAAGGTGTCAAATAGCTAGAAATGCCTGTCCTTGAGTCCAATTTGGAGACAAGGGCAAAAACGGCAATTTTGGGTCAAAACGGGGTCCACAGGTGGGCCCGCTTTGCACCGAAAAATGCGTCAGGGTCAACGGTCTCCAAATTCACCAAACTTAGTGTCAACAGGTCAGGAACGCTGATATGAACCCAACGGAACTTTCAGAATTGAATTCCGATGAACCGATCACAAAATTGACCGTCGAGTGGGGCCTGTGGGGCCCACGACACGCGATTTCGTCAACGTTCTCGGAATCGAACCAAACTTTGGTCACAGGACCAGCGTATTGCTACGAGTCCGATGGCGTAAGTTTCGTTTCAATCCGATGTGTGTACACAAAGTTACAGCGCGATTCAGAAAAGTCGGATACGGGGCGATGTCCGCGGATACGCGTTGATTCCGGTGTGCACGCACATTCGAATCAGCTTCCGCGAAATCCCACACGTCCGTATCGACGACGCGCAAGTATCTGTGAAGATCGCGCGCGACCAAGTCATCCCATTTGGCGGGGCGTACTCAGTTCCGGGGTGAAACAGGGCGTGGTTTTTCCTGTTTTTGGATCGCGGTGTGCGATCACCACAGGACGCGATGCCCCGAGCGGTTTATCCGGGCACCGAGAGGGTCATACAGGCTACGTATTGCAATTTACGGAATCAAAATTGGAGCTACGAGGTGTGAGATACGAGTACCTGAACTGGGCTCCTCAGAACTGGGTTTTCGTGTCCGAGTGTCCTGTGTCGACGAGTCCAGATTAGGGCACAGATTCTCTGTGTCGTGTCCGCGCTCACCGGAGTCTACGCTGGACGGGGTGGCGTTGCCGGAAGTGGCAGGGTACACGGGAAGGCAGGGCGCCGCCGATGAGGAGGCACGGCGGCCGGGCGGCGAAGTCCGGGGGCTGCGGGTGGAAATGGGGCCGTGCTCGGCTGCTGTTGGGAGGAGGAGTCGTCGTTGGGGTCTGTGAGCGCGGCGGCCTGGGGAGCTGGGGTCGTCCGCTGTGGCGGGTACGGGCGGAGTTAGGGTCGACGAGGGGGAACGGGGCGGAGTTAGCTCGCCGGAGCTAGGGCTTAGGTTAGGAGAGATGAGGGAGGAGGTGAAGGGAAGGAGGGGTTTTATAGGGAGGCTCGGGGGAGGGTCGTGGCGGAGGAGGCGGGCCGAGGGGAGGTCGTGGGGACGTGCCGGCGGAGGGGGCGGAGAATCCGGGCGGCGGAGCGGGGGACGCGGGCTCGCGCAGGACGTGGGGGAAGGGGATGGGGATCCGGGTTGGGTCGGGCGGCGGGTTCCGGGTTGGGTGGACCCGCCCGACCCGTTAAGCGGGGCTGGGCTGGGCTTCGGCCCACTGGGCCGGGCCGGAATAATAACAAATAATAATAACAATAATAATAATAATAATAATAATAATAAATTAATTAGTTTAAATAGTTTTTAGGTAATTTAAATTAGGTCTGGGGCCCAATAAATTCCAGAAAAATTACCCTAAGTCCGGTTTTCTATTTTACACCATAAAATCATATTTTCATTATATTTTAATATTAGTTATTAGCAATTAAAAATTATATAATCACCAAAGCACCTATGTTAATTCTTGAAAATTTGCAGAAAAATTCCAAAAATTGTTTTTATCAAACTGAAAATTTTAGGGTGATTACAGTTGCTGTACATAACAGACAGTCAATGGTACGGTCTTGCCAGTACGTCGGTGTACATATGGCAGTCTGCTAACCTGTTACATGGTCACAGGTCAATGTAACTACGGGGTATCCGTGGTTACCCTCGGGTCATCTAGTCCATAGACATATATACATTTTATTATCTAGCAATAACATTAATATTAATTAATTACAATTATAATAGATACATGTATATGCATACTTAATAGAATTTATTATGTACATATATCTATTAAACATGTACTAGGGATGCATGTTCCATACATATACGTATGTGTATATATATATATATATATATATATATATATATATATATATACCAATATTAGTATTAACCATATACCAATACACATGCCAATATTAACTACCAATACGCATGTATACAATGAAGAACTGTACGTACGCGTGTACGTGTACGCGGGAGGGGACTCGAACCTGGGTACGCGGGATGAGACGTGTGTGTCGCAGCATCATCGAGTCAAAGGGGTCTGCGATGACAGCGTCCAGTCGAGATGGGCTGCTCCGGTCGTGCAGGCGAGTCATCGATGGCGTTCAGGCGGTTGTCGACGGGTCTGGAGGTGCAGCGGGTCCGCGGCACTGCTGCAGATCTCCGGTCGTCGATGAGAGGCAGGGATTAAGGCGGGATGGCGTCGGCTTCGATCAGGCGGTGCTGGTGGGGTTGCTGGCGATTCAGGCGAGCAGCTGGAAGCTCACGGCGGTTCTGAGGAGTCGGGGACGGTCGTCGTTCGGTGCAGCGGGTCGGGGACAGCGGGTCGGCCATTCGTTCCGGTGGGGTTGGGCGAGACGCGCGAAGGCGGAAAGTGTGTTCGACGGAGGAGAACTATAAGGCGGGTTCGTCGGGGATGTCCGGCGTCGGGTTGTACTTCCGATCGAGGTCGAGATATGAGCAGGAGATAGGAAGAAGAAGGTTAACATGATGGATGGGGGGGGGTTGTCGGTTGATGCCTAGGTTTAAGTAATAGAAAATAAAAGGAAGAGTAAGGTAGAAATATGTATATATATATAGGTAGTGGAATTTGGGTTGAACTAGAATAGGCTTGGTCAAAGCCCTATTGGGATTGGGCCTTGCCATGGATATTTCAATGGCTAGGATTTAAATAAATTAAAATGAATGGCTATGATGCATTGGTTCAAGGTTTTGAGGCCATGGTTTCAAGGAGGTTGATGTTAAATTACGCACTCCTGAAAATTATAGAAAATATACATGAAAAGGAAAAATGAGTTTTATTTGCGTGTCGTGTCCCAGGGGTGGACACCTTAATGCTTTGTGCACAAAAGTGCCCAATAATTGAAAAATTACACAAGGTGAGGTTTAAGGTTTTAATTAATTAAAATAAGTGCAAGGGGTGTTCTAAATTAATTAGAAGTACAAGGGACTAAATTTAAGTGGGACACAAGTGTCATGAATGGAGTAGACTCAGAATAAAATATTACCCTAATTTGGGTTGCTCAAATAGTTAAAGATTGTGTCTCCAATTTCGATTGGAACACACAAGGATACACGGTTTGATTTATATATTATTAAATATAGTCGGTTGCGACGAATATTGTGCGACGAAAATAAAATACAACAAGACATAATTATGAGTCACACAAGGATCAAAATAATAGTCTGGCATGTCTAGGACAAGGGTGTGTAATCTGTTGGAAGACAATGGCTACTGTAGTGCTCTAATTATTGAAGCAACGATAAAGTACAACAATCAAATAAAATTACAGCAATTTAAATAAAATTAATTATCATGCAATCATTTACACATTAGTTTTAAAAGATGAAAATACCCCTAACCTAAAATGTGGGGGTGACAAGTCTACCCTCCTTAAAAGAATTTCGTCCTCGAAATTAAACTAAACTAGCATAAGAACAATCAAACAATGAATTATACCTCAAATCTCGAAGAGATACGGATACTGCTCGCGCATTTTATCCTCTCTCTCCCAGGTTGACTCGCTTGGAGAGTGATGTCTCCATGCAACACGAACCAAGGAAATAGTCTGGTTCCGCAATACCTTCTCTCTACGATCCAAGATGTCAACGGGTTGTTCAGGATAGCTGAGTGTCGGTCCAACTTCGATCTCCGAGTGATCTAGTACGTGACTAGGATCTGTCACATACCTTCTCAGCTGCGACACATGGAACACGTCATGCACTCCATCTAGAGCAGGCGACAAGTCAAGTTTATAGGCCACTGCACCGACCCTTGCAAGAATACTGAAGGGCCCGATATATCGTGGACTAAGCTTTCCGCCTCTGCCAAAACGAATCGTGTCCCGTGTCGGAGAAATCTGTAGGAACACCAAATCGACAACCTAGAACAAACAATCTTAACATGCAATCTAAAACAAAACAATCACAAACCAAATAAACAAAACCTATACCTGAAACTCTAGTGGTCTATGGTAGCTATCGGCCCAATGCCACTGTTTTTCCTGCGCCACTCGCAGTCTATCTCTGATAAGTTTTACCTTCTCTGCTGCATCCACGACCATTTTTGGCCCTAATAAAGCTCTCTTTCCAACATCATCCCAATTTAACGGTGTACGACACCTTCGTCCATATAAAGCCTCTAATGGTGACATCTCAATGCTGACCTGGTAGCTGTTATTGTAAGCAAACTCTACTAGGTGTAGATGATCCTCCCAAGAACCTCTGAGATCCAAAACGCAAGTGTGTAGCATATCTTCAAGAGTCTGAATAGTCCTTTCAGACTGCCCGTCTGTTTGGGGGTAATACGCGGTACTGAACTTGAGCTGAGTACCCAAGTTAGCCTGCAGACTCCTCCAGAAATGGGAAGTGAAACGACTATCCCGATCTAAGATAATACTCACAGGAACTCCATGTAATCTGACAATCTGCTGTACGTATATCTCTGCTAGCTTCTTTGTCGATGTACCCACTTTGAAAGGTAAGAAGTGGGCCGATTTGGTCAACCTATCCATGATGACCCAAATTGCGTCCTTTCCTCCTAGAGAATGTGGAAGTCCTGAAACGAAGTCCATAGTCACGTGCTCCCACTTCCACTCTGGAATGGGTAAAGGTTAAAGCAATCCTCCTGGCCTCTGTCGATCTGATTTTACCTGCTGGCATACTAAACATCGAGATACAAAGCGTGCTACTTCGTGCTTCATACCATACCACCATACATGTTTCCTCAAATCTCGATACATATTGTTGGCTTTGGGATGCATCGAGTACTGAGAGCGATGTGCCTCCTGCAAAACCTTTTCGTGCAGCTCTCCACTTGGCACACACATCCTTGTGCCATGCCGTAAAGATCCATCATCCGCAATAGTGAAGTCGTCTATCAATCCTGTTCAAACTTGGGCTCTAATATTTCTTAGAGTCCCATCATCATACTGTGCAGCTCTAATTCTGTCCATCAGCTCTGATTGTATCTGCAATCCCCACATCTGAATCTCCACTCCTGGAACTAGTACTTCAATTCCCAAACTTTCAAGATCAGCTAATAAATGTTTATCTGAAGTCAAACGCATGGCCATCGGATACCTGCTTAAGGCATCGGCGACTACGTTGGCATTTCCTGGATGGTACTGTAATAAGATATCAAAGTCTTTCATTAATTCTAACCACCTTTTCTGCCTCATATTCTACTCCTTCTGTGTAAATACGTACTTCAAGCTCTTGTGGTCTGTGAAGATTTCCACACTCTCTCCGTACAGATAGTGTTTCCACAGCTTAAGGGCAAACATAACTGCTGCTAACTCCAAATTGTGAGTGGGGTAGTTCTTTTTATGAGAACGTAATTGTCTTGAAGCGTAGGCAATTACTTTCCCGTGTTGTTGAAGAACGCATCCCAAACCTTTTCCTGAAGCATCACTGTGGATAATGAATCCACCTGTCCCAGATGGCAATGTCAAAACTGGCGCTGTCGTCAATCTCTTCTTCAGCTCATCAAATACGGTTTGATATTTTTCTGTCCAGACAAATTCTATATCTTTCTTGGTCAGCCTAGTCATTGGTTCTGCAATATTGGAGAAGTCATGTACAAATCTTCTGTAGTATCTTGCTAGTCCGAGAAATCTCCTGATCTCAGCTACCGAACTTGGGGTAGCCCATGACTCCACTGCTTCTATCTTCTTTGGGTTAACTAAAATTCTGTTACCTGTCACCATGTGTCCAAGAAATTCAACTTTATCGAGGAAGAACTCACACTTTGAAAGCTTTTCGTACAACTCCTCTCTCCTGAGAGTCTCTAAGACCATCCTCAGGTGCTCTTCATGCTCTTCTGGGGTCTTCGAATATATTAGAATGTTATCGATAAACACCACTACGAACTTGTCAAGATAATGGTGGAATACCTTATTCATCAAGTTCATGAATACTGCTGGTGCATTGGTTAAACCAAACAGCATTATCGTGAATTCAAACTGGCCATATCTGGTCCGAAAGGCTGTCTTTGGTATATCTTCCTTCTTCACCTTCACCTGGTGATAGCCTGACCTCAAGTCTATCTTTTAAAACACCTTTGCTCCGCTTAATTGATCAAAAAGATCATCTATCCTCGGCAGCGGGTATTTGTTCTTGATAGTGAGATTGTTCAGAGCTCTATAATCGATACACTTGCGTACCATACCATCCTTCTTCGGTACCAATAATACCGGTGCTCCCCATGGCGATAAACTGGATATAATGAAACCTTTGTCTTGCAGCTTCTCAACTTGCTTCTTCAGTTCTACCAACTCGTTGTTGTTGACTCTATAGACATATTGCGAAATAGGCTCCGCTCCTGGTATCAAGTCTATAGAGAATTCAACATCTCTGTCTGGCGGCAAACCTGGAAAATCCTCTGGAAATACATCCAGGAACTCCGTTATCAGTGGATGTGGCAACTCCTCTTCTTCTATCCTGGCTCCACAAAAAGTGCCTCTGCTCTGCTCCTCTGCTCCTCTGGCGATCTCGAACTCTGGTTCTCCTGGCGGTCAAAATACTACTCTACCTCCGTGACAATCTATAGAAGCATGGTGTCTTCTCAGCCAGTCCATTCCGAGTACAATATCGTATCCCGGAAGTGGCATAACGAGTAAACTCATGCTCAACTCTCGGCCTTCCAATGACACTCTCCGATCCTTGCAATGATCACGGACTAGGATAATGCCTCCTCCTGTCGTGATCTTGCAAGTCCTATCTAATGGTTCCATTTCTAAACGATGCTTAAGGGCATAAGATACAGATACGAAACTATGGGAAGCGCTAGAATCAAATAATGTAAGTGCTGGAATAGAATCGAGTAAAACTGAACCTGAAATCACGTCTCCAGCTGGCTCGGCCTCCTCAGTAGTCATGGCGTAAGCTCGTCCCTGTGGTGCTCCTCTCTACTGCTGCTGGTTCTGCACAAACCTCTGCTATTGTGGTGGAAGTAGAGGTCCTCTCTGCTGGCCTCCTGTTATAGTAGGTGCTCTAGCTGGTCCTCTCTGAGCTGCTGCTGCTCCCTGGCGAGTCTGAATAGCTGGGTAGTCCCTCAACTGATGTGCTGACTATCCATATGACAAGCATGTTCCCAGCCTCTTCCGACAGATGTCTCTAGTATGTCCCATATTTCTACAATACGCACACTGGGCAACGGGCTGATTCTGTCTCTGTGGTTGCTGCTGCTGGATGTGTCCTCAAACTGGTGCCTGTTGCTGGTGCTGCTGCTGGTATGGCCTCTGTTGTTGTTCTTAAAAGTGTGGGTGCTTGGCCTGTCCTGTGTTACCACTTGCTCCTCCAGAAGTATCGCGTCCTCTCTTGGGCCTGAGGTCCAAGTCATCTTCAGCAATCTGGGCATCCATCAGAATACCCTCAAATATAGCGGTGCGTCATCCCGAAGTACGAGACTTGATCTCTCTATTCAATCCCTTTCTGAATTTTCATGCCCTGTCTCCTGGATCTCGAATCATCGATGGCGCAAATCGACTCAATCGGCAAAACTCTGTGGCATATTCGTCGACTGACATGCCTCCTTGGATTAAGTCATGGAACTGACTTTCCAATGCTCCCAAAGCTACGTTAGAAAATTTTTTTTCCTTGAAGAGCTCCTTAAAGTCCTCCCAAGTAAGTTCTTCAATAGCGAGTCTCGGCTCTGTATGATACCACGTCAGCACGATATCAAACATCTGACTGCCAGCGGCTTTGATATAAAGAATCTCCGAAATCTGTGCTAAGCGCAAGTTTCTCTCTATGTTCTCTAACCAATCGTCAGTATAGAGTATTTCTTTTGTGACTTTGAACTCTCGAGGCATCATCCTCTTAAAGTCCACTATGGTACCTGGCCTTTCTTGTTGCTGGCCATGATGCTTCGGTTGTCGTGCTACTCTCTCCACAGCCTGGAGTCTCATGCCCCAATCTCCCGCAAGCTCGATAGTCCCTGCTGAACGTAAAATTACCACGTTGCAGCTCTCCCGCGGAATAATCGTTCTTATTGGGACGTGATATCGTACGAGCTTGGAGTTGCGCTCTTACAAGGCGATATTGTTAAACACCAAAGTTATCATCGAAACAACCAAGTTACAGCGGAAGCCAATTTGTGTACCAAGCACACATCAGAGTAATATGCAGCAAAGCTCACGATATGGTCCAAATGAAATACCCCGAAGGCAATACCACAAAGGCGATGCCACGGAGACGATGAAATACTCTTTCTCTTTCTCTAGCCCATAAAGGTACTTACAGTTCATACATCTTGTCTCGTATATCCAAGCAGCACCACTACGCCTGTGTACCTGAAATATTGCCCACAAACGTGGGTCAGTACACAACCGTACTGGTGAGCGGGGTAACCCACTCGCCTAAACCGACACTAAGTAAAATAGTGAATGCACACAGTTATATGGTGATCTTTCTAGTTGAATCCTAGATTCGTTTCATGGCATATGAATGACATGTTAAGGAAAGCTGTAAAGCAGTTTAAGCATGCAAACATTCAATCTCAAACCAAACGACAAGCATTTATATAACCGACCCGTCTTACTCAATGCCATCGCTTGCACGATAATATATCGAACCATCAGTCTCGCCTCAATATCCATCCTCAACCAACAGTTTATATATATTCCAATCTCAAGTGCACACTCTTGCCGAGGCAAGGTGGCCGCGCCTACACGAAAGCCAAACCAACAAAGTAAAGCAAGCCAACATTATTCTATATGAAGTCATTGGCCAAGCCATAAAGGACGTTTGATCGGACAGATCAAATGCGGTTCTATTCGAAACATCGCTAAGTAGCTAACCCACCTGAATCGCATCCAACCGCTGGCACTGCACCCAAGACGCGTTACCCAAATTGTCTCCTCCATGACCGAACGGTCCCGGTGCCCCGGAGCACCCGTTCGAGGAAACCAAACCCTGTGCCACACAGGTTGTCCGTGACTATGCAGACACCAAGTAGGTATGACGAGAGGATCGAAACATTCTCGCCCCACCAAGCGGTCCTAGACTCGTTCAACCGATATCCAATCAAATATCCATAACCATTCTTCCAACATACCCAACCAAGAGATCCAAATCTCGACCTCAACATATAGCCCAAGGCACCAAAATATCAAATATTTTATAGGCACGATGCCTCTTCTCAACACAGAGTCCAAATTGGTGCAACACCCATGCTCGAAGCAAATCCCATGGCCCAATGCCGTTTCAGTGGCACAATGCCCCATTCGTGGCACGATGTCCCATCAAACGACACAACGCCCTCGCCGATGCAGTTGTTCGGTTTTGAACCACAACTGCTCGCTTTGCAAGACAAAGCGACCAAGTGATACTCGTGTACAAATGCACGTTCGCTCGCATGAATTCTCGACGTTTCCATTACCTCAAATGTATCATTCCAACTTATTCAAGCATAATCCCAAGTATCCAACCGAATGCCTCAAATTTAATAATCCAACTCTAGCTCCAACTATCCAACGCGTAAATTATTTTACGCCACAATCCTACCAAGCCAACGACGTACACTCTATGCACATCTCAGTGTAGTGATTCTCAATGTTTCAGCCCAAGTGTTTAAGCCTTTTATGTGTTTTCTATATTATTAGGCATGAAGGAGTAGAGGAGAAGGGAAAGAGCCCACTCACAATGATTGATCCCATTAGGCATCCTGTCCTGCCAATACGGCCAATCCCTTGAACCCGTGGTCTGATGCAAGCGCGATCTACTCAACTGGTATGACCGTGCGAGCAGGCCGTGCTCTCCAAATCATCCGATCGATCAGATTAAGGAAGACGGCATTATCGCTTCCATCCAGCTATTCAGTACTGTTCTGAACGAACACCTGATTTCCATCGAACCCGCTAGCCATCTGCACATTTAAACCAACTCGATTAATCCTTCTTCCCGAAATCCAACATTTCAAATATAACCAGCATTTGATTTATTCAATCCGACTCAGCGTAACGCTCCGAGCGGTTGCGGGGCGTTACATGGAGAGCCACCTGATGAGCATTCTCTATGCTCTCTCTTATCAGCTCTGTCTGCGCCTGGTATGCTTCTGCTTGCACTCTCTGAGCCTCAGCTTGAACATATTGAGCTTCTGTTGTTACTCTCTGGGCCTCTAGCATGCCCTCGATCAGTGCGAACATCTGTACTCCGTCAGTGGGCACTCCTCCGGGAATCGGTATCGGTGGTGGAAGATTGTCTGTCATAGTTGGGGCAGTCCTCTGAATAGGTGGAGGAGGAATCTCGTTAGCTGCAGATACTCCCACATGGACATGAGATGTAGGAGGAACTCTAGGTGTCTGTTCGTCAGGTCGAGAGGTGGCAGACCTCTCTGAAATGGATGCTCCCAATCTCATAGATCTAGTATTCGGCGACATCCTGAATACAGATCAAAAGAATCAATTTATGGTGATAGCTACGATATTATCAAGGAAGGACAGTAAAATGCTAAAGAAAGCAATCAATTAGAATAGCATTGTGAAGATCTAAATTTCCTAGTATGATTGAGCATACTCTCATTCTAAATCCTATTTCCTATATCCTATCACAGGCTCACAGCAGTACAACTAAGTTGTCGTACTACCACAATATCGCAAAATTTGCGAAACTAGACCTGCATGGGCCACCACTAAAAATGTGTCATGACCCGCACCCGGTATAGGGGCACGAGTGCGTGGGTACGTCCAGCCTACGCCGCAGCATCGGCGGTAGAATGCTGTCTAGGTCACAATAAATACTAACATAGCTAAATACCTGTCAATGATATCAATCTAAATAAGGAGGACAATATATATCTCACAATATCTCATAATGTAAACTCAATCACAACAACTATAAAAGTATAAGGCACGATACAAGATAAGAAGAAAGACATAGTCAAACACAATGTCTCAAAATATAGATAAATCACAGTCTAGCTGTCCAACATAAAGTCTCTACAAGTCTCAGATTAAACTTAACATAAGTCTAAACATAACTCAAAAACTCAATATGTCTCAGATGCATAAGATAAATACTATCTAGATAGCTGCAGGTAATGTCTCCTCTAAAGGAATAGTCTCCTCTAAGATCTCTGGTGTGTAGTCTATATCTATACCCGGTCCATAGTGTGTGGTACAAAAATCCTCAAGATCCTCTGGAAAAAATATTCAGTCAGGATTGGAATGAAGTACAAGCACTAACAACAGTTCCACATATATTGACAAAAACTATAACACAGTATAAAGAAATATAAGATAGATATGAATACTGGCAATAAGAAATACTAGAATAATGAATTACTGGAATAAAGAATACTGGAGCATATGTCATCATCAATGTACATCTAGCAATAAAATGGAAATACAAGTGCATGCTAGAACAATGAGCTGGAATATAAGTAAATGCTAGAACAATAACTAGAACATGTAGAGATGCTAGATCAATATACTAGAGATACATGTCAAGAATATCTAACCAAGTGTGTGAAACATCAGCATATCATGTGATCGGCTTAGGACTGATCAGGCTTGTTATGTATGACTAGCTATGATTCAAGCAATAGTCAGGCTAATCACACATAACAGGCTATGAGGCATGTAATGGTCAGGCTGTACCAACGTGAGGTATGGGTAAGCTATGATGCATGTAAAGTTTGGGTATGATCACATAAGTTACTAATATTTCTCCGTTTTCCCCAGCTAGCACGATGGATTCCAAATCACGACTCCTCGTGACAGGTCTCGATGATGCCAACTCGTGTAAATAACAGTGTCAGAGTCATGTACGCTATACAACAAGAATTATAGAGATAATCAACATAATGGAAACTGTCAGAGAATGTACTCGCCTGTGGTCCTTAACTGGCAATACCAATGTCCTGGTTCCAAAGTATCGTCTGAGTGATCCAACAGTCCTAGAGACATATCATATAATATTACATCAGACATTATACTAACACATACAATCCATACACAACGATCTCAGAGACTACGCTAGGGGTGTCATGTCTGTAGTTGCTGTGCATAACAAACAGTCAATGGTACGGTCTTGCCAGTACATCGGTGTACATGTGGCAGTCTGCTAACCTGTTACATGGTCACAGGTTAATGTAACTACGGGGTATCCGTGGTTACACTCGGGTCATCTAGTCCATAGACATATATACATTTTATTATCTAGCAATAACATTAATACTAATTAATTATAATTATAATAGATACATGTATATGCATACTTAATAGAATTTATTATGTACATATATCTATTAAACATGTACTAGGGATGCATGTTCCATACATATACGTATGTATATATATATACTTAATTGAGAATTATACTATATATATATATATATATATATATATATATATACCAATATTAGTATTAACCATATACCAATACACATGCCAATATTAACTACCAATACGCATGTATACAAGAAGAACTACACGTACGCATGTACGTGTACATGTACGCGGGAGGGGACTCGAACCTAGGTATGCGGGACGAGACGTGCGTGTCATGGCATCATCGAGTCGAAGGGGTCTGCGATGACAGCGTCCAGTCGAGATGGGCTGCTCCGGTCGTACAGGCGAGTCGTCGACGGCGTTCAGGCGATTGCCGACGGGTCTGAAGGTGCAGCGGGTCTGCGGCGCTACTGCAGATCTTCGGTCGTCGATGAGAGGCAGGGATGAAGGCGGGATGGCGTCGGCTTCGATCAGGCGGTGCTGGCAGGGTTGCTGGCGGTTCAGGCGAGCGGCTGGAAGCACACTGCGGTTCTGAGGACTCGGGGACGGTCGTTGTTCGGTGCAGCGGGTTAGGGACAGCGGGTCGGCCGTTCGTTCCGGTGGGGTTGGGCGAGATGCGCGGAGGCGGAAAGTTTGTTCGACGGAGGAGAACGATGAGGCGGGTTCGTCGGGATGTCCGGCATCGGGTTGCACTTCCGGTCGAGGTCGAGATATGAGTAGGAGATAGAAAGAAGAAGGTGAACAGGAAGGATGGGGGGGTTTGTCGGCTGATGCCTAGGTTTAAGTAATAGAAAATAAAAGAAAAAGTAAGGTAGAAATATGTATATATATATATAGGTAGTGGAATTTGGGTTGACCTAGAATAGGCTTGGTCAAAGCCCTCTTGGGATTGGGCCTTGCCATGGACATTTCAATAGCTAGGATTTAAATAAATTAAAATGAATGGCTATGATGCATTGGTTCAAGATTTTGAGGCCATGGTTTAAAGGAGGTTGATGTTAAATTACACACTCCTGAAAATTATGAAAAATATACATGAAAAGGAAAAATGAGTTTTATTTGTGTGTCGTGTCCCAGGGGCGAACACCTTAATGCTTTGTGCACAAAAGTGCCCAATAATTGAAAAATTACACAAGGTGAGGTTTAAGGTTTTAATTAGTTAAAATAAGTGCAAGGGGTGTTCTAAATTAATTAGAAGTACAAGGGACTGAATTTAAGTGGGATACAAGTGTCATGAATGAAGTAGACTCAGAATAGAATATTATCCTAATTTGGGTTGCTCAAAATAGTTTAAGATTGTGTCTCTAATTTTGATTGGAACACACAAGGATACATGGTTTGATTTATATAGAATTAAATGTAGTCGGTTGCGAAGAATGTTGTACGACTAAAATGAAACTCAAAAAGACATAATTATGAGTCATACAAGGATCAAAATAACAGTCTGGCATGTCTAGGACAAGGGTGTGTAATCTGTTGGAAGACAATGGCTAGTGTAGTGCTCTAATTATCGAAGCAACGGTAAAGTGCAACAATCAAATAAAATCACAGCAATTTAAATAAAATTAATTATCATGCAATCATTTACACATTAATTATAAAAGACAAAATTACCCCTAATCTGAAATATGGGGGTGACAACATGTACTCCAAGGCACATTAGCTAGTGATATCTTATTCTTCACTTGCAGTGATTCTCTATTGCTTGTTCTTTTCTTTTTAGTACATTACCTGTTCACTCTAGTTCATACTATTTTCAATTGCTAGTTATCTCGTATTCTTTTCCATTATTTGTCATATATGCTCTACCATGTATTTGAACTGCTTTCAAAGGTGTGTACTTCGCTTAAATACTAATTGGATATATTTTTTAGATGATTGGCTTGTGGAGCAGTGTCCCACTTATTACGGACAGCAGGATGGTGAGCCATTAGAGGATACTCCCTTAGAGCAGGAGAACCTAGTGCCAGTGACCGAGGAGGCCTAATTTTATATTTTGGATATTGTATTAGTCTTTTTTCTAGACTCATGGCATGTATATATTATTTTGGGAGTGGCTATGTCTAGACTTATGGATTTGGACTTGTGGATGTTTTGTGACTCTTATTTTTCTTTTTTATTCTATATCGTGCTTTCATCCTCCTTTAGTTTTATTTTGTGATTGAGTATTGTTTACCATTATTACATACCATATTGTTCCTTCGTTTGGAGTTGAGATGACATTAACAGGTACCATATATATATTTTATGAGATATTTAGATGGTATGGTTGACCTAGACAATGTTCTACTGCCGATGCTGCGGCGTAGGCTGGGCGTTGTTCACTACTCGTGCCCTTATTTCGGGTGCGGGTTAGGACGCATTTTTAGTGGTGGCCCATGCAGGTCAAGAGTCGCAACAAGTGCGATATCATAGTAGTACTCTAAGTCTGAGATACTGCTACTGTTTGGATAAACAAAATGAAGGAGAGGTTTATACGAAACCTTTTTTGCTTACAAACAAGAAAAATAGTATAATTAATCCTATACGAGGATATTAAGTACAATAAAATGATTCTGGAGAAGTATTGCTATAGAAGTCTGATCTACGGTCGATCACTTTGTTCCTTGGACCACACGATGATGAAGAAGTGCTATAGAAGAAGAAGAAGCTTCAAAGGTTGCAAGTGGGATTGAATTTTCGTTGCCAAAGTTGTCAACCAACACTCTCTGTCTGTGCTCTCTCTCTCTCTGATCTCTCCCTCTTGTTCGGTCCTCTCTGTGCTTGATCGCCTTTCACCCTATGACCAGGGGTCTCTATTTATAGAGATCAATCAAATAACTGTCAGGTTGGTGTAAAAAGCTAGGCAACTGTCTTGTTGGCGTAAAATGCCAAACTGTCAAGGAGATTGCATCTTTTATGCGGCGGTGATAATAACTGCTACCCACGTTCAAATAATCTTCTGAATCTGCGTATGACACATGTCCCTTTATGAGGTAACGCGTATAACTGCTTCTCGAAGATCATGACATGCAATCCACGTAGGTAACTGCACCTAGCGTAAAGATGGTTGGAGTAAAAGCCAAATAACTGTCTTGCTGGCGTAAAAGACCAAACTGTGAAGAAGAAGACTTCTTTTACGCTGTGGTTATAATAACTGCTACCCACGTTCAAATAATCTTCTGAATCTGCATATGACACGTGTCCCTTTGTGAGGTACACGTATAACTGCTTCTCGAAGATTATGGCATGCAAGCCACGTAGGTAACTGCACCTTGCGTAAAGATGGTTGGCGTAAAAGCTAAATAATTGTCTTGTTGGAGTAAAAGCCGAACTCTGCGTAAAACTCGATGATTCATGAATAATCGATAACCAGCATAAAATAGCCAATTATCCATCACGACTGAGGTCTTGAGCGTATTCTGGGCTAAATAGCCTTATCACGTACCTTTACAAATATAGCCGAGTTGGCGTATTTCGAGGAGATAGCATACGTCGTACTCCTATAGTTGAAAATAGCCTGGTTGGCATAAAATACAAGGATGGTGATATGAGCGTATTAGTCACAGTTTTAGCTTTTCCAGTCAATTATCCATCGCGACTGAGATCTTGAGCGTATTCCGGGCTAAATAGCCTTATCACGTACCTTTGCAAATATAGCCGAGTTGGCATATTTTGAGGAGATAGCATACGGCGTACTCCTATAGTTGAAAATAGTCTGGTTGACGTAAAATGCAAGGATGGTGATGTAAGCGTATTAGTCACAGTTTTAGCTCTCCCAGTCATGAAAAAATCTAAAGAATAGAACCAAATATTGTGCATTAAATACAGAGATATACATCCATCTCGTGCATTAAATGCAGAGATATGCCTCGAGCTCTGTACGAGAAATAGATTTTGATGTGGCGTCTGATTTCGTCTTATCTTGAGCGTAAAAACTTATTTCTGCCCATGTAGAATAGGCAGCGTATTCTTTGAATGCGTAAAAATGACTTGTATCAAGAATATGTCACAAACGACAACCTGGGTCTCTGTGCAAAAATCATCATCACAGCCGTCCTCTCGATTATCGTGCAATACTTTTGTCAGAAGTCAGGTTCACTGATTTGTCTGACAAATTCATCCGAGGAATACGAAGAGTTCCTCATACAACTTTACGCTGCATTAAGAACAAACGTATTTTAAACTTTACGCAGGAGGGTAAAGCAACTTTTTACGCAGAACAGTCTTGAAGCCCTGTTTTACGCGGACAGCTTTGAAGCTCTACTTTACGCCAAACAGCTCTGAAGCCCTGTTTTATGCGGACAGTTCTGAAGCTCTACTTTACGCCAAACAGCTCTGAAGCCCTGTTTTACGCGAACTTCATGTATGTTGGGAGTTTTGACTGTATAATACGCGTACAATTCCCCAGCATATTTTATGCTTCTACAAGATCCCCTTCAAAATTTTCAAATTTCTCGTAATTTGAAATACTTTGAATGAAGCATGAAATGGTCAAATTTGACTCGTTCTTCGAGGCTGATTTTTGGGCGGTATTTAAGAAGTTGTTAGGATTTGTATGTTCTCTTCTGCCTATATAAGGGCAAGCAAATAAACTTATTTTTTTCATACTTCCTTCACCACAAAGATGGTTGCTGAGATTCATTGGGCTGAACCGAGAAAGAAAAAGATTATGCTCTTCCAACATGTAAGGAGCCATAAAAAGAGACATCTTCGAGCAAATATTTTCTCCAACAATGGACCATGGAAGGATATCATAGCTTTCTTTGCTCGAGATAATCAGCAATTTTATATGGCGATTCGTCAAGGAGAGAGGAAGGGTCTCATTAGACCACACAGCTTGCTAGCTGTATTTTTCCCCATTATGAAGCTGGACCCTGATGGGCAGCTTGGCCGTGTCTTCCAATATTGCGTTGGGTCTGAATCCCTAACACAATTCTAAGCATGGCCGCCGATGACGTATGGGGGGTGGGCTTGAATAATTTAAACAGGCCCAATTTTGTATCCTCCCTCCATTAACCATTTTCTTGGCCCCCGGCCGAAGAAGTGCTGTAGAAGAAGAAATGAAGATCTCCATCAGACGAGAACCTACCGTAATAGATTCCCATCATATTTAATCGTGATCTTGAATATTAATGAAAAATCCTTTATAAAAAATAGATTTCCATCATATGTAATCATGATTAATAAACTTGTCTTCTTTTACGCACTATTGATTTGCCATATTGCTGTTAGGAAGTCTGGTAATACGCAGCTTTAACCTGCTTGAGTAATTTTTATGCAGACTCTGATAAATATGCATCCGGTCACGTCCCATCTTTTACGCATAAAGGAAGATGCATAAAAACTCCTTAGCATTAAATTGTCTTGAAAATCCAATCATCATGCTATTTTTGATGAGGAGTCACATAGAATTTTGAACCGTCATTTCTTCTTCATTAATACGAAGAACATATGTTCATAATATCATCTTCAAAAAAATGATTTCTCGAAAGATTCTCGAGACAGGGCAAGAAATGTCCGCCGAACAGGCCATCCCTGAACTAGATGTAAAAGATTCTGGCTAAACTTCGAATGAACCATCAATGGCCAAAAAGTCATCTTCAATGAAGACAGACATTTTCAGGGAAGTCCTTGGCCCTTCTTCTGATGAAGTCCTTTCGACTGAGGAATAAGAGCTTTTTTTGCGTAAACTCTTGTAACTGGCTTTTTTAAGTGTAAAACCCAAATTATCAAGATATACGCGTATTCTGCTAACTGATCTGTCCCGTGTAATTTAAGATGCGTATAAAATCATAGATCTGTAGCATCTGAGCATAAAATCATATATCTGTAGCTTCTGAGCATAAAATCGTAGATTTGTAGCTTCTGAGCTTAAAAGCTTCTGAGCATAAAATCGTAGATCTGTAGCTTCTGAGCGTAAAAGTCTCTGAGCATAAAATCGTAGATCTGTAGCTTCTGAGTGTAAAATCGTAGATCTGTAGCTTCTGAGCGTAAAATCATAGATCTGTAGCTTCTGAGCGTAAAATCATAGATCTGTAGCTTCTGAGCGTAAAAGCTTCTGAGCGTAAAGTGGTAGATCTGTAGCTTCTGAGCGTAAAATCGTAGATCTGTAGCTTCTGAGCGTAAAATCAGGGATCCTTGCTCTGCGCGTAAAAGAATCTGAGCGTAAAATCAGGGATCCGTTACGCAGCATGACTATCTGTTTTCCTTTTCAAATGATCGGCTGACGTGGTCCCAAATTATAATCGACTATGATAAAAAAACGAATTCGGTTAAGGATTCGGAGAGTCACTTGAACTCTATAAATAGGCCTAGGTCATGAGAGAGAAAAACCCTTCGTCTTTTTCTGAAAAATCCTTTGTCTCTTTCTGAAAAAAACTCAGATTCGCCATGGCACCAAAACAGACCTCCGCTGCTAAGGGAAAGAAAGCCGCTTCATCATCTCGCTCCTCTGCTCAAGCACGAAAGACTCCTACTAGGCCAAGCGAGCCTCGTTCTGAACGAAGTGCTCCACCGTTTAGCTGTGTACCGGGCATCACAGGTAAAACCTTCGAGAGGAATAAAACCCTTCGCACACGTTGTACGTGTATGCGCAAATACGCCCACATTTTAATGTATCAGCGTAAAACTCCATGTTTTGCAATCTGGCGTAAAAACTCAGACTATTAAAATCTTGGCGTATACTGCAAACCTCGCATTTTACGCACTGGAAGTAAATTCCAGCGTAAAACTCCATATTTTGCAATCTGGCGTAAAACTCAGACTGTTAAGTTTTGGCGTATACTATAAACTTTGCGTTTTACGCACTGGAAGTAAATTCCAGCGTAAAACTCCATATTTTACAATCTGGCATAAAACTCAAACTGTCAAGTTTTGGCGTATACTACAAGAATGTAGCACTTTACGTTTTACGCGCTGAAAGTAAATTCTAGCGTAAAAACTGACTTATTATTTTGCTTTTTGCAGTGGACCTGCAGATCCCCCCTTTGGCTGAAGTAATAGGCTCTGCTGCTGGAATGTTGAATTCCAACTACTTGGAGGACTTGTCCCATGTGACTTTCTCCATCTCTGGAAATGAGTATCCTCAAGAAAGGGGAACTCTGATCTTGGCCCAAGGAGAAAGAATGTTGCTGAGTATGATCAGTGGGGAACCCTTGACGTACATAGACGGTACTGAGTATAAGAAATCAGCTTTCTTATTTGGGGATGTTATTGATAAGCAATCCCAGACAAAGCCCAAGAAGGAAGGCTGGGTATTTTCTGTTGAGGGCACTATCATGTATCTGCCAAAGATGTCCAGAGATTACCCTATTTCTGCATTTTTCTATGCCACACATCCCAGAAGGATGGCATGGACTCTGACTCCTGATCTTCATGGCCAGCCATGGAAGATCTTTTATAAGAAAGGATTAAACCGAGGATCCTTTGTAAGCAGTCCCTCAGGCCCTATTATGCCCTTCAGAGGCTTACTACCAGGCAGCGTTCCTAGTGAAGACTCTTCCTTGATCCAGCCATTTCAAATGGCAACTTTCTGCAATGAATTCATGGAGCAGGGAGGAGTATATCCCAGGGTTAACCCTCGCACCAGTGGATGGCTTTACCCCAGAATCTTCGATGGGACAGTTTAACTACATGGGCCCTGAAGCACTTTCAGATGGAGCTGGAAAGTATTAACTTATTTGAGGCTGTGAGTGCTACTAGTGTTGGGCTACCTATCAACCGCAATTTGTTCTTAGCTTTGATGGAGCGATATAACTCGCTCACTGGGACTTTTGCCACTCCAATAGGTGAGTTGGGCCTAGCACTCCATGAGATGGCAGACATCTCAAAGCTACCCATGTGAGACATTCCTTATGAAGAAGACGTCTCCACCAACAGAGAGTTGAAGGATACCAACCCTCGGGTAGTGGCTGTATACCAAGAGCTGATGAGCCACTATCTTTGCATGTACCACTTTCTACAGAGAGCCTTCTGATTTAGCCCATATTAACAAATGGGTATCCTACCTCTTCTTCCATCAGGCCAGAAATGCCAAGCAGGACAATGTTGTAGATAACAAAGACAAACCTTTGAACCCTCTGAGCATTCTTAATGCCAACACAATCGATGATCTTATTGAAGATGCAGAGGCTCAAGATTGTGTTCTAAATAAAGAGATAGGGGGTTATCCTGCAGGAACCAAAGCCTACAGTTATATGAGACATTGCCGAAATCCTCTGTCAAAAGAAGCTCAACTGGTTGGCTTCCTTTCTATTTGGCTACGCCGATGGGTGGTGCCTGGCATTGCGTCGGCAGATCGTATTCATCGAAAATACCCTATGGCCCGCAGTATGTTTGGTATTTGGAGCAAGATTGGGCCTGCTCCCTGCCATGGTATGCAGGATACAAGATGGCCTGAGGGCTATTACTGATGGGCTGCTGGCCGATACTACACAGCGTGAAGGATATCCCAGAGTGGAGTTGCCATTCTTATATCTGATGGGATGGTTAATCCTTCACAACACCAGAGTGATGTCTCCCGGATCTGCCAGTGGTTCGGGCAATAACTTCTTGTTGAATTACAAGAATTCTTTTTGGAATGTGACTAGCGTCATAGATTGTCGACTAGCACTAAATTTTGCCCATAGTTGGAAATTCTTCTGCACCGTCCCCCCCGTACATATCAATCAACATGGGACTAAACTTCAGGATGTAGGTCAGGGGAAGTCTATTCTTTCTCCTAAAGCCTTTTACTGGTTGGTCTGTATTAGACCTTCCCACCTGCTGTACAGAAGTGAGGACCACTGTTACTTGGAGCCTTATCTGCCTAGCCGTTTCGCCAGGCAATTTGGGTATGATCAGTTGCACGTGGAAAATCCCATCACCAGCTTCAAATTCAAAGGTGGACTTATTGATGGAGCTAGAGGATGGCGTTATTTCATCATGGGTTGTACTGGAGCAACCTTTGCTGTTCCCGCGACCTCTCTCTCCATGGAGTTGCGCATTCTTCATTCATACGCACAGTTTTATGTGTCCATCAATACCTTCCATCATGATTTTGATGTATATAGAAATTTCAGAATGCCCTCCCATAAGTCCACTAGAAGAGAGGAGATACCATTTGTCTCCTCTGATGAAGGTGATGAAGCTACTGGTGCAGATGATTATTTGTTAATATTACCGAGAGGCGTAATAGCTCCCCCAACAGAGCCTCTCATTATTTCCAATAAATGAAAGGCTTCTACTCTGAAAGAGCCTTCCCCCGAAATAAGAAGCAGACTACCAGAGGTCCTAAAAAGACTTCCACCAAGGGGGCCTCTTCCAGGAGTGAACATATTGTTTCCCCTGTTGGGGATGATTCTTTGATTAGGGGTCCTTCTCCTTTTAAAGAAGGAGCCTCCACAGTCCCAGCTGAAAGTGCTGGAGATTCTTTGCCAGCGACTGCTGCCGCTATCACCGTTACTGGTGATGTTTCTATATCGCCTTCGAGGCCGAGCTGGCTAATAATCCATATACCTTTTACCAGACAAATAATGGGACTAGCCCCTCCTTCATCTGTAAGTATTTCAAGCAAGATTCCACCCGATGAACCTCGAGTAGATCTGGGTGATGACTGGGATAATGAACCTCAAGCGTCAGTTGGTGTACCCTATTCTACAGGTATGACAGCTTGTTTAGCATCATTAAGAAATGATTTAGCTATACAGGCTGCAGACGCACTATACATACCATCGACCATGGGTAAATGTTGTCTTTATGCTTTCTTCCGGAAAAATTAACATCAAATTGATATTAACTTCCTATTATCTTATTTTCAGGCGAGGACATTTCTGGGGAGGGCGGAGATGAAACAACCTATGATTTTGTTGCGGATCCAGCTAATGAAACGGCTGTGGCCATTATTGAAGAAGCATACCTTGAAACTGTTGATCTTTCATCCGCAACATTCTCAGATGTATTCCCGCCAGCAACAGTTCAAATAATATCAGAGGTGGATGAACCTACCATCTCGACTGTGCCTCCTTCGTCGAGCATGCTAGCAACTTCAACTGTTGTTGGTGTCTCTTCTTTTGTCGCGCCATCTGTTGAAGCAACGACTGTGGCAACATCCTCTACAGTCATTCCAGAAAGGAGATTCACCGATATTGCGGCCACTTCCAGCGTCCATTCGATCTTTGCTATGCTAGTTGAACAATACACTAGCATATTCTACCTCACTTTGAAAGAATTGATATCCATGGTGCAGGAGAAGAATCTAGGCTTTGATGCTCTGAAGACGTCCTCCAAGCTCACCATAGCGCATATTAGAAATTTCAATGACGCTGAAAGAGCTAATGCGCTAGAGCAAATGGTTAATGGTTTAGAACAACCCATTAACGAATATTTACAACTATCTCGAGGCAGCATCAATGACTTGGTTCAGGTTGAGTATGGCTCACTAACTGCAAAATTTGCTCAGAGGGCAGAAACTTTAAACAAATCCATCCAGGAACATCAACAAGAGATGGAGAAAGAGCAAGAAGTATTGGTGGAGAGTATTCCTCAGCTAGCTCAGTGTCGTACAGAATGTGAGGGATATGAAGTGAGGGTTCAAGAATTGGAAGCTGAACTTGCTCAAACAAGGGAGAGGCTTCTCAAAGCATCGCTAGTTCGTGATGTATTGGAGGGCCAAGTGAATACAGCTCAACAGAACTTGACACATGTGGGTGTCATCCACGCAAGTTTTGTTGATTCTCTGTCCGAACTATCTCTCTTGAGCAATGATGAAGCAAGGCTGGAACTGGCTCGCACCCACATTTTAAACTCTAGGAATGAGAGGACGGCTGCTTTGGCGCAACAGATCAGGGATTTAACTGCTCCTCCCTAATGATGTACTTTTTTGCTCCTTATTTTCTCAGAGATAATAAAGATATTTTCTGACTTTATGGACCCATCACTTATTATTATAATATAAATGATAGGCTAAGATGAAAGTGATATCAGAGGTAATATGAACATGATATACTTTTGGTAAGGTTTAGTTGAATATATCTATTCAGAGGTAAGATGAACCTGATAGAATATAATCCAACTAAATTTGTATACAAAACACTATCAGAGGTAATATGAACATGATAGGTTTTGAAATTAGTTAAACATATCTATTCGGAGGTCATATGAACCTGATAGAATATGATTCAGCTAACCTTTGTACGTAGTATCATCAGAATAAAATCTTCATCATACTCCGTTAAGCAAAGGAGATCAAGCATAGTACTTCTTTAGGAATTTGCCGTTGATAGGAGCCATTATCAAATCTCCATTAGGTTTGGCTAGTCTGTAAGGGCCATTTGAAAATGTTGTTTCAATCACATAAGGGCCCTCCCATTTCTTTACGATTGTTTGTGTGAACTTCGGATATCGTACCAGAGGTAATATGGACGTATTACAATACCGTATTTGTTGAGGACATCCCACTGGGGGATCTTTGGTGGACCTATTATTTGTTGCGCATATTGAGTGCAAATAATAAGTTCGAAACAAGCCCTAGCAGAGGTAATATAGACGTTATAAAATATGACTCTGTGCTGATAGTGGAGAGACATATTTTTTGTTTGAGAGGTATTGTGGACTCGTTTCCATTGCGGGTATCCCACCGAGGGTTTTTGGTGGACCTATTACTTCTTGTGCACGAGAGTGCAAGTAATAAGTTTAAGACAAGCCCTGCCAGAGGTAATATGGACGTGCCAGTTTTCATGGAACTAGAACCACTGGCATACTTGGAGTTAAGCACGGGTGCTAAGTTGAGATGACAACCGATATCAGAGGTAATATGGACATGATAATTGATAGCCGAACTCGGAAGGTTTGCTCAGATGTAATATGATATGACAAACTCAGCCCGAGAAAAATATTATGACAGCAGTTCAGAGGTAATATGGACATGAACTAATGTCCAAAAATTTATTGAGGAGTGATTTGTTGAGTGTGGTCTATCCGAGCATAAAGATAGACCCAAGGGTCACTCCGCTGGGAAGACTGATGGGACGATAGCTCAGAGGCAATATGAGCATGGCTAGCATCTAACGGGATTGGTTTGCATAGTCACTGCGGGAGTGTGCGAGTAGACCTAATAATTGCTCCACTGGGGAGATTTTGAGGATCCATCATCCATTGTGTATCCGGGACTCTTGGATACGGATGATGGCTTTTTACAAGAATCTGTAACAAAGAAGAAAATATTGTACATAGGCACTTGCTGGGGATGAAGAACCAAGAGTTTGATTTGTACATCCGGGTTGTGGACTTATTACCCATGACGTACCTTAAGTACAGATAATAAGCTAAAATGACTAGCACTACCAGGGGTTATGCCAACGTGATAGTAGAAAGTCGAAGAGAAGAAATTCACTCAGAGGTAATGTGGACATGGAAAAGTTCTGAAAATATCTTACTCAGAGGTAATGTGGACGTGGTAAGATATGACTCTGTGGGAATAAAGAAAAATAGAACTGAGCCAATATGGAAGTGACCATTTTTTGTGGTGATAGATTTACTCTGCTAGAGAAAGTGGAGAGACGTAGTTCAGAGGTAATATGGACGTGAACTGATCGATTGCAACAACCTGGGAGGTTTTGCTCAGAGGTCACTTGGACATGGCAAACTCAGTTGGGGAAAAATATTTGGACAACAGTTCAAAGGTAATATGGACGTGAACCCATGTCCGAAAAATTTACTGGGGAGTGATTTGCTGAGTAGGGATAGACCTGAAGGTTGCTCCGCTGGGAGATTTTATGGACTTATCATCCGGTACTTCTTGAGGGGGCAAATTGCCACGTTGTAGTGAGATCAATTTGCAGTGACCGTCTTCTCGTTTATAAATGCAAAGTGATGACTTCGGCGTCAATCAACTCCTAGATTTTCCTTTTCAGTACATAGCATGCCTTTGTGGGGTGATGAATGTACCGATGAAAGAGACAATATTCTGGGTCATCGACCTTGCCAGCCCTTTCAGGGTATCTGATGTTGGGGAGCCAAAGTTTGTTTTCCTTCATCAATATATCGAAGATTTCAATGATGTCATCCTCATTGAAGGAGAAAGTCCCCTTTGGCTTTCGGGCTTCCGATACCTGAGTCGTACGGTCCTCAGGGAAGATGGTCAAAGTTGCATCATCTTCGGACTCAGAGGAAATTCTACCCCCAGCTTTGGATGCTGCTCTGTGTTATCGAGGGAGACTACCCCCAGATATGTCGTTGTCTGGTTCTTTTTTCTGTAAATAGTTCAATCGGTCGAAAGTTGACCATTTTGCTTTAGAACAACAACGGTTAATTACAACCTTATGACTATTACAATAATGTTCCCTAGGAGGTGTAATAGACATTTTAGTAGATCCCCTGTCTTTGCATTTTTGGATCAAGAAATCACGCAAATCAGGGAGATTACAAGAAGAAGAAGAAGGCTTATTCTGCCTTTTTACATCAGTAGGAAGGTATAGATTAGGAATCATAACCCTTTCTCTGCCATAGGAATACAACAGTTCACCCATATGAGTAGCATATGATCCATCATCTATCTAAGGAGCGTATCTTCCTGTAAAACGAGTCTTCTTTACGCGGACAGACTTATCCTGGCGTAATTTGGATATTTGCATATGTTCACGTAAAATAGGAAAAGTCTGCGTAATCTGTAAAGTGGGAACTTTCTTCTCTTGTGGGCGTAAAAACCTAGAGGTTGGGAGATTCGCCACTTATTTTTCCTTGATGTGATCAAAGGGTACATCTGTCTCATCATAGACGGAAGATATAATTTTACGCGCGAGGCATGTTTGAAATTTCTGGATTGGCACTGAGGTCTTGCCAAAAATTTTGTCTGCCACGTCACAGATGGGAGACGAAGGTTTACGCTCAGGACCCGTCTGAGACTTCTGGATTGGCACTGGAACATTGCCAGAAGTCTTGTCTACCACGTTACAAATGGGAGACAAGGTTTTACGCACAGGGCGTATTTGAGACTTCTGGATTGGCACTGAGGCATTGCCAGAAGTGTTGTCTACCACGTTACAAATGGGAGACAGAGTTTTACGCGCAGGGCGCGTCTAAGACTTCTGGATTGGCACTGAGGCATTGCCGGAAGTCTTGTCTACCACGTCGCAGACGGGAGACAAACCTCTATGCACAGGGCGTGTTGGCTGTATTGTCACAGCTTTGTTGATCAGAGAGTGAGAGATTGCAGGAAGGATAGAGGACATCTTAGGCATCCACACTTTATGCAGCTTCCTGTTGTTCTGGACAGAGGAGGAATGAAAGCTACCCCCTGCATGAAGCATGTCTTCATAGGCAGATTGGTCGAACTGGACGACCAAAGTCTTCTTCGTCGACCCGATGGATACGACATCGTGTTGAGCAATTGCTTTCTCGTCAGGTGAGAAAGTTGTCCCCAGCAGAGTCGCCATCTTTGCTTGGATAAAGAAAATGAAGGAGAGGTTTATACGAAACCTTTTTTGCTTACAAACAAGAAAAAGAGTACAATTAATCCTATACGAGGATATTAAGTACAATAAAATAATTCTAGAAAAGTATTGCTATAGAAGTATGATCTGTGGTCGATCACTTTGTTCCTTGGACCATACGATGATGAAGAAGTGCTGTAGAAGAAGAAGAAGCTTCAAAGGTTGCAAGTGGGATTGAATTCTCGTTGCCGAAGTTATCAACCAACACTCTCTGTCTGTGCTCTCTCTCTCTGATCTCTCCCTCTTGTTCGATCCCCTCTGTGCTTGATGGCCTTTCACCCTGTGACCAGGGGTCTCTATTTATAGAGATCAATCCAATAACTGTCAGGTTGGCATAAAAAGCCAGGCAACTGTCCTGTTGGCGTAAAATGCCAAACTGTCAAGGAGATTGTATCTTTTACGCGGCAGTTATAATAACTGCTACCCACGTTCAAATAATCTTCTGAATCTGCGTATGACATGTGTCCCTTTATGAGGTAACGCGTATAACTGCTTCTCGAAGACCATGGCATGCAAGCCACGTAGGTAACTGCACCTAGCGTAAAGATGGTTGGCGTAAAAGCCAAATAACTGTCTTGTTGGCATAAAAGACCAAACTGTGAAGAAGAAGACTTCTTTTATGCTGCGGTTATAATAGCTGCTACCCACGTTCAAATAATCTTCTGAATCTGCATATGACACGTGTCCCTTTGTGAGGTAACGCGTATAACTGCTTCTCGAAGATCATGGCATGCAAGCCACGTAGGTAACTGCACCTTGCGTAAAGATGGTTGACGTAAAAGCCAAATAATTGTCTTGTTGGCGTAAAAGCCGAACTCTGCGTAAAACTCGATGATTCATGAATAATCGATAACCAACGTAAAATATCCAATTATCCATTACGACTGAGGTCTTAAGCGTATTCTGGGCTAAATAGCCTTATCACGTACCTTTGCAAATATAGCCGAGTTGGCGTATTTCGAGGAGATAGCATACGACGTACTCCTATTGTTGAAAACAGTCTGGTTGGCATAAAATGCAAGGATGGTGATGTGAGCGTATTAGTCACAGTTTTAGCTTTCCCAGTCAATTATCCATCATGACTGAGGTCTTGAGCGTATTCCGGGCTAAATAGCCTTATCACATACCTTTGCAAATATAGCCGAGTTAGCGTATTTCGAGGAGATAACATACGGCGTACTCCTATAGTTGAAAATAGCCTGGTTGGCATAAAATGCAAGGATGGTGATGTGAGCGTATTAGTTACAGTTTTAGCTCTTCCAGTCATGACAAAATCTAAAGAATAGAACCAAATCTTGTGCATTAAATACAGAGATATGCCTCCATCTCGTGCATTAAATGCAGAGATATGCCTCGAGCTCTGTACGAGAAACAGCTTTTGACGTGGCATCTGATTTTATCTTATCTTGAGCGTAAAAACTTATTTTTGCCCATGTAGAATAGGCAGTGTATTCTTTGAATGCGTAAAAACGACTTGTATCAAGAATATGTCACTAAACGATAACCTGGGTCTCTGTACAAAAATTATCATCAAAGCCTTCCTCTCGATCATCGTGCAGTACTTTTGTCAGAAGTCAGGTTTACTGATTTGTCTGACAAATTCATCCGAGGAATACGAAGAGTTTCTCGTACAACTTTACGTTGCATTAAGAACAAACATATTTTAAACTTTACGCAGGAGGGTAAAGCAACCTTTTACGCAGATCGGTTTTGAAGCACTGTTTTACGCGGACAGCTTTGAAGCTCTACTTTACGCCAAACAGCCCTGAAGCCCTGTTTTACACGGACAGTTCTGAAGCTCTACTTTACGCCAAACAGCTCTGAAGTCCTGTTTTACGCGGACTTCATGTATGTTGGGGGTTTTGCCTGTATAATACGCGTACAATTCCCCAGCATATTTTATGCTTCTACAGCTACAAGCCTGCTTTAGGATATAGAATGTAGGATGAGAGTATACTCAATCACAACTAGGGAACATTTCAAAATATCTATTTTGCTATCGTTATATACTTGAATGCTTGCTTTAATTTGAATAATTATGTTCTTCTTTGACGATATCGTAGTTTAGTCAATATTGATTTATTTGTTTCAATCTGTCTTCATGATGTCATCGAAGATGCGTTCCCAGCGCTCAGGCGCAGAGTCAGCGAGGTCGGTCACTTCTTCGCCTTTGAAGGCAGCACCAGCAGACACTACTCCAGCAGCTTCAGTTCAGAGGTCCGCTTCACCGGTCCAGATGGTCATTTCTGTAGCAGCTTTTGGGGGTGCTCCACCTCCGGTACAGAGAACAGTGCCGACAGTCTGAAAGAAGCTTCCGCCTCCACCACTCGCAATTAATCCGACACAGGTGTTTGTACTCTTTAAGCAGATGATAGAGGCACATCAGGCCCAAGCAGAGGTCCAGCAGTGTCAGTCAGAAGATATGAGGTAGGGCATTGAGAAAGCCCACCCGCTTGCACTCGTCGCAGTCGAAAGAGTTGCCTTGGTACAGCCACAGGTAGCTCCACCCCAGTTTACCCCGCAGCAGCCGAGGCCGGGGACTATCATAGACTTCAAGAGGATATGGCTGAAGGACTTTAAAGGCACCGAGTGGATTATTTATGCTGATGATTGGATCAAAGATATAAAGAGGAACCTGCGGCTGGCATAAATTCTAGATAGCCTACAGATAGAGGCAGCTGGAAGCATGATGTTTGACATCACATTGACTTAGTTCATGACAGACCCTAGGATCTCAGTGCCGAGACTTACTTGTGAAGTTTTTAAGGAGATTTTCAAGGAAAAGTTCCTCCCGGATGTGGCTCTGACATCTCTAGAGAGCCAGTTTCAGTATCTCGTCCAGGGGAGTATGACAGTAGACGAGTATGTGGCAGAGTTTTATAGATTGGATCACTTTGTAGAGGGACAAAATCCCTAGGGAAAGGCCCAAAAGTTTAGAAAGGGTCTGAACAGGGAGATCAAATCCCATACTAGCTTTTATTGCACCACTATATTTGGGGAGATCCTAGCACAGGCACACAGGCGAAGGATGATTTGGAGCTTGGCTCTAAAAGGGTGAGGGATCCTCAGGAGCTAGCAGTAGTGCGGGGCCAGTAAAGCAGTCTCACTTTCAGCAACAACATCATAGACACTTTCAGTAGTCGAGGCCATAGTTACCCGTACCACCTAGAGTGCCAGTGCAGCAGGCATACCAGATTCAGAGGCTAGCTCAGCCGGCCATTTCTTGCCTATTCTGCAAGAAGCTGGGACATGTATGAGATGCAAGATTGGGCCAGTATTGTTTTGAAGGATCAGGAGACCACCAGTTGAGGGCTTATCCTAAGGCTCAAGCTAGTCCAGCTCAGGTCGGGGCCTAGGCACAGAGAGTACCCGCGAGACCACCAGCGAGACAGCAGAGATGACCTCCGTTGCCAACACAGTAGCAGAGGTTCGTACAGCAACAAGGGCAAGATTTTGCCTTGACTGTTAAGGAGGAGGAGCCAGTTGGAGATGTTATTTCAGGTTTATTCTATCTTGATTCTTTTTCAGCTTATGCTTTATTTGATTCTGGTACTTCACATAGTTTTATATTTGTATCTTTTGCTTTGAAGCATCATCTTAAGACTGAACGGTTGGCGAGGACTTATAAAATCATGACGGGGGGGTGGCATTATCCTGGTCAGTGATGTTTGCAAGGATCGGAGAGTTTCTCTGGGAGGCCAAAGAGCGTATATCTACTCATAATGCCACTTTCGAGCTACGACACAGTACTCAGGATGGATTGGTTGAGTAGGCACCATGCTAGTATCGATTATTGTGGAGGCAGAGTTTTATTTCAGATGCCAAGAGAGCCAGAGTTTGAGTTCGTCTGAGGAGCAGCAAAGCAGAGTGAGGAAGACTTTTGTGGAGCTATGATGGAAGAGCAGGAGCCACAACATCCATTGATTGCTGAGTATATGGACGTCTTTTCGGATGAGTTTTTGGGGTTGCCACCAGACCGAGATATGGAGTTCTCTATCGACTTGGTGCCAGGCGCATAGCTAATATCATAGCACGTCTATAGGGTGAACAACAACGAATTAGAAGAGTGAAGAAGCAGGTGGATGAGTTACAGGACAAGGGATTCATTCGCTCCAGTTCATCACCGTGGGATGCTACGGTATTATTTGTACCGAAGAATGATGGGTCGGTATGTATGTGTATCGACTACAGGGCTCTCAACAACCTCACTATCAAGAATAAATATCCATTGCCGCGGATTGATGACTTGTTTGATATGTTAAGAGAAGCAAAGGTATTCTCAAAGATAGACTTGAGGTCGGGGTTCCACCAGGTGAAAGTGAAGAAGAAAGATATTTCGAAGACAACTTTAGGACTCGGTATGGGCAGTTCGAGTTCTTGGTGATGCCGTTTGGGTTGACCAATGCCCAGCATTATTCATGAATCTGATGAATAAGGTATTTTATCAGTACATGGATCGGTTTGTTATGGTCATCATTGATGATATATTGATATATTCAAAGACCCCGGAGGAGCATGAGAAGCACCTGAGGATTGTTCTGGAGACTCTCAGGAAGGAGAAATTGTATGGCAAGGTTTCAAAGTGTGATTTCTTCCTTGATAAGTTTGAATTCCTCGGGTATGTGATTACAGGAGAAGGAATCTCGGTGGACCCAAAGAAGATATCAGAAGTTGAGTCATGGTCTACCCCGAGTTCAGTGGCAGAGATCAGGAGTTTCCTTGGATTGGTAGGCTATTACCAGAGATTTGTTCAAGATTTCTCCAAGATTGCAGAGCCAATGACTAGGTCGATCAGGAAGGATATAGAGTTCGTCTGGACTGAGGAGTGTCAGGCCGCTTTTGAGGAGAAGAAGAAGATGCTGACTACTGCTCCAATGTTAACATTTTTATTGGGGATATAAGAATTTTCCATTTATAGTGATGCTTCGGGTAAGGGTTTAGGTTGTGTATTACAACAGAACGGGAAGGTAATTGCCTATGCTTCAAGATAATTACGCCCACGTGAGAAGAATTACCCTACCCATGACTTGGAGTTGGCACCAGTCAATTTTGCTCTAAAGCTGTGGAAATACTACTTGTACGGAGAGCATGTGAAGATCTTTATGGACTATAAGAGTTTGAAGTATGTGTTTACACAGAAAGAGCTTAATATGAGGCAGCATCGATGGTTGGAGTTGATGAAGGAGTTCGATATTTCTTTATAGTACCATCCAGGGAAGGCCAATGTAGTCGCTGATGCCTTGAGCAGGTATCCAGTGGCTATGTACTTGACGAGGGACATATATTTATTGGCTGATCAGAGTCATAGAGTTGATGGACCAGATCAGAGCCACAGAGTTTGAGGATGAGTCTCTGAGGAACATCAAAGTGCAGGTCCAGATGGGATTGGCAGAGGACTTCGATATTGCAGAGGATGGATCATTGCGATAGGATACCAGATTATGTGTGCCGAGTAGAGCGTTGCGTGAGGAGGTTCTTCAGGAGGTGCATCGATCTCAGTATTCTATGGATCCAGGTGCCAACAAGATGTATAAAGACATGAGAGAGCATGTTTGGTGGTATGGTATGAAGTGGGAGGTGGCAGGCTTTGTATCTATATGTCTAATATGCCAGCAGGTAAAAGCGGAGAGACAGAGGCCATGTGGATTTCTTCAGGCTTTACCCATTCCAGAGTAAAAATATGAGCATGTGACTATAGATTTTGTTTTGGGACTTCTGCGTTCACCAGGAGGGAATAACGCAATTTGGGTCATCGTAGACAAGTTGACCAAATTGGCCCACTTCTTGCCAGTTAAAGTGGTTACATCTACAGAGAAGCTCGCGGAGATATATGTGCGATAAATAGTCTGTCACGATCCGCATCCGGAATTTGGATATGAGTCATGGGTACATCCAGCCTACGCCGCAACATCGACGGTAGAACGCTGTCAATGTCACAATACTAGCTAATCAATCTCACATGAATATCCAACTCCATGAGGAGATACAAATATCACAATATAATATAGAATACTCAATCACATAACTAAAGCACGATAAGATATCGGAGAAAAATAAACGAAATACAACACAAGTCTAAACAACAGAAATAGTCTAACCTGCAACAATAACATTCAAATCTCCAAGTATGCCGGAAACAAGTCCTCTAAGTCGCAGTCTGAAAAAATATTTTCAGTCAGGATGGAGCAAAGTACAAGCACTAACAACAGTTCCATGTATATTGACAAAAACTATAATATAGTGTAAAGAAATACAAGATGGATATATATATTAGAAATAATAAATAATGGTGAGTACAAAATACTGGAATAAGAAATACTGGAGCACATATCATCATCAATGGTACACTGGCAATGAACAGAAATACAAGTACATGCTAGAATAATAAACTGGAATATAAGTGAATACTAGAACAATAACTAGAATATAAGTGAATGCTAGAACTATGATCTGGAAATACATGTATAGAATATCTAGCTAAGTGTGTAAAAATTAGCATATCATGTGATCAGCTTGGGACTTATCTGACTTGCTATGTATGACTAGCTATAATTCATGTAAGGTTAGGTTAACCATCAGGATAGCTATGATGCAAGCAATAGTCTGGCTAATCATATATCACATGCTATGAGGCATGTAAGAGTCAGGCTGTACCGACGTGAGGTGTGGGTGAGCTATGATTCATGTAGAGTTGGGTATGATCACATAATCTACTAATATTTTCCCGTCCCCAACTAGCACTATGGATCCCAAATCATGACTCCTCATGATCGGTTTCGATGATGCCAAATCGTGTATACATAGTGTCAGAATTATGTAGGCTATACAACTAGAATCATAGAGATAATCAACATAATAAAAACTATTAGAGAATGTACTCGCCTGGGGTCCTCTGCTGGCAATACCAATATCATGTTTCCGAAGTCTTGTCCGAACAATCTAACAGTCCTATAGACAATATATAATAATAATATAGCATCAGTCATTACACACACACACACACAATCATAAATACACCGAACTCAGAGACTACGCTAGGGGTGCTACTGGTCAACTAGCTGGGTCGAATGTGCGTCTAACTACACGGGTGTTAGGTCCTTGATTACTGTGCATAAACAGACTATCAAGCATTAATACATGTCTAGCTAGTACGTCGGTGTACATAAGGCAGACAACTCATAATTCACAGGGTCACATGGTCGATGTAATTACGGGATATCCACAGTTAACCTAGGGGCATATAATATATATTTATATTACAGTCATAACCCCTACTAGCAATCAATTTTCCATAAAATATAATACATATATCCATATATCAACTAATAATTATACACGCACTCACGCACACGCAACTGGTTTCTAGGTTCACCAACACAGGGTAACAAAATCAACCAACTATCACGAAGTATGCTAACCCTAATGTTATTCACACATGCACATAAAATCACGAATAGGGCAGCTATAAACCTGCACGTTAGCGTGCATGTGCACGAGGTCGAGGGTGACTGCTGGTATGCATCGTGCGTGGGCACGGCAAGACCGATGGCTATGACGACTTATCGAGGATGATTGCGCGGTGGCGTACTCACCGACACGGAGGTCAGAAGCTGCTGGTCCCTTGGAGTGGCACACGGTCGGGGTTTCTGTACTCGGGGTAATCCGGCAAGGGGGAATGGAGATGATGATGATGATGATGGTGATAATAATGATGATGATGATGGTGGTGATGATGATGATGAGGATGTTGATGATATTGATGATGATGATGGTGACTGCCGGAGACTGTCAGAGTCGGGGACTGTGGTGAGCAGGTCGGTCGTGGGTGTTCAGGTGGTCGGGGTCGAATCGTGGCGGATGATAGGGCGGAGCTCGGTGTGGAGGTGATCACTGGAGGGAGGTGAGTCGAGGTGTTAATGGTGGTGGTGTTAATGGTAAAGCTGAGGTCGGGGAGAAGTAGAGGACGGTCGGGAAAGGGATGTCGACGACGGGGTAGTCCAGAGATGTAAACACCCTGATTTTCAGAATAAATTTTAATATAATATTCCCGGATTTTTGGTAATTTCTGAAAAGGAACCAAGGTATTTAAGGATTTTTAAATACAGTTTATTGGTGTTAAAATATAATGGAAATAATATTATGTGGTGTAAAATGGAAATCCAGACATGTGGTATTTTTCGGTGTATTTATTGGACACCGGAGACGCGTTTTAAGCCTTAAAAACTATTGGGAGAGTGAACCAGACCCAAGTTGAACCAACCCTGAACCAAACCAACTTGATGGGTCGGGTCGGGTCGGATCCGAGCCAAACCCTACCCGTACCCGAAGTCAGATGGGAACCCTAGCCGCAGAGTACTGTAGCAGCCTATAAGAGGCTGCCTCGACGTCGGCGCTACCCTCTTTCACTCGCCGCTGCCGGATCGAACCCCATCAGCCGCCCCCTTTTTCCCGCTCCGGCCAGTCACCCTCCGCTCGGTTCCTCTCCACCGAACCGATCCGTGCCACCCTCTTCCCCGGTGACGGGATCGACCTCCGGCCCGACGTCGCAGCCGACTCTGAGTTTTCCCCCCGCCTGCTGCCAACGCCGCACGACCCCCTCGCCGGACCGACCGATCCCCCACCGCGACGCAGCCCCGACCCCGATCGGCTGTGAGTCCCCGACCCCAACTCCGGTTGTGCATCCCCAACCCTGTCGGTGCAGCGATCCTCTCCGGCCGGCCACAGCGCACCCTAGCCATCTCTGGCTGCTCGTGCCATCGGACATAATCTGAACCCTAGCACTGGACGCAGCAACTTGATACGCAGGACACGGAGTTGACGCTCAGACACTTGGAATTCAGCGTTCACGGAACCCTGTTCAGGTACCGATTTCTCTCACCCCGCAACTCCGTTTTAGTTTTTGTCAGTTGCTACGCGTAGACAGTATAACCCTCTCGGTGGCCGTGCAACCCGCTCGGTGCATCGCGTCCTATGGTGATCGTACACCGCTATCCAAAAACAGGAAAAATAACGCCCGTTTCACCCCGAACTGAGTACGCCCCGCCAAACAGGACGACTTGGTCGCACGCGGTCTTTACCAAACCGTGCGTGACGTTGATACGGTCGTGTGAGATTTCGCTGAAGTCAATTCGGATGTGCGTGCACACCGGAAACAACGCGTATCCGCCGACGACACCCCGTATCCGTCCCTTCTGGAACACGCTGTAACTTTGTGTACACACGTCGGATCGAGACGAAACTTGTGCCATCGGACTCGTAGCAATACGCTGGTCCTGTGACCCAAGTTTGGTCTGATTCTGAGAACGTTGACAAAATCGTGTATCATGGGCCCCACAGGCTCCACTTGACGGACGATTTTGAGAATGGCTCATCGGAATCCAATTCTGGAAGTTTCGTTGGGTTCGTATCATCGTTCCTGACCTGTTGACACTAAGTTGGACTGATTTGGAGACCCTTGACCCTGGCACGCTTTTCGGTGCAAAGTGGCCCACATGTGGACCCCGCTTTGGCCCAGAAATGACCTTTTTGCCCCTGTGTCCAAATTGGACGTAAGGACAGGCATTTTTAGCTATTTGGCATCTTCTGAGATGGTTGGTGATGTTTATTATAGCTTTTGGAGTAGTACCCACATGATCCGTTGATACCGGGACGACTGTTGATATTCAAACACCAGGCAAGTGTACCTTGCCAAACTCTGCAGTATTGTTATATATTTTCCTTGCTTTATTATATTGCTGTGCATGCTTAACCTTGGACCGTGTGACATACTTAGCGTCCGATTATCAATCGGGTGCCAACACTGTACGCGGTGTTGGGTACGGTCAGCTAGAGATGGACATACATGACACTTTATATTCTCGTACTGGTTTTACCAAGTACACTTTGACCCAGGACACTTGACACTACTCATGAGACAGGATTTTTCTGAGATATTCGTGGTGATTCTGTATAGGATACAGGACATGGACATTATGTTATTAGATATAGTATGACTGGTTGCATTAGCTATGATCCCGCTTGACATGGACATGAGACGTTGTGGTCATGATATGCGTGGTTACATTGGGTGGGGAGAGACATACAGGCTACAGGCTGTTCCATATATATATATACATCCACTATTATTGAGAGGTCGTAGACTCTCGGAGCAGAGCTAGACCCACTACCGATTATTACCGCTACCGGCTCCCCGACACAGAGCTGGTAGTGGCTCAGCCTGAGTACTCGTGATGCTCTCACTTGCATTTTTACTTAGATGGTTACTTACTTGCCCTATTTATTCCATTTATTTTTCTGCACTGTATTTATTTTGGCATGAGCTTTCTTGTACCTTGCTATGTCCCCTAAGGACCTGGATCTAGATTATGTCCCCAGGAGTTGAGGACGAGATCTATCCCGAGGTATACGGGACCGGAGTAGGAGCTGATCCAGGAGCTGTACCGCCATCCGAGGATGAGGTGTTAGCCGAAGACTTCTCCTGAGCATCCATGTTCATGCTCAGCATTTATTTATTTATTTTAGTCATTTACTTTCTGGTCTGTTGAACCATTGTATTAGATATTTATCGGGTTATTCCCCGAAGTATTTTGTTGAGACTAGCTGATGATTTACATTCCTTATTATTCTGTGGATCATATTTTATATCTTGTGTGGATGAGATTAGTTGTGCCATGATTGTCGTAGACTTTGTTTTACAGCTTAAGTATGCCCTGATGGATCCATTAAATTGGATTTGTCCATCGGTGCGTACTGCTGGCCATTACCACGCGTCCGGTCCCTCGGTATTTTGGGACTGGGGCGTGACATAGTTTTTGTGGTGGCCCATGCAGGTCTACGACTAAATCGTTTAGTTTCAACTTAGGGACCGAACCAGCCTACCCTAAGGATAGAATAAGTTATAGGATCTCATCCATTATGTAAACCATTATTGAACTCTATACCGAACTCGAAATTGTCACTTGAATTGCATCCTGTTTGATTCCACTAAGCGTTCTTACAGTTTATCTTTTGGTTGCAGAGAAATGGATCCCAGGAACGGAGATGAGATTCCTTTGGACACGCCACACGACGCTGCGGTTACTAATATAGACGGAGTGACTCCAGGGAATGGAGGACAGGCATCGCAGAACAATCACACTGGTCAGCCTAATTCAAGGTTCCGGAGAGATGACATCCCACCTCCACCACAGTTCACTCCCCAGATGCCAGTTTTCTTGCCCGGATAAGCCATGGACGGGCAACAGATGTTCCAGATGATGTATGCCATGATGCAGGCCCAGCAGCAGATTCAGCAAGAGGCCCATCGCCAGGAGGCAGAGTATCTGAGGACCAGCCTGGTATCCGCATTGGAGCAGGCAAATCCACCAACGAGGCGAACAACGACGGGATCTATCACCGATTTTCGTCATCTCAAGCCTCGCACATTTTCTGGCAAAGAAGGGCCAACAGAAGTTCATGAATGGCTCACTAACATTCAGCATCAGTTGGAAGCCGCTGAACTTCCGAGAGAGAAGTGGATGACTGCAGTCAGAATGCAGTTAACTGATAATGCGTATTACTGGTGGTTAGCAGAAGAAAGGAGGCTCGAACAGGACCGAGTCACATGGGAAGAGTTCTCCAGACTCTTACAAGAGATGTACATTCCGGCAGTTGCACGATCAGAGCTCAGAGACAAGTTCAACCGCCTCATCCAAGGCAGTATGACAGTGGAAGAATACAACGCGGAATTTATACGCCTAAGTCGCTTCGCTCCAACATTGATCTCGACAGAGGAAGAGAAAGCTGAGAAGTTCTTTGACGGACTGAAGTTCGAGCTTCAGAGATTGATTGGCTCGGTCGCACCTACAACTTATACCGATGTCCTTGCAGCAGCACGACGCATGGAGCGCGTCACTAGAAGGGAGTCAAATTTGAAGAGGCCGGTCACATAAACTCCATCCAAGACAGCACCTGGAGATTCTGCGAAACGATTCCAGAGGAGTATGCCAGAGAGAGCAGCACATAGGGACATACCTCTTCCTACTTGTCACCACTGCGGCAAAGTAGGACACATTGAGAAAGAATGCAGGCGTAAGTTGGGACTATGTCTGAGCTGCGGGTCCAACCAGCACTTTTCCAGGGACTGTTCTGAACGCAGAGATGGAGCACCGAGACTAGCTTTACCTGCACCACGACCAGCTACAGGAGCAGTAGGAGCATAGCAGACAGGAGCTAGAGGAGTCAGACCACCAGCTACAGGAGGCTACCAGCAGAGACCACCACTGGCACCACAGGCGGCCCTATTTCAGCAGCAGCAGAGGGGTCCAGCACAGGGAAGAGGCCAGGCATTCAATTTAGCTGTTGAGCAGGAAGCTACTGCGAGCGAGGTCATCACAGGTACTATTTTAGTAGCTTCATTACCCGCTATAGCTTTATTTGATTCTGGAGCATCGCATTCATTTATAGCAGCTAGCTTTGTAGCCACCCATAGAGTAGCTACCGCACCCCTTCCGAAGATGAAGAGAATTCTTACGGGAGGTAGAATTATTCCGGTTAGTGATGTCTGTAGATCATGTTCTGTAGTAGTTTGTGGAAGAGAAATGCGAGCTCAATTTCTGATATTTTCCATGCCGGATTATGATGTTGTACTTGGTATGGACTGGTTAAGTAAGTATCATGCGACCCTTGATTGCCGACTTGGGCGGGTTATATTTAGACCGCCGGAACATCCAGAATTTGAGTTTCTTCGAGGAGCAGTAGAACAAGGAGTTCAGCCTACTCTTAGGGTACTCTCTGTAGAAGGGAAGACAGGTTACCCAAGAGTCATATCAGAATTTGTGGATGTATTTTCTGATGATCTTTCAGGTTTACCATCTGATCGGGAAATAGAATTCACAATAGACTTAACTCCAGGAGCAGAGCCTATCACTTCATCAGTATATCGGCTAGCACCTAAGGAGTTAGTGGAGTTAAAAGAACAGGTTGACGACCTTCTGGATAAGGGTTTTATTCGGCCCAGTATTTCACCTTGGGGAGCCCCCATATTATTTATGCCAAAGAAGGATGGAACAGTACGATTGTGCATTGACTACAGGACACTAAATGCTGTGACCATCAAGAACAGGTATCCCTTACCATGCATTGATGATCTATTCGATCAGTTGAGTGGTGCAAGGGTATTTTCGAAGATTGACCTTCGATCCGGCTATCATCAGATCAAAGTAAGGAAGGAAGACATCCCGAATACAGCTTTCAGGACCAAGTATGGACATTATGAGTTCTTGGTAATGCCGTTTGGTTTAACCAACGCGCCAGCAGTATTTATGAGTTTAATGAACAGAGTCTTTCATCAGTTCTTGGATAAATTTGTGGTGGTGTTCATTGATGACATTCTCATATATTCCAAAAGCCACGAAGAGCACGAGGAGCATCTCAGAATCGTGTTAGAGACCTTGAGACAGGAGAAGTTATATGCCAAACTCAGTAAGTGTGAGTTCTGTATGGACAAAGTACCTTTCTTGGGACATATCATCTCAGGAGAAGGACTTTCAGTGGATCCAGAGAAAGTTACGGCGATAGAGACTTGGCCTACACCCACATCAGTTGCAGAAGTGAGAAGTTTTCTCGGACTTGCGGGATATTACCGAAGGTTTGTAGAAATTTTTTTGAGGATTGCAGAACCGATGACGAAGCTGACACACAAAGATCAGGAGTTTTTATGGACAGAAGACTGCCAGAAGGCCTTCGAAGAATTGAAGAGAAGATTAACTATAGCACCTGTCTTGACTCTTCCTTCAGGGTCAGGAGGTTTTGTTGTTTACAGTGATGCATCGGGTAGTGGACTGGGATGTGTTTTGATGCAACATGGCAAAGTCATTGCTTATGCATCGAGACAGTTGAAGGTCCACGAGAAGAACTACCCAACACACAATCTGGAGTTAGCAGCAGTTATATTCGCATTGAAGATTTGGAGGCACTACCTTTATGGTGAGAAAGTAGACATCTTTATAGATCACAAAAGTATGAAGTATGTATATACTCAGAATGAGCTTAACATGAGGCAGAGGCATTGGCTTGAATTGATGGTAGATTTTGACATCGATCTGCAGTATCATCCGGGAAAGGCGAACGTCATCGCAGATGCACTAAGCAGGAAGCCTACAGCTTATTTCTTGACGATGCAGCCCGAGTTATTGAGAGATCTACAGGTGCTTCAGATAGAGGTTGTCTTACCAGGACAGAATGGCTTGATGGCTAATCTTGAAATTAAATCATCACTCGTGGAGAAGATTAAGGAGGCATTGCCCACCGATGCTAGATTTAGAAGGTTGAAGGAGAGGACAGAAGCAGGCATGCAGACAGGACTTCGCATTCACGAAGACGGGACATTGAGGTTCGAAAATCGCCTGTATGTTCCAAATGGAGAATTGAGACAGGAGTTAATGACTGAAGCACATAGTTCCATGTACTCTGTTCATCCAGGAGGAACAAAGATGTACCGAGACTTGAGACAGTATTACTGGTGGCATGGAATGAAAAGGGAGATTGCAAGATTTGTGGCCAAATGCTTAGTCTGCCAGAAAGTAAAGGCCGAGCATCAGAGGACTGCAGGTATGCTACAGCCACTCTCGATACCGGAATGGAAGTGGGAGCATATCACGATGGATTTTGTCACAAGATTCCCGAGGAGCCCCAGCGGAAAAGACGCAGTATGGGTGATAGTGGACCGACTCACTAAATTGGCACACTTCTTGCCATTTAGAGTTGGACAGTCCACAGAGGTACTAGCCGACATGTATATGCGATAAATTGTCAAATTACATGGAGTGCCTGTTAGTATTATATCGGATCGAGATTCGAGATTTATATCTCATTTATAGAGAAGCATGCAAGAGAGTCTGGGCACCAGACTCAAATTCAGTACGGCTTACCACCCGCAAACAGATGGCCAATCGGAGCACACCATTCAGATCTTGGAGGACATGTTACGATCATGTATGCTAGACTTTGGAGGATCTTGGGAAGATCATTTGTACTTAGTGGAGTTCTCCTACAACAACAGTTATCAGGCCAGCATCCAGATGGCACCATTCGAGGCATTATACGGGAGGAAATGCAGATCGCCTATATGTTGGAGTGACGTTGGTGAACGTCAAATACTGGGTCCAGAATTGGTAACGCAGACAGTGAAAAAGGTGAAACAGATTCAGAATCATCTACGAGCGGCCCAGGACAGACAGAAGCATTGGGCAGATACGCACAGACGTCCCCTAGAGTTCAAGGAAGGAGAGCACGTGTTCTTGAGGATTTTGCCCTCCCGTGGTACTATCAGATTCGGGAGCAGAGGCAAGTTGAGCCCAAGGTATATTGGGCCATTTGACATTCTAGAGCGCGTTGGTGAGGTGGCGTATCGTCTTGCATTACCTCCATCCTTAGAGGGAGTGCATGACGTATTCCACGTCTCACAGTTGCGAAGGTACGTGACCGACCCAAGTCACGTAGTCGATCATTCAGAGATCGCAGTGGGCCCAAGCTTGAGAAATAAAGAACAACCAGTTGGCATTCTCGACGTCAGTGAGAAGACCCTGCGGGGACAGACAATCAGACTGGTTCGTGTAGCATGGAAACATCATTCTCCTGACGAATCGACCTGGGAACGAGAAGATAGTATGCGCCAGCGTTACCCCCACTTGTTCGAGGAGGCAGTTGAAAACTAAGCAACCTTGTATTTCCATGACTCTTTCTTTAGTAGCTTATTCTTTGATTGTGAGGACGCAATCCTTTTAAGGAGGGAAGATTATAAACACCCTGATTTTCAGAATAAATTTTAATATAATATTCCCGGATTTTTGGTAATTTCTGGAAAGGAACCAAGATATTTAAGGATTTTTAAATGCAGTTTATTGGTGTTAAAATATGATGAAAATAATATTATGTGATGTAAAATGGAAATCCGGACATGTGGTATTTTTTGATGTATTTATTGGACACTGGAGACGCGTTTTAAGCCTTAAAAACTATTGGGAGAGTGAACCAGACCCAAGTTGAACCAACCCTGAACCAAACCAACTTGATGGGTCGGGTCGGGTCGAATCCGAGCCAAACCCGACCCAGACCCGAAGTCAGATGGGAACCCTAGCCGCAGAGTACTGTAGCAGCCTATAAGAGGCCGCCTCGACGTCGGCGCTACCCTCTTTCACTCGCCGCCGCCGGATCGAACCCCATCAGCCGCCCCCTTTTTCCCGCTCCGGCCCGTCACCCTCCGCTCGGTTCCTCTCCACCGAACCGATCCGCGCCACCCTCTTCCCCGGTGACGGGATCGACCTCCGGCCCGACGTCGCAGCCGACTCTGAGTTTTCCCCCCTGCCTGCTGCCAACGCCGCACGACCCCCTCGCCGGACCGACCGATCCTCCACCTCGACGCAGCCCCGACCCCGACCGGCTGTGAGTCCCCGACCCCAACTCCGGTTGTGCGTCCCCGACCCCGTCGGCGCAGCGATCCCCTCCGGCCGGCCACAGCGAACCCTAGCCATCTCCGGCTGCTCGCGCCATCGGACACAATCTGAACCCTAGCACTGGATACAGCAACTTGATATGCAGGACACGGAGTTGACGCTCGGACACTTGGAATTCAGCGTTTACGGAGCCCTGTTCAGGTACCGATTTCTCTCACCTCGCAACTCCATTTTAGTTTTCGTCAGTTGCTACGCATAGACAGTATAACCCTCTCGGTGTCCGTGCAACCCGCTCGGTGCATCGCGTCCTGTGGTGATCGTACACCGCGATCCAAAAATAGGAAAAACAACGTCCGTTTCACCCGGAACTGAGTACGTCCCGCCAAACGGGACAACTTGGTCGCACGCGTTCTTTACCAAACCGTGCGTGACGTTGATACGGTCGTGTGGGATTTTGCGAAAGTCAATTCGGATGTGCGTGCACACCGGAAACAACGCGTATCCGCCGACGACACCCCGTATCCGTCCCTTCTGGAACACGCTGTAACTTTGTGTACACATGTCAAATCGAGACGAAACTTGTGCCATCGGACTCGTAGCAATACGCTGGTCCTATGACCCAAGTTTGGTCTGATTATGAGAACGTTGACAAAATCATGTATCGTGGGCCCCACAGGCTCCACTTGACGGGCGATTTTGAGAACGGCTCATCAAAATCCAATTCTGGAAGTTCCGTCGGGTTCGTATCATCGTTCCTGACCTGTTGACACTAAGTTAGACTGATTTGGAGACCCTTGACCCTGGCACGCTTTTCGGTGCAAAGTGGCCCACATGTGGACCCCGCTTTGGCCCGAAAATGACCTTTTTGCCCCTGTGTCCAAATTGGAGGTAAGGACAGACGTTTTTAGCTATTTGGCATCTTCTGAGACGGTTGGTGATGTTTATTACAGCTTTTGGAGTAGTACCCACAGGATCCGTTGATACCGGGACGACTGTTGATATTCAAACACCAGGCAAGTGTACCTTGCCAAACTCTGCAGTATTGTTATATATTTTCCTTGCTTCATTATATTGCTGTGCATGCTTAACCTAGGACCGTGTGACATACTTAGCGTCCGATTATCAGTCGGGTGCCAACACTGTACGCGGTGTTGGGTATGGTCAGCTAGAGATGGACATACATGACACTTTATATTCTCGTACTGGTTTTACCAAGTACACTTTGACCCAGGACACTTGACACTACTCATGAGACATAATTTTCCTGAGATATTCGTGGTGATTCTGTATAGGATACAGGACATGGACATTATGTTATTAGATATAGTATGACTGGTTGCATTAGCTATGATCCCGCTTGACATGGACATGAGACGTTGTGGTCATGATATGCGTGGTTACATTGGGTGGGAAGAGACACACAGGCTACAGGCTGTTCCATATATATATACATCCACTATTATTGAGAGGTCGTAGACTCTCGGAGGAGAGCTAGACCCACTACCGGTTATTACCGCTACCGGCTCCCCGACACAGAGCTGGTAGTGGCTCAGCCTGAGTACTCGTGATGCTCTCACTTGCATTTTCACTTAGATGGTTACTTACTTGCCCTATTTATTCTATTTATTTTTCTGCACTGCATTTATTTTGGCATGAGCTTTCTTGTACCTTGCTATATCCCCTGAGGACCTGGATCCGGATTATGTCCCCAGGAGTTGAGGACGAGATCTATCCCGAGGTATACGGGACCGGAGCAGGAGCTGATCCAGGAGCTGTACCGCCATCCGAGGACGAGGTGTTAGCCGAAGACTTCTCCTGAGCATCCATGTTCATGCTCAGCATTTATTTATTTATTTTAGTCATTTACTTTCTGGTCTGTTGAACCATTGTATTAGATATTTATCGGGTTGTTCCCCGAAGCATTTTGTTGAGACTAGCTGATGATTTACATTCCTTATTATTCTGTGGATCATATTTTATATCTTGTGTGGATGAGATTAGTTGTGCCATGATTGTCGTAGACTTTGTTTTACAGCTTAAATATGCCCTGATGGATCCATTAAATTGGGTTTGTCTATCGGTGCGTACTGCTGGCCATTGCCACGCGTCCGGTCCCTCGGTATTTTGGGACTGGGGCATGATAAGAGAAGAAGGTGGAGGTGGTGAGGAGCTACTGTGGGGTTGGTGATGATGGAGTTTCGGCGGTGAGGGCGTTGAGTCGAGGACGATGGAGGTTAAAGGGATGGTTGGGTTCCGGCGAGGTCGGTGGAGATGATTGTCAGAGAGATCGGAGGAAGAGGTGGAAGAGGAGGAGATAGAACAGAGAAGATGACGGAGGAGGAGGATAGGGATGGGAAGTCGGGGAAGACGGTCGGTGCAGTCGGGCTCTGGTGGTTGCAGTCGGAGTGATGAGTCGCGTCGTGGTGGAGTCGGGACGCTGCTGCTCCGGCGAGGACGGTCGTTCCACGGTAGAGGAGTTCAGGTGGCGGGATTAGGCGGTGAGTGGTGAGGGAAGTCTGGTTGGAGAAGGCAGTGCAGGGCAGGGATCCGGCGGTGATCACCGGAGTTCAGGTGGAGGGAAAAGGGTGATGGTGATGATGAATAGTTTAGGGTTGAGTTTAGGTTGTTGTAGTTTTTTGCTGATGGTGATAAAAATAATACAATGGGGAGGATGATGGTTTTTGCATGAGGGAGAAGAGATGACTACCTAGGGATTAGGTCCGGCCAAGTACACCTTGGGATGGAGTTAGCAGGGGGAAAATGGTTAGGCTATATATTTACATATGAGGGTGTTGTATGGTGAGGATGTTGCTCCATTTAAAATGGAGGGCCATGATTTAAGATGAAAGAAAATGCACAAACAAAAAGCGGAAGAGAGGACCGGTCAATGAGGGGGGGGGGGGGTTATTTCTTCATGTGCTTTGACCAATAGGATGGTGATACCTCATTGCTCTTTTGCATAAAAGTCCTCAACAATTGGAAAATTGTACAGAAAGTGAAAATTGGGATTGGATGAGAGAAAATACCATGTTTGGTGTGATGTATTGGCTAAAACGAATGTGTGGTGTTTAGTATAAGTCTTGAGGGTGTGAGTGAGGGTTTGGCTTGGTGTTGGATCTAGCTTTGAGTTAAGTTGGGTCCTTACACCAATTTAATTAAAATTGATGTAAAGGGTGTTCTAAAATTAATTGGAAGTACATAGGATTAAAATTAGGTGGGACACAAGTGTCATGGACGTAGAAGACTCAGAATAGAATATTATCATAATTTGGGTTACACAAAACGGGTCAATATTGTGTCTCCAATTTCGATTGGAACACACAATGATACAAAATTGAATTTATTTACAATTAAAAATAAACGTCCGTAACAAATATTGTGCGACTAAAATGAAGCACAAGAGAGCATATTTATGAGTTACACAATGGTAAGAATAGAAGACGGACACGTCTAGGACAATGGTGTAAAATTTGTTGGAGGGAAAAAGCTAGCGTAGCGCTCTAAATATCGAAGCAACGGTAAGGCAAAATAATTAAATAAAATCACAATAATATATAATCCCCAATATTTAATTCCCCAAAATGCTAATTAAAATCTATAACCCTATAATTTGCTCAGGGGTTCATCTAGTGGGCTTCTAGGTCTAGTCAACTAACCCATACATTAAAGAACACTATATATATATATATATATATACACACACACACACACACACACACACACACACACACACACACACACACACACATATCATAAAATTATTGAAAATAAATACACATAATACTTATAATAGATAAAATGATAAAATTATCCCTATTTTAGAATGTGGTAGTGACAAGTTTACCCTTCTTAGAAAAATTTCGTCCTCGAAATTTAAAATCCTCAGTAGTTATATTTATTTATTTATTTATTTATTACCATCAAAATTTAAATTTATCAACCCATATAATCATGAAGTAAATATATATCTTTATTTCACAAAAATTTTAAAATTCTTTAAATATCATATTTCCTGAAAATCTTCAAATTTAAAATCAAATTTCATTCCTATCACAATCTCCTCCAAAATTTTAACTTAGTACTAAATACAAGAATTTAATATCCAATCCTCAAATTTTAAATCCAATCAAAGCATATATATAAAATTTAAATCTCATCTAAAAATTTGAATTCAAACTCTAATCCATTAATCATCTTACTCGTTGACTTTTTTCCACACAATACTCAAACAATGTAATACTTATGAAATCTTCAAATACAATATTCAAAATATAAATTTTTAATTTTATATCTTGCAATCAAATAAATATAATGATAATCTTCTTAAATTTCTCAAATTTTAATGACAAATTCAATCATATATTAATCTTCATAAAAATCAATGATTTAACAAAATCGTCAATTCTGCCATATTAAATTCTCAACACTTTATTTAATTTTAATATTTATCCTCAAAATTTAAGGCACCTTGTCTCTCCCTGTCCAGTCATAACCTCTTCATTAATCTTCACTAAGGTCAAACCCCCAACAATCAAGGTCTAAGAAAATCCTACTTACAGTCATACAACATGAAATCTAGAGAAAATATGCATGGTTATGGTCAGTTTTGTCATGGTATTATAGTCTCTGTCAGGGTATACTACTAACTATATTCTAGCAAAAGAATCAATGATATAAACTACGGTACTAAGAAATCAATCAATCAATCAATAAAATAGTCAAAAAAGGAATAGAATGAAAGAACAGAACAAAACCTTCTAACACATCATCTGGACATCTTCATCCTCTAATATATACTTAACCCTGGCACATTCACTCACAAATTCATATCCCTATACTGATACTCATATCAACTAATCACTAGTCCACAAGATATCCATGGATACATTCATATGGCACACACATGTCTATTAATACCAAAATCTGATACCAAGAACCTCTAACAAAACCATAGGTTAAATTGCATCCAAGTTTAATACCTCTATCCCTTTAGGTACCACTGTTTCTACTACTAGTACAACCACTGCTAGCTCTCTTACCTACTACAACTGTTTATACTAGTTGTTCTTATCACTCAAGTGCACACCAAGTGCAACACACCACACTAAGTACTACTCCCTCTAATATGACTCTAGATGGACACCCAAGTCAGTTTGCAGTGCCATCTCAAGCATGCTCAAGCCAACAGATCCTTACACATGCACTTCATCCACTCAAATACTGTTATACATTTCTTACCTACCATAAAATTTTATTCTCAAAATTTAACTTCTCGAACAATTTAAAATAAAATACATATACTTTCCTCAAAAGTCAAAAATTCAAATATTAAAATAAAATTTTTAATCACTTCCAAAAGTCTTTATAGCTTTGACTATGTTTATTGAATTGAATTTGAATCCTCAAAAACTTTAATAACATAAAATCTCAACTCCTCAAAATTCCTAAAAATTAAAATCCATTTTCAATCTTCAAATTATAAATTTAAATCCACATATATCTAAGTATACATATAAATACTCACAGTCTCTAACACTCAAGGTACACACAAATACACCAATTGTCTACAACCTCAACTGTGTACTAAAATTTACACTGCCTGAATTACTTGCACTATTACTTCCAATAAGTTTCTATCCATATTAACTAATACACCAATCTAATATTATCATACAGAGTACTTACTGTTACTAGCACAATTCTCAACTAATCCTTGATATATAAATACTAGCACTATTGGTATAGTAACACTAGCTTCATCATTAGATTACCTCATCACACTCACTAGAACTCATGATCACTTGCACTTTCCATATTACACATGTTTTATTTCACTCTCAAAGGAAAGCATATGTGTAAAACTCCCTTATGTTAAATATTAATTAATCATTGAATTTAATTTCATTATTTTGCAGTTAATTAAAAAATAGAATTTATTGAATTAATTACTAGATAAAATACTCATCTAGAAAATTTTAGGGAACAAAAATATTATTATTATATTTTAATTTATTTTAAGGAACTTTATATAAGCATGATAGAACTTTAGAATGTAGTAATAAAAAATTTTGAAATTTTTTCCTATACCAAAGATATATATATATATATATATATATATATATATATATATATATATATATATATATATATATATATATAGTATTAATAAAAAGGAATCAGTAAGAGAAAAAAATCATTAAACTAAACCTTAAAAACCCTAACCCGATATCCCCAGTCCCGCCTAATCTCTAACCCGTGACCTAGCTGCTAGTTTTCCCTCGGCCAGGACCCGGAACCCCGCAGCCCTCTCTCTATTCATATATATATATATATATATATATATATATATATATATATATATATATATATATATACATCCTATATATTAAAAATCCTAACCCTAACCATAACCTAGTTGCTGACTTCTCCACGACGCCGACCTCCACCGCTCGGGACCAGCGCCGCCGACCGGCTCGTCAAAGCCGACCGCCGCGTCACCCGCGCGAGCACCGCGACAGGAATTGGCAGCAACATGCCCGGCTTCACATGCTGTTTCCCGCTCCATCTTCCGACCGATTTCAAATCCGTCTTTACCGGTATATTCATGACCTATCCCCCTTTCAACTCTGATAATTAGTTCCTATTGAACAAAGCTTAACACTAGGTAGAAATCGAGGCCAAGTTGGAAAAAAAACTATATGTTTAAACCACATAAAACTGTTGCGACCACCTATGTTTAAGGACTGATATCTTCCTCCACAGACATCCAAACTTAAATCTATCTTTTTCTATGTGAAGACCATATAACCAAGATCATTTTCTATCAATTAAATTATTTTATTTTGCGTTATATGCAAAAATAAATTGGGTTAAAAATCAAAAAAAACTTATTTTCAAAACTTTAAAATTTGCGATACGGAGCGCGCCCCGCCAAACGAGATCATCCCGTCACGTACCAATTCTACCGAAAGGCGCGTATGGTATGTCCGAACGTGTGGGCTTTCGTGAAAACTGATTTGGACGTGTGTGCGCATCGGAATCAACCCGTATCCGTAAAAAGCTTCCGTATCGCGACTTTTGTAATATACCAGAGTGTACGCTCGTCGGAATGCGACGAAATTTGTGCCATTGGATTCGTGTTATCACGCTGGTCCTGTGATACAAGTTTCACACGATTCTGAGACAGTTGACCAAGTCACCTATTTGCGGGCCCCACGATTGACTTTTAGGGAAAATTTGTGTTCGGCTCACCGAAATCCAAAATTGGACATACCGTTGAGATCGTATTGACGTTTAGAATTTGTTTGACCTATAATTTGTCCTATTTAGAGACCTTTACCTCTGGCATGCATTTCGGTGCAAAGTGGGCCATCTGTGGACCCCGCATTGACCCAAAATTATCGTTTTGCCCCTATGTCCAAATTGGACAAAAGGGTAGTGTTTTCTAGCTATCTCGCTTATTTCGAAAATGTTGGTGGTATTTATTTCAACATCCGGAGACGTCTATTCGGAGGCCTTAGTTTCTGATCCTTTGTACTTGACATCTGGACGCTTACACTATACAGATTGCTTACCAGACAAGTATACCTTGCCATTGTACTGTAATTTATATTTCATATGATACATGTATTTTATTTCTGTCTATTTAGTACTTATATTTTAACTGTTATATAAACTGCACGTCCAATGATAACTTGGGTGCAACGACGGTGGGTCATGTTCTATTTTTATTATATATATGCATGTTGACCTAGTTTATGAGACCACCCTATTATCATGAGGCATTCTTATGTTTCATTGTCCAGGACACTATTGTTACACGAGTGTGTGAGTCTCATGTCGAACACGAACTTGCGTATTGGGTTGGCCACTGGTACGTATAGGTCGTACGACGGATAGGGATAACTGCTAATAAAAATTGTATGCTAGTAGACCTAGCAGTTATTTAGAGGTATCATCGTGTCATGGATGTGACATGCTTAGAGCATGGGGTGGGAAGAACAACAAGTAAGGCGTTTGGGCTCCTTTGTACTTTTTTTGTGTAACCCGTACGCTCCGCCAGAGATGCGCGGTCATGATGACCATTATATATATATTATATATTATTATTATCAGCGGCCTCTGGCGTTCAAAAGACGACATGCTTTGTAGGCCCCTAAATCTCTGAGAGAATTATGCCAATCCTATTTTAGCCAGATAGTCCACTTGTTGGAAAGTTGTTCTCAACTGCATTCACATAGATGGTTAGGCGACCCCATTTGATGTTTATTTTTAGTAATTTATTGGCATGCTTCTATGTATCTTGTTATGTCCCTATGAGGACCTGGTCCCTTTCCAGGTATAGACTTGCAGGAGTATCCACAGGAGTACGGACCTAGACCTGACGCTTCATACCAGACTGAGGAGGTCTTACCTTCAGAGTACCTTTGATTCATCGCAGCTGATGGATATTCTAGTTGCTATTCCTTTATTGACATTTATCTTATATTAGAGTTTGATCTTTTCTCTCATTTAGTTTTGGTATAGTTGATTGGCAGTAGATTTGTCTCCACCCGACTATCATTCTTTGATACTTCATACTGGAGATTCAATATTTATTCATATTTCTTTATTTATGCTGTGGATGAGATATAGATTGCGTGTAACTTGTGTTGACAGTATATTGCCACTTGTGTATTTGATATTCATGTACATCATACGTGTGTGTTATGATATTCCAACACCTTGGAGTTTTCATATACATACGGCTGGCGTGTTACGTACTCCTAGTCCTACGTATTTTGGGAGTAGAATATAGGATTTTATCAACGCTTGACTAAAACTCATCTTCCCTTTTAAACTATCCTATTTAGATGCTTGCATCATATTTGATTCCTGTACTCCTTCCAATCGTTTCATCCACCTCTTGTAGAGAGATGGATTTGCGTAGTGACTGTACTGCCGCCAGAGGCGACGCACCTTTAGGGGCCAACGGCCAAACTCAAGGGGAGACCTCGACGACTCCTAGACTTCCGGGGCCGGATGGACAGACTCACAATCCAGTTCCATCTGATCCTTTCGCATCGCCTAATGGGACCTTTTCGGATTTATTGACACCACAAGATGACCAAACACAGCTATTCCAATTCTTCTAAATGATGATGCAGGAACAGAGACAACAGGCGGCCGCACTAGCTATAGAGCAGAGGCAGCAAACGGCAGAGCAGAGACGAGAATTCTTGGCAACACTTGAGAGAATGGCTGAACATGCTTCTGTACCAGCCTAGGCACTAATTCCAGTACCGCTAGCTCGAGTTGGTTCAGTCAAGGACTTTGTACAGATGGACCCCAAGCCATTTAAAGGCACTGAGAGCCCAGAGGAGACCACAAACTGGATTACCCACACCCAAAAGTTATTAAAAGCATCGCAGCTACCTACAGATTATAGATGACAAGCATAAGGACGCATCTAGATGGTAACGCTCATCACTGGTGAGAATTAATGGAGAGCTAGTTGGGTACGTATCAGACTTGGGAACAATTCTTGGAGTGCTTTGAGAGGAAGTACTTCTCGGACGCTGTGAGGGATGCGTTGTACGACCAGTTCCTCCATCTGGAGCAGGAGAACAAGACAGTTGATGAGTATGATGCATAATTTAGTCGCCTCAGTAAATATGGCGCTGCCCTGATACCAAATAACTTGGAGAAGCTAAGAGGTTTCACCGCGGACTGACTCAGGAGCTCCAACACTACACTAGATCACAGTCCCGGATCTCTTATATCGAATTATTGACAGAAGCTAGGCTACAAGAGACCATCTGTAAGGGAAAGGGATGTCAACTGAAGATAGCGCAAGGATCAGCAAGGACACAGCAAGGAGGACCCATCAGACGTCCTTTGGCACAGTAACAGCAGCATCAGTACAGAGCAGGAACGTACCAGATTTTGGAGAAGCCCTACTGCAATTATTGTGGGAAACATGGGCACATTTTGAGAGACTGTCGGACTCGCTTGGAATAATGTATGAGGTGTGGTTCCGGACAGTATATGGCAAGATACTGTCCAATGCAGCAGACATTGATGCTTCCACCGCCAATACAAAGGCTAGCACATCCAGCGCCGAAGCCAGTTAAGCAGATGACTAGGCCAGGAGCACCTCGACCCTCAGCAGCCGGAGGATTTCAGCGAGGACAACCGCTACCTACTCAGGAGGATCAGTTCACGAGGGCCAGTCATGGACTACCACAGAGGAATGGACAAGCCTTTGCACTAGAAGTGGATGACATGGAATAGGAGATTGATATTATAGCAGGTATTACTCTTACTTTTACTTTTCTTACTGTGATATTATTTGATACGGGAGCCACCCACTCGTTCATATCTTCTAGTTTTATTGCCAAACATAATATTGCCACTACACCTTTACCTAGTTGTGTTAGAATTCTCACCGAAGGAAGAGTTTTACATGTTAGTCGAATTTGTAGATCGTGTCCTATAGTGATTCGTGGCAGAGAGATGAATGTCCGACTCTTAGTCCTTCATATGCCAACTTTTAATATTGTGCTTGGGATGGACTGGCTAAGCAAGTACCACACTTTCTTCGACTATTTTGGAGGAAGCATTCTTTTTAAGGTACCAGGCCAACCGGAACTTGAGTTTGCACGAGGATCCACAGAAGTCATTGATGGTGTGCAGCTTGCAATGGATGACGTTATTTATCACCCCATCATTTTAGAATTCCAAGACGTCTTTCCAGAGGAATTGCCAGGACTACCTCCGGACAGAGACATAGAATTCTTAATTGAATTAACACCGAGAGCAATACCTATGACCTCGCATGTTTATAGATTGGCGAAGAAGGAGATGGATGAGCTGAAGGCACAGTTGAAGGAATTAGAGAAGAAAGGTTTTATCCGGCCGAGTGCATCACCCTGGGGACCACCAGTTTTGTTTGTACCAAAGAAGGATGGGTCAATGCATATGTGCATCGACTACAGAGCTTTAAATACAGTGACCATGAAGAATAAATATCAATTGTCACCCATTGATGACTTATTTGATCAGCTTAGTGGAGCCAAGGTATTTTCGAAGATAGACTTGAGATTGGGATATCACCAGGTGAAGGTATGGAAGTAGGACATCCCGAAGACATCATTCAGGACAAGATATGTACATTACGAGTTTCTGGTCATGCCATTTGGGTTGACCAATGCTCCAGCTATCTTTATGGAATTAATGAATCGAGTATTCCATCAGTATTTGGACCAGTCCATGGTCATCTTCATAGATGACATACTTGTCTATTCGAAGAGCCATAAGGAGCACGAAAAGCACCTGCGGATCATCCTAGAGACCTTGAGGAGAGAGCAGTTATATGCGAAGCTCAGTAAATATGAGTTTTTCAAGGACAGAGTCTCGTTTCTTGGGTATGTCGTTATGGGAGATGGTATTTCCATTGATCCAGAGAAAATTTTGGCAGTCGAGACATGGCCCATTCCTAAATCAGCATCGGAAGTGAGCAATTTTCTTGGACTTACGAGATATTACTGACGGTTCGTGGAGAACTTCTCAAGGATAGCAGTGCCTATGACTCAGTTGACGTGTAAGGATCAAGAGTTCGTATGGACCAACGAGTATCAAGCCGCTTTCGAGGAGTTAAAGAAGCGACTGACTACAACACCGGTATTGACTATTCCATCAGGATCTGGAGGTTATGTGATTTACAGTGACGCATCAGGTAAAGGCTTGGGATGCATGTTGATGCAGCATGGCAAGGTGATTGCATATAAATCTAGACAGTTATGAGTATATGAGAAGAATTATCCAACTCATGACTTGGAGTATGCAGCCGTTGTTTTTGCTCTGAAGCTGTGGAGACATTACTTATATGGGGAACGAGTGGAGATCTATACAGACCACAAAAGCCTCAAGTATGTCTTCACACAGAAGGAGTTAAATATGAGACAACGTCGGTGGCTTGAGTTGATGAAGGATTTTGAGATATAGCTACATTATCACCCGGGCAAGGCTAACGTAGTAGCAGACGCGTTAAGCCAAAAACCAGCAGCTTACTTCTTGACGGCATAGAGGGAGTTATTGGAGGACTTGTAAGAGCTTGGCATAAAAGTGATATTACCCGGAGCAGATGGGACACTAGCCAACTTGCAAGTAAAGTCATCACTAGTAGAGAGGATCAAGAAAGCTTTGTCTATGGACGCCAGGTTCAGGAGATTGAAAGAAAGAAAAAAGATTGGGGAGCAGACGGGATTGCGCATTCATGGTGACGGAACATTACGATGTAGTGATCATCTATATGTTTCCAATGGAGAGATACGACAGGAGCTAATGGCATAAGCTCATAGTTCGATATATTCTATTCATCCTGGAGGCACCAAGATGTACCGTGACTTACGACAGCACTTTTGGTGGCCTGGGATGAAAAGAGAGATAGCTCGCTTTGTTGCCAAATGTCTAGTATGTCTGCAGGTAAAGGCAGAGCATCAGAGAATGGCAGGGCTACTGCAACCACTCTCAATTCCTGAATGAAGGTGGGAGCGCATCACTATGGACTTCGTCACGGGTTTTTCCAAGAGTCCAAGTGGGAGAGATATTGTATGGGTAATAGTGGATCGACTCACCAAGTCCGCACATTTCTTGTCTTTTAGAGCTGGCCAGTCTACAAAAGTTTTGGCTAACTTATATATGAGACAAATCATGAGGTTGCACGGTATTCCGGTCAGCATTGTGTCAGACAGGGATTCGTGTTTCACATCTCACTTTTGGAGAAGCATGCAAGAGAGACTTGGGACTTGTCTGAAGTTCAGTACATCTTATCACCCACAGACAGATGGACAGTCCGAACGTACTATTCTGACAATGGAGGATATGTTGAGGGCTTGTATGTTAGACTTTGGAGGATCATGAGAGGACCACCTACATCTTGTAAAGTTTTTTTTACAACAATAGCTATCAAGCGAGCATCCAGATGGCTCCGTTTGAAGCATTATATGAAAAAAAGTGTAGGTATCCCGTGTGTTGGAGTGATGTAGGAGAACGTCAGATTCTGGGACCAGAGTTGGTAGTCAACACCATAGAGACAGTGAAGAAGATACAATGGCACTTGCGAGCAGCACAAGACAGGCAGAAGCAGTAGGCAGACCTTCATCATCGTCCCTTGGAGTTTAAAGAGGGCGATCATGTCTTCTTGAGGATATCATCTACTAGAGGCACTATTCGATTAGGAAGGCATGGCAAGTTGAGCCCAAGGTATATTGGACCTTTTGACGTGCTAGAGCGAGTGGGAGAAGTGGCGCATCGACTGGCACTACCACCTTCACTCGAGGGAGTATATGATGTATTCCATATGTCGCAACTCAGGCGATATATGGCAGATAGCAGTCATGTTATCGACCACTCTGAGATCACCATTGGGCCGATCTTGTCATACCAAGAGCAACCCGAGGGGATCCTTGATCTCGAGAGAAAGTGTTAAGAAATCAGTCTTTCCTTGGTCCCCGTGGAATGGAAGCATCACGCGCCATAAGAATCAACTTGGGAGCGCGATGACGACATGCGCAAGCGCTTTCCGTATTTGTTCGTAGATCAAGGTATGAATTTACTTTGTTCATTTCTACCATATACCATCCTTGATTTTCTATCATGGCTTAGTTTTAATTTCGAGGACAAATTTTTTATAAGTTGGGTAGAATGTAAAACCCCCTTATTTTAAATATTAATTAATTATTGAATTGAATTTTATTATTTCGTAGTTAATTAGAAAATAAAATTTATTGAATTAATTACTAGGTAAAATACTCATCTAGAAAATTTTAGGGAACAAAATTGTTATTATTATATTTTAATTTATTTTAAGGAACTTTGTATAAGGATGATAGAACTTTGGAATGTAGTAATAAAAATTTTTGGAATTTTTTTCTATACCAAAGATATATATATATATATATATATATATATATATATATATATATATATATATATATATATATATATATATATATATATATATATATAGTTAATAAAAAGGAATCAGTAAGAGAAAAAAAATCATTAAACTAAACCTTAAAAATCCTAACCCGATATCCCCAGCCCCGCCTAATCTCTAACCTGCGACCTCGCTGCTAGTTTCCCCTCGCCCAGGACCTGGAACCCCGCTGCCCTCTCTCTATTCATATATATATATATATATATATATATATATATATATATATATATATATATACATCCTATATATTAAAAACCCTAATCCTAACCCTAACCTAGCCGCTGACTTCTCTACGACGCTGACCTCCACCGCCTGGGACTAGCACCGCTGACCGGTTCGTCAATGCCGACCGCCACATCTGCGTCACCCGCGCGAGCACCGAGACAGGAATTGGCAGCGACGTGCCCTGCTTCACACGCTATTTTTTGCTCCATCTCGCGATCGATTTCGAATCCGTCTTCATCGATATGTTCACGACCTATCCCCCTTTCAACTCTTATAATTAGTTTCCATCGAACAACGCTTAATACAAGGTAGAAATAGAGGCCAAGTTGGAGAAAAACCATATGTTTAAACCACAGAAAACTGTTGTGACCATCTATGTTTAAGGACTGATATCTTTCTTCACAGATATCCAAACTTAAATCTACCTTTTTCAATGTGAAGACCATATAACCAAGATTATTTCCTGTTAATTATATTATTTTATTTTGTGTTATATGCAGAAATAAATTGGATTAAAAATTAGAAAAAACTTATTTTCAAAACTTTAAAATTTGTGATACGGAGTGCACCCTGCCAAACGTGACCGCCCGTTGCATACCAATTACACCGACTGGCGTGTATGGTATGCTCGGACGTATAGGCTTTCGCGGAAACTAATTTGATCATGTATGCGCGTCGGAATCAACTCATATCCGTGAAAAGCCCCTGTATCGCAACTTTTGTAAAATATTGCCCTATTTAGTGTACGCTCGTCGGAATACGACGAAATTTATGCTATTGGATTCATGGTATCACGCTGGTCCTGTGACCCAAGTTTCACGCGATTCCGAGACAGTTGACCAAGCCGCCTATTTGCGAGCCCTATGCTTAACTTTTTGGGCGAATTTATGTTCGGCTCACCGGAATCCAAAATTGGACATACCGTTGAGTTCGTATTGATGTTTAGAATTTATTTGACCTATAATTTGTTCCATTTAGAGACCTTTATCTCTGGCACGCATTTCGGTGCAAAGTTGGCCATATGTGGACCCCGCCTTGACTCGAAATTACCGTTTTGCCCCTGTGTCCAAATTGGATGAAAGGGTAGTATTTTTAGCTATCTCGCTTATTCTGAACCAATGTTGGTGGTATTTATTTCAGCATCCGGAGACGTCTATTCGGAGGCCTTAGTTTCTGATCCTGTGTACTTGACATCTAGACGCTTACACTATACATATTGCTTGCCAGGCAAGTATACCTTGCCATTGTACTATGATTTATATTTTATATTATGCATGTATTTTATTTCTGTCCATTTAGTTCTTATATTTTAACTGCTATATAAACTGCACGTCCAAGGATAACTTGGGTGCAGCGACGGTGGCGTCGTATTCTATTTTTATTATATATATGTATGTTGACCTAGTTTATGAGACCACCCTATTATCATGAGGCATTCTTATGTTTCATTGGCCAGGATACTGTTGTTACACGAGTGTGTGAGTCTCATATAGGACACGGACTTGCATATTGGGTTGGCCACTGGTACGTATAGGTCGTACGACGGATAGGGGTAACTGCTAATAGAAATTGCATGCTAGAAATGTGCTCGTTACGCAAAATAAGGCGTTTGGGCTCCTTTGCACTTTCCTTGTGTAACCTGGCAGTTATTTAGAGGTATCATCGTGTCATGGATGTGACATGCTTAGAGCATGGGATAGGGAGAACAACAAGTAAGGCGTTTGGGCTCCTTTGCACTTTCCTTGTGTAACCTGTACGCTCCGCCGGAGATACGCGGTCATGATGACCACCATATATTATTATTATCAGGCGGCATCTGGTGTTCAAAAGATGACATGCTTTGTAGGCCCCTGAATCTCCGAGAGAATCATGCCAATCATATTTTAGCCAAATAGCTCACTTGTTGGAAAGTTGTTCTCAACTGCATTCACATAGATGGTTAGGCGACCCCATTTGATATTTATTTTCAGTACTTTATTGGCATGCTTCTATGTATCTTGTTATGTCCCTCTGAGGACCTGGTCCCTTTCTAGGTATAGACTTGCAGGAGTATCCATATGAGTACGGACCTGGACCTGTCGCTTCATACCAGACTAAGGAGGTCTTACCTTCTGAGTACCTTTGATTCGTCGCAGCTTATGGATATTCTAGTTGCTATTCCTTTGTTGACATTTATCTTATATTAGAGTTTGATCTTTTCTCTCATTTGGTTTTGGTATAGTTGATTGGCAGTAGATTTATCTCCATCCGACTATCATTCTTTGATACTTCATATTGGAGATTCAGTATTTATTCATATTTTTTTATTTATGTTGTAGATGAGATATAGATTGTGTGTGACTTTTGTTGACAGTATATTACCACTTATGGATTTGATATTCATGTACAGCGTACGTGTGTGTTACGATCTTTCAACACCTTGGAGTTTTCGTATACATTCGACTGGCGTGTTACGTACTCATAGTCCTACGTATTTTGGGACTGGGGCATGACAATATGGTTCCATATCTCGATTGATGTATAAGTATCTCCCTTTAACCTTTTACAGACTGGTACACTAATCAGTGATACACTTCACACCTTCCATGACCAATCTTGATATTTCTCTACATATGACATCTCATTAATGCCCTGTATGCATATACATTCCTTTACTCTTGTCATACCTCAAGTGTCAACCATCAAATTGTGAATATCATGCTCCATTAATTTTCCATATAATTTCCTTAATACTTAATTATTTACATGGATCACCAAACTACATGAATTCATGATTATCCAGGACTGTCATGCTGACTCTGATACTAACTTCTGGAACCATCACTGATACACTTTACTCCCCCTTCTACCTATAGTACCAATACTAACTATAATGACACCTATCACAGAATTATTGTTACAAGGTACTACGCTATGGGTTATTTCAAGATTGATGCCTATTGCTCTCATGTCCAACCAAGAAACACTTACAAACTCACAAGCCATACTCAGTCAACACTGATACAAGATACTGCCCTAATTATAAGTCACCAATTATCATACTAACAAGGATCCTTAAAGAAATAAAGCTAAAAAATGAACTGGACTGAGGACTGAAGGTATCTCTACTCCTAGCAAAGAAAATGATGGAACAAGATCCTATAATAACAGAAGTAGGTAAGTATCGAGATGATACTTTAAGAACCAATTTAAGATACGATCTGATAATCATACATGTCTGTCCGAAATTATGACACTCAGAATCCTCGCCACACCAGTAAGCATAGCTGCGATAAACGATAGGTTCCATAACTAAGGTATGCAACTTTATAATCATGTCATCTAGAATCCTCGCCACGCCAACCGGTTATGGCTGCGAGAAACTCTAAATTTCATAACTAAGATATGTACATCCAAGGTCAGGTTCCTATGTTTCCACCACGACAGCTAATGTGGCTGCGATAAACTCTAGGCTCCATAACCAAAGTAGATATTTTACCTTTCTCAATGTCCTCATCAACATATGTTATCAGCTGATACCGTAATTTTAGTCTGTAAAATTCATAAAATTCATCTCGATATGAAATCAGACTTAACAACGACACCAAGAATTAAATTTAACAACTGATTAACAAGAATCAAATTCAATAGCAACAAGTGAGAGCGGAAGAAATAAGGGGAAAAGATTTAAATTAGGAATTATAATAATATTCTCAAGGGTCGTCCAAGGAATCTCTTAAATTTTTTTGTGATTGAGTATCCTCTCTCATCCTAGTATCCTATGTACTATATCCTATCGCAGGCACAAAGTAGTACAACTAAGTTGTCGCATTACCACGATATCGTACTACTTGTGAAGTCTGACCTGCATGGGCTGTCACTAAAAATGTGTCACGACCCACACCCAAAATTTAGGCATGAGTCTTTGGTACATCCAGTCTATGCCACAACATCGGCGGTAGAACGCTGTCTAGATCACAATACTAGCTAATCAATCTCACATGAATATCCAACTCCATGAGGAGATACAAATATCACAATATAATATGGAATACTCAATCACATAACTAAAGCACGATAAGATATCAGGGAAAAATAAATAAAATACAACACAAGTCTAAATAACAGAAATAGTCTAACCTGCAACAATAACATCCAAATCTCCAAGTATGCTGGAAACAAGTCCTCTAAGTCGCAGTCTGAAAAAATATTTCCAGTCAGGATGGAGCAAAGTACAAGCACTAACAGCAGTTTCATGTATATTGACAAAAACTATAATACAGTATAAAGAAATATAAGATAGATATATATATTAGAAATAAGAAATACTGGAGCACATATCATCATCAATGGTACGCTAGCAATGAACAGAAATACAGGTGCATGCTAGAACAATGAACTGGAATATAAGTGAATACTAGAACAATAACTAGAATATAAGTGAATGCTAGAACTATGATATGGAAATACATGTATAAAATATCTAGCTAAGTGTGTGAAACATCAGCATATCATGTGATCGGCTTGGGACTTATCAGGCTTGTTATGTATGACTAGCTATAATTCATGTAAGATCAGGCTAACCATCCAAATAGTTATGATGCAAGCAATATTCAGGATAATCATACATAACATGCTATGAGGCATGTAATGGTCAGGCTGCACCGACATGAGGTGTGGGTGAGCTATGATTCATGTAGAGTTGGGTATGATCACATAATCTACTAATATTTTTCTGTCCCATCTAGCACGATGGATCCCAAATCACGACTCCTCATGATCGGTCTCGATGATGCTAACTCGTGTATACATAGTGTCAGAATCATGTACGATATACAACTAGAATCATAGAGATAATCAACATAATAAAAACTGTCAGAGAATGTACTCGCCTGGGGTCCTCTGCTGGCAATACCAATATCATGTTTCCGAAGTCTTGTCTGAATAATCCAACAGTCCTATAGACAATATATAATAATAATATAGCATCAGTCATTACACTAACACACACACACACACACACAATCATAAATACACTGAACTCAGAGGCTACGCTAGGGGTGCTACTGGTCAACTAGCTGGGTCGAATGTGCGTCTAACTACACGGGTGTCAGGTCCTTGATTACTGTGCATAAACAAACTATCAAGCATTAACACATCTCTAGCTAGTACGTCAGTGTACATAAGGCAGACAACTCATAATTCACAGGGTCACATGATCGATGTAATTACGGGATATCCACAGTTAACCTAGGGGCATACAACATATATTTATATTACAGTCATAACCCCTACTAGCAATCAGTTTTCTATAAAATATATACATATATCCATATATCAACTAATAATTATACACGTACGCACGCACGCACACACACACAACCGATTTCTAGGTTCACCAATACAGGGTAACAAAATCAACCAACTATCACGAAGTACGCTAACCCTAATATTATTCACACATGCACATAAAATCACGAAGAGGGCAGCTACAAACCTGCGCATTAGCGTGTACGTGCATGAGGTCGAGGGTGACTGCTGGTATGCATCGTGCATGGGCACGACAAGACCGATGGCTATAACGACTTATCGAGGATGATTGCGCGGTGGCGTACTAACCGACACGGAGGTGAGGAGCTGCTGGTCCCTTGGAGTGGCACACAGTCGGGGTTTCTGTACTCGGGGTAATTCGACAAGGGAGAATGGAGATGATGATGATGATGGTGATGATGATAATGATGATGATGGTGATGATGATGATGAGGATGTTGATGATATTGATGATGATGAAGGTGATGATGATGGTGACTACCGGAGGTTGTCGGAGTCGCGGACTGTGGTGAGCAGGTCGGTCGTGGGTGTTCAGGTGGTCGGGGTCAAATCGTGGCGAATGACAGGGCGGAGCTCGGTGTTAAGGGGATCACCGGAGGGAGGTGAGTCGAGGTATTAATGGTGGTGGTATTAATGGTAGAGCTGAGTTCGGGGAGAAGTGGAGGACGGTCGGGATAGGGATGTCGACGACGGGGTGGTCCGGAGAAGAAGGTGGAGGTGGTGAGGAGCTATTGTGGGGTTGGTGATGATGGAGTTTCGGCGGTGAGGGCGTTGAGTCGAGGACGATGGAGGTTAAAGGGATGGCCGGGTTCCAGCGAGGTCGATAGAGATGATTGTCAGAGGAGATCAGAGGAAGAGGTGGAAGATGAGGAGATAGAACGGAGAAGATGACGGAGGAGGAGGATAGGGATGGGTAGTCGGGGAAGACGGTCGGTGCAGTCGGGCTCTGGAGGTTGTAGTCGGAGTGATGAGTCACGTCGTGGTGGAGTCGGGGTGCTGCTGCTCCGGCGGGGACGTTCGTTCCGCGGTGGTGGAGTTCAGGCGGCAGGCTCAAGCGGGCTTCCGGCGGTGAGTGGCGGAGGGAAGTGTAGCGCCCCGTTCTTCCGGTGCGGAGAGCGCGACTAAGAAACACAAGACGGTATCTTTCGATAAGGATAGATTGAAACAAGAACTCGTCCTCGTTATGGATTTGTTTCTTCGAAATCGATTCCCATATTCAGTGGACCATGCCCCCGGGATTGACTTAGCGGAAGAGTCAGGAGGGACCACTCCGCTGCTATCTTTTATTGTCTCGGATTTTGATGTCGCTTGTTGCTTTCGTGCTTTGAGTTGGTATTGGGATTTGCTTGTTTTCCTTGAACGGTTTCGATGGTTTTCATTGTTTTCGTTGATTGAACTGCACTTCAATTCCGAGATTGGAAAAGTGGAAGAGGTATTGATCGAGCTGTTCGTAATGCAGGTGAACGAGCAGTAGGCGGCTTGCGAACGGAGTCATGAAGCGCCTCTTTCCTTCTCCCTTCCAACAAATCTAAGTGAGTGGCTACCATCCCGATTAGCTAGCCCTGCTTCCAAGTCTTCACACCTAAAACTCTTGCATTCTTGTTGCCCCGATCAAACGATACCAAGTAATAATAAAAGATATCAAGATAAAAAGGGAATATACTTGGATCATTGCTTGTCAACTAAACTTGTGAACGATTATCATACTGTATGCTAGTTCGTTTATGAATGTTCTATAAATTGTGCTAAGTATGGAACACATATTATTTGTTACAAAAATTGTTTATTTGTTACAAAAATTGTTCAAGGAGGCTATGCTAAATGAATCATGAAATACTGCTTGTCTTGTACTCGTGTTGCCTCAACTGCATAAACTGTTAAGTTAGTAAACGATTGTTCGATCACGAACAACTTGTGCACAAGGATTATATGAGTTCCGTGGACGGTCGCCGGGGCGCTGGAACCGATCTGATCCGGACGGAACGTTTGTATAGTCGTATGTTACCCGACAAAATGTTATGCAGCGGGACTCGCCACCCGCGTTGCACATCATTTGCCTTGAGACTATAACTTATCCCTTTGTGGCATCAGGCCGGTGATCCCTATGTATATTTAAACCTGTTGCAACTAACTTGTGTCTTCGTGGCAGGGAAGGCATGGTAAGTATTGTGCAGGTAATTCAGACGGGCAGGTAAAATCTACCGAACGGTGACACGTTTATTTCAGTAAATTCTATATGTTACTTACTTGTAAATGAACTAAGGCAAGATAGAAACCCACAAAATATATGCATGCTTCATTAAGACAACGTGTTGATTGGTATAGTTCGGTTAGCTCGCCTTCACCAGTATGTTTCAACATGCTGACCCTCGTTGAAACAGGTTCTCCGCACTAAGGCGAACCGAGCGAGGAGCCGAAGTCGTCTTTCCGAATCCAGTCCAGCTGTAGGCGCATCCTGATCGCGCCGTCCTTGAAGCATTTGAAGCAGGAGCTTGCAACTCTTCATACATAATGCAGCTCCGTGGCAAAGCTGTCCTCCAGCTCAGAGGTCTATACATTTTGAAGTTATAAAGGGATATAATGTACAGGACTGCAATCTCATTTTGAGTCAACACTTTTGTAAGCCCGTGCGACATATTAGCTGACTCGTTCAGGAGTTTGTAATAGATGTTCATTATCAATAAAGAAAACTTTTCCATGTTTCAACTTGTGTTCAATTTATCTGCGTACTCTGAATATGTGCTCGTTATACAAAATACTTTAGCCTTGTGCGGGCGCAACCCCAGGCCCGCACGGCATCACGATTCGGGGGACGCCCCAGCGATTCTACGGAATCGGGTCGTGACATAATGGTATCAGAGCATAGATTTCAGTTTCTTAGACTCTCGCACTGGAAAAGTTCCTTTGACGATCAAATTCCTGTGCAAACTCTTGAACTCGCTAGGCCAAAATGAGATACATTCATGCAATAAGTCCATAATACATTATGATTCTAATGTAATTTACCTTCCTTTGAAGGAATGACACCAGCGCAATCTGCAGCGCTAGCACCGAACGAAATGCAAGGCCAAGAAAGTAGTTCGGGCACTTCGGGAAGCTCTCGGAGCCAAAGGGGCATGTCTCAAGTCGATCCGCTCGAGCGGGTGTTGCAAATGTTAGAAGCACAACGACAAAGAGACGATGCTCGCCAAGCCAAGTTCGAAAGCAATCTAGAGGCCTGATTCTCAGTCCAACAGAAGCAAGTAGATGCCATGCAATAAATCGTTCAGACTTTGGCTTCCAACCATTCCGCGGCAACAGCAGTGACTCCGGTGGAAGATCCCGTGCTTGAAGTGGAGACACCGCAAAATCCCAAGGCCGAGGGAAGTGACTGCCTTCGACTTTGGCCACTTCAAGAAAGTCTGCAACACTCCATTCAACGGGACTGAGGAACCCATCGTGGCCTTAGATTGGCTGGCCGAACTTGAAGACCACTTCGCTCTGCTAGCGGTCCCCGAAGAGAAGCGCGTTGCCTGCGCTCAACTACAGCTCCGCCTCAACGCGCACGATTGGTGGGACGTGCATCGACGATCTCTCTAATTTGATCACGGAGAGGAGGCGATCTCGTGGACGACTTTTCGTGTCGCATTTGAAGAGGAGTTTATACCCACTCCAGTACAACATCAGATGGAGATTGAGTTCGTGCAGCTGCGGTATAGCAGTATGACAGTGAAGCAATACTCCACCGAATTCAACCGACTTTCAAAATTCGCTAGGGCCTATTTACCTGATGTAGCAAGTCGAGCTAGAAGGTTTGAAGGTGGACTACGCCCTGCCATCCATGCGCACGTGGTAAATTATCTGTATCCAACAATGCGTGAAGTCATGAATCACGCCCTATCTCTTGAACCGATATATCCTCACGTTCCTACCGGCGCTGTGCATACCTCCAGTCACAAACGCCAAAGCAACGATAGAGGAGACAACGCTGCAAAGCGACATAATGATGGTGGTCATCGCAAAGGGAACTAGAGACCATATTATGATTTTTGCAGAAGACATGGGCACACCATCGACAAATGTTACAGCAGAAGAGGGCTGTGCTTCAATTGTGGTGGACAAGGCCACAGAGTGCAGGATTGTCTGCTTCCCTCTAATCTGCCACCGCAACAAAATATTCCCTAACGGTTGGTTATATTCCTAAGTTTTGGGATGAAACTTCCAATTAGTTGGGTAGGATATAGCGCCCCATTTTCCAGTGCGGAGAGCGCGGCTAAGAAACACAAGACGGTATCGTTCGATCGGGATAGATTGAAACAAGAACTCGTCCTCGTTATGGATTTGTTTCTTCGGAATCGATTCCCATATTCAGTGGACCGTGTCCCCGGGATCGACTTAGCGGCAGAGTCAGGAGGGACCTCTCTGCTGCTATCTTTTATTGCCTCAGATTTTGATGTCGCTTGTTACTTTCGTGCTTTGAGTTGGTTTTGGGATTTGCTTATTTTTCTTGAACGGTTTTGATGGTTTTCATTGTTTTCGTTGATTGAACTGTACTTCAATTCCGAGATTGGAAAAGTGGAAGAGGTATTGATCAAGCTATTCGTAATGCAGGTGAACGAGCAGTAGGCGGCTTGCGAGCGGAGTCGTGAAGCGCCTCTTTCCTTCTTCCTTCCAACAAATCTAAGTGAGTGGCTACCATCCCGATTAGCTAGCCTTGCTTCCAAGTCTTCACACCTAAAAATCTTGCATTCTTGTTGCCCCGATCAAACGATACCAAGTAATAATAAAAGATATTAAGATAAAAAGGGAATAGACTTGGATCATTGCTTGTCAACTAAACTTGTGAACGGTTATCATATTGTATGCTAGTTCGTTTATGAATGTTCTATAAATTGTGCTAAGTATGGAACACATATTGTTTGTTGCAAAAATTGTTCAAGGGGCTATGCTAAATGAATCATAAAATACTGCTTGTCTTGTACTCGTGTTGCCTCAACTGCATGAACTGTTAAGTTAGTAAACGATTGTTCGATCACGGACAACTTGTGCACAAGGATTGTATGAGTTCCGTGGACGGTCGCCGGGGCGCTGGGACCGATCCGATCCGGACGGAACGTTTGTATAGTCGTATGTTACCCGGCAAAATATTATGCAGCGGGGCTCGCCACCCGCGTTGCACATCATTTTACCTTGAGACTATAACTTGTCCCTTTGTGGCATCAGGCCGGTGATCCCTATGTATATTTAAACCTGTTGTAACTAACTTGTGTCTTCGTGGCAGGGAAGGCATGGTAAGTATTGTGCAGGTGATTCATACGGGCAGGTAAAATCCACCAAACGGTGGCACGTTTATTTCAGTAAATTCTATATATTGCTTACTTGTAAATAAACTAAGGCAAGATAGAAACCCACAAAATATATGCATACTTCATTAAGACAACGTGTTGATTGGTATAGTTCGGTTAGCTCGCCTTCACCAGTATGTTTCGACATGCTGACCCTCGTTGAAACAGGTTCTCCGCACTAAGGCGAACCGAACGAGGAGACGAAGTCATCTTCCCGAATCTAGTCCAGCTGTAGGCGCATCCTGATCGTGCCGTCCTTGAAGCATTTGAAGTAGGAGCTTGCAACTCTTCATACACAATGCAGCTACGTGGCGAAGCTGTCCTCCAGCCCGGAGGTCTATACATTTTGAAGTTATAAAGGGATATAATGTACAGGACTGCTATCTCATTTTAAGTCAACACTTTTGTAAGCCCGTACGACATATTAGCTAACTCATTTAGAAGTTTGTAATAGATGTTCATTATCAATAAAAAGAACTAATCCATGTTTCAACTTGTGTTCAATTTATCTGCGTACTCTGAATATGTGCTCGTTACGCAAAATACTTTAGCCTTGTGCGGGCGCAACCCCAGTCCCGCACGGCATCACGATTCGGGGGACGCCCCAGCGGTTCAACGGAATCGGGTCGTGACAGGAAGTCGGGTTGGAGACGACGGTGCAGGGCAGGGATCCGGCGGTGATCACCGAAGTTCAGGTGGAGGGAAAAGGGTGATGGTGATGATGAATAGTTTAGGGTTGAGTTTAGGGTGTTGTAGTTTTTTGGTGATGGTGATGAAAATAATACAATGGGGAGGATGATGGTTTTTGCATGAGGAAGAAGAGATGACTACCCAGGGATTAGGGCCGGCCGAGTATACCATGGGATGGGGTTGGCATGGGGAAAAGGGTTAGGCTATATATATATATATATATATATATATATATATATATATATATAGGAGGGTGTTGTGTGGTGATGATGTTGCTCCATTTAAAATGGAGGGCCATAATTTAAGATGAAAGAAAATGCACAAACAAAAATGGGAGATAGAGAACCGGTCAATGAGGGGGGAGGGTTGTTTCTTCGTGTGCTTTGACCAATATGATGGTGACACCTCATTGCTCTTTTGCATAAAAGTCCTAAACAATTAAAAAATTGTACAGAAAGTAAAAATTGGGATTAGATAAGGGAAAACACCATGTTTGGTGTGATGTATTGGCTAAAAAGAATGTGTGGTGTTTAGTATGAGTCTTAAGGTTGTGAGTGGGGGTTTGGCTTGGTGTTGGGTCTAGCTTTGGGTTAAGTTGGATCCTTACACCAATTTAATTAAAATTAATGTAAATGGTATTCTAAAATTAATTGGAAGTACATATGGTTAAAATTAGGTGGGACACAAGTATCATGGACGTAGAAGACTCAGAATAGAATATTATCATAATTTGGGTTACACAAAACGAGTCAAGATTGTGTCTCCAATTTCGATTGGAATGCACAAGGATACAAAGTTGGATTTATTTAGAATTAAAAATAAACGTCCGTAACGAATATTGTGCGACTAAAATGAAGCACAAGAGAACATATTTATGAGTTACACAATGGTAAAAATGGAAGACGGGCACGTCTAGGATAAGGGTGTGAAATTTGTTGGAGGACAAAAGCTAGCGTAGCGCTCCAAATATCGAAGCAACGGTAAGGCACAATAATTAAATAAAATTACAATAATATATAATTCCGAATATTTAATTCCCTAAAATGCTAATTAAAATCCATAACCCTATAATTTGCTCAGGGGTTCATCTAGTGGGCTTCTAGGTCCAGTCAACTAACCCATACATTAAAGAACACTATATATATATATATATATATATATATATATATATATATATATATATATATATATATATATACATATTATGCAATTATTGAAAATAAATACACAATACTTATATAGATAACATGACAAAATTATTCCTATTTTAGAATGTGGTAGTGACATAGTCAGATTGCATGGAGTATCTGTGAGCATAGTCTCAGATCGGGATAGTCGTTTCACATCCTACTTTTGGAAGGGTTTGCAGGCTAGCTTGGACATCCAACTCAAGTTTAGTACCGCATATCACCCTTAGACAGACGGACAATCGGAGAGGACTATCCAGACTCTCGAGGATATGCTATGCACCTGTGTTTTGCATTTTGGAGGCTCTTGGGAGGATCACCTTCATTTGGTAGAGTTTTCTTATAACAATAGCTACCAGGCTAGTATCGAGATATCACCATTTGAGGCGTTGTATGGACGGAGATGCCGCACTCTATTATCTTGGGATAATATTGGTGAGAGAGCCTTATTGGGACCGGATATGGTCGTGGATGCAGTTGAGAAGGTGAAGCTTAAGCTAATCCGGGATAGACTTTGGGTGTCGCACGACAGACAACGGCATTGGGCCGATAGACATCGGTGACCTTTTGAGTTTGAGGTATAGGTTGTTTGCATTGTTTGTGATTGCTTGTCTTTTATAGAGTTCTAAGGCTGTGTTTTGTGCTAGGTTGGCGATATGGTATTCTTGAGGATTTCTTCGACACGGGGCACGATTCGCTTTGGTAGAGGCGGGAAGCTTAGTCCATGGTACATCGGATCCTTCGGTGTTCTTGAGAGGGTCGATGCAGTGACCTACAGATTAGGCTTGTCGCATGCACTAGAGGGAGTACAAAACGTGTTCCACGTGTCGTAGCTGAGATGATATGTGACAGATCTTAGCCATGTATTGGATCATTCGAAGATTGATGTTGGTCCGACATTCAGCTACCCAGAGCAGCTTGTGGAGATTCTAGATCACAGGAAGAAGCTGCTGTAAAACCAGACGATTCCTTTGGTACGCGTCGCGTGGAGGCACCACTCTCCAGAAAAGTCTACCTAGGAGCGAGAGGCCGAGATGCGCGAGCGATAACCTTATCTGTTTGAGGCGTGAGGTATAATTCTTTCTTGCTTGCTATGATTGCTTGTTGTAGTTAGTTTTTTCCTAAATTTTGAGGACAAATTTTTTCTAAGGAGGGTAGGTTTTTTACCCCAACTTTTCCAACTGAGGGTATTTTGGTCATTTTGAATATCTATTATTCCTAGTGGTTAATAATTATTATAGTTATAATTAATTATTTATGATTTATATTATTTTAATTACAATTAGTAGGCTAGAAAATAGTTAGACTTAACCCATGTGAACCTAAATAGACTTGTCATGATAAATTATGAGCCTAACATGGACCAAGCCAATATATCTATTTCCACTAATTAATTAGGAGAATTAGAGTTAATTTGTATTAGTTAGAAGCCTTTCTAATTTATCCTTTCCTAATTAGAACCTACATGACACTAGTAGAGGGCAAATTGGACTTTTTTTAGTATCTTGGAGAGGGGGAAGGGGCCGGCCACTATATAGAGGCTCTCCTCTCTCTCTCTCCTCTTTATTTGTATTCTAATTAATTATTTATGATTTGTATTATTTTAATTACAATTAGTAGGCTAGAAAATAGTTAGACTTCATCCATGTGAACCTAAATAGACTTGTCATGATAAATTATGAGCCTAACATGGACCAAGCCAATATATCTATTTCCACTAATTAATTAGGAGGATTAGAGTTAATTTGTATTAGTTAGAAGCCTTTCTAATTTATCCTTTCCTAATTAGAACCTACATGACACTAGTAGAGGGCAAATTGGACTTTTTTAGTATCTTGGAGAGGGGGAAGGGGCCGGCCACTATATAGAGGCTCTCCTCTCTCTCTCTCTCCTCTTTATTTGCATTCATTTTTAGATCCCCAATTCTCTAGATCCCCAATTTACTCCATCCCTCCATCAATTGCCCTTTAATTCACTCTTATTCTCTCTCATTTTTATCCCTCGAGGAGCTTTAGATCTTGGAGTAACAAGGAGCACAAGAAGAAGGAGCTTTGGTAGAGAGATCGTGTCCGGATCGTGTCCATTGAGCATTTAATTGGAAATCCATCTCCCAATAGGTATAATTCTGAATTTATCTCCATTCTAACTCCCAAATTATGTATTTGACCATTATGAACCATCCCATAGCATAGGGTTACCTATAGGAATAAGTTTTAGGCTAATTGGATGTGTATTGTGATTGCTACATGGTAATTTATGTCATAATAGGGGCAATTATGAGATTGATACATCAATTATGTATTATGATATCAATTAGATATAATTAGACTTAGATCAGAGTTATGGGACTATATACGTGTCCACAAATGGATACGAGTAGGTCGTATCACAATACGGTGTGATACGGAGCTTAATTTGGGTATTTTATGCAATTACTCCTCAATTATCATTGTAGCAAGTTACTTTAGTTATGTTATGATGTATTATATATATGTGCTAATTATAAGTCTCCTATTACTGCACTCTAGGTGTTTGATGAGATGACATTAGTTTGGTGTCTATATATATATATATATATATATATATATATATATATATATATATATATATATATATATATATATATATGGCCCTTAGTGTATATATATGCATGTGTATATATTATAGTGTTATGTGTATGACTGCGTTAGTGTGTATGAGTAGGTATAAGTGAAGTGAGGGGTTGGACATTTCGGTGTTAGCAAGGTGTTGGAGTGTGAAGACCTAGGTGAAGGCTCGGTTGTAGATGTGTGCAGGTGACTACACATTGGATTGTGTAGGATAGAAATTCAAGCAGCAGCAGCAGTTGCAACTTCCTTTCAGAGGTCGCACGAGCAGTGACAACAGCCTTAGCATAGCAGTGCTTGATGTACACTCAAGTGTGCATCATAGCAGATGTTGGGTCACTGAATTAAGGGAGACACAACAAGATGAGGTTCAGTTGACAGAAGATGAGGGGTACACGAGTGTGTATCAGCTTTTGTATACCAATATGGTATATCAAGTGCAGAAGAGGTGGTGTGACTTTGTTGTGAGTGCATTATTGCAGGTGTGTCTTGCATGTGTTGTGTGTTAATTGCAGTATATATATGAGGGTATCAGATATTTGAGGGATACTTGGATGTATTAGTCTCAACTGATACATGTGAGTATCAGTTGAGTATGCATGTTTGTATCAATGGTTGAGTACACTGATGTGTAACTTTAGGGTCGGGTTAGGAGGCCAGTGAGGAGGGATGTTGCCATCTGCCTTGGATGTATTAGTCTCCTAATTCAATTTATATATAGTTATTTTTGAGATTAATATTTATTTATATTGTGCTAATAATTAATATTGGTGATTGTGCTATTCATTTATTAATAAGTGGACTAGCTTATTAGTTACACTTTTGAACCCAATTAGACTTATCATGACAGATAGTGAGCCCAACATGGACCAAGCCCAATAGACCCATTCCTACTAATTAATTAGGAGGATTAGCCTAATTTGCATTAGTTAGAAGCCTTTTCAATCTAGCCCTTCCCTAATACTATTCATATTAATTAAGTAGCAGCTCATTGGTAATTGATTGTTGCTTGGAGAGGGGGAAACCTAGGGGCCGTCTATATAGCCTCTCCTCTCCCTATCCCTCCTCTTTATTTGCACTCTCAATTTTAGATTCCCAAATTCTTATATCCCAAATTTTTTCATTCCTCCATCAATATCTACCAATTTATTTGTATTTTCCTCTTATTTTCACCCCTCAAGGAGCCTTGGTGCTTGGAAAAGCAAGGAGCACATGGAGGAGGAGCTTTGGTGAAGATATCGTGTCCATTGAGCATTTCATGGGGAATCCATCTCCCAAATTATAAATTCTAAATTTTTCTTCATTCTAGCTCCCAAATCATGCATTTGACCATTAGGAACTATCCATGGCTTAAGGCTACCCATAGGAAGAAGTTCTAGGCTTAATTGATGTGTATTATGAATTCTACATGGTAATTTATGTCCATTTTGGGAGAATTACGAGATTGACACATCAAGTATGTGTCATGAGACTAATTTAGTCTAACTGGACTTAGATCAGGGTTGGAATACTAGTTACGTGTCCATAATTGGGCACAAGTTGGCCGTATCATGATACGGTATGATACATAGCTCACTTTGGATAATTTGTACTATTCCTCTTTAATTCTTAGTGTAGCAAGTTCTAATATTTATATTTATGAATATTTGACTTGGAAAAATATTTATTATGGTGACTTGTGGGTTTTGACACCTCAATAGGTTGAGTATCATAGGTATCCTAATAGTGCACTCCATATGTTTAGTGAAATAGACTTTAGTATGAAATTGGTGTACTCAATACTATATGTGTGTGTGTGTGTATATATATATATATATATATATATATATATATATATATATATATATATATATATATATATATATATATATATATATAAAACTATGCTAGGTATATGTATTAACTTCTATAGTGTGGTATAATTGAGTGTGTATGTGTGTTATTTGTGTGTGAGCAGTGGGGGAGGATGAGACCTGTCCCTGTGATGTGCATGATTTTGTGTAGTGTGTGGACACGGTGTAGTGAACGTTGAGTTCAGTCACTGGGACTAAAAACTTGTGTATATCAGTATGCTCATGTGACTATGTGATCAAGGGGGGAGTATTGCAGTTGCTGTGGTACCTAGTGTGTGTGGTATTATGATATGCATAATGGGAATTTAGGCTCGGGCAGGTGGCAGTAAGTACAGTGGCATATACAAACTACAGGTAATGTCGTGCACCAAATGGTTGTACTGTATTGGATATGCACATGTATTGTATATCTGGAATGAGTTCCAGATTTTGGAATGGTTGTGTTAAAGTTGGTATTTGAGTGATACTTGGGAGTTGTAGCTGATACTTGAGAGAATCAGTATTTTATATATATATATATATATATATATATATATATATATATATATATATATATATATATATATATATATATATATATATATGACAGTTGGTGTTATATGGTGAGAACTAGTATCAGAAATGGTAAATAGAGAAGGAGAATTTCATACCTGGGCACTGAATAGTGTGTGTCAGTGACCCACACTGTTATGGGTAGCAGTTTTGGTCAGTTAGTGTAACTGTTATATGATAAGTTATTTTTTAAGTGTGTCAGTTGATACTGATACAAGGCAAGAGTTAGGGGAACATGGATAAATGGGCACCTATCAACTGCAATTGCAATGTGTGCAATATGTACTAGATGAAAGTAAGAGTGATATGGGGTGCTCTGATCTAGTGCAGGAGAAAGAGTGACCTGTGCACATGTGTGCACAGGTGTGACCTTGTATCCAAGGGGGTGTTTGCAGTTGTAAGTTAGTAGTTAGTGAGTAGGTTAGTATCAATGTTATTATTAAGGTTAGTGATAGTTAGAAGTTAGTACTTTATGTGTCAGTCGATTGTCAATTAGTTTAGTTAGCAAGTGTTATTTAATTATGGTTAGTTGCTAGTTAGTGTAGTTAGTTAGTATATAGTTAAGTGGATACCAGTTAATTTATAGTATCTGTATTTATTGACTGTTAGCAGTGTATTAATAAAGTCAGTTAGTATAAGTGTGTAAAGATACCATTTAGCGTGTCATATATATATATATATATATATATATATATATATATATATATATATATGAACAACTGTTAGTTAGTATATATATACATACATAGAGTATTCATAGTATAGTTAATAGTTTTAGTAACTATTATATAGCTAGTTGATAGCTAATATAAACTAATTATCTTAGTTGGACCTAGTTTAACTAGAATAACTTAAAAATTGACTTGGAACCATATTAGTGCATTATTTAACTCATTATCACCTCTATTACACCAATTAACATGATATTTCCTAATAGGTGTATATGACCCCAGCTCGGACACCGAATGACATTATTTGTTCCGGACCGAGGTGAGTACATTCTTTGATAGTTTTTTTTTATTTCACAGCCTCTATGTTTTATGTATTTAGTATTGAGATATTTGATTCCTGATACGATGGTCACACGGATTGGTATACGTGGATCCTTGTCATGAGATGTTATTGTCGTGATAACTCAGTGATCACTGTATCGTGCTTCGTGATTACTTAGTAATTACGTGATATCTCCGTGATTATATAGACCGTGATCATAGTGCATGATATTATAGACCGTGCATCATGGTATACGTGTTATAACGTGTCATAATTTGGATCCGTGTACTAGTCGGGGGATGAAAGAATATTAGTAAATATGTGATCATACCTTATAGCCCGTGATATAGTGTAGCCCGTGAGAGCTAGCAGATCATGCAACTCACGTGTGGTCACGCTAGCTCGCATTTATTTATATATCCTGTGTTAAGCCCAAGCCGATCACATATTTTGCTAATATTTAAAGGCACCTATTATTATTTTATTTTATTATTTCCAGTTCATTACAGTGATATTCTATATCATATTATTCTCAGTTATTTTTATTGCTTACCATAATTCTCTTTCTGTGATTTTGTCTAGTTCAGGTACTTACATCATGTATTTTTATTACTATTATTGTTTCATAGTTTTTGTCATTTATTGGAACTGCTATTGGGTTATACTTCGCTCAATCCTGACAGGATATATTTTTCTGATGATTCATTAGAGTACTTGTGTCCTATTCACTACGGGCCACAGGATGGCAAGACAGTTGAGCCAGTACCCGTAGAGTTACTTGAGATAGTACCATCAGCTGGAGAGGCATAGGTTTTTCATTATGAGTTGTATTTAATTTTATAGACTTTATATAATGTATTATTATTTTGAGACTTATGTTGCGATTGGACTTGTATTGAGACTCTTGTATTTCTTTTACTTCTAATCCATACCGTGCCATTCTTCCTCTAGTTTGTGAATGTGATTGAGTATTGATTATTTATCACATATTATATTGTTCATCCAATTGGAGTTGAGATGACATGACATGTATGTCATATATATTGTGACAGATGTGTAGATAGTTATGTTGACCCAGACAATGTTCTACCGCCGATGTTGCGGCGTAGGCTAGACGTTGTTCACCACTTGTTCTCTTATTCCAGGTGCGGGTCGTAACATATTTTTAGTAGTGGCCCATGCAGGTCTTCAAGAGATCACAATTAGTGCGATATCGTAGTGATACTCAGCCTTAGAGTGCTGCTACGAGCCTGCTTTAGGACATAGGATATAAGCTGAGTATACTCAATCACAACTAGGAACACTTCCAAATATCTGCTTCTGCTATCTTTCTCTATTTAAATCCTTGCTTTACTTTAAATAATTTTGTCCTTCTTTGATGATATCGTATCTTAATCAATACTGATTCCTTTGTCTTAATCTATCTTCATGATGCCGTCGAAGACTCGATCCCAGCGCACTGGCGCAACTTCAGCGAGGTTAGTCACTTCGCCATCTCCGAGGAGGGAAGAAGCAACAGCCATTGCTCCATCAACTTCAACTCAGAGGGTCGCTTCACCGATACAGGTGGACATTTTTACAGCAGTTTTTGGGGATTCTCCACCTCTAGTATATAGGACAGTGCCTACAGCTTCGGAGGAGTTTCTACCTCCCGTAGTTGATCAAACGCAGTGGCTACAGCTTCGATAGATATCGCCGATGACTTGAATCTTCCAGCATGGATCAAACAACAGTACAATACAAGAATGAACTAGGCCTTGAATTCTGCACCATAGCTGTTATTCTTTCCACTCACACAATGACCTCAGTTTTTCCATCCGGTCGTACGCTAAAGGCCATGTGCTGACCTGGTATAAGTGTGTGTATCTTAGGCATCTACAAAATTTCCTTCAAGATACGACCTACATCTCTATCCATATACTTAGGTGAGTTCTTCCAGTATAGAGAGTTTATTATCTGGCATAAAGCCTTGTGCTTCTGTACGGTGCTACGCCACATGACATGGCCGCCCAAGGCCGAGGATGCCCCTCGTATGGTGTCATTCCACTATAGCATGAGGATACAGGCCTCTTAGCAGTATTATTACTACACACAACATGGAGCCTCGCACTCCTGTATGGTGCTATGTCGCTGTAACATGGCTTAAAGCCGAGGTTCACTCCCTCATGTGGTGTCACCTACTGTAGCATGAGTTCACAGGCCTCTTAGTAGTGTTGTACTACCTCCCAGCATGAAGCCTTGCGCTTTCGTGCGGTGCTACATTGTTGTGACATGGCATAAAGCCGAGGTTTACTCCCTCATGTGGTGTCACCCACTATAACATGAGGTCACAGGCCTCTTTGTAGTATTGTACTACCACTCTCTATTTATTTTTAGCATTAGGCTACCTGGCTATGTGGGGTGCTACCACTACTGTGACTTGGCCTGAAGCCGAGGTTCACTCCTTCATGTTGTGTCACGTCACTGTAGCATGGGATACAAGTCCCTTGTAGTATTAAAACTACTCATGCTTCCTGCAACGCATGCTGGATATTCACTCTTCTCGAGAACTCATTAAATAAAATGTTCCGATCAAGAATAAATAGTAGACCACAGTGGTTCCGGGTATGTATCCCATAATGTCCCTGAGGACTACCTAATGTACCTGATATTCTCCTGGTCAATGTTCCTTCCTTGAACCAATAGTTAGATGCCTGGTAGATTTCTCTTTGAACAAATAGCATAAAACTAAATGGTAGGATTGCAGAGACGCAATACCATTGGTCCATCAAGCCCATATATGTTGTGTTCTTGACTATGTGCGATATTACTACCGCTGTGACATAGCCCGCATCTGAGGCTTTACCCTGTCAAGGTACCTCATGGTGGTGTCACCCCACAATAACATGGAGAACTAAGCTCCTTTATAGTGCTTGACGCTGACTATATGCGGTGCTAATGCCGCTGTAACATGGCCCGAAGCCGAGGCTTTACCCTGTCGAGGCACCTCATGGTGGTGTCACCCCACGGTAGCATAGAGTACTATGCTCTTTTATAGTTCTTACTATCAGCTAGAGCTTGAGTCCTAATATGAACGGATCCGCCAGATTTCTCTGACTCTAATCTTTTAGCCAATGTAATGATCCACGCTAGCTACGCTCATTCAGTGTTCTGTACTGGCCCTTGAGGTCTATCATGAACGGATCCACCAGAATCACCTGGCTTCGAACATTAACTACTGTAATGATCCTTGATGGCTGCGCTCATTCAGTATTCTGTGTTTTATCCAAACAGTTCTCTTCAAACCCTTGAAGAGATGAATATATGCCACTGCTGCTGCAATGATCCATTCTGTTCAAGCGGACAGCCGATTCAAATTATGCAAATACAACGACCCGACCCGCTTTGCTCAGCGAGAAGACTAGTTTGAGGCAATGGATTTTTAGACTGGGCCCTTCAGGAGTTTAGACTTAGACTTTCAAAGGCTCGCTCGGAGTATCGCTCGACCGAGGCAAATCATCACTATGGTAGGTGGCTACGATAAACTTGTCTTTGCTTAGTTAGCACACTTAAAATATAGATGATACATGTTAGTCGCTAGGTAAATCACCCCTTGCATGCTAATAAAAAATATAACGCACCAAGGTAAGGGAATAATCCCATTTGTATTACTTGTGTTAAAACATAGAAATAAAACTTTGCTTATAAATAGACCCTCGCATGCTACCTTTACTTTGTGCAAGTAGACCCCGCTATACTTTGAGTAGATCATTATATACTCTCTGTAGTGCACTGCTTCACTTGCTACACTGCACGCCCATAGACTTTGTTGCTCGATATGTCCCTGTACGGCTTCACTCCTTGCACTACCCCTTAGACCGTGCCAAAGTAAAATGCTCATATTTCATATAAAATGCATGCTTGCTTGCGTACATTGTAGTTAGTACTCGTTGCCTTATTTCAATACTTGTCACATAATTTATGCCATAATCAAGTAACACTATTCGTGTCATGCATGCATCTAGTTAGCTAGAAGACTATCAAATAGTCCTTCTGTGCAATATAAACCTACAGGTATCCGGGTCCGTTAGGTCGCCAAGGCACTTCCCGAACCAGGGGGATGCATCAAGTAAAGTTTAACTCTGAACGAGAATCATGTCAAGTAAAGCAAAAAAGAATCACAGCTCGTGGAGCAATGCTTGTTCATAAAAAGAATCAAGAATTATCATGTCATGTTGTGATTCTGGAATGACCCAAGACTTGCATGGTCACGAATAACTCGTACATGAGGTATCTGATTCCTTGGACGATCATCGGGGCACTGGGATCGTACCGGGAGGAATGAATGGTGTATTGCGTGCCAAATTCGGTTATGGTATGCGATATCATCTTTGGGGCAGGACAATACTCGGTATTTGGGCCTTGGTAAAGCATACTACCTTGGACTAGCCGTCTTCCAATGTTAGTCGTATGAGTCAGCGGGATAGCGTACAATGGATCTTCTGTATCACCTGTTCGACTTGAATTTCTCGTCTTCTATCAAGCATTGCACCCATTCCCTCACGAGACTATAAATCGATCATTTATGGCTAAGCTAGTGACCTTATGTGCATATAGATAAGTCATCCTCGCTTAGCGGTAATTCTCGTGTGAGTCATTGCATCACATCTAATAATCTAAACCAACGATTATGAGTATAAGATAACTATCCAAATTGAATAACCTGAGCAATTAATTGCAACACACCTGAGTAATCAGTGTAATTCAGGCACTTGAAACAGAACCCCGCTCACGATACTCGAGTTTGCTTATGTTATTGTCCCTGGATTTCATTATATATGAACGTGTTTGATTTAACTTGGTTTGCCTTGGCTACGGAAGGACGAATTGTAAGTTAGGCTTTACATTAGTCTTTATATCGCACGCCGTATTCCTTTATATCGTACGTCGCACTGCCACATGAGTTAGGCTTTACATTATACCATAAAACTGATCCTAAGGCAAGACTAGAAAGATAACTTAATAGATAGTGCACGGAACCTTTATAATGTATTTGGTTTTGTCGGACGGGCGAGAAGCCTCCCTACCAGTGCATTCATATACTGATAACCCACCGGATTGCTTGCAGGGTGCGGGAGAACCTCGTTCGGTGCGGAAACCCCTTCGTGCGAGCTAAGACATGGAGTTTCCTCTGGAGCCTTGGAGCATCAGGATCTGAAGCACATATACAAGATATAATATTGGAACATCGCCTAAGTATCATTCCATAAATATAGCCACTTGGCACGCTTTTATCTGTTCAGAGAGAGATAGAGGCTTGAGCGACTTGTAATCTCGTCCTAGCGCCGCTTGTAACACTTGTTCAATACCAATAAAGAGTTTGTTTTACTTATATACTTGTGTTATTCAATGCTTCCGCTATTAAAAACTCTGTGAACTTGTTACCAATCGCCAATTTGTTTCTTTTTTCGTTGCACTCGAACTATCTATGCGACTCTGTGGCTTACACATTTTATCGCCTGTTCGGATCATGGCCTTGCACGGGCATGACTTACGCTCGTGCGGTATCACTTCCAGATGAGAAAGATCGTCCCGCGGGAGCGCTGGCATGGTGATTCGTGCCTAGAGGGGACGGTCGATTACCTGCGGGAGATCGTGGTATGACATATTGGTATCAGAGCATGACTTTATGCCTTTGAACTTTGTATCGATTTTCTCAGTTTCAAAAGCTCGTTCGTGGGTTATGTGCATACACTCTATCTCGTTGACCCGATGGGATATTCCATACAATGAGTCTAAATAATTTTAAAAGTGCATGTGAATGATATGATTGCTTGTACGAAATTGTGATGCGAAAGCCTTTGTACCAACTTGTGTTAGGCTTTGTGGGAATAGACTCGTGATATAACTTGCAAGTTATGTGCGAAGCCGAATACCTATACGTCTTTATCTAGCTGGTTAGTGTGCGAAATAGAATATCGCTCGGATGGTTATCTATACATACCGCCTTTTGGCTAAGTTGTGTTGAGTATCGTGCGCCAAGACCCTTTTTAGTGCAAGCAAGTTTGCAAGTGAGATTGGGATATATCGTTCAAACAAAGATAAGTAAGACTTAGAATGGAAACCGATATAAACCTTATCAGATTATCACTAAGGCGAATATAGATTATTGCGGTTGGATTTTCAAAAATAGCTCGGACGATGTTTCGTATCTGGAAGATACAAATCAAATATGATTTACTTGAATAACTATCAATATGATATATATGTAAGAGACTAAGATTTATCAGGCGATGCTTAGGTATCGTGCAAGAATTCTAAGGATCGACTTGATGAATATGCTAGCGATTGATGCGAACACGATTGAGGATTTGATTGGGTGATTGATTTTTGAGTGATGTATGGATCATTTTAGAAATATTGAAAAGAATTCATAGGTCTCGTGTGATAGTTGGATCGAACGATTGGAGAATATCTTGAACAAGTGATAAGGCTTATATCGAATAAGGATTCAAGGTAATGAAATCAATGTCCTGATGAAGAAAAAGTTCTTGAAAACTTGGAGGATTGTGCGAGCGATTTTGAATTGAATCAAATGGATTGAAGCTTAAATAGAATAACGCTCGAATAGAAGTTAGCCTGAGAAGGAATATAATCGTTCGATGAAAGAGGTAAGCGATAACGAATTTGACCTGGAGTTTGGAAGAACGATCTTGAATCTAGTTCGAATGATAACACTCGACAATCAGTCCCAGCGAGAACGATTATTGTCATAGCTGTTACTTTTATTTTTATTTATTGACTATTATTTCTATTTTATTATATATATATATATATATATATATATATATATATATATATATATATATATATATATATATATATATATATATATATATATATGTCACGCCCTAGTCCCAAAATACGTAGGACTAGGAACACGTAAGCATGCCAGCCGTATGTGTATGGCAACTCCAATATATGGATACCATAATACACACGTACGTTGTAATATGAATATAAACTCACATGTGGTATAAATATTGTCACAAGTCACCGATATACTAAATCTCATCCACACAACAAGTCATAGAAAAGAAATAACTAAACTAGAATAAAGAGTCTGAATAATCCTTAAATGATAGTCGGGTGGAGACAAATCTACTGCCAATGACTATCAAAACTAGAATGAGAGAGGAGGGTAAAATCACCAATATAAAATAAGGTGACGATATAAGAGCGTCAGCTAGAGGATCCCTCGCTAGATATAATCAAAGATGCTCCGAAGGTGAGACCTCATCGAAAGAGATAAATAGTAAGTCCTGATCCGTACTCCTGCGAATAGTCGTGAACATCTACACCTGGAAAGGGACCAGGTCCTCAGAGGGACGTAACAAGATACATAAAAGCAAGCCAATTTGAATACAGTAAACATGCATAATAGGTAGAAAATATGTAAGTACGCTGTACAAGACAATCTATATGAATGCAAATGAGGACAACTTTTTGACGTATGGGCAAGGGTAGGCTACTCGATTTAAGCTTCACAACTCACACACACGTCAGGGGACATCATCAGCCGACATACCACGGGGGTAGCGACCCTCGTGACTCCATCAATCGACATACCGTGGGGGTAGCGACCATCGGACACGACTACCATAGTGCGTGCTAGTTACTACGGTTCACCAGAGTGGTTATAGCCCATACGCCTACTAATTGTCCTCTATGATACTAAGTGTCAAATGTGTGTCAACATATCTAATATATAGTAATGACTGAAAGAAACTACACATGCAATGAATATACAAAAATGTAATAAATATATAGAAATATACTAAGCATGCAAAATACTGTAAGCAATTTGGCAAGGTATCTTGCCTGGTAAGAAAGCTGCAAGGTGTGATATCCAGAAGTCAAGCACATAGGATCAGAAGCTACGGCCTCAGAATGAACGTCTCCGGATGCTGAAATAAATATCACCAACGTTCCCAGAATAAGCGAGATAGGTAGAAAATACTACCCTTTCATCCAATTTGGACACAGGAGCAAAACGGTAATTTTGGGTCAAAGCGGACTCGACATGTGGGCCACCTTGCACTGAAAAGCGTACCAGAGATAAAGGTCTCTAAATGGGACAAATTATAGGTCAAACCAATTCTAAACGTTAATACAAACTCAACGGTACGTCCAAATATGGATTCCGGTGAGCCGAACACAATTTTGCCCAAAAAGTCAACCGTGGGGCCCGCCAATTGACGACTTGGTCAACTGTCTCAGAATTGCGTGAAAATTGGGTCACAGGACCAGCGCGATACTACGAGTCCAGTGGCACAAGTTTTGTCGCAATCTGACGAGCATGCACTAAATGTGCAAGGCTTTTGCAAAAGTTGCAACATGGGGGATTTTCTGCGGATACTGGCTGATTCCGACGCACACACGCGTCCAAATCAGTTTTTGTGAAAACCTACACGTCCGGGTATACTATGCGCACCTTTTGGTACACTTGGTACACGACGGGGCGGTCCCGTTTGGCGGGACGCGCTACGTATCATAATTTTCAATATTTTAAATGTCAAGTTTTTGGTCGATTTGGAGGTTGAATAATTTTACACATAGAACGGATTTCGAAAAACTAAAAGAACAAAAAAATTCTCGGTTATATGGAGAAAAAAAACCCTTTTATTAGTTTTTGAAAATATTAAATAGGTTGATGGCAAATTGGGCGTGAACATAGAGTTTTGGATTCGAAATTCTGAACTATTTTGATCAGTTTTTCGGTCATTTTTCGGCCAATTTTTCGTCCAATCCGGGACAGGAAAACTCGTGTCGCTTGAATAAAAATCCTAGAAGGTTAGGTTATGGACGTACACGAAAAACCGCACGCAAAAATAATCAAAATTGAGGGAGATACATCACCTTGAAGTAGGGCTGTTGGAGGCGGTATTCTGTGCAATACGCGCGGCGCGAGCGGGGACGACGGACGGCGGTCGCGACTTCGCCGGCGGTGGGCGTGGTTCCAGGCGGCGGTCTGGGTCGGCGCGGGATGGAGATGGGATGATGGAGATTTAGGGTTAGGGTTTATGGTTTTAAAATATGTATATATTTATATTATATATATCTAATGAGATATTGAGAGAGAGGGGGCGGTTCCGCTTGGGCCGCGGGATGGGTTGAAGAAGCGGGGTATTTTGCTGCTAAGGGTATGGGTTTTGATAGGTTAGTTAGGGGGGTTAGTTAGCATAAGGGCTTTAGAAATTGGTTTGTTGCTGGCTATTAGGTTAGTAAAGGGGGTTTAGGGTTAGGAAGTTTGGGCTGCTGTTTTTTTTTTCCTTTCTTTTTATTTTCTAATTCTTTTCTATTTTTTCTTTTCTTTTTTAATTTCTATTTCTTTTTCTTATTTTTCTTTTCTTTTCTATTTCTTATTCTATAATTAAAATTAATACTATTATACTATTTATTTATTAATATTACAATTACACTATTTATTATTATTATTATTATTACAAATAATACTTATTATTATTATTATGCTATTTATTTATTTGTATATATATATATATATATATATATATATATATATATATATATATATATATATATATATATATATATATATATATATATATATATAAGGTATATAAAAATACGTTTGTACCCAAATTAAAATCTAAAAAATCTAACACTCTCCCACTAGGATCCCAAATTAGTTTTGTGCAAAAATTTCTAAATGAATATTTATCTAGGTATTTAAATTACTACGTATATATTATCTAAATAACTATGAAATAATATAAATAATTAAATAACTAATTAATTAAACAATTTTTTAAAATATGTGGTTTTACATTCTACCCAACTTACAAAAATTTTGTCCTCGAAATTGATACTAACCCATATTCATAATAATCACTATAGCTATTACACTACATTGCTATCTAGCGGTACTTCCTAAAAGTCATGGTCTGTCATTCTAACACTTTCTTATTTATTGTCCATACACTATTCTATCATCCTCTAACTCGTCTATACTACCCAACTTAAAAAAGTTCCACTAGTAGTCAAAGTCTCTTGCGGATATTGTCTACGTTGTAAGACGAATTTATTTATTGGGTCGAGAATCTTAGGATACCTGTCTGGAATCTCACCACCATAATTTTTCTTTGTAACCGTCAAGTATCTTAGCCTAATACTGCCATGCCACCTGACCAATATGTCGGCAAATACTTCGACTACTCTACTACAGCGGCCTAGCTGTAGCTGTCGCTACTTTGCCAGCGATTTGTCATAGTTGTCAGTTCGTAACAAGTGCCTTCAACTCTTCCTAGGTTTAGTGTAGGTTTTAGGGTAACAATTAAGGTTTTGACTAACTTTATAAAACTATTAGCAGTATGAACTATTTCAACAAGCTAACAGATTCCTATTGGGCTAAATGATGCTACTTAAGGGTTAAATTAATAAAAGAATATAGATATTGCTATAGTGCATATACATAAGGGTTATCGTTATGAACTCATCTTTTAGTTATTAATCATTTACTAGACCATTTATGTTTTTAACTAATAAAATAAGGGTGAGGTTGAAGTAATTCAAATAGTTCATAATGGCGCGAAATGATACGACTATGATTGGAAGAGTTAAGCACGATATAAGGGATGGAAGAGAAGATCAGCCACCCAAGGGCGAGATGGTGATAGGAAGAGAATACTACTATTGCTACACGTGTCATCCATTAGCATTGCATGTATGCCATCTGGGTAGAATATCAATACATCCTCATATAAGCTAAACTATCTTATATATAATTCTACGTCTATTTATATATCTAAGATCTCGTGTCATAAAGGGGGTTATGAGTATACAATGACAAATATTACTAAAGGTCGTACATGTATCTACGACTTCCTGTGCCTGCGCTCTCTTATTTGTCATCATGAGTGCTCGGCCTATGGGGTATATCTAGTATTCTCCGTGTATCAAACTTATACTAAGCATGAATATTCGTCTTTTCGAAATAGGGGAAGACAGAAAACAACAATAAAGAGTTCAAGGATGAGGTGATAGAATACAAGTACGGAATTCAAAGGGATTAGAGAATTCGAAAGAGAGTTGCCAAGACAGTTGTGAATTGAAACCTTAATTTGGTAAATTCCTATTCGCATGTTCACATCAGAACAGTTATGTACCTGACATGATATGCTCTGACCAGTCTAGAGGACAAGTATATTTGTCTAACAAGTTGAGTCAACTATATCTTAATCCACGTAAAGTAGTGATACGAAGAGCGAACCAAGCGCACTACGGTTGATCAGACCATAGTACACCGATTCTGATTTAGACAATGTATTAGTGTGGGCCTCCAATAATACATATGTCATGAACAAGCTCAATAAAAGAATAAGCTTGCAAAACTAGGCTATAATAGCAGCATAAGTCGAGGTAGTAAAAATATAAGTATGCTTGATTATGATGGAGGAAGGTACATAATAATTTAAGTTCACCAAGAAGATCGATGTTGTGCCTCTACAGTTTTCATAATAACTCCTTGTCAAGGTCTCTAGTCGACCAAATGGGTGTATGGGCCTCTAATTTCTACAGTCTAGGTAAACCCTATCTTTTTTATACAAGTCTATAGTTGGTGTCATTCATTTATACTTCATTAATAAGTCAACAGGACTATGTATTACTAGGTTATGAGGCATACTATCCAACTTATAAAAATTTAACTAATAGTGTTATTGAATACTAGAGTGTATATACCTAGTACAAGTCACCTACCTAACCTCTATCAAGCAAGAGAGAAGATTAACGTTGAGAAGGGATCAAGCAAGATGCAATGCAAGCAATCAAATGAGAATGCGAAACGAAATCAAGGGAGGTGATAAATAAGTGGATGAGATCCTATATTCTAATCCTATGCGCAGGCTTGCTCGGTACGGTAACGTAACCGAGACAATATGCTCTCGACCTGCATGGGCCACCACAAAAATATGTCATATCCCAGTCCCAAAATACGTAGGACTAGGAACACGTAAGCATGCCAGCCGTATGCGTATGGCAACTCCAATATATGGATACCATAATACACACGTACGCTGTAATATGAATATAAACTCACATATGGTATAAATATTGCCACAAGTCACCGATATACTAAATCTCATCCACACAACAAGTCATAGAAAAGAAATAACTAAACTAGAATAAAGAGTCTGAATAATCCTTAAATGATAGTCGGGTGGAGACAAATCCACTGCCAATAACTATATCAAAACTAGAATAAGAGAGGAGGGTAAAATCACCAATATAAAATAAGGTGACGATATAAGAGCGTCAGCTAGAGGATCCCTCGCTAGATATAATCAAAGATGCTCCGAAGGTGAGACCTCATCGAAAGAGATAAATATTAAGTCCTGGTCCGTGCTCCTGCGAATAGTCATGAACATCTACACCTGGAAAGGGACCAGGTCCTCAGAAGGACATAACAAGATACATAGAAGCAAGCCAATTTGAATACAGTAAACATGCATAATAGGTAGAAAATATGTAAGTACGCTGTACAAGACAATCTATATGAATGCAAATGAGGACAACTTTTTGACGTATGGGCAAGGGTAGGCTACTCGATCTAAGCCTCACAACTCACACACACGTCAGGGGACATTATCAGCCGATATACCGCGGGGGTAGCGACCCTCATGACTCCATTAATCGATATACCGCGGGGGTAGCTACCATCGGACACGACTACCATAGTGCGTGCTAGTTACTACGGTTCACCAGAGTGGTTATAGCCCATACGCCTACTAATTGTCCTCTATAATACTAAGTGTCAAGTGTGTGTCAACATATCTAATATATAGTAATGACTGAAAGAAACTACACATGCAATGAATACACAAAAATATAATAAATATACATAAATATACTAAGCATGCAAAATACTGTAAGCAATTTGGCAAGGTATCTTGCCTGGTAAGTAATCGGCAAGGTGTAATGTCCAGAAGTCAAACACACAGGATCAGAAGCTACGGCCTCAGAATGAACATCTCTGAATTCTGAAATAAACATCACCAACATTCCCAGAATAAGCAAGATAGCTAGAAAATACTACCCTTTCGTCCAATTTGGACACAGGGGCAAAACGGTAATTTTGGGTCAAAGCGGGCTCCACATGTGGACCACCTTGCACCAAAAAGTATGCCAGGGGTAAAGGTCTCTAAATTGGACAAATTATATGTCAAACCAATTCTAAACGTCAATACAAACTCAACGGTATGTCCAAATGTGGATGCCGGTGAGCCGAACACAATTTTGTCCAAAAAGTCAATTGTAGGGCCCGCCAATTGGCGACTTGGTCAACTATCTCAGAATTGTGTGAAAATTGGGTCATAGGACCAACGTAATACCACGAGTCCAGTGGTGCAAGTTTTGTCCCAATCTGACGAGCTTGCACTAAATGCGCAGGGCTTTTGCAAAAGTTATGACACGGGAGATTTTTGCGGATACGGGCTGATCCCGACGCGCACACGCGTCCAAATCAGTTTTTGTGAAAACCCACACATCTGGGTATACTGTGCGCACCTTTTGGTATACTTGGTACACGACGGGACGGTCCCGTTTGGTGGGGCGCTCTCCGTATCACAATTTTCAATATTTTAAAAGTCAAGTTTTTGGTGGATTTGGAGGTTGAATAATTTAACACATAGAACGAATTTAGAAAAACTAAAAAAACAGAAAAATTCTCGGTTATATGGAGAAGAAAAACCCTTTTATTAGTTTTCAAAAATATTAAATATGTTGATGGCAAATTGGGTGTGAACATAGAGTTTTGGATTCGAAATTCTGAACTGTTTTGGTCAGTTTTTCGGTCATTTTTCGGTCGATTTTTCGACCAATCCGGGACACGAAAACTCATGTCGCTTTAATAAAAATCCTAGAGGGTTAGGTTGTGGACGTACACAAATAAACCGCACACAAAAATAATTAAAATTGAGGGAGATACATCACCTTGAAGTAGGGTTGTTGGAGGAGGTATTCTGTGCAATACGCACGGCGCGAGCGGGGACGGCGGACGGCGGTCGCGACTTCGCCGGCGGCAGGCGTGGGTCCAGGCGGCGGTCTGGGTCGGCGCGGGGTGGAGATGGGGTGATGGAGATTTAGGTTTAGGGTTTTAAAATATATATATATATATATATATATATATATATATATATATATATATATATATATATATATATAATATGAGATATCGAGAGAGAGGGGGCGGTTCCGCTTGGGCCGCGGGATGGGTTGAAGAAGCGGGGTATTTTGCTGCTGAGGTTATGGGTTTTGCTAGGTTAGTTAGGGGGGGGTAGTTAGCATAAGGGCGTTAGGAATTGGTTTGTTGCTGGCTATTAGGTTAGTAAAGGGGGTTTAGGGATTAGGAAGTTTGGGCTGCTGTTTTTTTTTTCCTTTCTTTTTATTTTCTAATTCTTTTCTATTTTTTTCTTTTATTTTATTTTTTCTTTTCTATTTCTTTTTCTTATTTTTCTTTTCTATTTCTTATTCTATAATTAATATTAATACTATTACACTATTTATTTATTAATATTATTATTACACTATTTATTATTATTATTATTATTATTACAAATAACACTTATTTTATATATATATATATATATATATATATACATTTAGAAATTTTGCACAAAACTAATTTGGGATCCTTGTGGGAGAGTGTTAGATTTTTTAGATTTTAATTTGGGTACAAACGTATTTTTATATACCTTATATATATATATATATATATATATATATATATATATATATATATATATATATATATATATATATATATATATATATATAAGGTATATAAAAATACGTTTGTACCCAAATTAAAATCTAAAAAATCTAACACTCTCCCACAAGGATCCCAAATTAGTTTTGTGCAAAATTTCTAAATGAATATTATCTAGGTATTTAAATTACTACGTATATATTATCTAAATAACTACGAAATAATATAAATAATTAAATAACTAATTAGTTAAATAATTTTTTAAAATATGGGGTTTTATAATATATATATATATATATATATATATATATATATATATATATATATATATATATATATACATATATATATATATATATATACATACATATATATATATATATATATATACATATATATACATATATATATATATATATATATATACATATATATATATATATATACATATATATATATATATATATATATATATATATATATATATATATATATATATAGTTAGTTAGTTAGTTAGTTAGGTTTTGCAAATGTCAATTTAAAATTTGACTTTATCATAAATACTTGGATTGTGAGGGTGCTTTAATGAATAAAACCCAAACAAGGGGGAGGGGGGGGGATAAACCATCAACCCACCCTAACTTTCCCCTTGACTCATCATCATCCTTTACACATGTATTCATTTCTCTTCTTCTTCATTTTTCATAAGCCATATGTTCTCCTTAACCCTGCTTCCCTTTCCAATGAACCTAACCCTTCCCTTTTATTTCCATCACCAGCACCATCTTTCCTCTTCCTCAACCCCTCTTCTTCATCTTCTCCTTATTCCTCTCCATATTCACCTCCTCCCTCCCACCTAATTGCTACTGCTGGTGCTGCTGCTGTGGCTACTGCGATTACTGCCGTTGCCCGACCCGCCGCTCGTTACGCTGTCAGACGTCGCCCGCCACGCCAATGGCCGCGCCGCCCGCCTTCGGACGCCAGTCTCCCTCCTCCGACTACCTCCATTATCTCCTCCTCCTCCCTCTTCTTCAAAACCTAGGTATATCTTCATTTCTTCTCCAAATTTCTTCTAAATTCAAGTTTAGAGTATAGTTTAATCTAAAAAACTCTTTGGAATAGGAGTATAGAAAGAAATCAAGAATCAATTTGGGAATTTTGGAAGAATTCTAGGTTTTGCTCAAGTAAGGCAAGTCATCACTCAAATTTCTCTTAAAAATTTTCTTTTCTTTTGTTACTTTGGTTAAAATCCTTTAGAATAAATATTTATTTCTCAACACTTTGAATTTTAGAGTTTTAAAACATGTATGTGTAAATATATATCCCAAGAACACGTGTTTCTTGACACAACTTATGGACACATGTATCTTGACACAATTCGTAGGATAAAGTACACACTTTGAGTTCTAATTTGTATTTTGGACTCATACAGGGAGGCTTGATATATATATATATATATATATATATATATATATATATATATATATATATATATATATATATATATATATATATATATATATATTTTTATATATGTGTGTGTGTGTGTGTGTGTGTGTGTGTGTGTGTGTGTGTTATAACCAATTATTGTTTTCATGCTTGTGGATTTCATATGCAGATAAAAATATGATTACATGATGATTAAACAAGTATAAGCAGATTTTGTTATTTTACCATGTATACATATATACATATATAAACACTTACGTTATATTATGCCAGAATATAAGATTCAATAAGTGAAACCTGACTTCTTTTAATCTAAATGATGAATGGAAGTAACTTTTTCGAATGGAAAAAATACTTGGTAAAGAACAACTCTGGATCTTTATTATAAACATGTCAATCATAATAAGACAAATGACAACAACTGCAAGAGTTGCAATAATAATCAAATATGTAAGTAGTAAGAGTTATGGTGCTTGAGTTTGAGTTTGAGTTTTATGTGATGACTTTAACATTTTTTTTTACATCCTTTTATGCAATCATACTTATTGCTTATACCCAATGGATTATATAGTTGTACCAATATATAGATCCAGGGAGATGTAGGAATAAGTTGACTGGATTAGTATTTTCAAAAGATTTATGGGTAAATTTGTTTGTTCTTAAGTGTGCTTTATCTTAGAAATAGAAGCCTAGACCTTAAGAAACATCATCTCTTATTTAACAAGTATTGCCGCATTAAATATATGTATATATAAAATATAGTTATAGTTTAAGTACCTATATCTTACAATTATTGTACAACTTAATTTTTATATGTATTGGATTTGAATACCATGTTACTAACATATTTATGCTCTTTAACTTGATTGATGTCTATAAGTGTTAATTGCAAATTTCTAGCTTGTCTAGGCAAGAAAAGTTTTTACTTGAATAACACTTGTAAGTGGCAAATGTATTTTAGCTAAGCTTGCTAAGGTACAGAGGAAGCTTTTCGTATTATGTTTTCATATACATATACTTATACCTGCGTGTGTTCTGGTGTTGAGAATTGCTCTACCAAAGTGGTTGGCGAACCCGGGATAAATTCTATGAAGAGTTGCTCTGAGTCTTTTATATTTGTAAATTGTTAAATTCCTAGAGCCTGAAATACAAAGGAAACTCTGCCAAAATTTTTAAGAATTTTGGGAGTTAACCAAATTTTGATATTCGAAAATATTCTACCCTTAATTTTAGAATAGTCTAATTTAATGACAGACTTCCGACAATCTGAAAATCTATTTAATTAGGGGACGATTATCCTGAGTCTAGGACTCATAGGTCACAGACACGAGCCATGTAAATGAAACTTAAATATTTAAATCCCTGTTATTACTTGATCTATATAAAATAAAAAAATATTTACTGGAATTATGTCCTGATATTATAATTATTCTAAAATTGGAAGGACTTTAACCCTGATACGTGTTTCATATGGTAAACATGTATCCTGATGCACTTTGGAAATGCATTATTGTATACTGTTAATATATAAGAAATACAGAGTAGAGAATTAATAAAATAATAAGATGTGGTTATTTTTAGCTTTAGGTTAGAGAGCATTGGGCGGGGGATAACAACTTGAATTCCACTTACGAAATTCTGCAATATAATAAAACAACAAAGGCTGATCAGCAATTAAGCTCTTTCATAAGGCCTTGCAAATTGAGTGTGTGAGGCTTAGCTCACTTACCTATCCTATGTTTATACATATTCCTGTAATTATAATCCTATTTGATTAAAAAGATCGATTAGGTAAAATTGATATTATATTCTGTTTTACTCACTGAATGTGAGAGGGCCAGAATCTAAGCACCATGCCACCCTACCTGCCACAGCCTGATCCCTGATTACATAATTTTTGTTGGGAAACTAGTTATTATGGTTATTCAAAGAGTTGTTCTTAAATTTGTATCATCATTTAGGAAAATTGTTTGTATATTGTGGTTATGACAAAAGGATTTGTATTGCTTGAATTATTTGACACTATAAGAATACTAGTTTAGGAATTATTCGAGTCGTAGGTATGATTATAAAATTCACTTTCCTACTTTCTATACCGAAGATATTCCTTTTTTCGTGCCTTATTGTATCATATCATATATTTATTTTTTTACCATTCTTGATCGAGAACTTGTTATCGTTCTGACGACCTAGTATTGTTCACTAGGGAAAGACAAAGTTCCTGGTGAAATGCTACCTCTATATGATGTGGACGAAGTTGAGGAGTAATCTTCAAGTGGGTTTTAGGAAATACAGTAAATAATATTTTGTAGCTGAACTATGTAAATTAAGGAGATTTTGTTGTAAAGACTTGTACAATTGTACTTTAATCTATGTTGTATAATTATAGTTTATAGTAATAAAGTATTTTAGTATGACTTGCATTCCATCCTAGAATTATACAGGCGATAATCGCTGATACGAGTACGATAGTATTCGTATGGGGCGTAGCTTGAAGATGAAGTTGCGTACCCGGCTTACTGTATCTTGGGAAGCGGGGTATGACAATTATCCTACGGGAGTGCCGACGTAGTGATTTCACGTACGGCGGGGATGATCGAACTCCCGAAAACATGTTCGATGATTATTTCAAACGAACTCGATGAATGGAACTTATCAAAATTAGATAGATATTGGCTTAAGGATTTGAACTTAGTTATTTGAGGAATGCCAGAAGTAGACTATAGATTTATCAAACGGTAACATTGAAGTTGGATGATTTTGCTAGATGAATTATAATTACGGCATGAATGGATATGATGGTGGATTTTATATATATCTTGGATAGAGCAAAGTAAAAGGATAAGGTATCTTGATCGTTTCAAAGATAACCATAATGTTCGACGTTCTTATCTTGTACGTGAGTAATTCTATGCTCGTACATATGTCACGTCCGAATTAGGACGATTATCTAGCAGGAGCGTTGGCATGGTGATCTCATGTCCAACGAGAATGATCAAACTTGCGGGAGACCGGAGTGTGACAACTAATGGATCATCTTGACTTATGGTTCGACATGATAAGACAAATTTGGGAATACAAGTGAATCAAAAGTTTTTCAAGGATAAGTTAGACTAGAACCTAGAGTAAATCATGCTTGATGGTTTCGTGAACGGATACATGAATCATGTTGGACGACTTGGAGTTATGATTGAGATCAAAGGTTTAGAACTGAATCATGGCTTGGTGGTCTAGACTTAGAATAGAAGAATGGGTTCTATCAAACGTGTTTGAGGAGATAGACTATGTGGATTTCTAGGCTTGTCCTACATCTTGGATATATCATGGATTTGACTGAACGAACTCGAACCCTGTACAAACGAACATGTTAATGTGAGTAGAATAATCTATGCTCGATGTTTAGAAATCTGAGTGAAACGAGCTTGGGTAGAATATATCGTACAAATGGACAATGGTTTAACCTTAGAAATTTCGGCAAGCATCGTGCGACGAATTTGCACGATGAATTTTGTGCTTAAACTTGTACCTATAACCTTGTGAGATGACCTAGTAATTAGGCAGACGATCATGTGCCGAGTGAAAAAACTTGTGTGACCGACTTTAGTGTCACCACTCCATTTCCAGAGCCGGGTATTTTTTTATTTTAATTTGGGTTAATTGTGTATTATTTATAATTAATTATATTTATAATTAATTATTGATTGTATTATTTTTATATTGTTTGTTTTAGGATTTTGGCTAGCCTGGACCCATGTCAGACCCTAGTGGACCCATGTTCAACCCAGCCCACACCCTTGTGAGACTTATTTTGGGTTTTAGAATATTTATTATATTTTTAGTGGGTTAGTGGGAGAGATTTGGAGTTAGTTTGAGTGCTTTTGGAACCCCGAAACCCAAAACCAAGTTAGGAGGGCATTTTGGGTATTTTGGACTTTGTAACCCTTATTAGTGTGTAGTGGCCGCCCCCCCAACCATTCCAGACCCGTGAGCACAGCAGGAGCAGCCCCTCCCCACCTCATTTCTTCACTTCTTCTTCTTTTTCTTCTTCTTCTTCTTCTTCTTCTTCTTCTCCACTCTTTCTTCTTCCTTTCTTCTTCCCACATCAAAGTAAGCACCTTATTTCTTTTCTTTCTTCTTCTATTCTCCATGGTTACTAACCCTAACCCTTTCATTTTTCCTAACCTAGGTGGGTAGAGGTTAGATTTAGTGTTGGAGCTAGATTTGGGAGCTTGGAAGCTTGGTTTGGTGGATTTGGAACTTTTTGGAGATTTTGGCTTGGGATTCCAACTCCCAAGAGATAAACCATAATTTCTCCCCTTGTAATTACTCTTTTATAGTGTAATTAATAGTTTAGAACCTTTCTAGATCCTTAGGCTACCCGTGGGAGGAAGTTGGAACTAGTTTGGTAGTGTTTGGAGACTTTAACACTAGGTTTTGTGTCAATTTCGGGTGAAATCCGAATTTGGCCCAATTTTGGGTGATGCCCTAGGTTAGACGGACCTAGGTAGACGTTGTCGGGTGTCTTAAGGGTGAGTGCGTGTCTCCGTTCGGACACGGGAAGTCGGGTCGCGGAGAAACGGGCGTTTCGGGCGAATTTGGGGTTTTCATCGTCGCCGATTCTAAGTGCGTGCGCGTTTTTGCCACGGACCTAGAATTGGCACAGTAGCACTTTTTCTAGGATCTAGACATCGTTTAGGACCCGTGAATAAATTTTGGGCCGATTCCGAGTTGGTTTGGTATGCGTTTCAGGAGGTTTTCTGAACCGCACACCGCGTGTTCGTCGAAATGACCGAACGGCCATTTCGACGTGGTTTCCTAGTTTCGGGCTTGTGCACGCCTTGGGTTAGTATCGGAGAGTGTGTGCTAGAATTCTTGGGCTATATTTTATATATTTATAGGTGTTTGTGCGTGTCGGGGTCGTTGGGCGTGCGATGGTGAGCGTTGTGGGCGTTGTGTGCGTTGTTTGTGTGTGTGTGTTGTGTTTATATATATATGTATATATATTTGTGTGTGCTTCTATATATATATTTTTTCTATTTATATGTGTGTTTTTATGTGTTTGTGAGTGTGTTAGTGAGTGCTTGTGTGAGTGTGTTGGTGCTAGTGTATGTGTGTAGGTGAGTGTGTGTGTGAGTGTGAGTGAGTGTTTAGATATAGATATATATGTATATGAGTTTGTGTATATATATATATATATATATATATATATATATATATATATATATATATATATATATATATATATATATATATGTATGAGTGTTTGTGTGTGTGGTTATGTACTAGTGAGTGTGTGTGAGAGTGTGTGTGTGTGAGGGTGTGTGAGAGTGAGTGTGTGTGAGTGAGGATATATATATATATATATATATATATATATATGTTTGAGTGTGTGAGTGTGTATATGTATATATATATATTAGTGTATATATATAGATAGATATATGTGTGTATAAATATATAGATGTGTGTTTATATATATATATATATATATATATATATATATATATATATATATATATATATATATATATATATATATATATATATATAATTATATGTGTGTGTGTGTTGATATGTGTTTGAGTGTGTGTGTGTTAGATTATATATAAGTTAGTGTGTATATATATCTATAGAGTTATATATATGTATATATGTATATATATATATATATATATATATATATATATATATATATATATATATATATATATAGTGATATATATATATGTATATAGGAGTGTGTGTGTGTGTATGAGAGAAAGGGGGGACAGCAAACTGGAACAGCAGCAGCAGCATGCTGCTCCAGCAGCATGCTGCTCCAGCAGCAAGGAGCAGCAGCCACAGCAGCTTATGCAGCAGCAGTTGCAGCAAAAAGGGCACAGCAGCAGTTGCAGCATAGGCACAGTAGCAGCAGCAGCAAGGTTAAGGGGCAGCTAGCAGCGTATTGCTTTGGCGTGTAGCGAGTGAGAGAGAGAGAGAGATATAGATATATGTTTATCTATATAGGTAAATATCCAGATAGATAGATATATAGATATATAGGTAGATAGATAAATAGATATATGGATAGATAGTTAGATATATAGATACATAGTTAGATAGATAACTTGATGGATAGGTAAACAGTTAGATAAATAAATAGATTGATATCTAGATAGATAAATAGATTAGATCGATAGATAGCTAGATCTATAATTAGATAGATATATAGATTGTTAGATAGATAGAAACATAGATAGATAGATAACTAGATAAGTAGATAGACACATAGATAGATAGCTAGGTGGATGGATAGATGTTAGCTAGATTAGATTGATAGATAGATATATAAGTAGATAGATAGATTAATAGATACTTAGATAGATAGGTAGTTTGATAGATAAATATAACTATAGATACATAGGTAGATACGTGAATAGATAGTTAGATAGATATTGGATATGGATAGATGGATAGGTAGATAGTTATATATATATATATATATATATAGTAAGATATCTAGGTATATATATATATATATATATATATATATATATATATATATATATATATATATATATGTAAGGTATGTGTAAGGTATGTGTAAGGTAAGGTATATATGTAAGGTATATATGTAAGGTATGTGAGATATATACGTAGATACCTAGGTATATGCATATATGTATTAGATATCAATATTTTAGCCTAGATTATAGCTAGATATATATATATATATATATATATATATATATATATATATATATATATATATATATATATATATATATATATATATATATGTTTATGCATAGTAAGTTAGCTAGAGGGGTAGTCGGGTTGAGTTTAGAGCGGTATCTCAATACCTTGAGATATCCAAGGTATTGAGTTTCGAGCGGAATTTTTGAGCAATAGCCTAGGAATAGTATTGGAGTGATTTTTATATGCTTATGTGTATATATTTATGCGTGCTAGCATAGGTTTTAGAGGGTATAGGCGGGGTATATAGCGTAGGTTGAGGTATCGGATACCGAGGGTATCCCGGTATCTCAAGGAGGCGAGTTTGTGAGTTTTCTAGCTTAATGAGCTCGGTTTGACCTAGAATTTCAGGAGCACCCTAGTTTTGACCTAGACTTGACCGTAGTTGACTCGGTTGACCGCCAAAGTCAACTTTTGACCTAGTTTTGACCCAGAGTTGACTTTTTGGACCTATAGTTGACTTTTTGACCCAGATTTCACCGGTTTGACCCGTTTGACCTAGAACGACCCTAGAAGCCTATTTTTAGTTATTTTATATCTGTTTAACTCATTAGAATCCTGTTTAATCTTGCTTTTCATATTAGGTCCTTGTGACACCGGTTCGGATCGCCAGTTGCTCAGGACGTCAGGCGAGTACATTCTCTGATAGTTTTCATTATCTGATGATTATTATGATTCAGCTTCTAGTATAGTATCATCTGATTATTCTGGCATAACACGGGACACTGATTGGTATTTCTGGATTCATTTACTTGTGACACATATATTTAATGTTTTTGGCCTCTATTCTGGAATCACTACTGGCATCACCTACAGGCATCACTACAGGCATCACTCATGTTTCAGGCTGGACTCATCTTGATTTACGTGTCGGGTCTTGGATTTACTTGTATTAGTCGGGGCGGAGAAATACTCGAATAGACATGTAAACATTTCCATCTGGAATCATCAGGAATTACTCCCTCTGGTCTAATCTGGAATGATAGCAGCCGCACACCCAGTGCACGGTGAGCCGTACTTACCCCTAGTCGTTTACATGTCGAAACAAGTATTTCAAAGACACCGAGTTCATTCTTTATAGTCTGGACTCTCTTGCATTCTTGTTGGTCTCACTTACATGTTTCTGGACTTGACTCACTACATGTATTTCATGCTGGACTCACTACACGTTCTTGTGCATGGACTTGATCTTAGCTTAGATTTTCTGTATCTTGCAGTTATTACTATCTTGCTCTGATATCCATGCATCTTTACCTTTATGCACCAGTGATTTATATATTTCTTGTTTCATACTTGCTTTATTCTTCTTGCTACTTGCTATAACTATTTTATAGTTTTTATCATTTAAATAGAACTGCTGTTAGAGATGTACTTGCTCCAGTCCTGACTGGACATATTTTTTAGAGTATCCGGAGGAGTGGTGTCTGACGTTTTATGGACCTGATCCTGTCGATGGTGCAGACAGGGACCCTCTAGTTTATGGGTGATTTTCGGGTTGGTAGCCGGGATCACTAGGACCTTGTTATTGTTTTTATTAGCTTTTGGTACCGAATTTGTCTCCAGTTTTGGATTGAGACCTTGTTTGTATATTATTTTGGATGATGTATTATTATTATTGATGTTGTGGTTGTTGTTGGTTAGACTTTGGAGTTGTTAGTCTTCTTTGTTATCTTATCGTGCTTAGATTCGTGATTGAGTACTTGATTATCATTATGATATTGCTCCTCCGTTTGGAGTTGAGATCTTGACAGGTTTATATATTGATTGTGTGGTTGCCCTCCTTTTGGAGAGGTCATGGCAGATTTTTTGTGAGTTATCTAGATAGTTGACCTAGACAGCGTTCTACCACCGATGCTGCAGCGTAGGCTGGACGTACCCACGACTCATGCCCGATTTTCCGGGTGCGGGTCATGACATTTAGCATATTTCTTGAGCAAGCCATATAAATGGGCATCAAGACTTAGAGTTAGACTTGGAACAGCAAATATGTGTTTTGTTTGACCCGAACGGATGGACGCTAATCGGTTGATCTGATAGATCATGCTTATCAGTAATGTAATGCTTGATTTGAGTCGGATTGAAAATTATTTGGATTTTAATTAACCCTGTTGGCGATATCATCGTGATTTGTAAGATGAGAACCCTTGAGATTTTTGCAAGTAGCTTGTCTGAATTCACTATCGCTAAGTTTGGTTCAATGCATATGTTTGAGGGACGCCTTAAACGTGTGCACGATCCCAGACACAGTAATATGTTGAACTCGAGTGCAAAGACTTTGCTATCGCTAAGTCGGTTGACATACATATGTTTGAGGGACGCTTTGAATATGTGTACTATCCAGACTCGCTATATGCGGATCTCGAATGCTAGTGCAAGTGAATATGTTAGATTTGCATGAACGAGTATAGCGACTTGGATAAGTTTACCTTATCCTTAGATCGTTATTCACGATGGATTATAATATACCTCACGTTAAGCGATATATGTTCCGCGCTAAGGCATAGTTGAGATCGAGTCAGAGCTTGGATTGAGTGATAGAGTCATTCAATGAGACCGATCCAATAATCACGTGACACGGTAATAAAGAACGAGTAGGAAATTGTGTTCGAATGGATCTAGTAGTACCGATCGCTATGCTTAAGATGGGTTCGATAGTGAGATAGAATAATTTGCGCTGAGGAAGTCTCGAGGACGAGACTTTTTTGAGTGGTGTATAATATAATGACCCGTTACGTTCAAGTGGACAGCCGATTAAAATGGCGCAAGTACAACGACCCGACCTACTTTGCTCAGCGAGAAGATTCGTTTGAGGTAAGGGATTTCCAGAGTTGGCCCTTCAGGAGTTCAGACTTAGACTTTCAAAGACTCGCTCGGAGTATCGCACGACCGAGACGAATCATCGCTAATGTGGGTGGCTACGATGAACTTATCTTTGCTTATCCAGCACATTTAAAATATGGACGATACATGCTAATCGCTAGGTGAATCACCCCTTGCATGCTAATAAAGAATACAACGCACCTAGCTAAGGGAATAATCATATCTTATATTGCTTGTGTTAGAACATGAAAATGAAACTTTGTATATAAATAGACTCTCGCATGCTACCTTTGCTTCGTACAAGTAGACCCTGTTATGTTTCGAGTAGATTGTTATATACTCTCCGTAGTGCACTGCTTCACTTGCTACACTGCACGTCCATAGACTATGTCGCTCGATATGTCCCTGTACGGCTTCACTTCTCGCACTACCCCTTAGACCGTGCCAACGTCAAATGCTTATATTTCTTATAAAATGCATGCTTGCTTCCTTACATTTTAGTTAGTACTCGTTGCCTCATTTCAATGCTTGTCATATAATTTATGCCACAATCAAGTAATACTATCTGTGTCGTTCATGCATCTAGTTAGCCAAAAGACTATCAAATAGTCCTTCTGTGCAATATGAACCTGCAAGTATCCGGGTCTGTTAGGTCGCCAAGGCAGTTTTTGAGCCAGGGGAAAGTATCAAGTCAAGTTTAACTCTGAACAAGAATTATGTCAAGTAAAGAAAAAAGAATCATACCTCATGGAGCAATGCTCATTCAGAAAAATAATTAAGAATTATCATGTCATGTTATGATTCTGGAATGACCCAAGACTTGCATGGTCACGGACAACTCGTGCACGAGGTATTTGATTCCTCGAACTATCACTAAGGCACTGGGATCGTACCAGCCTAGGAGAAATGAATGGTGTATTGCATGCCAAATTCGGTTATGGTATACGATACCGTCTTTGGGGCAGGGCAATACTCGGTATTCGGGCCTTGGTAGCGCATACTACCTTGGACTAGCCGTCTACCAATGATAGTCGTATGAATCGGCGGGATAGCATGCAATAGCTCTTTTGTATCAAATGTTCACCTTAAATTGCTTGTCTTGTATCAAGCATTGAACCACATTCCGTCACGAGACTATAAATCGGTCCTTTATGGTTAAGCCAGAGACCTCATGTGCATATAGATAAGTCATCCTCGCTTAACGGCATCCGCGTGTGAGTCATTGTATCTTATCTAATAATCTGAACCACCTGAACAATTATGAGTATAAGATATCTATGCAAATTGAATAAACAGAGCAATTTATTGCAACACATGAGTAATTTGTGTAATTCGTGCACTTGAAACAGAACCTCGCTCACGACACTCGAGTTTGCTTATGCAATTGTCCCTGGATTTCATTATATATGAACGTGTTTGATTTAACTTGGTTTACCTTGGCCAGGGAAGGATGAATGGTAAGTTAGTAAGTCTCACCATGTTCCTTTATATCGTATGGCGTACTGACACACGAGTTAGGCTTTACATTATACCATTAAACTGATCCTAAGGCAATACTAAAAAGATAACTTAATAGATGGTGCACGGAACCTTGATAACATTTTTTGATTTGTCGGGTGGGCGAGAAGACTCCCACCAGTGCATTCATGTACTGATAACCCACCAGATTGCTTGCAGGGTGCGAGATAACCTCGTTCGGTGTGAAAACTCTTTCATGCGAGCTAAGACATGGAGTTCTCTCTGGAGTCTTGGAGCATTGAGTCCGGAGCTGAAGCACATATACAAGACATAATATTGGAACATTATCTATGTATCATTCCACAAATATAGCCACTTGACACGCTTTTAACTGTTCAGAGAGAGATAGAGGTTTGAGTGACTTGTAATCTCAGCCTAGCGCCGCTTGTAACACTTGTTCAATATTAATAAAAAGTTTGTTTTACTTCTATACTTATGTTATTCAATGCTTCTGCTACTATCGACTCTATGAACTTGTTACCAATCGCCTATTTGTTTCTTATTCCACTGCACACGGACTATCTGTGCGACTCTATGGCTTAGACTTTTTACCGCCTGTTCGGATCATGGCCTTGCATGGGAGCGGCTTACGTCCGTGCGGTATTACATCCAGATGGGAAAGATCGTCCCGCGGTAGCGCTGTCACGACCCAATTTCGTGGAATCGTTGGGGCGTCCCCAAATCATGACCGTCGTGCGGGCCTAGGGTTGCGCCCGCACAAGACTTTAATGTTTTGCATAACGAGCACATATTCAGAGTACGTAGATAAATTGAAACATGAAAAAGTTCTCTTTATTGATGATGAACATATATTACAAACTCTTGAACGAGTCAGCTAATTTGCCGCACGGGCTTACAAAAGTGTTGACTCAAAATGAGATAGCAGTCCTGTACATTACATCCCTTTACTAAACTTCAAAATGTATAGACCTCCGGGCTGGAGGACGGCTTTGCCACAGAGCTGCATTATGTATAGAGTTGTAAGCTCCTTCTTCAAAATGATTCAAGGATGGCGCGATCTGAACACGCCTACAGCTGGACTGGATCGGGAAGACGACTTTGGCTTCTCGCTCGGTTCGCCTTAGTACGGGAACATGTTTCAACGAGGGTCAGTATGTTGAAACATACTGGTGAAGGCGAGCTAACCGAACTATACCAATTAACACGTTGTTTATATGAAGCATGCATATAATTTGTGGTTTTCTATCTTGCCTTAGTTCATTTACAAGTAAGCAGCATATAGAATTTACTGAAATGAACTTGCGACCGTTCGGTAGATTTTACCTGCCCGTCTGAACCACCTACACAATAATTACCATGGCTTCCCTGCTACGAAGACACAAGTTAGTTTGCAACAGGTTTAAATACATACGAGGATCACTGGCTTGATTGCCATAATAGACTAGTCAAGGACAAGGATAGCATGCAACGAGAATACACGATGGACACACGATAAACATACGATGTGTTGCAAGCTATCCAGTCTGCACACGATTGACTACACACAAAGTTCCGCCCGGATCGGATTGGTGCCAGTGCCCCAGCGACCATCCGCAGAACTTATACCCTTGTGCACAAGTTGTCCATGATCGAACACACGATGTTTACTTAAATTATCACTTTATGCAGTTGAGGCAACACGAGTAATGCATGATTCATTTTGCATAGCCTCCATGAACAATTATGCGCATACAAGGTGGGTTCCATACTTTGCACAATTTATAGAAGAAGATGCATTCTAACCAAAATTGAGGCATGTATAGAACATTTGAAATGAGCAAGCATACAATAAGATAACAGTTCACAAGTTTAGTTGACAAGCAATATTTTCAAGTCTATTCCGTTTTTATCTTGGCATCTTTTAGTTATTACTGGTATCGTCTGATCGGGGCAACAAGAATGCAAGAGTTTTTGGTGTGAAGACTTGGAAGTAGGGCTAGCTAATCGGGATGGTAGCCACTCACTTGGATGGTTGGAAGGGAGAAGGAAAGAGGTGCTTCAAGACTCCACTCGTAAGCCGCCTACTGCTCGTTCACCTGCGCTGTACGAACAGCTTGATCAATACCTCTTCCTCTCTTTCCAATCTCGGAATTGAAGTGCAATTCAATGAACGAAAACAATAAAATCCATCAAAACCGTTCAAGAAAAGTAAGCAAATCCGAAAACCAACTCAAAGCATGAAAGCAACAAGCGATATCAAAATCTGAGGCAACAGAAGATAACAGCGGAGAGGTCCCTCCTAACTCTGCCGCTAAGTCGATCCCGGGGGCACGGTCCACTAAATATGGGAATCGATTCTGAAGAAACAAATCCATAACAAGGACGAGTTCTTGTTTCAATCTATCCCGATCGAACGATACCATCTTGTGTTTCTTAGCCGCGCTCCTCGAATAGGAGGAGCGGGGTACCACATCCTACCCAACCAATTGGAAGTTTCGTCCCGAAACTTAGGAATAGAACCTACCATTTGGGATTATTTCGTTGCGGGCGATGATCAGGAAGGTTCGGACAAGAACTAATGGCATGGCCTGGATCGCCACAAGCGAGGCATAACCCAAGTCTCTTGCGACATTGATTGACTGTGTGCCCCGCTTTCTTACCATAATTACACGATGGCCTTGGGTTTCCTCCTCGATGCCTGACGTTGTTTGGTCACTTTACAGCAGTGTTTTCTTTCTCGTCGCTATGGCATTTGTGATGGTAGGTATGCACAGGGCCGGTAGAAATGTGAGGATACTGCGGTTCAAGAGATAGAGCGTGATTCATGACTTCCCTCATTGTACGATACTGATGAACGACTACGTGCGCATGGATGGCAGTGCATAGACCATCTTCAAACCTTCTAGCTCGACTCGCTATATCAGGTAAATAGGTGCTAGCGAATTTGGAGAGTCGGTTGAATTCGGCAGAGTACTATTTAACTGTCATGCTGCCTTGCCTCAGTTGCACGAACTCGTTCTCCATCTGACGTTGTACTGGAGGGGGTATAAACTCCTCTTCAAATGCGGCATAAAAATTCGTCCACGAGATTGCCTCCTCTCCGTGATCAAATTGAAGAGATCGTCGATGCACGTCCCACCAATCGTGCGCGTTGAGGCGGAGCTGTAGTTGCGCGTTGGCGACGCGCTTCTCTTTGGGGACCACTAGCAGAGCGAAGTGGTCTTCAATTTTGGCCAACCAATCTAGAGCCACAATTGGTTCCTCAGTCCCGTTGAATGGGGTGTTGCAGACTTTCTTGAAGTGGCCAAAGTCGAAGGCAGTCACTTCCCTCGGACTTGGGATTTGCGGCGTCTCAACTTCAAGCATGGGTTGTTCCACCGGAGTCGCTGCTGTTGCCGCGGAATGGTTGGAAGCCAAAGGCTGCACGATCTGTTGCAGGGCATCTACCTGCTTCTGTTGGACTGAGAATCGGGTCTCTAGATTGCTTTCGAACTTGGCTTGGCGAGCATCATCTCTTTGTCGTTGTGCTTCTAACATTTGCATCACCCGCTCAAGCAGATCGACTTAAGATATGCCCCGTTGGCTCTGAGAGCTTCCCGAAGTGCCCGAACTACTTTTTTAGTCTTGCGTTTCGTCCGATGCTAGCGCTGCAGATTACGCTGGTGCCATTCCTTCAAAAGAAGATAAATTATATTAGGATCATAATGTATTATGGACTCATTGCATGAACGTATCTCATTTTGGTCTAGCGAGTTCAAGAGTTCGGACAGGAATTTGATCGTTAAAGGAACTTTTCCAGTACGAGAGTCTAAGGAACTTGAATCTATGCTCTGATACCATTATGTCATGACCCAATTTCGTGGAATTGTTGGGGCATGCCCCGAATCGTAACCGTCGTGCGGGCCTGGGGTTGCGCCCGCACAAGGCTTTAATGTTTTGCATAACAAGCACATATTCAGAGTACGCAGATAAATTGAAACACAATTTGAAACATGAAAAAGTTTTCTTTATTGATGATGAACATCTATTACAAACTCTTGAACGAGTCAGCTAATTTGCCGCAAGGGCTTACAAAAGTGTTGACTCAAAATGAGATAGCAGTCCTGTACATTACATTCCTTTACTAAACTTTAAAATGTATAGACCTCCGGGCTGGAGGACGGCTTTGCCACGGAGATGTATTGTGTATAGAGTTGCAAGCTCCTTCTTCAAAATGCTTCATGGATGACGCAATCTGAACACGCCTACAGCTGGACTGGATCGGGAAGACTACTTTGGCTCCTCGCTCGGTTCGCCTTAGTACGGGAAACCTGTTTCAACGAGGGTCAGTATGTTGAAATATACTGGTGAAGGCGAGCTAACCGAACTATACTAATCAACACGTTGTTTATATGAAGCATGCATATTATTTGTGGTTTCCTATCTTGCCTTAGTTTATTTATAAGTAAGCAGCATATAAAATTTTCTGGAATGAACTTGCCACCGTTCGGTGGATTTTACCTGCCCGTCTGAACCACCTGCATAATACTTACCATGCCTTCCCGTCCACGAAGACACAAGTTAGTTTGCAACAGGTTTAAATACACACGAGGATCACTGGCTTGATTGCCATAATGGACTAGTCAAGGACAAGGATAGCATGCAACGAGAACACACGATGCCCACACGATAAACACACGATGCGTTGCAAGCTATCCAATCCGCACACGATTGACTACACACGAAGTTTCGCCCAGATCGGATCGGTGCCAGTGCCCCAGCGACCGTCCGCAGAACTTATACCCTTGTGCACAAGTTGTCCATGATCGAACACACGATGTTTACTTAAATTATCACTTCATGTAGTTGAGGCAACATGAGTAATGCATGATTCATTTTGCATAGCCTCCATGAACATTTATGCGCATACAAGGTGGGTTCCATACTTTGCACAATTTATAGAAGAAGATGCATTCTAACCAAAATTGAGGCATGTATAGAACATTTGAAATGAGCAAGCATACAATAAGATAACAGTTCACAAGTTTAGTTGACAAGCAATATTTCTAAGTCTATTCCATTTTTATCTTGGTATCTTTTAGTTATTACTGGTATCGTCTGATCGGGGCAACAAGAATACAAGAGTTTTTGGTGTGAAGACTTGGAAGAAGGGCTAGCTAATCGGGATGGTAGCCACTCACTTGGATGGTTGGAAGGGAGAAGGAAAGAGGCGCTTCAAGACTCCGCTTGTAAGCCTCCTACTGCTCGTTCACCTGTATTGCACGAACAACTTGATCAATACCTCTTCCTCTCTTTCCAATCTCAGAATTGAAGTGCAATTCAATGAACGAAAACAATAAAATCCCATCGAAACCGTTCAAGGAAAATAAGCAAATCCGAAAACTAACTCAAATCACGAAAGCAACAAGCGACATCAAAATCTGAGGCAACAAAAGATAATAGCGGAGAGGTCCCTCCTGACTCTGCTGCTAAGTTGATCCCGGGGGCACGGTCCACTGAATATGGGAATCGATTCCGAAGAAACAAATCCATAACGAGGACGAGTTCTTGTTTCAATCTATCCCGATCGAACGATACCATCTTGTGTTTCTTAGTCGCGGTCCTCGAATAGGAGGAGCGGGGTACCACAAGCGCTAGCGCGGTGATTCGCGCCTAGCGGGGATGGTCGATTATCTGCGGAAGATCGGGGCGTGACAGCTACAGCTTCCTGGTTTTTTACAGTATATCGGTATCACCCGAATCTATGTACTAACCATAGGAAGATCATCTGAGAGCTTCCAGATCTATCCTGCTTAATGTGCTGCAGTTGATAATGCAAAGAACTCTGAGATTAAAGACTACTTCTTCAACTTCCACGATATAGCAACATCACCCCTGGAGAAGTCACGTCCTCCTGTGGATCTTTCACTCTTCTTTCTTGAGCATCAACTGGCATCACTCAAGCCTTCCATCATATCTGGATAACTATTGTAGTTTAGGATATACCACTGAGTCCACTTAAGAATACTGATGACTCTTTTCATAGATTTTAGTGTTCAATAACACACATACTGCTCGTGAACTGACTTAACATCCCTACAGCGAGAGCTATATCAGGCCTGGTGGTACTCGCAGATTGAATCATGCACCTGATGATGATCGAGTCCACCAACTGTCTGATGCTTTCCCTTGGATTAGGCTTCTTCATCTTCATGTTACACCTGAGAAGTATCGACCTAGATACCCAAAGCGTGTGACCAATCTTCTTATGCAGAGAGCTTGCGAGTGAGCTAGCTCACCTGGCATCCGGATTGACTTATATCCTTAGGATGACATTCATAATCCCATGTCTTGAGTCTGGACAAAATGACATATTTGTTCTAGTGACACTTTTATATCCACATATAGGATTTAGCAAGTCGTCCATATATACAAAAGATGACTCCTTTCTTATTAGTGAACTTTATGTACACACACTTGTCTGTCTCGCTGATCCTGCGAGAACTTTGACTATATGAGTCACGCCCTAGTCCCAATATATCGAGGGACTAGACACATGGCAATGGCCAGCAACACATACTGATGGACAAACCCAATTTAATGGATCCATCAGGGCGTACTTAAGCTGTAAAATAAAGTCTACTACAACATGTCACAACTAATCTCATCCACTAAAGATAAATATGATCAACAACAATAAGAAATGAAAATCAATAACCAGTCTCATCAAAGTACTTCGGGGAACAACCCGATATAAATCTGATACAATGGTTCAACTGACCAAAACATAAATGTCTGAATAAAGTAGATACTGAGTACGAAATACAGATACTCAGGAAAAGTCTTCAGCTAACACCTCATCCTCGAAAATCAGTACAGCTCCTGTATCAACTCCTGCTCCTGCTGCTACTGTCCCGTAAAACTTGGGATAGAAATCGTCTGCTAATCCTGGGGACATAATCCGGATCCAGGTCCTCAGGGGACATAGCAAGGTACACAATAATATAAGCCAAAATAAATACAGTACAATAGTAAATAAAATAAATAGGGTAAGTATGTAACCATATATGTGAAATGCAAGTGAGAGTATCACTAGTACTCAGGCTGAGCCACTACAAGCTCTGTGTCGGGGAGCCGGTAGCAGTAATAACAAGTAATGTGCCTAGCTCTGCCGGAGAGTCTACGACCTCACAATAGTAGTAGATATATATAAAATAGCCTGTAGCCTGTGTATCTCTCCCCACCTAATGTAACCACACGTCTCATGTCCATAACGTCTCATGACCATGTCACGCGAGATCATAGCTAATGCAACAAGTCATATAATATCTATGAATATAATGTCTATGTCAATCCTGCATCCTACACAGAATCACCATGAATATCTCAGAAAGATTCTGTCTCATGTATAGTGTCAAGTATCCTGGGTTATGATGTACTTGATAAGACAAGCACGAGAATGTAAAGGGTCACGATGTCCATCTCTAGATAACATTACACAACTCCGCGTAAGAGGTTGGCACCCGACTATTAATCGGACGCTCAGTAAGTCACACGGTCCTAGGTTAACCATGTACAACAATATAAATGAATCAATAAAATATGTAACAATACTGCAAAGTTTGGCAAGGTACACTTGCTTGGGGTTAAAATACCAACAGCTGTCCCTGTATCAGTGGATTCTGTAGGTACTCCTCCAAAAGCTAAAATAAACATCACCAACAGGCTCAAAAAATATTAAATAGCTAGAAATGCCTGTCCTTGAGTCCAATTTGGACACAAGGGCAAAAATAATAGTTTTTGGTCAAAGCGGAGTCCACATGTGGGCCGCTTTGCATCAAAAAATGTGTCAGAACCAATGGTCTCCAAATTCGTCCAACTTAGTGTCAACAAGTTAGGAACGATGATACGATGTCACGCCCCAGTCCCAATACGTAGGACTAGGAACACGTAAGCATGCCAGCCGCATGGATATGGAAACTCCAATATATGGAAACCAAATCCATACGTACGCTGTAATATGAATACAAAATCCACAAGTGGTATAAAATGTAATACAAGTCACAGGGTAAAATCTAAATCTCATCCACCAAAATCATATAGAAATAACTAACCAGTATCTATGAAACTAGATCTCAATAAGAAGTATCTAAGGATGATAGTTGGATGGAAACAAATCCACTACCAACTCGAATATAAGAGCAAATATAATATGAGTACAACACCACAACACAATATAAGAATACCAGCTATCCATCACAGCTCGAAGAGAAGACATCCTCGGATCACATGTAACCATCTAAATCTAAGCTTCTGTAAATACTCAAGAAAAGATACACCTGACAGCGGACCAGGTCCTCAGAGGGACGTAACAAGATACAGAAAATACGAGCCAATTTGAATACAGTAAACATACATATGGTTTGAAAATAAATAAGTACGCTGTACAAGACAATCTATATGAATGCAAATGAGGATAACTTTTCGACGTATGGGCAAGGGTAGGCTACTCGATCTAATCCTCACAACCTCACGCTCGTCAGTGGACATCATCAGCCGACATACCTCTGGGGTAGCGACCCTCGGACTCCATCAATCGACATACCTCTCGGGTAGCGACCATCGGACACGACCCACCATAGTGCGTGCTAGTGACTACGGTGTTACCAGAGTGGTTAAAAGCCCATACGCTTAATGATTGTCCTCTATGATACTAAGTGCCATGTGTGTGTCAATATATCTAATACATAGTAATGACTGGAAGAAAACTACACATGCAAGAATAAACAGAAATACAATAAATATAAAGAAATATAAATAGTATGCAAAAGTACTGTAATAATTTGGCAAGGTATCTTGCCTGGGGTCCTGCTGCTGGTATGAATCAGAGTCCAAGTCACAGTCCAAATAGCCTATGTATTACAAATTTATCACGTCAAAAGATAATTTATTTAATTCTGGAATAATTACTCTAAAATCCTATTTAAATCTTATTATTCTGATTTTTATGTTAATTCCTAAATTTTGTCCAAAGAAACTGAATTTTATCAACTCGAAACTCATGGCACGCAAATCGAGGCAATCTGTTGACCGAAAAGTCAACCGACACAAACTCAACTTTCATGCATGATTTCCTGTAGATTTCAATGTCAAAAATATGTTGGAATTTACGGCTCGTCCGAATTCAAATTCGTTTGGGAATTATGGCACATACAAATTTTGTATTGTGCACCGATGGTTAAATTATAACCTAGAAGTTCTACAGAATTAACAGTATATAAATACTAGGAATTAAATTATGAGAAAAACATATGTCAATTATCTCGACATTAGATTTCCGAAACTTTAAACGGTTCATGATTCTGATTCCTGGTTCTCCCGGAATCGCGAAAATATCGAAATACGTCTATTTTTGGACATGTAGTGCTCTACGAATTTTCCAGAATTTAATAATAATAATTTAGAAAAACAATTTATATAATCAGAAAGCTAACCTCATTATCGTTCTAACAAAAAAAACTAGAGCGCGTTTGGAGTCCGGAGCTAGGAGATATCGTCTTTTTAATTCGTCATAACTAGTAGAAAATGAGGCTGAATTTATGACGAATTTTGACTATTTTGGACGAAAAAGAGATGAATTTGGGGAAGAAAAATATGAAGGATGAGGTATTTATAATGGTGGACACTACTTAATTAAATACGACTATGATTGGTTAATTTGGATAGGATTATGATGAATTTAAATAAGGATAGGATATGCATGAAGTTGATTTCCTAGTAGGTTCAGGATTTGAATTAATTTAAAATAGAGTTTGAATTTATCTCAATAATTTATAATCTTAAATATAATTAAAGATAATACAAATAATTTATAAAATCTTATTAATATCTATTAACACTAAATTAGCATCTATCTAATATTAAGACTATATATATATCCAAATAAATCCTAAATAATCTTAAAATTCTAAATAAATTACAAAAAAATATAATTAAATATTTTAAACTAAAATAAATATTTGGTAGGAACGACATGCAAGTATGGTCGTATAGTAAATCATAGAAGTCCTAGAAATTTATGTTTTCTAAGTTTTAATTACCAAAAATTCTAAAAAAATCTCCAAAAATCTAAAATAACCTAAAATAATTCTAAATGAATATTTATATAAGTAAATATACTAAAGAATATTATTTTCTAATTAACTAAGAGAATACTCTAAATAAATTCAACATCTATAATAAATATAATAATATAAAATATACACAAATACCTATTTTGGGTGAGGGAGTTTACAATCTACCCAACTTAAAACAATTTCGTCCTCGAAATTAAAATAAGACATAATTTGTTAAATCCTTCACATTCGTACATAAGGTACATCAATCCCAATCTCTTCCAAAAATTTAAATAACAAAATATATTCTAATCTATCGCCATCACTTCAAAATTAAGATAACCACTGTTTAAATCAAAATTCAACCTGTCGTAATCTCTTCTCGACTTTTTTTTTTCAACATTCAAATCTAACTCAAGTCTATATGACATCCCACATCAAAATTTATAACACCATTTCCAACTATCATAATCTCCTCTAGACCTTGAACAATAAATAATTCTAATCAAATCTTATTCCTATTCTCAAATTAAGAATTTTGTACTCTTCAAATATTTAAACTCAATTTACATCCTCAATATTTCAAATAAGTGACCCAACAATCAAAATTAAACTTTTAATTCAAATCATCAAATTATAAAATTTAAATCTAATTCACCAGTTGTTCAAGTCTAAAATTCTATATTTATCCTAAAAATTTAAATTGATGATTCATCCTTCAATATTCAAAATTTAAATCATGTGCTCAAAGTATAAATATTGGGTCATCAATATCAAGATTTTTAAAATTTATTAAATCCTCATTATCTTAATCCTTCTTTTAAAATTCTCCACATTTAAAAGGACTTAATCTCTCAATCTAATCCTACTTGATCACAATCTAAAAGAATTCTCCTCAAGTTTAATAATGCAATTTCTACCCAACTTAGAATTTACCCATCTATCACATAAGGCTCTTACACTTAAGAAAAATATTCCTTAATTTATTTTTTCATGTCATTCAATCCTCAAAACTTTAACACCAACTATATCATATGTGATATGCCCGTAATCAATTATGAAAGATAGTCACCAAATAATGTGATTGGCCTATGGGGTATATCTTGTACTACCCGTGTATCACTTATATCCAAGCACGAAATTTTGTCTTTCCGAAACAAGGGAAGACGGAAAGCAACGAAAAAGAGTTCAAGGAGGGGTAATTGAATGGAAGTATGGGAATCAAAACGTTTAAAGAATTCAAATGGGAATTGTCAAGACAGTTGTGGATTGAAATCTTAATTTGGTAATTTCCTATTCGCATGCTCACATCGGTGCAGTTATGTACTTGATATGATATGCTTTATCGTATCTAGAGGGTAATTATATTTGTCTACTAGTCCACTATACATCTCAATCTACGTAAAATACTATTACGAAGGGCGAATCAAGCGCATTATGGCTAGCTAGACCATAATACACTGATTCTGATTAGACAATTTGTATTAGTGTGGTTGATCAGGCCCCAATAACACATATGTCATGAACAAGCTCGATATAAGATTAAGCTTGCAAAAACTAGGCTATAATAGCAGCATAATTCAAGGTAGCACAGAAAATATAACGCTGGATTATGATGTGAGAAGTTACAAAATAATTCAAGTTCACAAAAGCAAAAATAACATAAGGAAAAATAATAAAAGACTCTACAATCTCTACAGTTATCATACAACCTCCTTATCTAAGTCGCTAGTCGACCAAATAGGGCAAGGACCTCTAAATTCTATGGTCTGAATAAACACTGTCGTCTTTTGCTAGCATGCGATAAATATCATTCGGTTAGACTTCAATTAATAGGTCAAAAGACTATGTGATACTAGGTGTCAAACATTATGGTAAAACTTCTAACTAACTCTAGTAGTGTCTATACTACTCTCAAGTCTTCTTAATACATCAAGGGGTAATGGTATAACAATCTAAAGATAAGGAATTCTAGGTTCACTAGATATTCTAAACTTAGTGGTGTGTCTATATTCTCGTTGTATTCTTAATAGGTGTGCTACTCTAATTATCATCCTAATAACAGGGGTTCCTATATTCTAGCAGAAGACTATACTCAAGGAACTATTAGGGAAGCACATGAATCAAGCATGATACAATTGTTCAAAATAGAACAGATAGGAGGAGATGAATCACAGTCAATTGTGGATGAGATCCTATACTCTAGTCCTAGGTGCAGGCTTGTTCGGTACAGTAACGTAACCGAGACAATATGCTCTCGACCTGCATGAGCTATCACAAAAATATGTCACGCCCCAGTCCCAAATACGTAGGACTAGGAATACGTAAGCATGTCAGCCGCATGGATATGGCAACTCCAATATATGGAAACCAAATCCATACATACGCTGTAATATGAATACAAAATCCACAAGTGGTATAAAATGTAATACAAGTCACAGGGTAAAATCTAAATCTCATCCACCAAAATCATATAGAAATAACTAACCAGTATCTATGAAACTAGATCTCAATAAGAAGTATCTAAGGATGATAGTTGGATGGAAACAAATCCACTACCAACTCGAATATAAGAGCAAATACAATATGAGTACAACACCACAACACAATATAAGAATATCAGCTATCCATCACAGCTCGAAGAGAAGACATCCTCGGATCACATGTAACCATCCAAATCTGCGCTCCTGCAAATACTCAAGAAAAGATACACCTGGCAGCGGACCAGGTCCTCAGAGGGACGTAACAAGATACAGAAAATACGAGCCAATTTGAATACAGTAAACATGCATATGTTTTGAAAATAAATAAGTACGCTATACAAGACAATCTATATGAATGCAAATGAGGACAACTTTTCGACGTATGGGCAAGGGTAGGCTACTCGATCTAATCCTCACAACCTCACGCTCGTCAGTGGACATCATCAGCCGACATACCTCTGGGGTAGCGACCCTCGGACTCCATCAATCGACATACCTCTCGGGTAGCGACCATCGGACATGACCCACCATAGTGCATGCTAGTGACTACGGTATTACCAGAGTGGTTAAAAGTCCATACGCCTAATGATTGTCCTCTATGATACTAAGTGCCATGTGTGTGTCAACATATCTAATACATAGTAATGACTGAAAGAAAACTACACATGCAAGAATAAACAGAAATACAATAAATATAAAGAAATATAAATAGCATGCAAAAGTACTGTAACAATTTGGCAAGGTATCTTACCTGGGGTCCTGCTGCTGGTATGAATCAGAGTCCAGGTCACAGTCCAAATAGCCTATGTATTACAAATTTATCACGTCAAAAGATAATTTATTTTAATTTATTTAATTCTAGAATAATTACTTTAAAATCCTATTTTAATCTTATTATTCTGATTTTTATGTTAATTCCTAAATTTTGTCCAAAGAAACTAAATTATATCAACTCGAGACTCATGGCACGCAGACGATCTGTTGACCGAAAAGTCAACCAACACAAACTCAACTTTCATGCATGATTTTCTGTAGATTTCAGCGTCAAAAACATGCTGGAATTTACGGCTCGTCCGAATTCAAATTCGTTTGGGAATTATGGCACATACAAATTTTGTATTGTGCACCGATGGTTAAATTATAACCTAGAAGTTCTACAGAATTAACAGTATATAAATACTAGGAATTAAATTATGGGAAAAACATATGTCAATTATCTTGAAATTAGATTTCCGAAACTTTAAACGGTTCATGATTCTGATTCCTGGTTCTCCCGAAATCGCAAAAATATCAAAATACGTCTATTTTTGGATATGCTGTGCTCTACGAATTTTTCAGAATTTAATACTAATAATTTAGAAAAACAATTTATATAATCAGAAAGCTAACCTTATTATCGTTCTAACAAAAAAAACTAGAGCGCGTTTGGAGTCCGGAGCTAGGAGATATCGTCTTTTTAATTCGTCATAACTAGTAGAAAATGAGGCTGAATTTATGACGAATTTTGACTATTTTTGGACGAAAAAGAGATGAATTTGGGGAAGAAAAATATGAAGGATGAGGTATTTATAATGGTGGACACTACTTAATTAAATAAGACTAGAATTGGTTAATTTGGATAGGATTATGATGAATTTAAATAAGGATAGGATATGCATGAAGTTGATTTCCTAGTAGGTTCAGGATTTGAATTAATTTAAAATAGAGTTTGAATTTATCTCAATAATTTATAATCTTAAATATAATTAAAGATAATACAAATAATTTATAAAATCTTATTAATATCTATTAACACTAAATTAGCATCTATCTAATATTAAGACTATATATATCCAAATAAATCCTAAATAATCTTAAAATTCTAAATAAATTACAAAAAAAAAATAAAATTAAATATTTTAAACTAAAATAAATATTTGGTAAGAACGACATGCAAGTATGGTCGTATAGTAAATTATAGAAGTCCTAGAAATTTATGTTTTTTAGTTTTAATTACCAAAAATTCTAAAAAAAAATCCAAAAATCTAAAATAACCTAAAATAATTCTAAATGAATATTTATATAAGTAAATATACTAAAAAAAATTATTTTCTAATTAACTAAGAGAATACTCTAAATAAATTCAACATCTATAATAAATATAATAATATAAAATATACACAAATACCTATTTTGGGTGAGGGAGTTTACATACGAACCCAATGGAACTTCCAGAACTGGATTCCGGGTGAGGGAGTGGCTGCAATAATCCTGCAGTCCTCTCATGTTCAGCCTTGGCTTGCTGACAAACTAAACACCTCGCCACAAACCTTGCAATTTCCCTCTTCATCCCATGCCGCCAAAAATGCTGTCTCAAGTCTCGGTACCTCCGGGATGAATGGAATAAATTGAGCTATGAGCCTCGGTCATCAACTCTTGGCATAACTCGCCATTCGGAACATATAGGCAATCTCCGCACCTCAGCGTTCCGTCTTCCTGAATCCTAAGTCTTGTTTGCATGTTGGCCTTTGTCCTGTCTTGCTGTCGTCTAAATCCCGTATCTGTAGGCAAGACCGCCTTGATCCTCTCAATAAATGTGGACTGAATCCTCGAGACTGTCCATAAAATCCATCCATGCTTGGCATTACGATCTCTATTCCATGCTCCTGGAGATCCTCTAGCAACTGTCGCTGCGTTGTCAAATAGTATGCCATGGGCTTCCTGCTTAAGGGACACGCTCAATGTCATAATCTGTCATCAACTCTAGCCAACGTCTCTGTCTCATGTTGAGCTCCTTCTGCGTGTAGACGTACTTCAGGCTTTTATGATCTATATAAATCTCAACACGCTCACCATAAAGGTAATGTCTCCATAGCTTTAGTGCAAATATCACTGCAGCTAGCTCCAAGTCGTGCGTCGGATAGTTCTTCTCATGAACTCTCAGCTGTCTCGATGCGTAGGCTATCACCTTTCCGTGTTGCATCAGTACACATCCCAATCCGCTCCCTGACGCATCACTGTACACTACAAATCCTCCTGATCCGGAAGATAGTGTCAAAATCGGTGCTGATGTCAGACGCTTCTTCAGCTCGTCGAAAGCCGCCTGACACTCGTCGGTCCAGATAAACTCTTTGCCTTTACGCGTCAGTCGCGTCATAGGCGAAGCTATCCTCGAAAAGTTTTCCACGAACCTCCGGTAATATCCGGCAAGTCCGAGGAAACTCCTAATCTCTGTAACTGATGTAGGGGTAGGCCAGGTCTCTACTGCAGCTATCTTCTCCGGATCAACTGATAGTCCATCTCCGGTGATTATGTGTCCCAGAAATGGTACTCTATCCAAGCAAAACTCACATTTGCTGAGTTTGGCGTACAACCTCTCATGTCTCAGCGTCTCCAACACAATCCTGAGATGTCTCTCATGCTCCTCCTGGCTCTTGGAATATATCAAGATTTCGTCTATAAATACCACCACGAACTTATCTAAGTACTGGTGGAAAATGTTGTTCATCAAACACCTGAATACTGCTGGCGCGTTGGTTAAACCAAACGGCATGACTAAAAACTCATAATGGCCATACTTCGTCCGAAAGGCCGTCTTCTGGATGTCCTCTTTCCGTACCTTGATCTGATGATAGCTGGATCTGAGATCGATCTTCAAAATACATATGTGCCACTTAGCTGATTCAAATAAATCTTTGATGTGCGGCAATGGGTACTTGTTCTTTACCATTACTGCATTAAATCCTGTAATTGATACACAAACATACCGTCCCTGAAATCAATACGCAGACGTACCATCTCGTCCTTCTTCGATACCATAAGATAGTTGCTTCTCATGGAAAAACACTAGCCCGACCGAAACCCTTGTCTAAGAGGTCCTCTATTATGGACTTCCAACTCAACCAAACTTTGTCGGTGCTAGTCTGAAGACAGAAAAAATAATCGGCTCGGCTCTTGGAGTCAACTCTGTAACAAACTCTTTCTGTCAGGTGGCAGGCCTAAAAGATTATCTAGAAGACATCCTCAACTCTGCTATGACAAGGTGGTACACTGGTTCACCTCCTGAATTGTATACCCCTAAGGTAGCTGGGTACCATACTCCTGGGTTCCCTGAAGTAACTCAAACTCAGGGTAATCTGGTGGTCATAAATAATGTAATCACGTCGACAATCTCGCGTCGCGTGGTATTGGCTCAACCAATCCATGTCTAGGATAAAGCCATAGTCTAGACTAAACCTCAAAAATAATTTCTTCTGTTCTGCTTTCAACATTATTCCTCAAAAAAAGATTTTCCTCGCCTAATGTATAATTCTCTTCTCCTTAAGTTTTACCTAAATTTTTATTCCTCGAATTTCTTCTTTTCGTTATTTATCTCCCCAAATCACATAGTGCAATTATAATAATGATGTCACCCAAGCACATACTAAAATTTTTGGTATTAGATCATCATCTTCCAAGTGAGAGCTTAAAATTTTCTCTCCCTTAGTCCATAATATCATTCCTGGTATTGCTATCATATACAACCACTAGTTTCTATCATTAGGCTATGCATTCACATAAATCATTCTAGGTCATGATCAACAATTCTTCCAGCTCTCAGTACTTTCAAGATCACTGCTATCTCAAGCACGGGTAGGCTACTACTAGGTCCAACTCTCTTGCCAACCTTCCACACAAGTTCTAAAATCCAAAGAACCCATCAATCTATCCTGATAAGGTATCAATCTTCTCCGAGAAAGGTATACGAATTCTGTCTTCTGCCGTCTGATCTTCAATCTTCTTCTGGAGGAAATCATCAGTCACAAACATTCACCTCCCCGAACAATAGGGGACGAGAAACAAGGATAACGACATTGACGAAGATTGAACGAATGCAAAGTAGAAATCCAAGGGCGATAATCACATACAATGAGTTTTAAAATCGATTATGGATTGAGATCCTACTCAACAATCATAACATTTATTCCTAATTTGCAGGCTCGCTTGGCACAGTCAGATGACCAAGACGATTTAAATCGGACCTGCATGGGCCACCACAAAAATATGTCACGCCCCAGTCCAAAAATACGTAGGACCAGGAATACGTGACACGCCAGCTACGCATTCGACCAGACTCTGGTCTGACTCGAATACGTATAAGCTGTAATATAAAGGGCACTATCTAGATATTCCATAAATGTAAACCTCTATGTCTCAATCCACAATGTACATCAGTATACAAGAAAGAGCTATATGTGCTAAGGTCGGCCGCCCAATAACACACTAACTCGAATAGACTCGAGAAGAAGTATGAGTCTACAAAACTAGGCTACAACAGCAGATGAATAATCAATGTAAATAACCATAATGCCGGTAGATATAATGTGAGTACCTGGTACCATGCTCGCAAGATATGCCACTCCATCAGTATCTCCAAGTGCTCTGTAATCGTCTATGCTGCAAAACTGGCAGGGAACCAGGTCCTCAGAGGGACGTAACAAGGTACATAAATATAGCAAGCCAAGTAAACAGAACGTACAAGTTCACGACAGGGTACTCTATCATAACCATCTAGTGTGACACAATTTAAAGACAACGTTCGACGCGTGGGCTTTCTAAAATAAAATCGTAGCTCCGAACACGGAAACACACGGCACGTACCGCAGCTCCGGGCAAAGAGTCACACGGGTGAAACAGCTACACTAGAAACAGGTATTATTAGAAACATGTATCACTAGAAAATACTACATATATATAAGCGCGTGCAGAGTAGCCCAAACGTCTAGTAACTGTCTTCCCCTTCCCAAGCGGTCAACGATTGTGCGTTGAACCTGAACCTCTAACTACAGTCTCGACACACAGAAATAACTCAACAGACGCGACCCTAAGGTTGTCCCAGTCTCTGGTCATGATGTCAGTATCAGGATACAGGAATCTGGCACGATCACAGTGTATGAGTGTGTCCTGGGGTATCGATGTACTCAGGTACGTGCATCGAGGTGCTATGAAGCATCTAGTATTTATTCTAAGACGTTAAGTCGAATGTCAACACCCGGTTGTGATCCGGACGTGGAGTATCGAACGTCAACATAACTACGTGCACAATGTACATAATGGAACAATAAATATCTGTAAACTGAAATACAGGGTGGCAAGGTACACTTGCCTGCGTGCGGCTGCTGATGACGAGGATCCGGTACCACGTCCAAGTCCTCTGGTCCCGTAGTACCTTTAAACCCTTATAGTAGGCCTCCACAGCAGGAAGATATAGATTGGTTCTGCGACTTTCTATCAGATCCCATATATAGTTGGCAGTAGTGTATCCACCCGTCTTTTCTCCTGCCGCTGCAAGGAGAAGATCACTTCCCATCTTGGCATTCAAGAAGAGTCCTCTTGAATTCATTTTATCCAAGGTATCTTGACCTAGTTGCATCCCTCGAGGGGTATACCCAACCATTGCTCCCTCGACTAGTGTCACATACAACTCAGCTACTGGGGGCCTTGAGGTTGTATATTCTTCAAAAACTTTCACACCAGAATCAATATCCCCACAAAGGAAATAGCACCTCATTGTTTGCATAGCCATAAATGCATCATAAGTATAGCCCTCCTGCTTGAACATATCAAGGAGTGTGTCCAGTGTCTCTTTACTCTTCAGCTCGGCACAAGCATGTGCTGCAACATGATAAACAGTTGGCTGCCTGTTTATAAATCCCCGTCTGTGCACAAACTCTGCAGTTGGAATGTTATATAATTCTTCATCCGAAATATTCATCATCACATTTTTCTCCACCATCACTTGAGGCATCAACAGAAGACCATCCTTTTGATTGTTTGACGAAATCAATAATTTTTGCAGTTGTCTCATCGGTTGTAGGCAACTTGTTTTTGAATGCAGTTATAAGCCCAGCATAGCAAAACTTGTTTAAGCCAAGACCAGCAGCAGTCATATCACGAACAATTGCAAACACTAAGTCTGTTCGACCTGTTGTCATCTTTCTTTCATGTTTTCTCCATTGATCGGGCGGCAAGCCCATAGCTTTCATCTGATCCCTGAAGAAGAAGGCGTCCTGTAATCTGCTCCCCTTCATAGCTCCCACAATGAGCGAATGGAACGTGTCCCTCAGCGGCTGGACGCCGTCGAGCATCATGTCATTGTACGAATCACTCAGCAAGAATCCTCTTCGCTGGGAGATGAGGGATCCGATGACGGAGTTGTACTCGGAGACGTTGTTGGCGTAGTTCCGGTGGGAGTACTCGGCGGTGTCGGCGGAGAAGAGGCGAAAGTGGGGGAGGAGGGAGAGTTGGCCGGAGCTCAGAGAAGAAGTGGTGGAGCTGCTGCTATTTGTTCAGCCGATCCGGTCCCTGAGTCCGATCCAGCGGCATCGGAAGAACCTCGAGCTGGCCATTGGGGGCGACGACGTGAAGGGACGGTCGAAGCCGGTGGTTGCAGTGGTCGAAGAAATGGCTGCACCCCGGCTGGAGAACGGCAGCAGTGGCCGGATGGTGATGAGGAGAGGAGGTTGGGGTGGTGGTAGCACGGTGGCCGGCTCGCCGGAGATGAGAAGGGTGGCTGGGAACTCTTCTGGGTCGGTTTGCAAAAGAGGTGGAGTAGAGGTGAGGAGGAAGAAGAAGAATGGAAGAAGAAGAAGAAGAATGGGAAGGAATGTTGGCTGCTCTTTTATGGAGGAGGAGGAGGAGGAGAGAGAGAGAGATTTTTGGGATTAGGGCCGGTAGGTTTGTGTTGAGGGTGGGGGAAATGTTACTTTATAGGGGTTTGTGTAGGTTTGAATGGGTGGTTGTGATCACCCCATGTAGAATGGGTGGCTAGGATTTTATATGGATATGATGGAGTTTCTTCATGAGGGAATGAGGGAATTGAGATTGGGACCCTATTTTGGGACCCTCTCAATTAATCATGACCAATGGGATGTTGCCAATAATTTGCTAATTGCAAATTAGCCCCCGTAAATTCGAGAATTTGCATGAACACATGAAATGACGTAAAAATTGTGGAGAAAAATATAATTAAAAATTTTCATAGTGAGGGGGCGTCGCGCGTCAGGCGTGGGTCAAATTTGAAGGGCATTGGGATTAATTTAATATTAAAATAGAATTTACAGAGTTGGTAAATCCCGATTAAATTAACGATAACGCGTCCCGCGAATTTAATTTAATTGGGGCCCGCGGGGTCAAAATCTGGAAACGGTGCAAATACCAAAAATGGTGGGGGCTTGGAGTCAGTCTTGGACCCTTTAGTTGGTCCGGCTCAACGGGTTAAGTTGGTACCCCAAAATCGAGGGTAACGACACAGGTGTCCAACACGGAATAAAATACGGGTTACGATTTTCGGAATGTTGCGCAATTAATTTAGAGCACACGAAAGTTGATTTTTAACAGTCAGAAAAGTCCAGTGCCTAATTTGGCGAGTTGAGTCGAGTGTACAATATTTGTACGAAATTTATGGGCTGAGAATGGGCTCCGAATAATTTGACAAAGATAGTGCACGCCAAGGGTTTTAATTAATTAGATTAAATTTCCAGGTAATTATACTCTACTCTAAACCTCAATATTTTCCACAAAAATTTTCCTGGCCCACTCTAACTATCTACAGAATAAATTGTGGGGGTTTACATTCTTCCCAACTTAGAAAAATTTCGTCCCCGAAATTAAAAGTAAAGCACGATAATATCTAACAGAATTTAAAATAACTAATAATTAAATTGCCGTACGTAAATTCGTACCTTGCTCCTCAAATAAGTACGAGAATCGCTGCCGAATAGAATCCTCGCGCTCCCAAGTAGACTCGTCGGGTGAATGGTACTTCCATGCCACTCTAACCAGTCGAATCGTCTGTCCTCTCAAAGTCTTCTCGCTGCGATCGAGAATCTCAACTGGATGCTCTACGTAAGACAGACTAGGCCCGACTGTAATCTCCGAATGATCAAGCACGTGGCTAGGGTCTGCGACATATCTCCTCAGCTGCGATACGTGAAATACGTCATGTACTCCCTCTAATGATGGAGGTAATGCAAGACGGTAAGCCACTTCGCCAACTCGTTCCAGAATGTCAAAAGGTCTGATATACCTCGGACTCAGCTTGCCTCTGCCTCTGAATCTGATGGTACCACGAGTGGGCGATATCCTCAAAAATAAGTGGTCACCCTTCTTGAACTCCAATGGCCTGCGGTGCGCATCTGCCCAGTGTTTCTGTCTGTCCTGTGCTGCGCGCAGGTGGCTCTGAATCTGCTTGACCTTCTCTACTGTCTGTGTCACCAATTCCGGACCAAGTATCTGACGCTCTCCCACGTCACTCCAACAAACTGGCGACCTACATTTCCTGCCGTACAGTGCCTCATAAGGTGCCATCTGTATGCTGGCCTGGTAACTGTTATTGTAGGAGAATTCCACAGAGTGCAGATGGTCCTCCCAAGATCCTCCAAAATCAATCATGCACGCTCGCAACATATCCTCTAATATCTGTATCGTGCGCTCTAACTAACCGTCAGTCTGTAGATGATACGCAGTGCTGCACTTGAGACAGTTCCTAGGCTCTCCTGCATACTCCGCCAGAAATGTGACGTGAATCTGGAATCACGATCCGATATGATGCTGACAGGCACTCCATGTAATCGTACTATCTGTCTCATATACATGTCAGCTAGTATCTCTGCGGATTGTCCAAATCTGAAGGGCAAAAAATATGCAGACTTGGTGAGTCTGTCTACGACAACCCAAACTGCATCCTTCCCGCTTAGGGCTTCGCGGAAATCCTGTGACGAAGTCCATGGTAATGTGTTCCCACTTCCACTCGGGAATGGGGAGTGGCTGCAATAATCCTGCAGTCCTCTCATGTTCAGCCTTGGCTTATTGACAAACTAAATACCTCGCCACAAACCTTGCAATTTCCCTCTTCATCCCATGCCGCCAAAAATGCTGTCTCAAGTCTCGGTACATCTTCGTACCTCCGGGATGAATGGAATAAATCGAGCTATGAGCCTCGGTCATCAACTCTTGGCGTAGCTCACCATTCGGAACATATAGGCGATCTCCGCACCTCAGCGTTCCGTCTTCCTGAATCCTGAGTCTTGTTTGCATGTTGGCCTTTGTCCTGTCTTGCTGTCGTCTAAATCCCGTATCTGTAGGCAAGACCGCCTTGATCCTCTCAATAAATATGGACTGAATCCTCGAGACTGTCCATAAAATTCATCCATGCCTGGCATTACGATCTCTATTTCATGCTCCTGGAGATCCTCTAGCAACTGTCGCTGCGTTGTCAAATAGTATGCCATGGGCTTCCTGCTTAAGGCATCTGCTACGACATTCGCCTTGCCAGGGTGGTACTGCAACTCAATGTCATAATCTGTCATCAACTCTAGCCAACGTCTCTGTCTCATGTTGAGCTCCTTCTGCGTGTAGACGTACTTCAGGCTTTTATGATCTGTATAAATCTTAACACGCTCACCATAAAGGTAATGTCTCCATAGCTTTAGTGCAAATATCACTGCAGCTAGCTCCAAGTCGTGCGTCGGATAGTTCTTCTCATGAACTCTCAGCTGTCTCGATGCGTAGGCTATCACCTTGCCGTGTTGCATCAGTACACATCCCAATCCGCTCCCTGACGCATCACTGTACACTACAAATCCTTCTGATCCGGAAGGTAGTGTCAAAATCGGTGCTGATGTCAGACGCTTCTTCAGCTCGTCGAAAGCCGCCTGACACTCGTCGGTCCAGATAAACTCTTCGCCTTTATGCGTCAGTCGCGTCATAGGCGCAGCTATCCTCGAAAAGTTTTTCACGAACCTCCGGTAATATCCGGCAAGTCCGAGGAAACTCCTAATCTCTGTAACTGATGTAGGGGTAGGCCAGGTCTCTACTGCAGCTATCTTCTCTGGATCAACTGATAGTCCATCTCCGGTGATTATGTGTCCCAAAAATGGTACTCTATCCAAGCAAAACTCACATTTGCTGAGTTTGGCGTACAGCCTCTCATGTCTCAGCGTCTCCAACACAATCCTGAGATGTCTCTCATGCTCCTCCTGGCTCTTGGAATATATCAAGATTTCGTCTATAAATACCACCACGAACTTATCTAAGTACTGGTGGAAAATATTGTTCATCAAACACCTGAATACTGCTGGCGCGTTGGTTAAACCAAACGGCATGACTAAAAACTCATAATGGCCATACTTCGTCCGAAAGGCCGTCTTCTGGATGTCCTCTTTCCGTACCTTGATCTGATGATAGCTGGATCTGAGATCGATCTTCAAAATACATATGTGCCACTTAGCTGATTCAAATAAATCTTTGATGTGCGGCAATGGGTACTTGTTCTTTACCATTACTGCATTAAATCCTGTAATTGATACACAAACATACCGTCCCTGAAATCAATACGCAGACGTACCATCTCGTCCTTCTTCGATACCATAAGATAGTTGCTTCTCATGGAAAAACACTAGCCCGACCGAAACCCTTGTCTAAGAGGTCCTCTATTATGGACTTCCAACTCAACCAAACTTTGTCGGTGCTAGTCTGAAGACAGAAAAAATAATCGGCTCGGCTCTTGGAGTCAACTCTGTAACAAACTCTTTCTGTCAGGTGGCAGGCCTAAAAGATTATCTAGAAGACATCCTCAACTCTGCTATGACAAGGTGGTACACTGGTTCACCTCCTGAATTGTATACCCCTAAGGTAGCTGGGCACCATACTCCTGGGTTCCCTGAAGTAACTCAAACTCAGGGTAATCTGGTGGTCATAAATAATGTAATCACGTCGACAATCTCGCGTTGCGTGGTATTGGCTCAACCAATCCATGTCTAGGATAAAGCCATAGTCTAGACTAAACCTTAAAAATAATTTCTTCTGTTCTGCTTTCAACATTATTCCTCAAAAAAAGATTTTCCTCGCCTAATGTATAATTCTCTTCTCCTCAAGTTTTACCTAAATTTTTATTCCTCGAATTTCTTCTTTTCGTTATTTATCTCCCCAAATCACATAGTGCAATTATAATAATGATGTCACCCAAGCACATACTAAAATTTCTGGTATTAGATCATCATCTTCCAAGTGAGAGCATAAAATTTTATCTCCCCTAGTCCATAATATCATTCCTGGTATTGCTATCATATACAACCACTAGTTTCTATCATTAGGCTATGCATTCACATAAATCATTCTAGGTCATGATCAACAATTCTTTCAGCTCTCAGTACTTCCAAGATCACTGCTATCTCAAGCACGGGTAGGGTACTACTAGGTCCAACTCTCTTGCCAACCTTCCACACAATTTCTAAAATCCAAAGAACCCATCAATCTATCCTGATAAGGTATCAATCTTCTCCGAGAAAGGTATACGAATTCTGTTTTCTGCCGTCTGATCTTCAATCTTCTTCTGGAGGAAATCATCAGTCACAAACATTCGCCTCCCCGAACAATAGGGGACGAGAAACAAGGATAACGACATTGACGAAGATTGAACGAATGCAAAGTGGAAATCCAAGGGCGATAATCACATACAAAGAGTTTTAAAATCGATTATGGATTGAGATCCTACTCAACAATCATAACATTTATTCCTAATTTGCAGGCTCGCTTGGCACAGTCAGATGACCAAGACGATTTAAATCGGACCTGCATAGGCCACCACAAAAATATGTCACGCCCCAGTCCAAAAATACGTAGGACCAGGAATACGTGACACGCCAGCTACGCATTCAACCAGACTCTGGTCTGACTCGAATACGTATAAGCTGTAATATAAAGGGCACTATCTAGATATTCCATAAATGTAAACCTCTATGTCTCAATCCACAATGTATATCTGTATACAAGAAAGAGCTATATGTGCTAAGGTCGGCCGCCCAATAACACACTAACTCGAATAGACTCGAGAAGAAGTATGAGTCTACAAAACTAGGCTACAACAGCAGATGAATAATCAATGTAAATAACCATAATGCCGGTAGATATAATGTGAGTACCTGGTACCATGCTCGCAAGATATGCCACTCCATCAGTATCTCCAAGTGCTCTGTAATCGTCTATGCTACAAAACTGGCAGGGAACCAGGTCCTCAGAGGGACGTAACAAGGTACAGAAATATAGCAAGCCAAGTAAACAGAAAGTATAAGTGCACGACAGGGTACTCTATCATAACCATCTAGTGTGACACAATTTAAAGACAACGTTCGACGCGTGGGCTTTCTAAAATAAAACCGTAGCTCCGGACACGAAAACACACGGCACGTACCGCAGCTCCGGGCAAAGAGTCACACGGGTAAAACAGCTACACTAGAAACAGGTATTATTAGAAACAGGTATCACTAGAAAATACTACATATATATAAGCGCGTGCAGAGTAGCCCAAACGTCTAGTAACTGTCTTCCCCTTCCCAAGCGGTCAACGATTGTGCGTTGAACCTGAACCTCTAACTACAGTCTCGACATACAGAAATAACTCAACAGACGCGACCCTAAGGTTGTCCCAGTCTCTGGTCATGATGTCAGTATCAGGATACAGGAATCTGGCACGATCACAGTGTATGAGTGTGTCCTGGGGTATCGATGTACTCAGGTACGTGCATCGAGGTGCTATAAAGCATCTAGTATTTATTCTAAGACGTTAAGTCGAATGTCAACACCCGGTTGTGATCCGGACGTGGAGTATCGAACGTCAACATAACTACGTGCACAATGTACATAATGGAACAATAAATATCTGTAAACTGAAATACAGGGTGGCAAGGTACACTTGCCTGCTTGCGGCTGCTGATGACGGGGATCCGGTACCACGTCCAAGTCCTCTGGTCCCGTAGTACCTTTAAACCCTTATAGTAGGCCTCCACAGCAGGAAGATATAGATTGGTTCTGCGACTTTCTATCAGATCCCATATATAGTTGGCAGTAGTGTATCCACCCGTCTTTTCTCCTGCCGCTGCAAGGAGAAGATCACTTCCCATCTTGGCATTCAAGAAGAGTCCTCTTGAATTCATTTTATCCAAGGTATCTTGACCTAGTTGCATCCCTCGAGGGGTATACCCAACCATTGCTCCCTCGACTAGTGTCACATACAACTCAGCTACTGGGGGCCTTGAGGTTGTATATTCTTCAAAAACTTTCACACCAGAATCAATATCCTCACAAAGGAAATAGCACCTCATTGTTTGCATAGCCATAAATGCATCATAAGTATAGCCCTCCTGCTTGAACATATCAAGGAGTGTGTCCAGTGTCTCTTTACTCTTCAGCTCGGCACAAGCATGTGCTACAACATGATAAACAGTTGGCTGCCTGTTTATAAATCCCCGTCTGTGCACAAACTCTGCAGTTGGAATGTTATATAATTCTTCATCCGAAATATTCATCATCACATTTTTCTCCACCATCACTTGAGGCATCAACAGAAGACCATCCTTTTGATTGTTTGACGAAATCAATAATTTTTGCAGTTGTCTCATCGGTTGTAGGCAACTTGTTTTTGAATGCAGTTATAAGCCCAGCATAGCAAAACTTGTTTAAGCCAAGACCAGCAGCAGTCATATCACGAACAATTGCAAACACTAAGTCTGTTCGACCTGTTGTCATCTTTCTTTCATGTTTTCTCCATTGATCGGGCGGCAAGCCCATAGCTTTCATCTGATCCCTGAAGAAGAAGGCGTCCTGTAATCTGCTCCCCTTCATAGCTCCCACAATGAGCGAATGGAACGTGTCCCTCAGCGGCTGGACGCCGTCGAGCATCATGTCATCGTACGAATCCCTCAGCAAGAATCCTCTTCGCTGGGAGATGAGGGAGCCGATGACGGAGTTGTACTCGGAGACGTTGTTGGCGTAGTTCCGGCGGGAGTACTCGGCGGTGTCGACGGAGAAGGGGCGGAATTGGGGGAGGAGGGAGAGTTGGCCGGAGCTCAGAGAAGAAGTGGTGGAGCTGCTGCTATTTGTTCAGCCGATCCGGTCCCTGAGTCCGATCCAGCGGCATCGGAAGAACCTTGAGCTGGCCATTGGGGGCGACGACGTGAAGGGACGGTCGAAGCCGGTGGTTGCAGTAGTCGGAGAAATGGCTGCACCCCGGCTGGAGAACGGCAGCAGTGGCCGGATGGTGATGAGGAGAGGAGGTTGGGGTGGTGGTAGCACTGTGGCCGGCTCGCTGGAGATGAGAAGGGTGGCTGGGAACTCTTCTGGGTCGGTTTGCAAAAGAGGTGGAGTAGAGGTGAGGAGGAAGAAGAAGAATGGACGAAGAAGAAGAATGGGAAGGAATGTTGGCTGCTCTTTTATGGAGGAGGAGGAGGAGAGAGAGAGAGATTTTTGGGATTAGGGCCGATAGGTTTGTGTTGAGGGTGGGGGAAATGTTACTTTATAGGGGTTTGTGTAGGTTTGAATGGGTGGTTGTGATCACCCCATGTAGAATGGGTGGCTAGGATTTTATATGGATATGATGGAGTTTCTTCATGAGGGAATGAGGGAATTGAGATTGGGACCCTATTTTGGGACCCTCTCAATTAATCATGACCAATGAGATGTTGCCAATAATTTGCTAATTGCAAATTAGCCCCCGTAAATTCGGGAATTTGCATGAACACATGAAATGACGTAAAAATTGTGGAGAAAAATATAATTAAAAATTTTCATAGTGAGGGGGCGTCGCGCGTCAGGCGCGGGTCAAATTTGAAGGGCATTGGGATTAATTTAATATTAAAATAGAATTTACAGAGTTGGTAAATCTCGATTAAATTAACGATAACGCGTCCCGCGAATTTAATTTAATTGGGGCCCGCGGGGTCAAAATCTGGAAACGGTGCAAATGCCAAAAATGGTGGGGGCTTGGAGTCAGTCTTGGACCCTTTAGTTGGTCCGGCTCAACGGGTTAAGTTGGTACCCCAAAATCGAGGGTAACGACACAGGTGTCCAACACGGAATAAAATACGGGTTACGATTTTCGGAATGTTGCGCAATTAATTTAGAGCACACGAAAGTTGATTTTTAACAGTCAGAAAAGTCTAGTGCCTAATTTGGCGAGTTGAGTCGAGTGTACAATATTTGTACGAAATTTATGGGCTGAGAATGGGCTCCGAATAATTTGACAAAGATAGTGCACGCCAAGGATTTTAATTAATTAGATTAAATTTCCAGGTAATTATACTCTACTCTAAACCTCAATATTTTCCACAAAAATTTTCCTGGCCCACTCTAACTATCTACAGAATAAATTGTGGGAGTTTACAGGTGTGCACGCACATCCAATCAACTCCTGTGAAATCCCACACGTCCGTATCAACGGCGCGCACATTTCGGTAAAGACCGCACGCAACCAAGTCGTCCCGTTTGGCGGGGCGCACTCAGTTCCGGGAGAAAATAGGGTATTATTTTTCCTATTTTTGATCGCAGTTTGCGATCGCCACAGGACGCGATGCACCGAGCGGATTGTACGAGCATCGAGAGGGTTACACAGCCTACGCGTCACAACTGACGGAACAGAAATCGGAGCAATGAGGAGAGAGAACGGGTTACCTGAACAGGGCTCCGTGGAACAAGGTTTCTCGTGTCCGCGAGTCATCTTGACGCGACACGACACAGTGTCTGAGTACTGTGCTGCACGTCCTAGGGTTAGGGTTTCGGTTAGCCAGAGGTGGCTGCGGCCGGAGGACACGGCGGAGGCGGACGAGGGCTTCATCGGAGGCGGCTCAGGGATTCGACGGAGGAGACGCTTTGTCGTCGGGCGGAGGCAGTCGGGTGCTGGGTTAGTTGAGAGTGGCTAAGGCATCGAGGCGGAGCTCGGGGCTCGGGGAGAAGGCGACGGAGCTCGGGACTGAGGGTGAGGTGGTGGTGTTGGGCTGGGCAGGGCAGCGGGACTCGTCGAGGTCGGGGAGAGGTTTAGGGTTCATCGAGGCGGAGGGGTCCGGTCGACTGCTCCGGAGATCGGGGCTGCGAGCAGCTCCGGTAGGGGACTCGACGACGGTGGAGTCGGGGTGACAGGCGGAGGAAGGAGGAGGGAAGGCGATGGCAGTGTTGCTGAGGGAAGGTTCTGGGCGGATGAGGGAGGCGGAGATGAGCGGAGGAGGCTCGTCGGGAGAGACGGTGGAGAAGGGAAGGTGGAGCTAGGGTTCCGGCAGGTGGTCGAGGGATTAAATAGGCTGCCGGAATAGTGAATAGGTTTCGGATTAGGACTAGGGTTCTGGCAGGTAAACGGGTCCGGGTTCGGGTCGGGTTCAATCTGAATCCGGCCCGATCCGCTAATGTTTAAGTGTGGGTTCGGGTAGGCGGGTTTCGGGTCGGGTTTAGATCTGACCCGACCCGCTAAGGTTGGGTTCGGTTCATTTGAACCGGGTCTGGGTTGGTTTGGTTTATTTTGGAAATAAACCGGATTTATTCTGGGTTTATTTTGGTTTAGATACAACTTAGTTTCTAGGGCTTTAAAAATGCTTCTGGAATCCAATAAATTCCCAGAAAATTATTCTATGTCTAGTTTTTCATTTTACACCCAAAAATATTATTTACATAATATTTTAATATTAATTAACATCATTAAAAAATTCTTTTAATTACAAAATATCTTAGTTTTAATCCTAGAAAATTACAGAAAATTGTGTAAAATTGTTTTAAAAATTCCTGAAAATTCAGGGGATTTACAATCTACCCAACTTATAAAAATTTCGTTCTCGAAATTAAAATTAAGCCACGGTAGAAGACAAGGATGGTATCAAATTTGCATTGGTTAAAATGCAAGTCTAGGTTTAACGGAGTGGGCGATGTTGCGCGTTGCATATTCCGAAAATCATGGGAAAACCCCATATGAGCAAAAAATTTGTTTCTTCATGTGTCATGTCAAAGATGTGGACACCTAGTTGCTCTTTTGCATAAAACGCCCAACCATTGAAACGTTGCACAAAGATGGAAATGGAGGATGGGCATGTCTAGGACAAGGATGTGGACTTTATAGGAAGGCAGTGAGTAGTGAAGTGCTCCAATTATCGAAGCAATGGTAAGGTGCGCCAAGTGATACCATGTTGTAAAACTAAATAAAAATACCGTGTTCTATTTCTAAGTGGATTCGAGCTAGCCTCAGTCTCACTATCTTAGCCAAGTAGGTCTAATTCTTAGGTGAGGGGGTTTCACAATCCAGCCAACTTAAAATAATGTCGTCCTCAAAATTAAAATAAGGTATAATTTATTGATCATTCATGTACATAAGACAAGTCAATCACAATCTCCTTGCGATAATTAAAATCTTAATCATATCCATCGCAATCACTTCAAGGTTAAGATGACCACTGTTCCAATCAAAATTCAACCTATGGTTATCTCTTCTCACTTTTTCAAATTATCCATATCCAATTTAAATTAAATCCATATAACATCTTCAAGATTTAAATACGCATGTAAATTTTACCTCACGATCTCTAACTATCATAATCTCCTCTAGAAGTAATTCGAGTCCAATATTATTTCCATTTTCACTTATAAATTTGTGTATGCTTCAACTTTTTAAATTCCATTCACATCCTCAATATTTCAAATAGGTAGTCCAACCATCAAATTTTTATTATTATTTTAACTCAAATCATCAAATTAAAAAATAATTTAAATGCAGTCCACCAATGTTCAAGTCTGAAATTCTATATTTATCGTCCAAATTCAAATTAATGATTCTACCTTCATTGTTCAAAAATTTTAATCATGTACTTAAGGTATAAATATTGGGTCCTCAATATCAATTCATTAATCCTCATCATCTTAGTCATTCTTCTAAATTTCTCAAAATTAAAATGGCTTGAACCTCTCCCAATCTAATCTTACTCGATCACAATCTAAAAGAAATTCCTCTCGAGTTGACAATGCACTGCTACCCAACTTAGAATTTACCCAGCTATCACATAAGGCTATATACCTTAAGAAAATATTCCTTAATTTATTTACTCATGTCATTCAATCCTCGAAACTTCAACGCCGATCATATCACATATAATATGTCCTTAATTACGAAAGAATAATCCTCAAGTATGTGATCGGCCTATGGGGTATATCTAGTACTCTCTGTGTATCAAACTTTATACCCAGCACGAGGTTTCGTCTTTCCGAAATAAGGGAAGACGAAGATCAATAATAAAGAGTTCAAGGGAGAGGTAATAGAATAGAAGTATCGGGATCAAGACGTTTAAAGAATTCAAATGGGAATTGTCAAAGCAGTTGTGGATTGAAATCTTATTTTGGTAATCCTTTATTCGCATGCTCGTATTAGTACAGCTATGTAACCGATACGATCTGCTCAGACATATCTAGAGGGCAAGTACAGGTGTCTACTAGTCAACTATATATCATAATCCACGTAAAGTATTATTGCGATGGGCGAATCAAGCGCACTATGGTTGATCAGACCGTATTACACTGATTCTGAAATATATTATTGTGGGCCTCCCCAATAATACATATGTCATGAACAAGCTCGATAAAGAATAAGCTTGCAAAACTAGGCTATAAATAGCAGCATAAGTCAAGGTAGTATATGAAATATAAGTACGCTAGATGATGATGAAAGAAGGTACAAATTATTCAAGTTCACAAAATAAAATAAGCAACAATAATAAAAGACTCTACAATCTTTACAGTTATCATACAACCTCCTTGTCTAAGTCGTTAGTCGACCAAATAGGGGCAAGGACCTCTAAATTCTATTGTCTGAATAAACACTGTCATCTTTTGCTAGCATACGATTAATGCCATTCAGTTACACCGCCTCGATGGGTCAAGTGGACTACGTGGTACTAGTCTCAAGGGAAAGAGAATATAACTTGCATCGAGGTGGGGGTACAAATTATGTGATTTAACACTAAGGGATAATCATTGGATAATCTACAAGATTAACTCAAACTTATCGAACTCTAACTACCAAGCACAAAATTTTCAAATTCAAGACTACAGCTATAATCCTAGCAAATTATGGATCCTTAACAAGGAATAAAATTACTTGGCCTACTATCAGAAGTGTCAGGTGGCACGAATTGAAAGATGGAGGAAAGAAGAACATATTTTAGTCGTTGCGCATTAGCGAACGTTAAGGTCGCAGATGAACAACTTATGAAATTAAAATATGGGGCTCTAGATAATGTCATGGTTTCCAAAGGTGAAGGTGGCGAGCAATTCTCCGTGTTTGAGGTATGATCTCATGGAGAATGTAATACTCGTTGCTCTGGGCTTCCTGAGGTACCGTCTGCTAATATCACGACACGAACCTATATCCTAACACTATCTCACTATGCACATTAGGTTCAGTTCTAACATTCGATCTCGGATTTCTATTGGTTCCTCAAGACTGGGGTCAAACATTAGGGTCAAATCTCTAACTAGCTCTTAGCAGTGCCTATATTACTCTTAGGTCATTCATGACTATAACAAGAAATAATGGTAAATTATTCTATAGGTGAGGGACGCTAGGGTTTATTAAGCGTTCTACTTAGGGGTGTGTCAATATCCTAGTTGTACTCTTAATAGGAAGGTTACCCTACTTATTATTCTATCAACAGGGACTTCTATATTCTAGGAGAAGGCTACACTCAAGGAACTAATGAAAAGATACATGAATCAAGCATGATGCAATTATTCAACGGAATGGATTGGAAGGAGGATGAGGCATAGTCAGTTGTGGATTAGATTCTATACTCTAATCCTAGGTGCAGGCTTGCCTGGCACAGTAACGTAACCAAGATAATACGCTCTTGACCTGCATGGGCCACCACAAAAACCATGTCACGCCCCAGTCCCAATATATCGAGGGACTAGACACGTGGCAATGGCCAGCAGCACACACTGATGGACAAACCCAATTTAATGGATCCATCAGGGCGTACTTAAGCTGTAAAATAAAGTCTACTACAACATGTCACAACTAATCTCATCCACAGAAGATAAATATGATCAACAGCAATAAGAAATGAAAATTAATAACCAGTCTCATCAAAGTACTTCGGGGAACAACCCGATATAAATCTGATACAATGGTTCAACTGACCAAAACATAAATGTCTGAATAAAGTAGATACTGAGTACGAAACACAGATACTCAGGAAAAGTCTTCAGCTAACACCTCGTCCTCGAAAATCGGTACAACTCCTGTATCAACTCCTGCTCCTGCTGCTGCTGTCCCGTAAACCTCGGGATAGAAATCGTCTGCTAATCCTGGGGACATAATCCGGATCCAGGTCCTCAGGAGACATAGCAAGGTACACAATAATACAAGCCAAAATAAATGCAGTATAATAGTAAATAAAATAAATAGGGTAAGTATGTAACCATCTATGTGAAATGCAAGTGAGAGTATCACTAGTACTCAGGCTGAGCCACTACAAGCTCTGTGTCGGGAAGCCGGTAGCAGTAACAACAAGTAATGTGCCTAGCTCTGCTGGAGAGTCTACGACCTCACAATAGTAGTAGATATATATAAAACAGCCTGTAGCCTGTGTGTCTCTCCCCACCCAATGTAACCACACGTCTCATGTCCATAACGTCTCATGTCCATGTCACGCGAGATCATAGCTAATGCAACAAGTCATATAATATCTATGAATATAATGTCTATGTCAATCCTGCATCCTACACAGAATCACCAGGAATATCTCAGGAAGATTCTGTCTCATGTATAGTGTCAAGTGTCCTGGGTTATGATGTACTTGATAAGACAAGCACGAGAATATAAAGGGTCACGATGTCCATCTCTAGATGACGTTACACAACTTCGCGTACGGGGTTGGCACCCGACTATTAATCGGACGCTCAGTAAGTCACACGGTCCTAGGTTAACCATGTACAATAATATAAATTAATCAAAAAAATATGTAACAAGACTGCAAAGTTTGGCAAGGTACACTTGCCTGGGGTTGGAATACCAACAGCTATCCCTGTATCAGTGGATTCTACAGATACTCCTCCAAAAGCTGAAATAAATATCACCAACAGGCTCAGAAAATATCAAATAGCTAGAAATGCCTGTCCTTGAGTCCAATTTGGACACAAGGGCAAAAATGACAGTTTTTGGTCAAAGTGGGGTCTACATGTGGGCCGCTTTGCACCAAAAAATGTGTCAGAACCAATGGTCTCCAAATTCGTCCAACTTAGTGTCAACAAGTCAGGAACGATGATACGAACCCAACGAAACTTCCAAAACTGGATTCCGATGAGCTGTTCACAAAATCGCCCGTCAAGTAGAGCCGTGGGGCCCACGATACGCGGTTTTGTCAACGTTCTCAGAATCAAACCAAATTTGGGTCACAGGACCAGCGTATTGCTATGAGTCCAATGGCACAAGTTTTGTTTCGATCCGACGTGTGTACACAAAGTTACAACGTGTTCCAGAACAGGCGGATAAGGGGCGTTGTCGGCGGATACGCGTTGATTTCGGTGTGCACGCACATCCAAATCAACTCCTGCAAAATCCTATACATCCATATCAACGGTGCGCACGTTTCGGTGAAGACCGCACGCAACCAAGTCGTCCCGTTTGGCAGACATCGCCCCGTATCCGACTTTTCCTGGGAAAAACGGGGTGTTGTTTTTCCTGTTTTTGGATCACAGTTTGCTATCGCCACAGGACGTGACGCAACGAGCGGGTTGCACGGGCAACGAGAGGGTTACACAGCTTATGTGTCACAACTGACAGAACGAAAATCGAAGTAACGAGGAGAGAGAACGGGTTACCTGAACAGGGCTCCGTGGAACCAGGTTTCTCGTATCCGTGAGTCATCTTGACGCGACACGACACAGTGTCTGAGTACTGTGCTGCATGTCTTAGGGTTAGGGTTTCAGTTAGCCGGAGGTGGATGCGGCCGGAGGACACGGCGGAGGCGGACGGGGGCTTCGCCGGAGGTGGCTCAGGGCTTCGACGGAGGAGACGCTTCGTCGTCGGGCGGAGGCGGCCGGGTGCTGGGTTAGTTGAGGGTGGCTAGGGCATCGAGACGGAGCTCGGGGCACTGCCGATCGGGGAGAGGGCGGTGGAGCTCGGGGCTGAGGGTGAGGTGGTGGTGTTAGGCAGGGCAGGGCAGCGGGACTCGTCGAGGTCGGGGAGAGGTTTAGGGTTCGTCGAGGCGGAGGGGTCCGGTCGACTGCTCCGGAGATCGGGGCTGCAAGCAGCTCCGATGGGGGACTCACGATGGTGGAGTCGGGGTGACAGGCGGAGGAAGGAGGAGGGAAGGCGATGGCAGTGTTGCTGCGGGGAGGTTCTGGGCGGAGGAGGGAGGCGGAGACGAGCGGAGGAGGCTCGTCGGGAGAGACGGTGGAGAATGGAAGGCGGAGCTAGGGTTCCGGCAGGCGGTCGAGGGATTAAATAGGATGTCGGAACAGTGAATAGGTTTCGGATTAGGATTAGGGTTCCGGCGGGTAAACAGGTCCGGGTCCGGGTTGGGTTCAATCTGAATCCGGCCCGATCCGCTAATGTTTAAGTGTGGGTTCGGGTAGGCGGGTTTCGGGTCGGGTTTAGATCCGACCCGACCCGCTAAGGTTGGGTTCGGTTCATTTGAACCGGGTCTGGGTTAGTTTGGTTTATTTTGAAAATAAACCGGGTTTATTTTGGTTTAGATACAACTTAGTTTCTAGGGCTTTAAAAATGCTTCCGGAGTCCAATAAATTCCCGAAAATTACCCTATGTCTATTTTTTCATTTTACAACCAAAAATATTATTTACATAATATTTTAATATTAATTAACATCATTAAAAAATCCTTTTAATTACAAAATACCTTAGTTTTAATCCTAGAAAATTACAGAAAATTGTGTAAAATTATTTTAAAAATTTTTGAAAATTCAGGGGGTTTACAATATGACTTGTCAAACTTCTGCTGCCACATCCTGGAATATTTTTTTAGGCCGTATTGAGATATTACCAACCCACAGACTGTCTTCAAATCTGAATGACAATAATTCTGACTGTTGTCCATCAATCTCTCATGTTTATCTTCCTCCAAGACTTGTTGCCTTTCCTTCATCTGATAAACAATTAACTTATGAATAACAGCTACGACAATCATCATCCTGATATATGACACCTACAACGAGGTGCCAGTGAACTCAGTCCCCTATATCTAAGAAAACCCCTAGGCTACATGCCTAGTCTTGAACTCAACTGTTCTGTCTGCTTATATTTTCTTCTACTGAAGTTATATAAGCATCTGATAGGTTTAGCTCGTTCAGGCAGATTGATCAACATCCAAGTGTTGTTATGGGCTCAATCACTTCATGGACTGCCTCCTTCCAGCAGACTGAGTCCCTTGTCTTTATTGCCTCATCATTGGTAAGTGGTACGACCTCCACATGATAGGTGATAAGATCATCTTTGGTCCTTCGATCTCCTAACTTTTCTAGATGACTGCTCTTCGAGTTATGGTTTAAATAATGTCTCTTAAAAGATAACTCCTTCATGGACTACGTCTTCTTCTACAGAAGTGCCAACAACTCTGACAGAAACGATACTCCGGAAAATCCCAACAATCAAACGATATTCATGTGGATCTGACTTTGAACCAGAGTTATATCAGAAGTGACTAACGGTACTAATGACATGACCGTAAGTGCAACATTCTCCCATAAACTATCTGGAAGGCCATTTGTACAATAATATAGTAATCATCATTACTGTTAATTGCTGGTCCTTCATATCTGTACCTTCAATGGACAAGGAGAGTACGGAGATGTCGTTCCATAGTCAATTTTAAGTTCTAGGCTGAACGATGCAAATCCAAAGAACGATGCATGTTCCATAGTCAATTTCTTGTTCTAGGCTGAACGATGCAAATCCAAATAACAATGCATGTTCCATAGTCAGTTCTATGTTCTAAGCTGAACGATATAAATCCAAAAAATGATGCCTTTCACCTAGATAACTTCTGAGTCTATTGAGTTGTGGACTGATATGACGCTCAGCTCCAACTTAAAGTCCCTGAGGTTCTCGAACGCTTCATCCTTCGAATATGAGAAGATACGCGAACGCGTTTCCTGATAAATCGGCAAAGAAAGAAGTGATAAACTTTATCCCGGCCCTTTGTGGAGAATAGAAGTCACATATATCTGAGCGCACCAGCTCCAGAGGACCTGTACTTGGAGTCATCCGTCTAAACGGCTTTTTGACTACCTGTGTCTGAACACAGCCATAACATCTCTTGTCACGACCCGCACCCGGAAATTCGGGCACGAGTGAGTGGGTACGTCCAGCCTACGCCGCAGAGTCGGCGGTAGTACGCTGTCTAGGTCATATCCACATTTAACTAGTCTAGCTCATTCACAAATAATATAGGCAAGATAATAATGAGAAGCAGATACTAGATTGCAATTGAAATAAATGCGATAACAGATTCAAATACTTAGTACAGAAATCAGAATGAAATCGGGGACAAACCCGATTACTAAGATAAGAGCAATAAATAAGAATAGCTACTGCTATCTACTCTGCAGCAGGGGTCTCCTGGGTGGGTTCTGGCTCCTCATAAGTATTATCTGTACCCTCATAGGGACCATAATATGTAGGGGCAAGGTCCTCATCATCGCCTAAATCAACAGATCCAGTCAGGAAAGGAGCAAAGTATACAGTGCACAACAAGATTAAACTAAATATTTATGACAATTAAATTGAGTATCATGTTGAGAAACTGCATAAAAGAACATCAATATCTCAGAGTTAAATGCTGTAAACAGGAATATAAGAAACAGGAATAAATGAGACAGGAAATGAAACTACAACAGTCAGCAAGAAATATAACAAGACCAGAAACTATCTGTGTAAACTTGTGTTTGTTTTAGAATACGTAGTTGGCATGTAGGGGTTTATAAGGCTAATCCGGCCGTCATAAACGGCTATTAAACAGGGAAAATCAAGATCCGGCTGAGGTACAGTCGCGTACCAACAGCTATTAAATATGGCAGGGGAAAGGGTAAACTACATGCCTTCTAGTATTCTCCCACCCGACATGATAAACAAGACATGAACTCCAATATTCAAGACATGAAATCCAGTATTTCTAACACTAGGTGTAATCATCAAGGGTACTAATAAAGCATGGAATTAATTATCACAATATAAAGATTTAACTTGAAGTGCAGGTACTTGCCTGTTGTTTGGATCTGATTAATTGTTCTTTGGAAATTTCCAGGGATGAGTCCAAAAGCTGAAATAGACATTACCATCACGCTCAGAAGATATCAAATAGCTAGAAATGCCTGTCCTTGGGTCCAATTTGGAGACAAGGGCAAAAACGGCAGTTTTGGGTCAAAACGGGGTCCGCCGGTGGGCCCGCTTTGCACCGAAAAACGTGTCCGGGTCAAAGGTCTCCAAATTCACCAAACTTAGTGTCAACAGGTCAGGAACGATGATACGAACCCAACGGAACTTCCAGATTTGGATTCCGATGAGCCGATCACAAAATCGCCCGTCGAGCGGGGCCTGTGGGGCCCACGACACGCGATTTTGTCAACGTTCTCAGAATCGAACCAAACTTGACCCACAGGACCAGCGTATCGCTACGAGTCCGATGGTGCAAGTTTCGTATCGATCTGACGAGTGTACAAGAAGTTAGGGCAAATTGCCGAAAAGTCGGATACGGGACGATGTCCGCGGATACGCGTTGATTTCGGTGTGCACGCACACCCGAATCAGCTTCCACAAAATCTCACACGTCCGTATCGACGACGCGCACATATCTGTGAAGACCGCACGCGACCAAGTCGTCCCGTTTGGCGGGGCGCACTCAGTTCCGGGGTAAAACAGGGTCTGGTTTTTCCTGTTTTTGGATCGCGGTGTGCGATCACCACAGGACGCGATGCCCCGAACAGTTTGTCCGAACACCGAGAGGGTCACACAGGCTTCACAACGCAATTTGCGGAATTGAAAACGGAGATACAAGGTGCAAGATACAGTACCTGAAGGGGACCCGAAAAAATGGAGAAAATCGTGTCCGTGTCGTGTCCGACACGACACGAGAATGGGGATTTAGTGTTTGGGTTCAGGGGAACCCGGCGAGAACGGCGGCTTGGGCGGCGGAGGAGGGCGGCGCCGCTGCGGGGAGGCCGAGGGCGACTCGCCGGGGGCGGGGACGGTCGCTGGTGGCGGCGGAGCCGACGGCGGCGGCCGAAGCTGCTGGCTGCTGCTGCTGCTGCGTCGTGGCGACCGGGGACGGCGGAGCGGGGCGCCAGAGAGGAGGAGATGGCCGGGGAGAGGGATGGCGGCTGTGGCGAGGTGGTGGTGCGTGGTGGACCGTGGCGCCGGAGGCGGTAGCAGCGGCCGGGCACGGTGGGGAGGAGCTCGGGGGTTAGGGTTTAATATAGGGGAAGGAGAGGGAGAAGAGAGGGGAGGTCGGCTGGCGGTTGCGGGGTCGTGGCGGCCATGGCGCGGTACTCGCAGCGGCGTGCGGAGCGGCCGGGCGCGGCGGACTCGGGCGGTTGCGGGGAAATCGCGGGGAGAGGGGAATGGGTCGGGCGGATCCGGGTCCGGGCGGGTCGGGTTCAAGCGGACCCGACCCGACCCGTTAGGGGTTTGGGCCGGAGGGGACTGGGCCGCGTGTTGGGCCGAGCGGGCTGGGCTTGGGCCGAAAATAAATATAATAAATAATAAAAATAATTAATAAATAAATCAATAAATAGTTTTTAGGTGATTAAAAATAGGTCCGAGGTCCAATAAAATCCCAGAAAATTACCCTAAGTCCGGTTTTTCATTTTACACCCAAAAATATTATTTCCATGATATTTTAATATTGTTTATTAATAATTAAAAATTATTTATTAATTAAAACCTTCATTTTAATTACAGAAAATTCCCAGAAAATTCCAGAAAATTGGAAAAAATCCAAGATTTTAAATTTGAAAATTTAGGGGGTTTACAACCTACCCAACTTACAAAAATTTTGTCCTCGAAATTTAAATTATGGCAGGGTTCTCTCTGTCCAATCTCGCTTGATTATAGTCTAACGGGTTTCTCTCAGGTGAACATTGCGGTCGCTACCCAACTTAGAATTTTTACCCATATATCCTCTAAGGCTGTACAACTAGTAAGGCTAGGTCCTAACTTAATTAATCAGGGTATTGAATCTTTAAGTCTGCAACAAAAATACACCACCTATGGTATTCCCTTAGTCTTAGAGGTTATCATCAATTCGACCGGTCTGAGGGGTACATCTAGCACTACAAATCAAACTTATACCAAACACAGGATTTTGTCTTTCCGAAATAAGGGAAGACGAGGATCAATAATAAAGAGTCTAAGGGCGAGGTGGTAGAACAGAGGTATAGGGATCATGGCGTTTTAAAGAATTCTAATGGGAATTGTCAGGCGGTTATGGATTGAGATTCTATTCTGGTAATCATTTATTCGCATGCTCGCGTTAGTACAGTTATGTAACTGATACGATATGCTCGGACATTTTTAGGGGCAAGTATACTAGTCAACTATATATCTCAATCCACGTAAAGTAGTCGTGCGAAAATGCGAATCAAAATGCACTAAGGTTGATCAGACCGTAGTACACTGATTCTGAGTAGACACTTGTATTAGTAGGGTTGATCAGGCCTCAATAATACATGTGTCATGAACAAGCCCGATAAAGAGTAAGCTTGCAAAACTAGGCTATAAAATAGCAGCATAAGTCAAGTTCAGCAAATTTAAGTGCGCTAGATGATGAGAAAAAGGAGGTACAAATTATCTAAATTCACAAAGCAACACACAGTGGCCATAATAGCAAAGGACTCTAAAATCTTTATAGTTATCAAATTTAAAAGCATACCAGGTTATTAGCAAGTTCAAAATTATTAGGTTGGGCTGAGGTCACGAACCAATAGGCACAAAAACAATACTAGAAAAGGTATCTACGAATCACTTACGCGCCTTAGCTGCTTTCAGAGTTTGCGCTGTCACGCCCCAAACTCCCGCAAGCCCAATAGTCCCCGCTGAACGTGAAATCACCACGTTGCAGCTCTCCCGCGGGACAATCGTTCTATTCGGGACGTGATGCCGTACGAGCCTGGAGTTGCGCTCGTACAAGGCGATGTTGTTAAACACGAAAGTTATCATCGAAACAACCAAGTTACAGCGGAAACCAATTGTGTACCAAGCACACATCAGAGTATACGCAGCGAAGCTCACGATAGGGTCCAAATGAGATGCCCCGAGTCAATGCCATAAAGGCGATGCCACGGAGACGATGGAATAACTCTTGCTCTTTCTCTAGCCCACAAAGGTACTTACAGTTCATACATCTTGTCCCGTATATCCAAGCAGCGCCACTACGCCTGTGTACCTGAAATATTGCCCACAAACGTGGGTCAGTACACAACCGTACTGGTGAGCGGGGTAACCCACTCGTCTAAGCCGACACTAAGTAAAATAGTGAATGCACACAGTTAAATGGTGATCTTTCTAGTTGAATCCTAGATTCTTTTCATGGCATATGGATGACATGTTAAGGAAAGCAGTAAAGCAGTTTAAGCATGCTAGCATTCATTCTCAAACCAAATGACAAGCAGTTTATATATAGCCGACCCGTCTAACTCAATGTCATCGCTTGCACGATAACATATCGAACCATCAGTCTCGCCTCAATATCCATTCTCAACCAAGTTATATATTCCCATCTCGAATGCACACTCTTACCGAGGCAAGGTGGCCGCGCCTACACGATGCACAAACCAACGAAAGAAAAGCAAGCCAACTCTTATCTATATGAAGTCACTGGCAAAGCCATAAAGGACATATTCCAAGCATTACGGCGCGCCCTATCAGCCCGGGTAGCAAGCCCCGCTGGAGGTCCCGCAATGCACCGCGCCAAAGCACGAATCAATATTTCCCTCCGGATTGAAACGGCTCCAGTGCCCCGGATAAAAACCGTTTCAAGGAAACCAACACCCTGTGCACTCAGGTTGTCCGTGACATGCAAAAAGGTAGGTGAGGCGAGAGGATCGAACATTCTCGCCCCACCAAGCGATCCTAAACTCGTTCCACCGAATAACCAACCAAAGCATCCATAACCATTCTTCCAACATATCCTCCCAAAGGAGTCCAAATCTCGACCTCAGGATTTAATCCCAAGGCACCAAAATCCACAGTGTTTCACATTGCCGCTTCCCAACACAGTGTTTCACATTGGGTGCAACACCCCACACTCCGAATAATCCCATGGCACAATGCCCCAACAGTGGCACAATACCCTCGCCGATGCAGTTGTTCGGTTTCGAACCACAACTGCTCGCTTTGCAAGACAAAGCGACCCAGTGATACTCGGGCACGGATGCACGCTCGCTCGTCCGGATTCCCAATATTCTCGATATTCCCATTGCCTCAATTGTATCATTCCAACTTGTATATTTCCAACCGTCCAAGCATAATCCCAAGTAATCCAACCGATCGCCTCAAATGAATAATCCGACTATCGCATCCAGCTATCCAAGCATAATCCCAAGTAATCCAACCGACTGTCTCAAATGTATAATCCAACTATCCAACGCGTAAACCAGTCCAAGCCACAATCCTACCAAGCCAACGACGCACACTCTATGCACGCCTCAGTGTAGTGCTTCCCGATGTTTCAGCCCAAGTGTACAAGCCATTACGTGTTTTCCATATTATTAGGCATGAAGGAGTAGAGGAGAAGGGAAAGAGCCCACTCACATTGTTAGAATCCGTTAGGCATCCTGTCCTGCAATACGGCCAATCCCTTGAACCCGTGGTCCGATGCAAGCGCGATCTACTCAACTGGTATGACCGTGCGAGCAGGCCGTGCTCTCCAAATCATCCGACCGATCGGACTAAGGAAGACGGCATTATCGTTTCCATCCAGCTATTCAGTACTGTTCTGAACGAACACCTGATTTCCATCGATCCCGCTAGCCATCTGCACATTGAAACCAACTCGATTAATTCTTCTTCCCGAAATTCGACATTTCAAATGTAACCAGCATTTGATTTATTCAGTCCGACTCAGCGTAACGCTCCGAGCGGTTGCGGGGCGTTACATAATATACCACTTAGAATCAGGTTCGTCCACGAACCGTGCTGGTACTCATTCCTTACTAGCATGCCATAATCCAATTCCATAGATCTGCTCTAAGCAACTCACATATTCACGATTCTGACTCCGTATCTCGTTCTGCTGAACGCTCGAATAAATTTCACGAATTCCCACATCCTCCTTGCAGCTCAACCCGAATTTCTCGTATCGCTTAGTTTTGGATCGTACATATATTTAAGGCGTTCCTAAAATATATGCATTTCAGCCGAGCTTTGCGATAGCAAATTTGAACAAGTTACAAGGGTATCTTTATGTTCGAGGCGTCCATTTGCTTTGCTCCCAATTGAACCAAATCACAATTCCTATTCCAACACATTCACTTGAGAACTATTCTCAATTATGCAGATTTTCTACCGACACAATAAGTTCGCATTCCAACACAATCCATCCCACTATTTCTGAAATCAGTACTAGCAACATCTCCAAATATATCTCATGCACCGAACGATTCTCACAACTGATCTACCCCAGCTATGCAACTTACCCAAATATCAACTTGCTTAGATCAGCTCAGTCCAACACATTTCTTGCCACCTCAAAATCTCACAGGGTGAACATCTATATTGGGGTTCGTGTGATCCACGAAGATCTCGCCGCCACGCCAAAGGGATTTGTGTCGCCACGATTTTCAACGTGGACACACTCGCCACAATTCTTAGGTTGCGCATGAAATAGTTCTTCGCGCTGCTTCCACTGCCTCGAAGCATAGAATATCACCTTCGCCTTCCGAATGAGCACGTTTCCCAGACTAAGTTCCGAGACATCTTGTAAATCTGAAGCAAATCTGTCCCTTCCAGTATTCGCAAGGATTTGATCTGAACGAGCCGCTGCTTTAACTTCACGAGCTAGTTTCACAGTCGTCAATTCATATAAATGCTATTCCCTTCCAGGGCACGATGAGTCAGAGGCGATGCCATCGATAAAAATCTGCGACTCTGAATCTCATCAGTTGACAAGGCTACTTCCACCATCGCTTCGATCTTCCGGCTGTATCTTCAGCTGAAGGCTATTCCAAGGATCTCTCAAATCCAACACTCAGTAAATAAGCCAAATCACATTATCTCACATCTGCCCTCGACGCATTCCCAAATACGCCGCCTCAAGGGTCGTTCTATGGGTCTACCATATTCATATCCGATTCGACGGGCAATGTCGCTTAGGGTCAGCTGTCCCGAAGCTACGCTCGATAATTGTAATCATCACGATGGACAGTTACTATAAACCATGCTATATCTCATCTGCAAATCCGAATCAAAATTCCAACCATCCCATCCGAGCGAACTCCCGAATCCGAGCAATGTGCTCGTTGAAACCGTCTACCATCAATCCGCCGTTCTGTCCTGAATCCATCAAATTTTCGAATTGCATATTCGATTCTCGCACTACAAATTGCAATGATTCTCAAAACCCAAGACTTGCCCAAATTCACATCCGTTTGCCACGTCCCACCTTGCACTTCCAACTTACTCGAGCAGCACAGTGATTCGTTCCAACGTTGCTCCCACATTTAGCTATCTTCAGAAATCAATCCGCCAAAATCTTTGCCTTCCGTTGTTGCCACAATCCGTCTACGTCTTTCCGAAGAATCCGTCTATCATCGTTGCACCATCTTGCCCAAAATTTCATTTCCGCTAAACCTGATTCAACTTCTCGAGCAACAATATCCAAAATCCTTCAAGTTTGTGTGAATCAATCGCATTGTCCCTCCAAGCCAAGATCGTATTTCATTGCTCAACCAACAGCTCAAATGCGTTGCCCAAAATCGTAGTTCGTGCTCGCTATCATTCCGATAATCCCACCACTTTGCTCAAGCGTAACCCAAGTGTTCGTTCCGATTCTGTCCATTTTTCAAGCCCAATGATACTTCCATTTGCACGACTCCGTCCTTGAGTTCTCAAGTCTAATGTATCGAAGGATACCCGAGTCAAATTCCATTGTACCATATACCACTTGGAAATATAGTTGCCCTCGTGCAAAAATCTGCGTCAACCAGCGTCTATCCCAAACCGACTATTCCGAGGTAATTCTGTCGAATCATAACTCAATATTCGCTTGCTCCATTTTCATTCCTTCCAACTCTGTCGATTTGCACCAACCGACTTGTATTCGTTATCCGAGTCCGTTCAGGCAATTCCAATAGATGTCCAACCAAAATATTTCTAATGCCTTGCTTAACACATTTGATCCCATATACCACTTCGAATCAATTCGCTACTCACATTACGTTTCCTTTCACGAATCCGAGATCCGTTCGAACCATCCCTTAGGTGTGATCATGCCATTCCCATCTTAAGTCTGACACAAAAACTTAGCCGATTCTTTAACCATCAATCTCGTTAGGCAACTCGTGCTATGTTCCATTCTCGATGCTTCCAACATTTCCCAAACCGTCTGAAACTTTTACAGTACGAGCAATCGTGCAACGATTGTCTTCCAAATAGTCCAACCCAATACCCAACGGTTCCACACGTTTATTGTACGAGCAACTCATGCCAACTTATCGGATATTTCTCAAGCCAACTCAAATCTGCCCAACCGATGCGCCACAGTCGAAATTCCAACTTCTATCCAACACAATCGCTTGACGAGCAACTCGTGCAAGGATCCATTCCCATCGAAAGTTTCTACTCAAAACATGCCGCATAACCAAATCTCGTTAGCCAACCAACTGATCCATTGAGGCAATCAGAAACTCCAGAACGATAAGCCAAGCCAACCCAACGAAAGCCCACACTTGTTGCACAGATGCAACAACGCCAACCAACTTGCTGCACGAATGCAACAACGCCTAACGAGGCTAAGCGATCCTACGAAAACCAACCAAGGCAACCCAACCAAGAAATAAAATGCAGCCAAAACCAGCAATAAATAGACTTATTGCATGAAACATCCGATGCGGCACTGAGTAGAGTCAAGAGCTAGACGACACGCGGAAGCTATTTAGAGTTTGTGATGAAGCGAAGGACCAAGTCCGAAGAAATGAACCGGGCGCTCTGATACCAATCTGTCACGCCCCAAACTCCCGCAAGCCCAATAGTCCCCGCTGAACGTGAAATCACCACGTTGCAGCTCTCCCGCGGGACAATCGTTCTATTCGGGACGTGATGCCGTACGAGCCTGGAGTTGCGCTCGTACAAGGCGATGTTGTTAAACACGAAAGTTATCATCGAAACAACCAAGTTACAGCGGAAGCCAATTGTGTACCAAGCACACATCAGAGTATACGCAGCGAAGCTCACGATAGGGTCCAAATGAGATGCCCCGAGTCAATGCCACAAAGGCGATGCCACGGAGACGATGGAATAACTCTTGCTCTTTCTCTAGCCCACAAAGGTACTTACAGTTCATACATCTTGTCCCGTATATCCAAGCAGCGCCACTACGCCTGTGTACCTGAAATATTGCCCACAAACGTGGGTCAGTACACAACCGTACTGGTGAGCGGGGTAACCCACTCGTCTAAGCCGACACTAAGTAAAATAGTGAATGCACACAGTTAAATGGTGATCTTTCTAGTTGAATCCTAGATTCTTTTCATGGCATATGGATGACATGTTAAGGAAAGCAGTAAAGCAGTTTAAGCATGCTAGCATTCATTCTCAAACCAAACGACAAGCAGTTTATATATAGCCGACCCGTCTAACTCAATGTCATCGCTTGCACGATAACATATCGAACCATCAGTCTCGCCTCAATATCCATTCTCAACCAAGTTATATATTCCCATCTCGAATGCACACTCTTACCGAGGCAAGGTGGCCGCGCCTACACGATGCACAAACCAACGAAAGAAAAGCAAGCCAACTCTTATCTATATGAAGTCACTGGCAAAGCCATAAAGGACATATTCCAAGCATTACGGCACGCCCTATCAGCCCGGGTAGCAAGCCCCGCTGGAGGTCCCGCAATGCACCGCGCCAAAGCACGAATCAATATTTCCCTCCGGATTGAAACGGCTCCAGTGCCCCGGATAAAAACCGTTTCAAGGAAACCAACACCCTGTGCACTCAGGTTGTCCGTGACATGCAAAAAGGTAGGTGAGGCGAGAGGATCGAACATTCTCGCCCCACCAAGCGATCCTAAACTCGTTCCACCGAATAACCAACCAAAGCATCCATAACCATTCTTCCAACATATCCTCCCAAAGGAGTCCAAATCTCGACCTCAGGATTTAATCCCAAGGCACCAAAATCCACAGTGTTTCACATTGCCGCTTCCCAACACAGTATTTCACATTGGGTGCAACACCCCACACTCCGAATAATCCCATGGCACAATGCCCCAACAGTGGCACAATACCCTCGCCGATGCAGTTGTTCGGTTTCGAACCACAACTGCTCGCTTTGCAAGACAAAGCGACCCAGTGATACTCGTGCACGGATGCACGCTCGCTCGTCCGGATTCCCAATATTCTCGATATTTCCATTGCCTCAATTGTATCATTCCAACTTGTATATTTCCAACCGTCCAAGCATAATCCCAAGTAATCCAACCGATCGCCTCAAATGAATAATCCGACTATCGCATCCAACTATCCAAGCATAATCCCAAGTAATCCAACCGACTGTCTCAAATGTATAATCCAACTATCCAACGCGTAAACCAGTTCAAGCCACAATCCTACCAAGCCAACGACGCACACTCTATGCACGCCTCAGTGTAGTGCTTCCCGATGTTTCAGCCCAAGTGTACAAGCCATTACGTGTTTTCCATATTATTAGGCATGAAGGAGTAGAGGAGAAGGGAAAGAGCCCACTCACATTGTTAGAATCCGTTAGGCATCCTGTCCTGCAATACGGCCAATCCCTTGAACCCGTGGTCCGATGCAAGCGCGATCTACTCAACTGGTATGACCGTGCGAGCAGGCCGTGCTCTCCAAATCATCCGACCGATCGGACTAAGGAAGACGGCATTATCGTTTCCATCCAGCTATTCAGTACTGTTCTGAACGAACACCTGATTTCCATCGATCCCGCTAGCCATCTGCACATTGAAACCAACTCGATTAATTCTTCTTCCCGAAATCCGACATTTCAAATGTAACCAGCATTTGATTTATTCAGTCCGACTCAGCGTAACGCTCCGAGCGGTTGCGGGGCGTTACATGCGCGTTCTCCACGGTCATCACGTAAGCTTGTCCGCATCCTGGAGCAGTGGGGCAGTCCCTCACTTGATGTTCTGTTGATCCACAATATAGGCAGGCACCCAGTCTCTTCCTACAAACTTGCCAGGTGTGACCTTGTTTTTGACAAAAGCCACAAGTGGGAACTCGTTGATTCTGTCCTTGAGCTTGGTGTTGGGGTGCTGCGGCTCGAGGGAGAGGACGCTGAGTTTGCTGCGGGGCCCTCTGCTGTTATTGTTGTTGTTGAAATGGGCGTTTGTTGGGTCCCGCATTTTTGGTATCTCTCTCTCGCTTTAGTTTATGCCCCATGTCTCTCTCAACGCCTTGTGCCACGCTCAAGATTTCCTCATAGGTGCGAGCTCGGCTGGTGGTGACAGCAAGGCGAATATCCGGAGACAGCCCCTTCTTGAATCTACGGGCTCTGTCCTCCGGGGTACGAACCATGTACTCCGCAAAGTGGCTCAACCTGCTAAATTCAGCAGTATACTCATCAACAGACAGGTTACCTTGTTCCAGTCTCTCGAATTGGCTTTCGAGAGCTTCCCGAGCCACTTCGGGGTAGAATTTCTCCTTGAATAGCCTTTTGAAGTCCTCCCAGGTGAGGTCAGGAGCAGATAGTTGGGGTTCATCTCTGAACCAGGTTTGAGCAATATCGAACAGTTGCAGGCTTGTGGACTCCACTTTGAGGTCATCAGGGACCCGAGCAGTCTTCAGGAGTCTCTCGACATTCTCTATCCACTCATCGGCATAGAGAATGCCCTCAGTTCCGTAGAATTCCAGGGGTCTAAGATTCTTGAAGTCTTTGGCACTCCCTGGCCTCTTGAGTGGCGACTCCTGGGACTTAAGAGCTTCTGAGAGGCTGGTCCGCAGAAGTGCAGTCTGTTCTTTCTGGGATTCCACCAGTCCCTGGAACACTCCAAGTAGCTGTGCCCCATCCGGAGTAACTGCCGGAACAGATGGAGGCGGTGGGAGTGCAAGAGTCTCGGGCACATTCTGCTCAGCTGGTTCTGATGTGCCTCCTACTGTGTTCCTTGTCTGGACCATTCTGAAAGATTAAGGGATAGGAAGATCAGAATAGATTACTTGGAAATTTAAGGCGATAGGAAAATTGAGCAGCAATGATATCAAGAATTGAAATAAGGACCCTATACTGTGAATGAGCTTTTCCTAGAATCCTCAATCTTATTCCATACCCTGACCTAGGGTATTACCCTATTTTAGGATAGGACCTGCATGGGCCACCATAAAAACGTGTCACGACCCACACCCGGAAATTCGAGCACGAGTGCGTGGGTACGTCCAGCCTACGCCGCAGAGTCGGCGGTAGTACGCTGTCTAGGTCATATCCACATTTAACTAGTCTAGCTCATTCACAAATAACATAGGCAAGATAATAATGAGAAGCAGATACTAGATTGCAATTGAAATAAATGCGACAACAGATTCAAATGTTTAGTACAGAAATCAGAATGAAATCGGGGACAAACCCGATTACTAAGATAAGAGCAATAAATAAGAATAGCTACTGCTATCTACTCTGCAGCAGGGGTCTCCTGGGTGGGTTCTGGCTCCTCATAAGTATCATCTGTACCCTCATAGGGACCATAATATGTAGGGGCAAGGTCCTCATCATCGCCTAAATCAACAGATCCAGTCAGGAAAGGAGCAAAGTATACAGTGCACAACAAGATTAAACTAAATATTTATGACAATTAAATTGAGTATCATGTTGAGAAACTGCATAAAAGAACATCAATATCTCAGAGTTAAATGCTGTAAACAGGAATATGAGAAACAGGAATAAATGAGACAGGAAATGAAACTACAACAGTCAGCAAGAAATATAACAAGACCAGAAACTATCTGTGTAAACTTGTGTTTGTTTTAGAATACGTAGTTGGCATGTAGGGGTTTATAAGGCTAATCCGGCCATCATAAACGGCTATTAAACAGGGAAAATCGAGATCCGGCTGAGGTACAGTCGCGTACCAACAGCTATTAAATATGGCAGGGGAAAGGGTAAACTACATGCCTTCTAGTATTCTCCCACCCGACATGATAAACAAGACATGAACTCCAATATTCAAGACATGAAATCCAGTATTTCTAACACTAGGTGTAATCATCAAGGGTACTAATAAAGCAGGAAATTAATTATCACAATATAAAGATTTAACTTGAAGTGCAGGTACTTGCCTGTTGTTTGGATCTGATTAATTATTCTTGGGGAAATTTCCAGGGATGAGTCCAAAAGCTGAAATAGACATTACCATCACGCTCAGAAGATGTCAAATAGCTAGGAACGCCTGTCCTTGGGTCCAATTTGGAGACAAGGGCAAAAACGACAATTTTGGGTCAAAACGGGGTCCGCCGGTGGGCCCACTTTGCACCGAAAAACGTGTCCGGGTCAAAGGTCTCCAAATTCACCAAACTTAGTGTCAACAGGTCAAGAACGATGATACGAACCCAACGAAACTTCCAGATTTGGATTCCGATGAGCCGATCACAAAATCGCCCGTCGAGCGGGGCCTGTGGGGCCCACGACACGCGATTTCGTCAACGTTCTCAGAATCAAACCAAACATGACCCACAGGACCAGCGTATCGCTACGAGTCCGATGGCGCAAGTTTCGTATCGATCTGACGAGTGTACAAGAAGTTAGGGAATAATGCCAAAAAGTCGAATACGGGACGATGTCCGCGGATACGCGTTGATTCTGGTGTGCACGCACACCCGAATCAGCTTCCACGAAATCACACACGTCCGTATCGACGATGCGCACGTATCTGTGAAGACCGCACGCGACCAAGTCGTCCCGTTTGGCGGGGCGCACTCAGTTCCTTGGTGAAACAGGGTCTGGTTTTTCTTATTTTTGGATCGCGGTGTGCGATCACCACAGGACGCGATGCCCCGAACAGTTTGTTCGGACACCGAGAGGGTCACACAGGCTTCGCAACGCAATTTGCGGAATTGAAAACGGAGATACAGGGTGCCAGATACGAGTACCTGAAGGGGACCTGAAAAACGGGGAAAACCGTGTCCGTGTCGTGTCCGACACGACACGAGAATGGGGATTTAGGGTTAGGTTTCAGGGGAACCCGGCGAGAACGACGGCTTGGGCGGCGGAGGAGGGCGGCGCCGCTGCGGGGAGGCCGAGGGCGACTCGCCGGGGGCGGGGACGGTCGCTGGTGGCGGCGGAGCCGACGGCGGCGGCCGAAGCTGCTGGCTGCTGCTGCTGCTGCGTCGTGGCGACCGGGGACGGCGGAGCGGGGCGCCGGAGGGGAGGAGATGGCCGGGGAGAGGGATGGCGGCGGTGGCGAGGTGGTGGTGCATGGTGGATGGTGGCGCCGGAGGCGGTAGCAGCGGCCGGGCACGGTGGGGAGGAGCTCGGGGGTTAGGGTTTAATATAGGGGAAGGAGAGGGAGGAGAGAGGGGAGGTCGGCCGGCGGTTGCGGGGTCGTGGCGGCCATGGCGCGGCACTCGCAGCGGCGTGCGGAGCGGCCGGGCGCGGCGGACTCGGGCGGTTGCGGGGAAATCGCGGGGAGAGGGGAATGGGTCGGGCGGATCCGGGTCCGGGCGGGTCGGGTTCAAGCGGACCCGACCCGACCCGTTAGGGGTTTGGGCCGGAGGGGACTGGGCCGCATGTTGGGCCGGGCCGAGCGGGCTGGGCTTGGGCCAGAAATAAATATAATAAATAATAAAAACAATTAATAAATAAATCAATAAATAGTTTTTAGGTGATTAAAAATAGGTCCGAGGTCCAATAAAATCCCAGAAAATTATCCTAAGTCCGGTTTTCCATTTTACACCCAAAAATATTATTTTCATGATATTTTAATATTGTTTATTAACAATTAAAAATTATTTATTAATTAAAACCTTGATTTTAATTACAGAAAATTCTCAGAAAATTCCAGAAAATTGGGAAAAATCCAAGATTTTAAATTTGAAAATTTAGGGGGTTTACATCTCTCCACCTACTTACCCCCACATCTTGAAGATATTCCTGAACTAGCCATCTTAAAAGACATGTCGTAGTCAGATAGGTCATAACTCAATAAGAGCAACTCTTCCTCAAGTCGAAAGTCAAAAATCATAATCATGATCCCTAGATCTTCTGCTTGACACGTGTTCGCCATAGAGACCTTCTTCTTTTTAGATAGAGCTTTTCTTTGGTGAGCAACCATTTTTCAGAGCATGTGTGGCCAGATGCACCAGTGTCTATCTACCAGTCAGTAACCATGTTTGATGACTCAACCAGCGTAATCATAGCAACCAATTTAAGTAATTAAATGAACCAAGTTTAGCTATACCTTGCTATATTGGTTTGAATTGGTTCTGCTTTCAACCTCCAATTCCAGCCATGTACCAAGTCATGTCAGTGACTTTTATGCACCTAGGCCACCATGCGCAGAGGACGACCATGCGGATAAGATACTATGCGGCTAGCTCTGCCATGTGCCAAGACCTTCAATGCGCTTCCATACGAGAAGAGTCTTCATGCGGTAAGAGTCTTCCATGCGGCAAAAGACTGCCATGCGGCCAAGTCTTGCCAACCGCCAAGAACTGTCTTATGCTAATTCCTGTCATGCATAAACTCTGCAATCCTTGGTCATCTTGTAATCTTTCTTCCAACTGAAATATGCTTCCTTCATACGCTAACTCCTACATCCTAGGAAATGGTAGGTTCCGATAACTCACGTTCAACTTTTGACAAATGACTCCTTCCCTCATCCAAATATTCTAATTGTATCCCGTCAATCTTCTTAAGTTTGTGAAAACTTGTTGCCGAGAAGACTTGATCGGATGTTCTACACCTTTCTTTGGATCTTGCTTTGATATTGTTAGTCCCGAGGCAAATCAAAGATGGTAGAATACCGGCCATAGCAGAGCTATTAGCGAGACCCAAAAGTCTGATCTCTACTGGAACCTAAGTGGTCGTTGAGATCAGAGATTAACAAAAGAGTTCCTCATCTGACATATCTCGATTCCAACAAAGCATGAACCAAGAACATGTTACAAACAAACTCCGAAGATAATAAAGATTACAACAAGCAACAAAAAAATGTTCTTCTCTTTATGTTCGAAGATGCTACAATGAGAAAGAACGAAGCAATGAGAAATATTGAAGAAAAGCTCCTTGTTGGGGTAGTCAAAACCACCGTTGCTCAAAGGAAGATTCGCCGTACAGACGATCTGCCCCCAGGAACTAGCAGGTTCACAAATGAACTTCTGGAACGCTCAATGTCACCTTCGAGAAACACTCAAAAATACCATATGAGAGGGAGACACTCTGGGCCGCAAATTATCGGGCATTCTCGATTTTTTTTATATATTTTTTCTCTCTCAAATGAAAGAGGAGGTTCTCTATATATAGAAGAAAATAACACTTATGCAGCTTGAGGAAACTCTAGGCCGCATATGCACTGACCGACCAGATCCCTCAAAAACTGGGTGTCAGAGCCGCATGCATCGCCCGCGCCGTCTCCGTCGCCTGACACGCTGTACTGCACATGGCAGACAACGCCGTCAAATGCAGAAAGCATCCGCCCGTGCCATATGTGCCACATATTCCGGAAGGCACAAAAAACTATGTGCTACATGCACCACCTAAAGCAGATCATATCCCCTCCACAAGTGACTCGCTCATCCAAACCTGGCCGTATAGCGTCAGGCCGCATAGCGCCTGATCGCATAGCCCCTGGCCACATAACGCTAGGCCACATAACCCCTGGCTAACATGCTAAGTGCAAAGTGCCCCAACAAAGCGCTACTTTGCGCCCTTGAGCCCGTGTAACGACCTGCTCCGCTCAACCCGGAGGGCCGATTCAAATGACACAAGTGTAGCGAACCGACCTTCCTTGCTCATCGAGAAGACTCGTTCGATGCAAAGGCATTCAGACTTGGATCTTCAAATATAGTTCAGACTTAGACTTTCAAAGGCGCGCTCGGAGTCTCGCTCGACCGATGTGATTCATCGCTAAGGTGGGTGGCCCCGGTGAACCTATCCCTACTTAGCTGCACACTAAGAAAATGAATGATACATGCTAGTTTTCAAGCGATAATATTTGCATGTTAATAAAAAGAGATGAACGCACATAGCTAAGGGGAAAACCCTGCCTTATCATTGCATAGAACATGGATATCTTACTTGCTATTTGCGTAATCGGGCTATTGAGTTGAAATGTAGTAGTTTCTTATATATATATATGCCACAAAAATAGTTTGAGTTCATACTGAGGCATTACACCGCACGGAACATGACACGGGATAGAGTAAAATTATGTTGCATACATAGACGAGAAAGACTATCAAGTAGTCGTTCCGAGTCAAGAGAATGAAAGAAAAAAAAGTACTCGGGATATCCCGATCACCGAGGCAGTCTCTAATCAGTTAGCTATGCAAAGAATAAAGATCCGAGTGTAGTCCTCGGCAAGATTGAACCGAGCTGTTTCTCGGCTAGGATTGGAAGTGGGGGTGTAGTTGCATGGTCACGGACAAATAGTTGCGCACCAGGTAGAGATGAGTCATCGACACGATTGCTGAGGCATCTGAATCGTATCAGCCTGGGAGGACAGTGCCAGTGTAGTCTTAGTAATACGCTAGTTGATGACTAGCAGGCGAGAACGAGACATCCAATAAGGCTTGCTACCGACCTGGATAGTAACCGACTCGTCAGATGGTTCGGGAGCCCTAACAAGGCTAGCAACTGAGCTGTAAAGACAGCCGTTCCATCGTAGATCATGTCCAATATGGCTAACAGAACCAGTGACTTTCATATAGATAACTCATGCTTGCATAGCGGCTATCCGCATTCAGAAGAAGAGTAACGTGAAGGAGTACAATTGTACGATATTTTGCATATTTAGAATGGATGTACGGTAACAAACATAGTTCGAGTAGAATGGGTATGAGGAAGAGACACGAACATAACACTTGGATTTCATAGATGTTCTTTGTTATTCAGTAGATCATTATTCATTTGCTGCATATGACAGGGAAGGCCGATGGTAAGAAACGGTAAGACGAACTCAGTTATTCATTATTATAACACTCTTGAGCAAACACGAATATTACTTTTATTATATTGCCATGTAATTGATCCTAAGGCAAAAGACTAGAAAGATAACAAAATCAGTCGGTGCACATAACTAATGAACGTGCTTGTTTTATGGCGTGGGCGAGAGGCCTCTCCACCAGTGCATTCAATATACTGATACCCAACCAGGTTGCATGCATGGTGCAGGAGAAAACTCGTACGGATTCGGAGATCGCTTAATGCAATGAGGCGCCAAACCGCACTTGGCGTCTTGGAGCGTGGCGCGCGGACTTGGAGCTCACATATATGAGACATAATGTATGGGAACATCATCATCCAGATTGTTTGAATGAGTTCTAAGCCTAAGGGCATATCCATTGTAGAGAGAGAGAGAGAGAGAGAGAGAGAGAGCATGAGCGACTTGTAATCTCGGCCTAGCGCCGATTGTAATCTTTTCTTCATATCAATAAAGAGATTGATTTGGATTCAATACTTGTGTTTATTCTATATTTTCGCTATGACGACTCTGCGAACTAGTTATCAACGGCTGTTTCGGTATTTGTCTCGCGCGGGCGCAACTCCAGGCATGTGCGGCATCGCGTCCAGTTAGAAACAATCGTCCCGCGGGAGCGCTGGCGCGGTGATTTGCGCCTAGCGGGGACGGTCGATTCCAGCGGGAGATCGGGACGTGACAGTCCGTGCTCGAGTCCGAGTCCGAGTCGCTAAGCTCCTAAGGAAAAACTTTCAAAGGTGGTGACAAAACAAAGATTGTCATACTAGAGTTCACACTTAATCCCTCTAGGAAAGTCAACCCACATGGATCTCCACCCCATGTGCATATACAAATACTAAGCATATTATATTTTGATATATACACATTGGTGGTTTTTCAATATGGGACTAAAACTTCTAAAGCTAAGTGGAAAACACCAACAGGAGGTGCCTTCGGGTCGGGATGTAAGCCTTCGGGTTGGATGAGACCTTCATACTAGTGTTTGTATATATAGACCTTCAGACTGGATTAGTTGTAAGCCTTCGAACTGAATTATAGCCTCTCGAATGAGTCTGAGTAAAATTTAACATCTTCTCCTGAGGCCATAGCGTAATGGTAGCGCTTTGGACATATGGTGTGCATGTTGGAGGTTCGAGTCCCGACGTCGACGGTTAGATAAGGTAAGTTCAGTTCCTTACTCTTGTAGTGCACTTGGTATAGCCATAGGGAGCGTTTAGTGCACTATTTAAACTTATCTTCCCATTAATTACATTGGACTAATCTATCCTCTAATAATTCCCATTACATTGGAATAATTTAATCCCCGAATAATGAGTAGGAAGTGCTCGAACAAGATCTTCTAGCGACATCGAACACATGACTATGTCGTATCCATTAAGTGGCAAGGAAGGAAATACTAGCCATAGCCATAGCCATAGCCATAGCCATAGCCATGGGGAAAATATTGTTCATGTGCTAATGTTCTTCACCAAGTCATGCACCAAGTCTACTAGCAACTAAGAGTTTGGATCTCTTCTCATTTCGGGAGAGCAATCATGATCGTTATGTTCTTGGTCCCTTTGTATCTGAGAGGCCATTATTGCTCCCAAGCTTTACCGATACGGAAATATAGCGGGCGTATGTTTGACGAAATGAACAAATAATTTGTCTTCAACGTTTCTACGTACATTGAGGGAAAGGTTATAATTTTCTTACACAGCATTAAAATTTAATTAAATTGTACTTATCTACAGCACATAATTTTGACAAATTGTTTAAAGAAAACCAAAACGTCCATTCTTTGGACATTTTTTTTTCTTAGACCAAACAATCAATAATCAATGAAAACGTACTATTGATTGGATGTTTTTCTTACCATTTTATGTATATTAATATATATATGTACGTACATCGTACGTATTTTATATTATTTAAAAAGAACAAATAATAATAATCTTTTGCTACTTCAAAAAACTAAAAAATAATAATTTTTTTACTATTTGAAAAGAACAAATAACAACCCATATATATATATATATATATATATATATATATATATATATATATATATATTATTTTTTTGGTGAGCTCGTAAAGTAATAAGATCTAAGAAGATGAGGTTTTGTACATCTCTATGAATTATGGTATGACTTTTTTTATTGGAATCAATTCCTAAAGAATGCAAACATGAGATGCAGAAACTAAAGACAGAAATTAAAAAGTAAGAATTCTAGGCATGCTACAACGCTATTCTTAGAATAAAATTTCGTCATCACGTAAAGTGCACCATGTTTATGACAATCTATTTTCGCGATACAACAAATCAAATGATTCGCGACACTGTGCATCCGGTGACGAGTCCAACGATCGATAATAGTCCTTGTCCAGAAGAGAAGATGGACGGAGGAGAAATTTTTTGTGAATTTTGGTTCTTGTTGTTTTTTCTCTTCTGTGAGAATGATTTTTTAATTTAGAAAGAGAGAGAAAAGAAAACAGATAAATGTTATATGAGATCTCTGGATCGTGTCCAGGATATTCTCCTCACGTAATTCCTTCTTCTCACTAATCTCAAAACGAGATTACGTAAGAACTGATCCATGGAAGACCAACAACCAACCAGACCGAATAAAAAAATAATTTAGAAAATTATGCTTACGGGCTGGACGGAATTTAATTTAGTCAATTTCTCGCAAAACCTACTTACTTATTTGATAAGATGGATAAATTACTTTAAACAAAGAAAACTGTCCTCTCCTATTCGTATGGGACTAAAATAAAATAAAAAATCCTATTGAATCATATAGCACGTGTTTTACTTTATACAAGCAACAAAACTACACAATATACGTTCTATTTTTTCAACAACATAAAAAAAAATTGTAAAGAAATACTCATTTGTATGACGTTTTTTTGTGTTAAAGATGTCATTCCATAGGATTTTTTTTTATTAATATAAGTTAATTAGTTATTAATGCAATTAATACTAGTAAATGGAAAAGTAATTTGTAGGATCAATACAAACATCCTTTCATAGGATTTTTAATTCTTGTATTGTAATTTTACAAAATTTTGTTCAATCAGTTTAATTTTATAAAACTTTGATGCTTTTTATAAAAAAATTCGAAAAAGTTACAGAAGTAGCTGTTGTATCGATCGCTCACCAAAGTAATGGAACACTAAGTTGCTTGAATAAGTGGGAAGGAAGGAAGGAAGAAAGCGAATTAATTGTTCCATAATCATGGGAAAAAAATTTGCTCTGCATGTGATATTTATGTTGTGCTTTGGTTTTCTTGTCCTTTCTTTTTCATTATTGCTTCAAAAATATTTATGCTGTGCTTTGGTTTTTATGTTGGAAACGAGGTGTGATACTAATTAGAGTTGATCTGTAAGCTACGATAGTACGTATTATACTGGACCTATATATTTTTAAAAATAATTTTTATGTAAGAATTGAATTAAATTTAATTTTCTATACCTCGTGATTTTACTTCCTAAATTATTATCAAATTCGATATGAGACTAAATTATCAACTCCATTGTAATCCTACCTGACGTGGGACTAAATTATTAACTCCATTGTCATTGAGACTAAATTATCAACTCCATTGTCACCTTATAGATGATACTCTTACTCCACCTTATAGAGGAGATACCTCATGATCCCACTTCCTAAATTATCATCAACTCCGATGTGGAACTATAAATTATCACCTTCGTTGTCACCTTATAGAGGATGTTCCTACTCCACCTTATGATCTCACTTCCTAAATTATCATCAACTTCGATGTGGGACTAAATTATCAATTCCGTAGTCACCCTACTTGATTTGCTTATCAACTCCATTGTTACCTAATAGAGGATGCTCCTACTCAACCTTATAGAGAATATTTTATGATCCCACTTCCTAAATTATCATCAACTCCGATGTGGGACTCGATGTGGAACTAAATTAAGAGAGCTCGTATAATCGGTATACGGCCCGATTATATATATAAACGTTCAACACAATCGGTCTCGAACCAATTAGAGCCGTCTAAATCAGTCACGTAACATTGGACTTTGATACCACTTGTTGGAAATGTGGTGTGATTCGAATCAAAGTTGATCCATGAGATACAATATTGAACTGGGTCCATATGCCTTAAGAAAATTTTTTCATGTAAGACCTGAACCAATTTCAATTATCTACATTTCATGATCCCACTTTTCATCTGATGTGGAACTAAATTATCAACTCCATTGTTATCCTCTTTTGAGGATTCAACTGATAACGAAATACAACTTAACAAAATATAAAGTGCATTCGACTGTAACTGAGCTTGAACTCAGTTCGAAAAATCTATATTGTGGACAAAGTTGTATACTTAACTGTTGTGGCAATCGGGCACAAATTAAGAAGAATCATTATTTGTGTATGTCTAGGGGTGAGCATTATTCGGTTTTGAACTGAAAATCGAATGTCACCGAATTGAATAAGAGATTCGGTTCGATTTAAAAAAAATTCGGTACAGTTTCAGTTTTGAAACTACTAAAATTTAAATTCGGTTTCGATTTTTGTTTTGGGTTTGAATTTTGATCTAAAACCGAAAATCAAATAAGATTTATACAATTATATAAATACAATAAATTTTATGCATATTTGCGGTTCAAAATGTGTATATATTTTGAAACAAAATTCTACACATATGTTTTGAAATCCATTTGAAAAATTTAACAACTAGTCTATATTTGGAAGCAACTTTGAAATACAACAAATGTGTGTATAAAAATTATAAAATATAATATAATTTAACAACGATTCCAACTTTGGATCCGACCCATTAAACAATCAAAATATTCCAACTGAACAAACCGAATAAACCAAATAACTGAATTTATTGTTCGGTTCGGTTTCGATTTTAAATTTTTAGAATTTTGGTTTTGTCTATTTCGATTCGATTGAAACCAAATAAACCGAATGCTCACCCCTTATATATGTCTATGCACTAGAGAAAGAAGTTAAAAAAATGTTATTTTTGGTCGGAAAGCACAACATACCCAATAAAAAAATGGATGCAATAAAAAAATGTACACAAGGATAGCAATGTTTGAAGTATTAGAATCAAAATTGGTATCAGAACCATTCTATGAGTTTTAGAATCGACGATATCGGTGGTTTCATATCAGAATATTAATTTTTTAGGTATAAAAATAGTAAATTATTATTATTAATTAATTATTAGAAATTTTCATTTTTTTAGTACATATAGGCATACTTTTATTTATTTTAGGTATTATTTTTTAGTATTTTTAAATTGGATGAAATAGTAGTCACTCTTTTCGATTAGTTACCTACGATAGATAATTTTTTTCTTTTACATATTATGACAATTTTATTATGCTTTTACATACGCGTTGATTGGAATTTTTTGTTCAATTTTTGTGTTTATTTTGTTTACCTACTCCACCAGTCCTAGGTATGTCCGTAGCATTGCTTGATGAGTTATAGCTTATTATGTATTTATTTTAATTTTGAGGACAAAATTCTTATAAGTTGGGTAGATTATAAAACTCCTCGACCAAATATAGGTCTACTTAGCTTAGATAGAGAGACTAGGGTTAGTTTGAAGCCAATTAGAATTAGAACACAGTGTTTTAGACTATTTGTGCAATATTTGTATCACTTTGTGCACCTTACCGTTGTTTCGATATTTGGAGTGTTATACTAACATTTGCTTCCAAACAGATTTCACACACTTTTCTTAGACGTGCCAACCTTCTATTCTGACCCTTGTGTAACTTATAAACACTCTCCTTTGTGCTTCATTTTAGTCGCACAATATTCGTTACAAACGTCCATGTTTAAATCCAAATAAATCCAACTTTGCATCTTTGTCCATTCCAATCGAAATTGGAGACACAACCTCGACCCATTTTATTCAACCCAAATTATGACATTATTCTATTCTGAGTCTACTACATCTACGATACTTGTGTCCCACCAAATTTTAATCCTATATATTTCCAATTAATTAAAGAGCACCAATTACTCTAATTTTAATTAAATTGGTGTAAGGACCCAACCTCACGCAAAACTAGACCCAACTCCAACCCAAACCCCCACTCACACCCTCAAGGTTCATACTAAATACCACACACCATTTTAGCCCACTATATCATACCAAATATGGTATTGTGCCTCATCCAATCCCAAATTTCATTAATTGTGCAATTTTCTAATTGTTAAGGGACTTTTATGCAAATGTGCAATGAGGTGTCCACCCCTCATTGGACCCAACACATGAAGAAATTCATTCTACCCTCTTTGACCGGTCCACCAAATATTTTCCCCCCATTTGTGTACCTCCTACAACTTTATTACCTCACATCTCCACCCTACAATTCAAATCTCCATCATCCTAGGCACATGTTCATCATGTGGAGGCTTCCCTCAACCCTAGAAAGAAGTATCCAGCCGGCCCTAATCCCAAGGAGCGACCCCCCTCTCTCTCTCCTACATATACTACTCTCTCTCTCTCCTAAAAACAAACCACAGCCAAACTATAAAACCCTAAACCTAATTCATCACCATCCCCATAATTCACCCGGGCACCACTCTTCCCTCCGACCGACTTCCTCCGTCGCCTGCCCTCCCACGACTTCCTCCTCCGCCTGTCCCCTCCCTCAACGTCGACCCGCCGCCTTCCTCCACCGTCAGCCACTCTCCTCCTTCTCCTCCGTTCACCTCAGCATCATCACCACCACCATCACCAACCCGCACCACTAGCATACCCCGCCTCCCCTACACCCGACCACCTCTTCACAGTTCCACCGCCACCAGCACCACTTCCTCCTCTGCCTGTCCTCGCCCTCGACCACCGCCAATATCCCCACCATCATTAACCACCGCCACTGTCGTCACCATCAACACCATCATTATCATCACCCGACTCTTCTTCCCTTTGACCCGACTCCCCCTTCGCTCGTCTCCACCCCCTTAGCCACCGTCGACTCCGACCGTCTCCACCACCGTTACCCCACCTACTGTCTCCACCACCAACAACAACCATCATCGCCACCACCGTCGTCTCCACCACTCCCATCACCGTCACCAGCATCCCCATCACCAACACCAACATCAACAATACTGTACGACCTATAACCCGACTCCCCTCTGTTCATCGCTACCACCGCCACCAAAGCGACCCCGACCATCCCCTACCGTCAGCGACCCACCACTGCCAACCCTGCCGTCGTCGATGCCGCTGCAGCTGCTGCCGGAGCTGATGCTGTTACGTACTACTGTGGCCCGCACCACCATGTTGCCACTGTAGCCGTTGTAGCTACTGCACACCACCGGAGACCTGCCACCTCGTGCAGCGGACACCCCCGGACACGATCATCGACTAGGTATATTCCCATTATTCGTCATGTACGTATACGTCGACGTATTATTGTATGGACACGAGCAGTGTATGTGAACCCTTGTGTTTGTGTTTAAGTGTTAATATTTTAGAATAGGTATTAATGTTAGTAATTACCTCATAATAATTATGACTATTTTAATAAGGAATACTATGTTTACCAAGGTTTAGATACTGTTTTCATGCACACTAATATGTTAGCTATGATTTATAATTTAGTATTATACGTCATTTAGTTTGTAACGTATTTTTATAACAATGATAGCTAGGACTGGTATTTTCTGTATTATACGTATTAGTTTTATATAGCGTATCTTGATAATTCGTTGTCTTGGTATACACGGTAATTGAGGATATGACACGTGTACGTCTTGTTGTGTGCATACGCGACCCTGCTAGTTGACCAGTTGTGACCCCCTACGTCAGTTCCTAAGTACAACGTAGTTGTGTTCCAGTGCGTACTATTGTAATGACTGATGATTATATTATATTATATGTATAGGGTCGCTGGACCGCTCAGGCGAGACTTCGGGAGCAGGTTATTGGCACTCACAGCTTGAGGACCCAAACAAGTATACCTTCCCTGATTTACTATTTAATTTAAATTATAAACTGTTGTATGATATCTTGTTGCAATAATACATATAACTGTGCACGTCCGAGAACGACTCGGGTGCAGTCGACGAATGCGTCGATGTGTAGTATAATGGACTTTGTCACTTGCAGACTCACCTACCATTGTGAGGATATTCTGATATCTTCCTAGACCTTGACACTTTTACATGCATCATGATGACAAACTCATGTTAGAATGCGGGTTTGCGTACCCGACTAGCTATCAGTACGTGTAACGTGCATCACGGTTAGTGCGTAAGCTGGGTTCTATAAATTACTTGAGACTTGGCATATAGTTACGTGGTATGCATGCCGTGTATTCGACTTGTATATCTGTATTGGACGGGAAGGACAACTGGTAGGAATATGGGACACACCCATTAGTACCCGTAGTATCCGTCGGAGCTACATGGACTGATGACCGCCTTTATTCATATTCTACATTCTACGGAATGATAGAAATGTTATACTATTAAGATTCCATGTTCTATGGAATGATATGGCCGTTATACTATACAGATTCTACGTTCTTCGGAATGATGGATGATATGCCTACACCTACCAATACGTACCAATGTTGTCCTCATATTGCATTCACTTAGATGGTTAGCAACCCCTTTATTTTATTCAGTATTTATATTGGCATGTATTTTTGTATCTTGTTACGTCCTTCTGAGGACCTGGTTCCCTTCCAGATTTGGACGAGGCTTACTATCCTACCGTGTACGGACCCGGGCAGGAGACGACGTACGCGTCCTAGGAGGAGCTTAAAGTGCTACCATCAGAGTTCCCTTGATCACTGGTAGGCCTTCCGCCTAGGACTAGAGCATTCCTTATCTAGTTAGCCGATGCTCTAGTCGTACTCTATATTCTATCTTTCAGTACTCTTATCTCATCATTTATAGTGGGTTTATTCCCATCAGACATATCTGGATTGTACTATGATATTTCAGACTCCGTACTTATTTTCCAGTATTTATTTCAGTACTTCTTGTTTATATTGTGGATAAGATTAGACATTTACATGATGTATGTTAGTATTTGACTTGTTAGTATTTTAGGACAACGTAGTACGTTTTGTTGGGTCCATTAAATAGGGTAATCCCTCGGAGACGTATTAGCTGGTCATTGCCATGTGGCCTGGTCTCTTATATTTTGTGATTGGGGCATGACATAGTTTTAGTGGTGGCCCATACAAGTCTTGTTTATCACTTGTGGTATTGTAACATGCCCAGCGAGCCTGTAATAGGATAGAAATTACTAGGTCTCATCCACTTGATTACGTCTTTGAACCTCCTTCATATTTTTGAATCTCTGCATCCGTTTGCTTATTTCTGTACACTTTTAATATAGTTCTATCTCTTGCAGCGAGATGAACTTGCGCAGTGGACGCGAGGCATACGGTGCCATAGTGCCATCCGCCACCGCACCGAGGGTGGAGATATCCCAAGGACCACCCGGAGAGCAGCCACCTCCACAGGCCCCGGTGATCCCACAGGCCCCACTGATACATTGGCACCAGACCTCTCCTGACGACCAGACGTAGCAGCCAGAGGGTCAGACTTCTCAGACTATCCCGATGCAGCACTTTGAGGGCCAAACTTCGAGGGCTATGTCGATGCCGCAGACCGAGAGGCCGACATCTGAGGAGATACCTACGATGTAGCCAGAGGTCCCACTGCCACCACCTCCACCCTTTCCACCCCAGATGCCACATCCGGAGGGACAGTCGCAGATGTTCCAGTTCTTCTAGACTATGATACAGGCGCAGTGGCATCAGACGGAGACTTTGAGATGGAGCTTGATGGCAGATCTGGAGAACACAAGAAGATTCCATCATGGTCTGACGTATGAGCTAACGAGGTACACTACCACCCAGGCGGGGATCTCTTACAAGAAGGTTTTGTCAGAGGCTAGGATCCAAGAGGCTAATGACAGAGGATCGAGGCATTCCAGTTTAGCTGTACCAGATAAGGCATAACCAGGAACAGGAGGACCGATCCGTCATTCAGGAGTGTAGACGCAACAGGGGATTGTGTCGTATCAGCAGAGAGAGGTATCGACGTGTCACTTTTACAGAAAGAAGGGACATGTCCAGAAAGATTGCAGAAGAAGGTTAGGACAGTATTTTAGGTGCGGATCAAACTAACATCAGGCTCAGGAGTGTTCCCAGTATGTCCATAGACTCCACCAGTCCTAGGTATGTCCGTAGAATTGCTTGATGAGTTATAGCATATTATGTGTTTATTTTAATTTTGAGGACTAAATTCTTATAAGTTGGGTAGATTATAAAATTCCTAGACCAAATTTAGGTCTACTTAGCTTAGATAGAGAGACTGGGGTTAGTTTGAAGCCAATTAGAATTAACACACAGTATTTTAGACTATTTGTGCAATATTTGTATCACTTTGTGCACCTTACTGTTGCTTCGATATTTGGAGCACTACACTAGCATTTGCTTCCAAACAGATTTCACATACTTTTCCTAAATGTGCCAATCTTCTATTCTGACCCTTGTGTAACTTACAAATACTATCCATTGTGCTTCATTTTAGTCGCACAATATTCGTTACAAATGTCCAAGTTTAAATCCAAATAAATCCAACTTTGCATCTTTGTCCGTTCCAATCAAAATTGGAGACACAACCTCGACCCATTTTATTCAACCTAAATTATGATATTATTCTATTTTAAGTCTAATACATCCATGACACTTGTGTCCCACCAAATTTTAATCCTATGTATTTTTAATTAATTAAAGAGCACCAATTATACAAATTTTAATTAAATTGGTGTAAGGACCCAACCTCACCCAAAACTAGACCCAACTCCAACCCAAACCCCCACTCACACCCTCAAGGTTCATACTAAACACCACACACCATTTTAGCCCACTATATCACACCAAATATGGTATTTTGCCTAATCCAATCCCAAATTCTATTAATTGTGCAATTTTCCAATTGTTAAGGAACTTTTATGCAAATGTGCAATGAGGTGTCCAAACCTCATTGGAACCAACACATGAAGAAATTCATTCCAACCTCTTTGACCGGTCCACCAAAATACGTAGGACTAGGAATACGTAACACGCCCAGCCGTATGTATACGAACTCCAATATATGGAAACCATATACCCACGTAAATTGTACATGAATATTCAATCCATCAGTGGTAATATGTTGTCACAACAAGTCGCACACAATCTATATCTCATCCATAGCACAAATAATAAATAGGAATAAAAAGCTGAATAATAACTGAATATCAAAGATGAGTATCAAGTCTGATAGTCGGGTGAAAACAAATCCACTACAAAACAACAATACTGAAGTAGCAACAAGGATCTCTAAACAGCGATAATAAAATTACAGATACTCCGAGGGTAAGACCTCCTCATTCTGGTAAGTAGCGTCAGGTCCAGGACCGTACTCCTGCGGATACTCCTGCTCGTTCATATCTGGAAAGGGACCAGGTCCTCAGAGGGACGCAACAAGATACATAATAACATGCCAATAAGTACTGAAAAATAAACATCCAATGGGTCGCCTAACCATCTAAGTAAATGCAGTTTGAGAACAACTTTCCACCAAGTGGGCTATCTGGCTAAAAAATGGGATTGGCGTGACTCTCTCGAAGAATCGGGGGCCTCAAAGCATGTCATCTTTTGAACGGCAAAGGCCGCCAATTGTAATATATAGTGGTCATCACCACCCGTTTCTCCGACGGAGAATCCGAGCGCACAGAAGAAAAGTACAAAGGAGCCCAAACGCCTTACTTGTTGTTCTCTCCACCCCATGCTCTAAGCATGCCACATCCATGACATGATAAAACCTCTAAATAACTGCCAGGTCTGCTAGCATACAAAGTTTCTATCGGCAGTTATCCCTAACGCACGGCCCATACGTACAGGAGGCCAGACCTGTCACGCAGTCCGTGATCTATATGAGACTCACAACTCGTGTAACAACTGTGTCACAGTCTAATGAATCTAATGATGCTCCATAATACTGGGGTGGTCTCATAAAGTAGGTCCAAAAATCTACATAAATAAATATGATATGACGACATCGTCGTTGTACCCCAATTTCCTTGGACGCACAATTTATTTAGCAATAAATGAACTAAATAAGCAGAAATAAATTATGCAGACATCATATAGAATGTAAATAATTGTACGATGGCAAGGTATACTTGCCGAGCAAGAATTCTGTATAGTGCAAGCGTTCAAACCGGTATTAAGTTTAGTGTAAGAAGTGGGGTTAGGTTTGGGAGAGTTGTAATATATATATATATATATAGAGAGAGAGAGAGATAAGAGGCGGTGGGGTAATTTTAGTGGTCTCAAAAGCCATTGCTGCTGCTGTTTCTTTCTTTCCTTAGTTTGGTTTTCGGTTGTGGAGAGTTTAGTAATAATAGAGATAAGAGGTGGTGGAATGAGAAGGCTCACACGCACGGAGAAGGAAAAAGGAAAGTTGGTTTTTGCTACTGCTGTTGTTGATATTTTCTTCTCCTAACGGGTCCGGGTAGGGGGTAAACGGGTAGTGGTTTAGGATAGAGGGTTTGGGTTTCGGTTTGAGATCCAATAAAAATTTCTTTCCTAATTAATTATATATAATGTATATATATACATATATATACATAGAAAATCTAAGAATTATATTTGTGCGTACCATTAAGATAGCAACTGTCCAAAGGGTCTCCTACATGGAATAAATTAAGAAAATTTATAATGGCTCCATAAATCCCCTAAATGCACAAACACCTCAAAATAAAATTTATCTTCTCTATTTAGCTCATAATTACTATAATTCAATTAAATAATTAATAAAAATACGGTTTTCAGGATTAAGGGTCTTATATTCTACCAGACTTATAAAAATTTTGTCCTCGAAATTAAACTAAGTCATGGTAGAAAGTCAATGATGGTATAAGGTATAAATTAATAAAGTAAATTTATACCTTGGTCAATGTATAGGTTCAGAAAACGTTCGCGTCTGCCATCCTCGCGCTACCAAGTTGATTCTCCTAGTCTATTCATCTGCTGAGCTAGCTTTGGTGCTGGAAGAGCTAGCCCCTGTACTGGTGGTGGAAGTGTCTGCTGCATTGGGCAGTCTCTCGCCAAGTGTTGTCCGGAACCACATCTCCTACACTGTCCTAAATGGGTTCGACAGTCTCTTGAGATGTGCCTGTGTCTCCCACAATAATTATATTGGGGCTTCTCCGGAATCTGGTACGGTCCGGCTCTGTGCTGATACTGTTGTTATTGTTGTTGTTTCAAAGGACGTCCGATAGGTCCTCCTTGTTGTGTCCTTGCTGGTCCTTGCTGTATCCTTGCGGGTCCTTGTTGTGTCCTCAACTGACCTCATTTTCCTCTGCTGATAGTTTTTTGCAATCTGGCTTCTGTCAGTAATTCAGCATAAGAGATTCGAGACTGTGAGCTAGTGTAGTATTGGAGCTCCTGAGTCAGTTCGCGATGAAACCTCTTAGCCTTGGCTAAGTCATCTGGTATCAGGGCAGCGCCATATTTACTGAGGCGACTAAACTCGACATCATACTCGTCCACTGTTCTGTTCCCCTGTTCCAGGTGGAGAAACTGATCGTACAATGCATCTCTGACGGTGTCCGGGAAGTACTTTCTTTCAAAGCATTCCAATAAATGCTCCCAAGTCTGGTATGTACCCAACTGGCGTTCCATGGATTCCCACCAGTGATGAGCATTACCATCTAGAAGCGTTCTTACACCTGTCATCCATAGGTCTGCAGGTAGCTGCGATGCCTCTAATAATTTTTGAGTGTGAGTGATCAAGTTGGTAGTTTCCTCTGGGCTCTCAATGCCTTTGTACGACCTCGGACCCATCTATATAAAGTCCTTTACTGAACCAACTCTAGCTCGAGGTACTTGAGATAGTGCTTGAGCTGGTATAGTAGCCTGTGCAGCCATCCTCTCAAGTACTGCCAAAAATTCTTGCCTCTGTTCGGCTGCCTGCTGCCTCTGTTCCTGCATCATCATCTGGAAGAATTGGAACAGCTATGCCTGACCATCCAGCGGTGTCAATGAAGTTGGAAGGTTCCCATTAGGTGGAACGGGAAGATCAGATGGAACTGGATTGTGAATCTGTCCATCTGGTCCCGGAAGTCTAGGAATTGTTGAGGTCCCTCCTTGAGTCTGTCCATTGACTCCAGAACTTGTGTCGCCATCGGCGATAGTACATCCATTCTGTATATCCATCTCTCTGCAGGTGATGTATACAACAATTTAAAAGAAGTACAGGAATCAAACATGATGCTAGCATTAGATAGAATATAGAAGCATAAAATATGCTAGGGAATTGTCCGCATATTTTTCAGTCAAAATTCCCAATCATACATGAAGTCTCTCCCTGCGTAAAACAGGGCCTCAAGGTAGTTGGCGTAAAATGGGTTGCTAAGTTGTCCGCGTAAAACAGAGATTCAAGGAAGTTTGGCATAAAGTAGGGCTTCAGAGTTATCCGCGTAAAGCAGAGAAGCGTAAAGTAGGGCTTCAGAGTTGTCCGCAAAAAGCAGAGAATCAAGGTAGTTTGGCGTAAAACAGGGATTCAAAACTGTCGGCGTAAAACATGGTTTCAGAGTTGCCTGTGTAAAAGCCTGCATAAAAATCTGCGCGTAAAAGATTGCTGCGTAAAGTCTGCGCGTAAAAAGTCTGCGCGTAAAAGATCTGCTGCATAAAGTTCTGCTGTGTAAAGTCTGCGCGTAAAAGGTTGCTATTCTTCCGGCGTAAAGTCTGTGTAAAAAGTTTTCGCGCGTAAAGAGATCTGCGCGTAAAGTCTGAAATACGTTACAGCGTAAAGTTATACGAGAAACTCTTTGTATTTCCTCGGATGAATTTGTCAAACAAATCAGTGAACCTGACATCTGACAAAAGTACTGCACGATGATCGAGAGGACGGCTGTGATGATGATTTTGCTTAGAGACCCAGATTGTCGTTTAGTGACATATTGGATACAAGTCGTTTTTATGCATCCAAAAGGAAAAAGAATGGAGTCTTCTGAATAAGCTGCCTATTCTACATGGACAGAAATGAGTTTTTACGCTCAAGATAAGACAAAATCGACAGAAATAAGTTTTTACGCTCAAGACAGGACAAAATCAGATGCCACATCAAAAAGTTGTTTCTTGCACAGAGCTCAAGGCATATCTCTGCATTTAATGCACGAGATTTGTCATGACTGGGAAAGCTAAGACTGTGACAAATATGCTCACATCACGATCCTTACATTTTATGCCTAATCAGGCTATTCTACGCTGGTTATCTATTATTCATGAATCATCAAGTTTTTGTAGGGGCAGTTAACTACGTAGCTTGTATGTCATGATCTTATAAAGGGATACGTGTCATACGTAGGTTGAACGTGGGTAGCAATTGTCATAACTGTAGCATAAAGGAGGCAATCTTCTTTATAGTTTGGGTTTTTATGCCAACAAGACAGTCATTTGGCTTTTACGCCAACAACAGTCATTTGGCTTTTACGCCAACAAGGGTAAAGGGTCTGGTCACAGGGTAAAGGGTTTTGCCGTAAAACTTTGTTTATCCAAACATAGGATGGTTGAAAGAAAGAATGAGATTTTAGTCATACGTGGATGAGATCCTTATACTCTATTCCTATACGCAGGCTTGTTCGGTACAGTTACGTAACCGAGACAATATATTCTGGACCTGCATGGGCCACCACCAAAAATATGTCACGCCCCAGTCCCAAAATACGTAGGACTAGGAATACGTAACACTCCCAGCCGTATGTATGCTAACTCCAATATATGGAAACCATATACCCACGTACGATGTACATGAATATTCAATCCACCAGTGGTAATATACTGTCACAACAAGTCACACACAATCTATATCTCATCCACAGCACAAATAATAAGTAGGAATAAAGAGCTAAATAATAACTGAATATCAAATATGAGTATCAAGTCTGATAGTCGGGTGAAAATAAATCCACTATAAAATAACTATACTGAAGTAGCAACAAGGATCTCTAAACAGCGATAATAAAATCACAGATACTCCGAGGGTAAGACCTCCTCAGTCTGGTAAGTAGCGTCAGGTCCAGGACCGTACTCCTGCGGATACTCTTGCTCGTTCATATCTGGAAAGGGACCAGGTCCTCAGAGGGACGTAACAAGATACATAATAATATGCCAATAAGTACTGAAAAATAAACATCCAATAGGTCGCCTAACCATCTAAGTGAATGCAGTTTGAGAACAACTTTCCACCAAGTGGGCTATCTGGCTAAAAAATAGGATTGGCGTGACTCTCTCAGAGAATCAGGGGTCACAAAGCATGTCGTCTTTTGAACGGCAAAGGCCGCCAATTGTAATATATAGTGGTCATCATCACCCGTTTCTCCGACGGAGAATCTGGGCGCACAGGAGAAAAGTGCAAAGGAGCCCAAACGTCTTACTTGTTGTTCTCTCCACCCCATGATCTAAGCATGCTACATCCATGACACGATAAAATCTCTAAATAACTGCCAGGTCTGCTAGCATACAAAGTTTCTATCGGCAGTTATCCCTAATGCACGGCCCATACGTACAGGAGGCCAGACCTGTCACGCAGTTCATGATCTATATGAGACTCACAACTCGTGTAACAACTGTGTCACGGTCCAATGAATCTAATGATGCTCCATAATACTGGGGTGGTCTCATAAAGTAGGTCCAAAAATCTACATAAATAAACATGATATGACAACATCGTCGTTGCACCCCAGTTTCCTTGGACGCATAATTTATTTAGCAATAAATGAACTAAATAAGTAGAAATAAACTATGTAGACATCATATGGAATGTAAATAATAGTACGATGGCAAGGTATACTTGCCGAGCAAGAGTTCTGTATAGTGCAAGCGTTCAAACCGGTGTTAAGTTTAGTGTAAGAAGTGGGGTTAGGTTTGGGAGAGTTGTAATATATATAGAGAGATAAGAGGCGGTGGGATAATTTTTAGTAGTCTCAAAAGCCACTGCTGCTGCTGCTGTTTCTTTCTTTTCTTTGTTTTGGTTTCGGTTGAGGAGAATTTAGTAATAATAGAGATAAGAAGCGGTGGAATGAGAAGGCTCACACGCGCGGAGAAGAAAAAAGGAAAGTTGGTTTTTGCTACTGCTACTGTTGATATTTTCTTCTCCTAACGGGTCCGGTTAAGGGTTAAATGGGTAATGGGTTTAGGATAGAGGGTTTAAATTTTGGGTTGAGATCCAATAGAAATTTCTTTCTAATTAATTAAATATATATATACATAGAAAATTCTAAAAAATTATATTGGTGCATACCATTAAGCTAGCAACTGTCCAAAGGGTCTCCTACATGGAATAAATTAGAAAAAAATTATAATGGCTCCATAAATCCCCTAAATGCCCAAACACCTAAAAATAAAAATATATCTCCTCTATTTAGCTTATAACTATTATAAATAAATAATTAATACGGTTTTCAGAATTAGGGGTTTTACACGTCTGGTTTCTCAGCACCTTCTCTCTCTAATCCAGAATCTCAACTGGCTGCTCTAGATAGCCAAGAGTAGGGCCCACCTCTATCTCCGAGTGATCCAAGACATGGCTAGGATCTAACATGTACCGTCTCAGCTGCGACACATAGAACATGTTGTATACTCCATCCAATGCAAGTGGCAAGTCTAGTCTATAGGCAAATGTATCGATACTCTTAAGAATACTCAAAGGTCCGATGAATAGCGGACTAAGCTTTCTGCCTCCACCGAATCGAATCATTCCACGTGTCAGAGAAATCCTCAAGAAAACCAGAACGCCAACCTAGAACAAAATACAACCTTAGCACTCTAACAAAAATAAATTATCATAAGCAATGTAAAACAAAATCTATACCTCAAACTCCAATGGTCTCCGGTGGCTATCGGCCCAATGTCGTTGTCTGTCATGCGCCACCCAAAATCTATCCCTAACGAGCTTCATCTTCTCAGCTGCATCCACGACCATCTCTGGTCCCAATAAAGCTCTCTCTAAAACATCGTTCCATGATAATGGAGTGCGATATCTCCGTCCATACAATACCTCAAATGGTAACATCTCGATACTGGCCTGATAGCTGTTGTAGTAATAAAACTCTACCAAGTGAAGATGATCCTTCCAAGAACCTCCAAAATCCAAAATCTAGGTGCGTAGCATATCCTCGGGAGTCTGAATAGTCCTCTCCAACTTCCCATCTGTCTGAGGGTGATATATGGAAGTGAACTTGAGCTGAGTGTCCAAGCTAGCCTGCAAACTCCTCCAAAAGTAGGACATAAAGCAACTATTCTGATCAGAGACTATACTCACAGGAACTCCATGCAATCAGACTATCTGACGTACATACATCTCCGTGAGCTTCTCCGTAGACGTACCCACTTTGAATGGCAGAAAGTGGACTGATTTGGCCAACCTGTCTATGATGACCTAAAATGCATCTTTACCTCCAGGAGATCGCGGAAGTCCTGAAACAAAGTCCATCGTCACATGCTCCCATTTCAACTCTGGAATGGTTCAAGGCTGAAGCAATCCACCTGGCCTCTGTCTCTCCGCCTTTACCTGCTGGCAAACCAAATATCCGGATACGAAGCTAGCTATCTCCCTCTTCATACCATACCACCGAACATTCTCTCTCATGTCCCTATATATTTTTTTGGTACCTAGATGCATAGAGTACTGAGATCAATGTGCCTCCTGAAGAATCTTCTCGCATAATGCTCCATTCGACACACACAACCTGGTACCGTGCCACAATGATCCATCATCTATAATGCTAAAGTCCTCTGCCAACCCTATCTGGACTTGTGCTCTGATGCTCATCATAGACTCATCCTCGAACTGTGCGGTTCTGATCCGGTCCATTAACTCTGACTGTACCTTGAGTTTTCATATCTGTGCTGCAACTCCAGAAACTAATACCACAATGCCTAAGCTATCAAGATTAGCCAATAAATGTCAGTCCCTCGTCAAGTACATAGCCACTGGATACCTGCTTAAAGCATCCGCGACTACATTGGCATTCCCTAGATGACACTGCAAAGCAATGTCAAAGTCCTTCCTCAACTCCAACCGCCATTGATGCCTCATATTGAGGTCTTTTTGTGTAAACACATATTTCAATCTCTTGTGATCTGTAAATATCTCTATCCGCTCTCCATACAAGTAGTGCTTCCACAGTTTAAGAGAAAAAATAATTGCTGCCAACTCCAAGTCGTGGGCAGGGTAATTCTTCTCACGTGAGCATAATTTCCTGGAAGCATAGGCAATCACCTTCCCGTTCTGCTGCAACACACAACCCAAATCCTTATCCGATGCATCACTGTATATAGAAAACTCGCATGTCCCTGAAGGCAATATCAATATTAGAGCTGTAGTCAACCTCTTCTTTAGCTCCTCAAAAGCAGACTGACAATCCTCAGTCCAGACGAACTCTATATCCTTCCTGGTTAGTCTAGTCATCGGCTCCGTAATCCTGAATTTTTTTTGAATAAATCTCTAATAATAACCTCCCAGTCTAAGAAAACTCCTGATCTCCGCTACTGAACTCGAGGTAGACCACGACTCAACTACTGAAATCTTTTTCGGGTCTACTGAGATCCCGTCTCCTGTAATCACATGCCCGAGGAATTCAACCTTATCAAGGAATAACTCACACTTCAAAATCTTTCCGTATAGCTTCTCATTCTTGAGGGTCTCTAGAACTATCCTCAAGTTTTTCTCATGCTCCTACGGGGTCTTCGAATAAATCAGTATATCATCAATGAATACTACCACAAATTAATCCAAGTACTGATGAAATACCTTATTCATCAGGTTCATGAATACCGCCGGGGCATTGGTCAACCCAAATGGAATCACCAAGAACTCAAACTGCCCATACCGAGTCCTAAAAGCTGTCTTCAAAATGTCTTCCTTCTTCACTTTCACCTGGTGGTACCCCGACCTAAAGTTTATCTTTGAGAATACCTTCGCTGGCTCAACTGATCAAATAAATCATCAATCTATGGCAATGGATATTTGTTCTTGATAGTGAGGTTGTTGAGTGCCCTATAGTTGATACATATGCGTACTGACCCATCCTTCTTCGGTACAAATAATATCGGAGCACTCCATGGTGATGAACTGAAGCGGATGAAGCCCTTGTCGTGCAACCCATCCACCTTCTTCTTCAACTACGCCAGTTCACTATTGTTCACTCTATAGACGTGTTGTGATATTGGCTTTGTGCCTGGCACCAAGTCTATAGAGAACTCAACATCTTTGTCTGGTGGCAACCCCGGCAACTCTTTTGGAAAGACGTCCATATACTCTGCAATCAATGGATGTTGCGGCTCCTGCTCTTCTACTAAAGCTCCACAGAAGTCTCCTTCGCCCTGCTCTGTTGCTCCTCTGACGAACTTAAACTTTGGCTCTTCTGGCATCTGAAACAAAACTCTGCCTCCTTGACAATCGATACTAGCATGATGCCTACTCAACCAATCCATCCCGAGTACTATATCGTAGCTCGAAAGTGGCATTACGAGTAGACATACGCCCAACTCTCGGCCTCCCAAAGAATCTCTTCGATCCTTGCAAATATCACTGACCAGGATAAAGTCACCCCCGGTCATGATCTTGCAACTCCTCGCCAACGGTTCAGACTCAAGATGATATTTCAGAGCAAAAGATACAGATACAAAACTATGTGAAGCACCGAAATCAAATAAAGCATGAGCTGGAAAAAAATCAAGATAGACTGAATCTGAGATAACATTACCGACTGGCTCCTCCTCCTCCTTGACGGTCAAGATGAAAGCTCGACCCTGTCCTTGGGCACCTCTCTGCTGCTGCTACTGAGTGAACTGATGTTGTTGTGGTGGTAGAGGAGCTCCTCTCTGCTGTACCGCTGGTGGTCTCACGGGTGCTCTCTGTGCCTGAGCTCCACCCTGAGCTGGACGAGCTAAAACTTTAGGACAAGCCCTCAACTGATGGTCTCCTGATCCGTAGAATAAGTACTGGCCCAATCTCATCCTGCATGCATCACATCCATGTCCTTGCTTCTTACAAAATATGCAAGGAATATCTGCCCTCTGGATCCGGTGTATCTGCTGTGCCAGCGCTCTAGCTGGTCCATGATACTACTGCCTCGGATGCTGGAAATCCCTCTAGTGTGCTGCTAAAAATGAGGCCGCTTCATTGGACCCGTGTTGGTACTGGATCCTCCTGTGTCTCTCGGCCTCTTAGAGCCAAGCTCTAGATCATCCTCTGCCCGTTGTGCCTGTCTCAGAATCTCCTCGAAAGTAGCGATGGGATATCCATTCATATATGATTTGACCTTCCGGTTCAGGCCCTTCCTGAACTTCCTGCCTCTTCCTCTGGGGTTCTGGCCCTCAACAAAGCGGCATAATCTGCAATACTCTTTCGCATACTCATTCACCATCATACCTTCCTGAAAGCAGCCTAATCTACAATACTCTGCCGCATACTCATTCACCGTCATACCTCCCTGAACAAGGTACTGGAACTGGCTCTTTAGAGATATCAGAGTCACATCTGGAAAGAACTTTTCCTTAAAGAGCTATTGGAAAGCTTCCCAAGTAAGTCCTGGTACTGAGATCCTAGGTTTCGTCCTGAACCAAGTTAATGTAATGTCGAACATCATGCTCCCCGCGGCCTCTATCTGTAACCTCTTTGGAATCTGCGCCAGCCGCAAGTTTCGCTTAATGTCTTCTATCCAATCATCAACATAAATGACCCTTCAGTGCCTTTAAAGTCCTTCAGTCATATCCTCTTAAAATCTATGATAGTCCCCAGCCTTGGCTGTTGCGGGATAAACTGAGGTGGTATCGTCTGTGGCTGGACTAAGGCGGCTCTCTCAACTGCTGTGAGCGCAATCTGGTGAGCATTCTCAATGCTATGAGGTTATGAGACAGGGCATCCGAAAGATAAATGGAACAAAGGAATCAATATTGAGTAAGATACGATATCGTCAATGAAGGATATATTTATTCAATGTAAAGCAAATATTTAATATATAAGGATAGCAAAACAGATATTTGGAAGTGTTTTCTAGTTGTGATTGAGTATACTCTCAACCTAAATCCTATTTCCAAAAGTAGGCTCATAGCAGTACTCAAGGTGAGCGCTACTACGATATCGCTCTACTTGCGACTCTAGACCTGCATGGGCCACCACTAAAAATATGTCACAATCCGTACCCGAATATTCGGGCAAGAGTACGTGGGTACGTCCAACCTACGCCACAACATCGACGGTAAAATACTGTCTAGGTCAACTCTAACTAACTAAATATCTCAATAATATATATATATGATACCTATCAATTATCTCAACTCCAAAACGAGGAATAATATGGTATCTCACAAATGTAACTATACTCAATCACAATGCAAAATAAGAAAGATAAAGCACGAATGGAATAACGAAAAAAAGAATCAAGATATAATCCACAATTCTGAAATAATATACATGCCATGAATCTCAATAACAGTCTAAAATAAGTCTACCAAAATATAAACTAAACCTTCTTAGGCTCTAAAACTAAGTCCTCCTAGCCTATAAGAGTATCCTCTAATGGTATGCCCTCCTGCGACCTGTAGAATATAGGAAACTGATCTATGAGCCAATCATCTGAAAAAATATATCCAGTCAGGATTGGAGCGAAGTACATACCTCTGAAAGCAGTTTCAAATATATAATCGAGCATATAAAACAGATAATAGAAAAGAATACAATATAACTAAACAACATAATAAAATGAACTATAGTGAACAGACAATGTAGTAGAATGAGAACAAGAAATATGAATATCTGCAATATAAAGGAATAACTGAAATCTAACTAATGTGCATTGGAATACAAGTTCATTATGTGATCGGTTTAGGTTGAACAAGAATACAATAAGGTAACTCGATTACAAGTGTGGTATGTAATCAACATGTACACGAATACATTGGGGCTTTGATCTCATAACCAACTCCTACTCCTCCATCCCCAACTAATACCAATGGATCGAATCATGATACATTATGAACACGAATATGGGCACACTGAATATGAGCAGTGTGTGTACACGAATATAAGCACACTGAACACGAGCAATATGTGAAAAAAAAATATAATAAACTAATACCCGATACACACGATAAAATACATGTGAAGGAGTACCCGCTGAACACGATAGGGGATCATATCTTCTGACAGGATCTATGTAGTATCAGTCCGTGAAACCACTGTGTCGGAATCAAGTATACAGTTCTAGAATAGGAGATATATACACTATTATGAAATAAAAACTAACAGAGAAATATACTCGCCTGAGGTCCTAAGCAAGGTGTGTCTCTCTATACCCAAGCTGGTGTCACACAGACCTATATATGGTATATTGCATCAATACAAGATTTTGGAATAAAAATAAGTTAAACTAGTTCAATTATATGTCATAAAGCTATTTCTAAGTCAAAATAGTCAAACTAGGTCAACTCTAGGTCAAACTAGTCAAACTTGATCAAACTTGCTATTTCTAAGTTGTATGAGTCCAACTCTAGGATATTAGGTCCATACACTATGTAACTAGGCCATACTAGCTATGCTAAGATACTAGGATACCAACAAATTACCGTATCGTAAGATACGCAAGTTTTTAGATATGAAAATATTAATATATATATATATATATATATATATATATATATATATATATATATATATATATATATATATATATATATATATATATATAAAAGACAATATATATATTACTCTTAACTAACTAATGCTAAGGGAATACCTTGGCTTTGAACCAATGCGGTATCTCGCCACCTACACACCCATCTTGATACTCAAACCCAATACCTTGAGTATCAACCAATACCTTGACATTACCATGGTATCACAAGGTAATGTAAATTCTAACATATAACTAACTACCCAATACCTTAACTATAAACTAACATGCATTAACTTATACAATACTACTAACTAACTACTAACATACCAATACATATATATATATATATATATATATATATATATATATATATATATATATATATATATATATGACTAACTAGTAAACAATAGTATATATATAACTACTAGTTAGCAATATATATACATAACTACTAGATACAATATGTATATGCATATATAACTAACTAGTCTACCCATAAGCTAACTAACTAGTTGTAAGTCAAGCTAACCCCCTTACCTTGTTGCTGCCCTTGCTCTTGCATTTGGTGAGTTGTGGTGCAGTTGCATTGCTGCTGTGCACACTGCTATTGCTGCTAGTGCAAGCTGCTGCACTGGCTGCTGAAGTTGCTGCTGATGTTGCAGCTTGCTGTAGGCTTCTCTTGCTGCAGTTGTTACACAGTTTGCAGTGGCTGCTCTTGATGCATTGTTACTATTTTGCAGCTGCTGTTCATACTGCTAGCTGTGGTTGCTGCAGCTGCTGGATGCTATTGCTCTTACTGCAGTTGCTGCAGAAACATCTTGTTGTGCATTATTGTTGTTGGCTGCACACTGCTTGTTGTATTGCTGCACAGTTGCAGCTAGATGCTGAATGCATTTGAACACTGATGTTCTCTCCTCTTGCTGTTGATGAGCTACTGAATGCATTTGATGCCCGCCCCCTTCTCACCGAACACAACACTCACACTCACTCACTCACTCACACTCTATTCACACATACACACACATATGTATATATATACATATATAAACATACTCATATACATATATGCAACTCTCTATGTATATATAATCACATACATACATATATATATATATGTATATATATACCTCCACATATATGAATACCACATATTATCACTACCATATTTTCTAGGAAAAGATATTTTAGTAATTTCATATTTAATTAAATATTGTGCATGATAAATAATTATTTGTTGTATTATTTAATTATTGTTGGATATTAGTTATTTATTTTGGACTTGTGTTAGTGGACCTAACTAGTTTAGTTTAGACTCATGGACCAACATGTATTCATTGTTAGATTTGAGCCCATTTAGAAAGCCTATTGATTAGGAGGGTGATTAAAATTAATTAAACCATTAGACTAGAAGCTTCCCTCCTTAATTATTTTTTCATGAGAGGCCTCAAGGGGTATAATAGACATTATATAGTGACTTGAGGAAGGAGAAAGGGGGCCGGCCTATTAAAGAGGGGGGGATTTTTTTCTCTCTCCTCTTTTCATTTGAAAATTAGATCTAGAATTTTTCTCAACTAAATTTCTTTATTTTTACTTCATTTCTCTACCAAATTTTATTTCAGTTCCTTCTTAAATCACCATTGGAGACTAGTGGAGCAAGGATCTGCAAAGAGGAGCAAAGATTTATAAGTTGGAGGCCAATTTTATCATATTTGGAGGTTGTATTGGGAATCCATCTCCCAATAGGTATAATTCAGTTTTTTTCCCTTAATTTAGGTTCTAAATCTGATATTTAACTATGAGAAATTAACCCATATGCATAGGCTATCCATAGGATTTGGTTTTGTGTTTATAGGAGGCCTATTGAGAAAGTTATGGTACTTTTTGTGTCAATTTTGGGGGAATTTCGAGATTGACAATTGTTGTGTGTATAAATTTGTCCTATAGATCATTTTGACATGTGCTTGTGTATTTGGGACTAGTGTCGTGTCCACAATTGGGTACGTGTAGGTCGTATCCCAACAATTTGGTGATACGTGTTGATTTGGGAGTTTTTCCTCCGACAGGGGACTTTGAGCATGTCACATTTTGACACGGACAAATAGAATTATATTTGACTTTTCGTATTGTTCATAAATAATATTTTGACTTGCTCGTGTCCTTCGGGGTACGTTTGGATGTGTGGTGGACTCGTGTTGCAAGCGTATCCTAGATCTAGTGGGATACGATGTGATACACTCCATGTGTTGGTACAATTTAATTTTAGATCTATTTCTCTTGTATTCTTGGTCTCTGTAAGGTGTAATTATAAATATGTATATATCTATATTGTGGTGTATTTATATTTATGTATTATTGTGTCTTAGATCTATGTATCTATTTATGTATATTGTATGTAGCTATTATTCCACATATGTAAGAGCTATTTAATAGTGTAGTGTATGTATATATATTGTAATATGTATAGATATGTAAATGTTAAGTAGATATTTATATGTTATTATATTTATATGTTATATTGTTATATGTATATATATTGTGTATATTATATATACATGTACGTATATACGTAGTTATATATATGTTACTATGTATGTGTATATTACTATGTAGTTATTATGTATATATACATGTATGAGAGGAGTATGTGGGTGTGTATATTTATTAGTTATAGTTATATACATATTTTAGTATATATATTATGTGTTATATATATATATATATATATATATATATATATTGGGTGTATATATATATAAGAGATAGAGGGTTTTATGACCCAGACTTTAGTATTTGAACCCAATATTTTTGTGTTAGACTTATGCAACCTAGAAATAGGTAGTTGACCATAGTTTGACCATAATTGGCCATAGTTTGACTATAATTGACCATAGTTGACTTAGAGTTGACCTAGTTTGACTTTTGACTTAGAATTGACTTATTGACCTAGAGTTGGCTAGTTTAACTTGTTTTCTTTCCGGAACCTTGTATTGATGTTGTATTCCATATCTAGGTCTTCGAGGCACCGTATCAGACATCTGTGAGACTATTCTTTGGAGTTCAGGCGAGTATATTCTCAGATAGTTTCTTATTTATGATATCCTCTATGTTCATTGTATCTAGTGTAGATATTCATGTTCTCTTGACACAATGGTTACATGGATTGGTATATCCGGATCTCGTCATGAGATATTATTCCTTGGTATATGGTGTATATGGTGCAAGTATTATTTCATTGGTTATCTTGTACATGTACAAACACTGATTCTCGGGAAGACTAGCTATCTTCTTGGAGAATCTCGTGCCATAGCGTACCATGGTTGGATCTATTATACCAATCGAGGGTAGGGAGTACTTTAGTGTAGATATGTGATCATACCCTTATTGTATCAAGTATCTTTCATTGAATAGTATTAATCATACACCGTACGTATGATTAGCCAGGCCATATATATTGTATCATGTTCCCAAGCCGATCACATGTTAAAGCTAGTAATCACACACTTAGTCATTAGTATTCTTGATATTGTTCATTATTATTTTTATTCCAGTATTTTCTTATTGTATATCTCTCGTATCTATTGTGCATCTTGTATATTCACATCTATTTACTGTTACATAGTCTTTATCATTGATTAGAACTGTTGTTAGAGATGTACTCTGCTCCTTTTCTGACTGGATATATTTTTTCCATATGACATTGAGGAGTGGTACCCTACATATTATGGACCTCAGAATGTTGTGGGTTTAGAGTCAGAGACCCTGGCTCATATGGGACTTATCCCGACTGAGACAGATGACCCGGGATTATTACCTTCTTAGTATTTCTTGTACTGGATTTATCTCCAGCTTATTGTTAGCATTCTCTCAGACTCATTCATGTATTATTTTAGACTCATGAGTTGTATGCGACTATTTCTATTCTTTATCTTATTGTTGCTCGTTTCTATCTTAGATCTGTGATTAAGTATATTATTATTGTTGGTGGTTCAATATATTGCTAGATAGATTACCCAGACAGCATTCTACCGCCGATTCTAGGGCGTAGGCTGGGTATTGTTTCCGACTTGCATCCCTACATCGGGTGCGGGTCGTGACACATATCTCTCTCTCTCTCTTTATATATATATATATATATATATATATATATATATATATATATATATATATATATAACTACTATACTAGTAATGCATATACACTCTCCTATCTCTCATGACCACCAACACCACCAAATGAAACTTTGACATCTCATAAATATACATATACATATATATCATACAACCATAATAATATAACATTCTAATAGCTATTACCAAGGCAAAATGAATTGGAATACAATGAAGCAAACACGTGGAGTGCACCGCACTCGTATCACACTCATTCTATGATACGCTTGCGATACGGCTCCACCACACAACCAAACGTATCCCGAAGGACACGAGCAAGTCTAAAATTATAATTATGAATAAATACGAAGAACTAACTACTCAACAACGTGCCCGTATCAAAATGTGACATGCTCAACCCCCCGTGTCAGAAAAAACTACAAAATTAACCTGTATATCCAAATTATCGGGATACGGCCTACACATATCCAATTATGGATACGACACTAGTCACACTCAATCAAACACATATCAATTTGGTCTAATTGATCTATTGACAAACACAAGATGTGCCAATCTCGGAATTCTCCCAAAAATTAACACAAAACACTACATAACTTTCTCCATAGGCCTCCTATGAACCTAATTCCAATTCATATGGGTATCCTTATCATATGTGGTGGTTCCTAATGATTAAATCACAGATTTAGAGTCTAATTAGAGAGGAAAAACTAAATTGTACCTATTATGTAAAACCCCATATTTTTATATGGTATTTATTTAATTAATTGATTATAGAATTTATTTATATTATTTTTTTTAGTTAATTATAAATATGATATATTGATTTAAGTACCTAGATAATTAATTATTTAGAAATATTATAAAAAACTACTATTTTATTTTAGGGATCCTTGTGGGAGAGTGATAGATTTTTAGAAATTAATTTCGGGGTACAAATATATTTTTCTTGATTTTTATACCTTAAATATATATATGTAAATAATATATAGTCGTAATAGTAATAAGTAATAGTTATAATAATAATAATAATAAATAATTTAATAGCAATAATAATAATTATAGTAATAATAATAAAAATAAAATAGAAAAGAAAAAGAAAAAGAAAAAGAAAAAGAAAAAGAAAAGAAAAGGAAAGGAAAGAAAATCCTTAATCTAAATTCCCTATGCCTAATTTTCTTCCCTGTGTAAACCCCAAACCCGACAACAGCTACTCCCAAGCCCACGACCCTTACCGCTCTCTCTCTCTCTCTATATATATATATATAATCTATATATAAACCCTAAACCTAAACCTAATCCCCTAACACCCGACCTCCTCCACGACCCAGCGTCGACACCGCCGCCGCCGCCGTTGGACCAACGTGCACTGCCTGGACCCGCCGGCCGACCGCAAACTCGCGCGTCACCCGCGCACGCGGCAGCAGCAGATCACAGCGACGAAATCTTGTTCACGCGCTGATTTCTGCCTCCTCGCTCAACCAAATTCTGATTCGTCTTCACCGGTATGATCCTGACATATCCCTCTTCCAACTCTGTATATTAGTTTCCTTCGAACAACTCGTAACCCTATGCGAAAACCGAGACCAAGTTGAAAAAAAACGACAACCTTTACGCTACAGAAAACTGTTGTAACCACCCATGTTTACAGACTCGTATCTCCCACCACAGAGATCCAAACTTAGAAATTCCTTTTGCTATGTGAAAACCACCTAACCTAGATTATTTTCTGTTAATTATATTATTTTATTATATACATATGCAGAATTAAATTAGGTTAAAAATTCAAAAAACCTATTTTTAAAATAACCAAAACTTGTGATACGGAGTGCGCCCCGCCAAACGGGACTGCCCCGTCGTATACCAATTGTCCCGAAAGACGCGTACGGTATGTCCAGACGTGTGGACTTTTGCGAAAACTGATTTGGACGCGTGTGCGCGTCGAAATCAACCCATATCTGCAAAAAATTTCCGTATCGTGACTTTTGTAAAATACTGCACCATTTAGTGTACGCTAGTCAGAACATGACAAAATTGTGCCATTGGATTCATGGTATCACGCTGGTCCTGTGACCCAAGTTTCACGCGATTCTGAGATAGTTGACCAAGCCGCCTATTTGTGGGTCATACCGTTGACTTTTTGGTCAAATTTGTGTTCGGCTCACCAGAATCCAAAATTGGACGTACCGTTGAGTTCGTATTAACGTTTAGAATTGATTTGACCTATAATTTGTCCCATTTAGAGACTTTTACCTCTGGCACGCTTTTCGGTGCAAAGTGGGCCACATGTGGACCCCGCTTTAATCCGAAATTACCGTTTTGCTCATGTGTTCAAATTGGACGAAAGGGTAGTGTTTTCTAGCTATCTCGTTTATTCTGGAAATATTGGTGATGTTTATTTCATCATCCTTTTACTGAAAAAAGAAACTTTTTAACTCCGACAAATTATTCTCCATCAATTATATGAACTTAAAAGTCTTTTTTTGTTGAACTTACATGTGCTCCGTACCCTCTTTGAATGGAATGAGATAAGACCTTCATCAAATACTTAATTTTTTTTCTCTAAATGTTATATCTTCTTGTATAAAGGTTGACCAGAAGCTTCAAAATAATAGTATTATTTATACAGATGTAGAACATTCCATATATGTACAACAACAAAGTCTTTATCCCAAAATTTGGAGTCATTTATTTGAATACTTTCTTCCATAACCTCTATAACATTAACAAATTATAGAAAAACATTCCATATATGCAATCTTCATAAAACAACATTGGCAATGAATTGTGAGATCAATTCAAATTTGACATAACTAATGCAAAACTACAAGAAGGCATCTTTAATCAAATCGCAAACTTCTGAGTTCTGAGTTCAAAGAAAGTGTAATGACTTATGCAACACAAAAGGACCATCAGATTTATGACAAATTTAAATGTTAATGCACCTCACTTAACACTTACATAGCATTGATAACCCATCTTCCCTATGGATTATTCAAAGGTTGTACATGGTAAATATAATTGCTACTCTAACAAAAGGGTAAAGATATAAATCTAACACCATAATGTAAAATACGAAGAAGAAAACCCTTGCAGGTTTCCGGTTAAAGGAAATCTTGTATATGTTCAGCACAGAAGTATGGTCGATAAACTTACACTTCCCTGACTGACATAAAATAAATCGAGCTTTCATTCAAGACAAGTGATAAGAAAGACATCAAGGCATACACCTGGAAAAAGAAAAGTTTAACAAAGTTATTACACAGAACCAAGCGAACAGAACAAGGATTACCCTAAATTTAAGATACCACATGTTTTAATATTATTATTTAAATATATCACATATTTATATGTTAGTGCACATGTGTTATTGTGTGAGGGTATTGAATTTTTTTATGCAAATGCCTATATACCATAAGCATATGTACTGACACATGCAAGAGACGTACAATGATAATATGAAACTACACATAAATATACGCATATGCATGCAAACTTTTTCGTCCTATGTTGCAAGGACACAGGAAAATGGTGTGTACCAGCTTCCGTGTATGTAGTTGTGCAACATAGGTGACAACTTTGCACCTATTTGAAAATGCCCTTATCCCATATCCATATCCATATCTATCCATATCTGTGTCTGTATTCATGAAATAGATATACTCATGTTGTGTCTCTATTCATGCAATTAATCCCTTGTATAAAACCTGCGCTATACAACAATAAGAAAGTCTTTATCCGCAAAAAAATTGGATCAGCTATTTGAATCATTTTCTTCCATTTAGCCATGATATCAAGGGTCACATGTCTTCTGTAACACTAAAAATAACCATGTCATTTTTTAAAACATCAATTCGTTCGTTTAGGCCTACCTCTGGTCCTAGTGTAATACAACACAGAAATCCAGCTGAAGAGCAAACAACCCAAGATAACAAGGACTAAAACCCCGATCCTCCAAAATAAGAATTAAATTAGCAACACTCTTTATCGATAGAGAAAATATGCATAAACTTGTTATTCTCCTTCTACATACTCCTATATAAAACAAATAAAAGGCTAGGTCTAAGAAAACAATTCGTAAAAGATGGATCTAAAGAAAGAAAATTACAAAAAGATACGAAAAATCTTTAAAAATTCAGACTCAAAACATATTAGCACTTGAACCGGCATACTGACATTATGATGCCAGTATGCCTGTCATGGTGCCAATTTTTTCAGAATGTTTTTGGCATCAAAATCTCCGCCTTAAGTACACCAGCGGTATAATGCCAGTATATGGGTCACAGGCCTAAAATTGGGTAAGGGGCCAATATAAAGTCTTTGTTTTACCCCCCTCCACTTGTAGAGAACTCGACACCATGTTCTTCCTAGCTCCTGCCTGGATAAAGCGCTTCATGATCAACATTATGAGTGTAAAGGTCTGATACATTGAATGTCAATGAGATTCCCATCGAACCCGGTAAATCTATAAAATAGGTGTTATCATTAGTCATAGTCCAAACTCCCTTGGTTGAAGCTTGCCGTATTACCCAACCAACTCTCTCTCTCCTTCCGAAGGTACACAATGACGTTGAAGACTTTCAACTTTACATTTAAGATGCTCGTGTGCCATTGCCTTGTAAACATTAGCCTTATGCAGTTGTTTCCGAACCTCATCATGAACTTCTTTGATTTGATTTGCCAAATTCTTTGTTGCTGACTTGTTGTACTCTTTTCCGATCTCTTTGGCAAAATATATAGATGAAGAACATTATTAGATGATTTGGAATACACGATATCAAACAAGGACTTTCCTGCAGATGAATGAACCGCGTTGTTGTACATGAATTTTGCTTGTGCCAAGGAAAAGTCCCACTGCTTGAGTTTTTCTCCACATATACTACTACGTATCATATTACCCAACGTCCTCTTGGCCACTCGGTTTGGCTGTCAATCTACGGCAATACTTAATGTAGCACTTTTTTTATCCTGCTGTATATGCACTTTTGCTTTTGTTTATGCATTTAATAAAGACCTCCTTTTTGCTCAGCGTCTTTATGTTCATTTTGCCTTCTTCTGTGATGAATGGTTTGGTGAGCTTGCTTTATCTCCACAGCAGTGGAGAGCATCCCGAGGTTCAAATTTTCCATATCTTTGCTAACATTGGTCCTCATTGGCTTGTACTTTTGTGAAGTTCTCTATCATAATCTCTCTCTTCTCACATGCATCGTCTTTCACTCACTTCATTTGAGCGGATAATTGCTGAAATTCATCATCAATCAGTGAGGAGATGTCACCCTGGGCAGCACACACTATTCATTTACATGCTTATGGATGGCTTTTCGGGTACCATGTGATCAAAATGTATCCTCAATCAGTGATGAAAAACATATCTCGTTTCAAATACCGTTGGGGATATATTGCTAGACAATAATGTCTTTTGGTTTGAAAAATACGGATGTCACATATCAATGTGCAATGGGCACAATATTTTGCAATCATTTGTGCAAAATGGTGTTCGAAATTAATCAACGTACCTTGCAGACCTCTGGCCAGTTGGAGCCCTCTCAAGAGTTTTTTAACTCCATATCGAGGTGACAATGTTAGACTTATTCCTCTGCATACCAAGTCCGTGGGATATGTGTGGTGATGCATGGTCCAAGGAGAAAATAGCTCCTGGATTTTAGATGAGGAGTTATGCATGTAAGCCTATAAAAGGCACACTACTCGTTTTAATAATATTAACAGAACATTCCATCTTCTTGTCCTCTTTGTGTTCTATTTCCTCCACACACACACTTGCGTTCTCCATTCCAGGTGTTCAACAAGTGGTATCAGAGCCATGTCGTCTGATGCGGACGAAAATCCACTCACACCTCCATCAGTGTCGACGTCGAGTCCAGCGAGCGGCTCGAGCGTGGCAAGCACCCTGGTGATCCCGAAGGTGTTTCAGGAGTTCGGCGGGACGTAGTATCCGCAACTCACGCGTGCAAACTACGATGAATGGGCCCTGGTGATACAGTGTATGCTGGAGGCAAGAGGTCTGTGGGCGGCGGTGCACACCGGGACGACGGAGCGGGAGCTGGATAGGAAAACGATGGAGGCTCTCCAACGTTCTGTCCCGCCAGCGATGATCTCATCACTGGCGATCAAGGCGGCGGCACGGGAGGCATGGCAGTCTTTGAAGACGGTGCACGTGGACAACAATCGCGTCAAGAAAGCAAAGGCGCAGTCGCTGCGCAAACAGTATGAACAGCTGGCATTCCGGGATGGTGAGGGCGTGGATTCTTTCGCCATGCGTCTCACTTCTCTGTCGAGCGCTCTCGCCGCACTCGGTGACACGATCTCCGAGGACAAGCTCGTCCTCAAGATGCTAGCGGTGGTTCCTAAGAAATATAGCCAGACCGCCCTGGCTATCGAGACCCTCTTGGATCTCGATGTGCTCAACATTGAGGATCTAACGGGGAGGCTTAAGGCAGCGGAGATCAGGGACGAGATCGAGAGTGGCAACACCTCGGGCGGCAAGTTACTGCTTACAAAGGAGGAGTGGGCTGCTCGGAAGAAACAGCAGAGAGGCGGCTCGTCCAGCAGGGGCGCCAAAAATGGCGGCCAGAAGAAGAAGTGGAGCGTCCCGGAGAGGGACTCGGGAGCGCGCGATCCCAAGCCGAGCGGCGAAAGGAGCGGCTCCGGTGCAACTCGCGACGATAAGTGCCGTTATTGCGGCAAACTGGGCCACTGGGCTCATGAATGCCGTAAAAAGAAGAAGGACGAGGCCCTTTTGGCGCAAGTGGAGGAGGACGAACCGGCGCTTCTGATGGCACAGGTGTGCACAATCGACGAAACGCCCGACACCCATGCCGAGGCGACCAAGCAGGTGATGCTCAACGAGGAGTGCACCATGGTAAAGCTTGGGGAGCGGTAGGACACTGACAATGTGACCTGGTACAGCGACACGGGAGCGTCTAACCATATGACGGGCGCACGGGCAGTCTTCTCCGAACTCGACACCGGCCTGCGGGGCAGCGTCAAATTTGGCGATGGCTCCGTCGTGGACATCCAAGGCCGGGGCAAGGTGGTGTTCACGGGCCAAGGAAGAGAACATCGAGCCCTCACCAACGTCTACTACATTCCCCGGTTGTGTAGCAACATCGTCAGCATTGGACAATTGGACGAGACCGGCTGCTCTACGCTAATCGAGGATTGAATGCTCTGAATCCGCGATAAACAGTGTCGCCTCCTCGCTAAGGTATCACATACTTCAAATCGTCTATATATTCTTCCATTGCGGATCGCACAGCCGGTGTGCCTCGTGGCACAGTGCTCGGACATGGCGTGGTGCTGGCATGCTCGCTACGGCCATCTACACTTTGACTCCCTTCGTCGTCTGAGCAGCGAAAACATGGTGGACGACCTTCCGCACATTGATCATGTCGATCAGTTGTGCGACAGATGTTTGGCCGGAAAGCAGCGACGCACATTATTTCCCCGACACGCCAACTACCGCGCCACCGACCCTCTCGACCTGGTGCACGCGGACTTGTGTGGTCCCATCTCACTGGCAACACCTGGCGAAAAGTGCTACTTCCTTCTCCTCATCGACGACTACAGTAGGTTCATGTAGATCAAGCTGCTGAGATCCAAGGACGAGGAAAGCGAGACGATTAAACACATTCAGGTTGCGGCGGAGGTCGAGTCCAAGCGCAAGCTCTGTGTACTACGCACAGACCATGGCGGAGACTTCACGTCGAACGATTTTAACGACTACTGCGAGCGCCACGACATCAAGCGCCACCTCACCGCGCCTTACTCACCTCAGCAAAATTGCGTCGTTGAGCACCGGAACCAGACTGTGGTTGCTATGGTCCGAAGCTTGCTCAAGGCGAAGAGCATGCCGGCGGCATTCTGGGGCGAGGCGGTGACCACGGCGGTGTACCTGCTGAACATGGCGCCAACAGCCGCAGTGAAAGGAAAGACGCCATATGAGGATGGCATGATAAGCGCCCCGATGTAAGTTTCTTACGTACTTTCGGTTGCATTGCTCATGTGAAGATGGTACAGCCAAATTTGAAGAAACTTGACGATCGGAGCAAGCCAATGGTGTTTGTTGGCTACGAGGCGGGGTCCAAGGCTTATAGGGCCTACGATCTAGTCGGTCATCGTTTGTATATCACCCGCGACATCATCTTGACGAGGTGGGGAAGTGGGAGTGGACGCACACTGACATCGACGCCAGCCTCGTCGGGATCGGCGAGGCATTCACTGTTGAATTTCCCCACGAGCTTATTCCTGGCTTGTTCGATTCTGCCGAGAACGGAGGTCCATCGCCAGAGGCTGTGGGCGCAGCCACACCCGTATCGACGCGGACACTACCTCCACCCGAGCAGGCGGGAATCGGTCACGCGTCTCCACTACCGGTCGTGATGCCCGCTCGCACAACCGCGACATCAGCCACGACGACGCCAGTGGTTTCGACGCCTGAGACGACGGGTGCGGCTCCGATCCAATTCGTATCACCGCCGTCAGGAGTGACGCCCGATCCGCCAAACGAACCGTCGTGCCGATACCGCTATCTGCAAGACATCTATGAAGTTGAGTCGGTGCACCACCATGACTCCGAGGACCTCCTCCTAGCCATGGATGACGAACCCTCTATTTTTCAGAAGCGGAGCAACACGAGTGCTGGCGCCGAGCGATGCTGGATGAACTCGCATCCATTGAGGAGAATAACATACGGCGGCTCGTGGACCTGACCGCTGGTCATAGCCCCATTGGACTCAAATGGGTCTACAAGGCGAAGAAGGATGAGCACGACGTCGTTGTAGAAGCATAAAAAATATGCTGGAATAATCTGCACAGCATCTTGATACAGAGCAGCGTAAACAGAGGCCTTCGAAGCCATCCAACGTAAAACAGGGTTCTGCATCGCCTCCATGGCGTAAAACCCAGCCGCTCTCAAAGCAGCGTTAAAAGCGTACGATGAACACTTCGTCTATCCCAAAATGAACCTGTCAAGTCACGCAGTGAACCTGGCCTCTGACTCCTGACAAAAAGTACTGCACGGCTACCCAGACGACGGCTGGAAACGATGGCAGACCCCTCGGGATGCACCCCGCAGTATGATGGTGGATCTCTGCATTTAATGCAGAGGATTTGGTTAAATATCACCAAACCGTCGCCTACCAAAATCCCCCCAGCGTAAACTGCTCTTTCGCGTGCAAGGGAATACGCTGCCTTATTTACACAGGCAAACATGAGCTGTTTCACGCTCCGCAGTAAGGCAAACCGCTGCCACGTCAAAAGCTGTACTTCGTACGGGGCTCGAGGCACGTCTCTACGTCTAATTGCACAGAGCAGTGACAGTTTCCCTTAAGGCACGTCTCCGCATTTAATGCACAAGATGATGACAAATCTCTGTAGAAGATTTGATTACATCTTCAAAAGCCGTAATTTCGGCTAAGACGTCCGCATCAGCACTTCGACTCGGTACGCAGTGGCTGCTACGCCCGCTCAGGATCAGTGCTCCCTCGGCTTCCAACGCCCTCTCGGTCTCTACGACCATTCGGCTTCTATGCCCATTCGGCTTCTATGCCTGCTCGACTTCTATGCCCATTCGGCTTCTATGCCTGTTCGGCTTCTATGCCTGCTCGGCTTCTATGCCTATTTTGCCTTCTACGCCAAGGTGACAGTCGCTTGGCTTTTACGCCAACCTCTGCTACACAAGGGATACCTACCTACGTGGCTTCTACGCCGTGATCTTCGTAGCAGATATACGCATTTTGTCCCCTTAGTTGGACACGCGTCACATGCTCACTCAAAAGGTCATTTACACGCAGGCATTGGTTATTTTAAACCGTTGTGTAAAAGGGTACTGTACTGTCCACTCCTCGGTTGTTACACCGACGGAGTGGTCACTGTCACCAAAACTCTATAAATAGAGACCCCTATCAATGGGGAAAAAGGTCGAAAAATTGGTCAAGAAAACCAATACAAGACCAAAGGTCGAAAAATTAGAAACTCGAAGATCGGACAAGGTCATCGAACCAGAGATCAAGGAGGAGAGATAGAGAGAGAGAGAGAGGAGAACCCAGAGCTCGGGCAAGGAACAGGGAGCGACGACCTTCAGCATCGCGCATCCACCCTCCTTTGCAACCTCCGAAGCTGCATCCTGTCTTCCACGGCACTTTTTCAACATCGTATAGTCCAAGGGCTAAAATGATCGACCGCAGATCAGACACCTATAGCAATTTATACCCAGATTAAATAAATTGTACTCCCACATCCTCGTATAGGATTACATTGTACAAGTTTGTTTGTAAACCAAAGGGCGCGGGTCTCTTATAACCCCGTCATTGAAATACACTTTCATTCTTTCGTTTAATACCACAAACAAGATGGCGACTCTGCTGGGGACATCTTTCTCTTCTGACGAGGAAGTAATTGCTCAACACGATGCGGTATCTGTAGGAACCGTGAAGAAGACACTGGTCGTTCAGTTCGACCAGTCTGCCTACGAAGACATGCTTCAGACTGGGGGTAGCTCTCACTCTCTTTCCGTCCAAGACAGCAGGAAGCTACGCAAAGTGTGGATGCCCAAGACATCCTCCGTCGTTCCTGTGGACTCTCCGATCTCTCCGACCAATGAGGTGGTAGCATCGCTCCCTTCGTGCCCCGCACATAAAATTCAGTCTCCCGCTACGCGCGGTACAGACAAAACTTCTGGCAAAGCCTCAGCGCTAACCCAGGAGTATCATCTGCGTTATACGCGCAGAAATCAGTCTCCCGCTACGCGCGGTACAGACAAAGCTTCTGGCAAAGCCTCAGCGCTAACCCAGGAGTATCCTCTGCGCTATACGCGCAGAAATCAATCTCCCGCTACGCGCGGTATAGACAAAGCTTCTGGCAAAGCCTCAGCGCTAACCCAGGAGTATCCACTGCGTTCTACGCGCAGAAATCAGTCTCCCGCTACGCGCGGTACAGACAAGACCTTTGATGGTGCCTCAATACCAAATCAAAAGTACAGATCACGCTCTACGCACAAAATGACATCTGACCTTTACGGTGAACCAGACGAGCGCGATAATCTTCGCAAAGGAAAGCAGGCGGGTGAATATTCAACTACTGGGCCTTTACGCCAGCAAAAGAATGATCTGCCTACTCTCCGGATTACCCGAGAAGCTAATGGCCAACTGAGGGCCTCTTCAGCCTCACGCCAGACTGAGCAAACCTCCAGATTACGCCAGGCACGGTCCCTCGGCGTAAAACAAACTCAAGCGACGGAAAGAAACCTTCCTGACCTACGCAAATACCTAACCAGGAGGCGTAAAGAAAGTGGACCTTCCAACATGACTATCTCACCTCTTGGCGAACGCTATTGTAATAGTCATAAAGTTGTGATTAATTGCTGCTGCTCCAAGGCGAAACAATCGGTCTTCGACCGGTTGAGCTACTCGCTGTCTTTTCCGGAAGGGGAACCCGCGCATGCGTCTGTGAACATGGCTTCACACATACCTAGAGGAGGGTCGAGCTCAAGACGTCAGCCTGCCAGACCTCCGAGCCGAAGGAGGTTTAGCAAGACCCTCAAAGACATTGAAGCCGGGGTGTTCCAAAACACTCGCGCTAGGTCACAACAACCAGCGTCATCCTCTTCTGATTCCGACGCCGAAGGTCGCCAAGTTCCCGAATCAGAGGCAGAAAGTATGGAGTCAACTTCTATAACGACCTATACTAATCCCTCAATGACCCCCAGGGAAATGGGAGCTTACGCCATTGAAGATGAGTGCGAGGAAGCTTCGCCATCAGGGAACGCGGAACGCATCACTATGCTGGAGACGTCTCTGAAACAAATGCAATCCGTAATGGAAAACATGCACCAGATGATGCTCGCTCAGCACGCAACTACCATGGCTCAGACGTCGGTCCCACCAACTCAGATACGCGCGGGGGTGGACTCACCACCATCCAACCCAAGCCAAGAGCCTACGCTGGATCAAGAGTCAACAGTTCCTCCGCTGCCTCACCTAGAAAATGCCCTACCTCCTGCTGGAGCTACAATACAACTGACTCCGCACCACTTAGTAGCTCCGCTTCCAACTGAGAATCCGATGCAGGCAGTGCGAGAGTTAAAAGCCCAGTTCGACGACTTGAAGCACAAAGATCAACTCAAGAAACTGGGAATCAACCAGCCCTACCAAGCTACCTGGGAGGAGGTCCCCTTCCCTCCAAAATACAAACCTCAGACTATGGCTCTGTTCGAGGGAAAAATATCACCAAGTCAGTACATGAACTATTTCAGTATGATGACGGTGTTGCTACAAGGGAACGATGCCCTCCTCACTCGGGTGTTCAAAGGCTGTTTCTCGGGAGTAGCCTACCAGTGGTACCGTAGCTTGGCGGACAACTGCATTACTTCCTTCGAGGACTTTAAAGCTCTGTTCTTCACACGATTCTACGAGGGAGGAATGGACATGTCTATGTCCTCCCTCATCGAAGTCAAACAGAAGGAAAAGGAAGACGTCCGCATCTTCATCGAACGCTTTCGTCAGGCCACCTTACAAATGCCCCCAGGAGTTCCAGACTCTGCATTGGTGGACATTTGCAAAAAAATCTCCTGCCCATGGTCTCGGTGTTCACAGGACCATATCAGTTCCATGATTGGCCCTCGTTCATCATCTCGGCAGTAGCCGCCGAAGACAACAGTCACAAGGCGCGCGATAATGGCATCATGATCTCCGCCTCTGACAGAGGCAAGAGGTCATCTCCTAGCAATGACCACCCTCGCGGTCCCAAAGGGAAAGAAGCCTTGGCAATCAACACGGCCAGACCAAAGATTGCAGCAACCACGCAAGCAAAACCCGGGACTTCCAGGCCCGTCGAAGTCTACTCTTTCGACGACAACGATATCCCAAGTATCTTTGAGTGTCTCATCAAAAGCGGCAAGATCACCCTCCCGGAGCTAAGGCGGCCCCAGGAGGTTGGCAATACCGACGACCCCAAATACTGCGTCTTCCACAGATACGTACACCACCCGACAAAGGCGTTCTATGTACTAAAACGGAAGATCCAGGGATTAATTGATGCTAAAGCTATCACTCTGCACAGCACCGAGAAGACGATCGCGGCCAACATGATCTCTCTGCAGTTTGGCAATCTACCTCCCCAAAGGGTCCCTAATGGTGTTGCACCTATATCCCGGGCGACGATGAACATCGTTAACCTCCCCCCGGCTAGGGGTCAAAATCACAACCTGGTGCCCCTAACTACCCGGCAGGGCGAGATAATGTGGGTTCACCCGGATTTAGTGCCAGAGCTCGAGAGGGAGACCAAGGCGGCCAGACCTACCTCCGAAAAGAGTCCCAAATACAGATCATGCCACATGATCACAACTTCTTCTGTATCAGACGAAGACGAGGTACTTGTCGAAACCCGTTCAGGGAGGGCCTACCTCGACGACAACGGAGCAAACCAGGAAGGCGCGCCAGCTGATGCTCCAGCTACCAAACCTCCAGAACCGGTCCTAAAGGAAAACGTCATTTCAGGAGTGGGAGTCGTCCTAGTTACCCCGGATCAACTCGTCATCTACAGAGCATACTCTCTTAGCGATCCCTGCTCCAACAAAGTGGCGGAATACAACGCTCTACTAATTGGGCTCCAAGTTGCTACGGAACTGGGGGTAGAATCCCTGGAGGCTTTCGGTGATTCTCTACTCATCGTCAATCAAGTCAGGGGAATATACGAAGTCCGTAATCCAGACCTCATCCCCTATCACCGGGCGACAATCGAGATAGCCATGACATTCAAAGGGTTCTTCCTAGAGCACGTACCTCGATCTCAGAATCTGGAAGCTGACGCCCTGGCCAGCTTGGCCGCAGACTTAGCCGCTCCAATAAGAAGGCAAGATTCGGTAATCCTTCTTAACAGAGATTTGTTCTGTGTGAAGAACAGCTGTCACATAGAACGCAGCTACGTTATAAACGCCGATCCTCCTACAAAAGATTGGACAAGTCCTTTCATAGATTTTGTGGCATACAGAATCTTACCGGAGAACCCCAAGGAAGCAGTATCCGTCAAGAGACGATCGCTACGCTTCTACTTCGATGCGTCATCATAATGCCTGTATAGCCGGACCTACGACGGACTGCTGTTGAGGTATCTCTCTGGCACCGAAGCACAGCAGATTATCCGTGAAGCTCACGACGGCGTATGCGGAGCGCATCAACCCGGGCCTAAGCTACAGGATCGCATCAGGAGGATGGGCTATTACTGGTCGACCATGATCTCAGATGCAATACAGTATGCAAAGCATTGCAGAGCCTGTCAGGTTCATGCAGACTTCATACATCAACCGTCGGAACATCTACATCCTACGGTCGCATCCTGGCCTTTCGAAGCATGGGGAATGGATATCATCGGTCCTATTCACCCGTCGTCTTCCAGGGGTCACTAGTTCATATTGGCCATTACGGATTACTTTTCCAAATGGGCCGAAGCAATCCCCCTCACTGAGGTAAAGGCATCCAACGTGGTCAGCTTCATCAAACATCACGTCATCTATCGTTTTGGGGTACCCCGGAGGATAATTCATGACAATGGGCCCCAGTTCATCAGCCAGACGTTTCATCAATTTTGCGATAAAAACCGGATACACAATGTTGCCTCCACGGCGTACTATCCAGCTGCTAATGGTCTTGCGGAAGCTTTCAACAAAACCATTATCAAACTCTTGAAGAAGTTTATCTCTTCAAACAAGAGAGACTGGAACGAAAAGCTGGGCGAATGCCTCTGGGCATACCGCACAACGGTACGAACGCCGACGGGTTGTACCCCATTCTCGCTGGTCTACGGGAGCGAAGCAGTTCTTCCCATTGAAATCCATATCCCGTCGCTCAGAATAGCCGTGGCTAATGAGCTGACTCAAGAAAAGAATGACCTCTTAAGGCTTCAGGAGCTAGAAGGATTAGACGAGAAATGCCTCCAAGCTCAACAGCGCATCGCGCTCTACCAAGCACGCATTTCCAGGGCTTTTAACCATAAAGTAAAGAAAAGAGTGTTCAAAGTCGGCGAGCTGGTTCTAGCAGTAAGAAGGCCGATGATTTTAACTCACAGAAGTAAAGGCAAATTCTAGCCCAAGTGGGAAGGCCCTTATGTGATCGAGACAACGTTCTCGAACGGCGCCTACAGGATAGCCCAGCCTAGCGGAGACCTATTAATGGCTCCCATCAACGGCAAGTTCCTGAAAAGATACTACGCTTAATTTCCCCCCTGCCCAGGCAGAACATAGCGAGAATCTCAATTCTGACAAAACTACCCCAAGAAGAGAAACTAGTTAGGTCATATCCTATCATGTCTATACGACCTCTGAATAGATATATCCTGCTAAAGAGATTTATCGAGAGTATGTTAGGTCCATACTACCTCTGGTATCCCCCTCACTTAAAAAAAACTGTCATTTATATTCCGAAATGACGGGTCCACCACAGTCAGAAAAGAGACGCTTTTATTCATTCCTGGAAGGAGGCAAAATTACATAGGAAGAGATACATCAAGATGGCAGAGTAATCAGATCACGAATCTGCCGCCCCAGTGCAGCCATCCCCTCCTTCCTAAAGGCCAAGGCATCGGCGCGAGCCCGCTCCAGCTGTGCCTCGGGGGTATGCGTAAGGGTCAGGTTAGCCCTTGCCCGAAGACAGCCCGCACGGGCAGCTTCTGCACGGTCCAGATCCCGTCGCACTTCACTCAGTCGACCAATCGCTACCTCTGAACCTGCCAACGACTGGGAGGCCCGCTCCTCTGCCAGAGCAAGTTTTTTCCTCAGCTTGGAGACCCTCGCTGCATTTTCTTCATGCTCGGATCGACACTGCATCTCAACAGCAAGAGCTTCTTCCACTACAGCCTTTCTCCTATCCATCTCCAGCTTGTGCTTCTAGATAGAGTTGTCTAGACTTGCAAGCTTGGTAGCGAGCCGCTCAGCCATGAGGTCGAATCGAGCCTGGACATCAGCATCAAGGCTGGCCTCCGCCCGCTGCAAATATTCGTTAACGGGTTGCTCTAAACCATTAACCACCGCCTCCAAAGCGTCAGCTACTCCAGGATTGCCAAGCCCCCTGACAACCTCGATCGAAAGCTGAGAAGTCTTCTTCAGGAGCTCGAAGTCAAGTTTCTTCGCCAACACCATCGGTATCATCGTTTGTAAACTGGTGTAGACAAGGCTGGTATGCTGCTCGGTCAACGCAACTAGACCCGACTGAACGTCCGGAGTAACCGCGATGCTAGTAACTCCCTCTCCAAGGACAATTGCAGACGAGGTAGCCACCGCAGCCGCCTCGACGGGCGGCGCGGCCGAAAAAGGTGTGACGGCAACGATCGAGGTCATCGACATACTCGCGAAAGGCGAGGTCGCGATAACAGGTTCGTCCCCCTCCTGAGACGACGAAACCTCTCCAGGCAAGCTGGCCCCCGAAGACACCTCTGCCTCGGAATTAGGCGCCTCCACATCTTCACTAGGAGCCAACGGCATATACGATGCGTCTGCACCTGATGTGGCTAAACCACGCCTTAAGGACGCAATACGACCTGTCATGCCTGGAGAAGGAGGTGGGCCGACCGACATCGCCAAAAGTTCGGTCAAGCCTTCCCCAAGACGCGGTCGAGGTTCGTCAGCCGGAGTCTCGCCAAGCGCACTCGCTGACACAGAAGCAACTTCCCCTACTGCTGACCTCGGGAAAGATTCTCCCATCTGCAGCGGCCACGTGGGCAATCCCGCTCCGCTGCTTGAAGCAGCCACAGCGACAGCAACCTCTAGCGAGGACTCCCCGGCGCCACCAGCTGGAGCTGTAGAAGGTCCCTCTCTAAAAGGCGAGGAACCTCCAGCCAAAGATTCATCCCTGATATAGGGAGGTGCCGACTCACTCACGGGAGCCTCAATACCAGGAATGCGGAGAGGACGAGCCACCGTCTCCTTCCTCCTCTTACGAAGGGAAGCTTCCTTCGGAGCAGAAGCCCGTCGCTTCCCAGAGGAGACTATCAAAGCCCCCGCCGGCGCAGGAACTGCACACCTCGGCAACGACACCAGGAGCTCATCCGGAGTACCAGACTCCTCGCCCTCGTCAGAAGAAACCGAGGGAACTTCGATTCTTCCCCCAGGCTTGGCAGAAGGCACTCTAAAGCTTCCCCGCATGTCGAAATCGCGATGGAAGGTGTTAATCGCCACATAAAACTGGGCGTAAGAGTGAAGGATGCGCAGCTTCGTGGAGGTTGTAACGACCGGCACGATAAAAATTGCCCCCGTACAACCCATGATAAAATATCGCCACCCTCTAGCTCCATCAATGAGTCCGCCCCGGGGCCTAAAGCTGGTGACGGCGTTACCCACGTACAATTGATCGTACCCGAACTGCCTGGCAAATTGACTAGGCAAGTAGGGCTCGAAGATGCAATAGTCTCCGCTCCTATACAGCAGATAGGATGGTCTGATACAGACTAACCAATTAAAAGCCTCCGGAGAAAGAACGGTCTTCTCTCCACCTGAATCCTCAAGCCACACCCCGGATTGGTTGCGATGTACCGGAGGGGGAGTACAGAGGATCTTCCAACCGTGGCTGAGGTTCAACACTAACCGACAGTCAAAAACTGTATTCACATTCCAGGTAGAATCCCTGTAATTCAACAGGAATATGCCCCCTGAGCTGCTGCCGGAACCGGGAGACATCACCCGGGGGTTGTGGAGAATTAACCAACCCATCAGATACAGGTATGGCAATTCCACCCTGGGAAAACTCTCACGCCGAGCTTCATCGACGAGCAACCCATCGGTCATGGCCCTCAGGCCAGCCTGAATACGGCACACCATGGCAGGAAGCAGGCCCAGTCTTGCCCCAAACACCAGACGCACTGCGGGCCACAGGATATTCCGGTAAATTCGATCCGCAGACGCGATACCGGGCACTACCACTCGACGCAGCCATATGGAGAGGAAACCAGCCAGCTGGGCTTCCTTAGATAGAGGCCTGCGACAGCGCCTCAAGTAACTGTGGGCCTTGATGCCTTCGAGGTATTTTCCTACCCCCTCAACGAGAATCTGATCGGGAGCCTTGGCGTCCTCTATAAGAGCCTCGACCACTTGGGCACTAAGGACGCTCAAGCAGTTTACGGGCTCATTTTTACCCCCCGAAGCTTTCTCTGACTTGGCGGCCCTAGCCCGATGGAAGAATAGGTAAGACATCCACTTAGTGGTATGGGCCAAATCTGAGGGCTCGTCATGAAAAGTGGTGCACGCGAAGTACTGACACATCAGCTCCTGATATACCTCCGCCACCCGAGGGTCCAAATCCCCCAACTCCCGGTTGGTGGGGATATACTCTTCATATGGGGTATCCCCCATCGGCAGTCTCGACACAACTGCCATCTCATGGAGGGCCAATCCCAACTCCCCCAGTGGAGTGGCGAAGGTCCCGGTGAGCGGAATATACCGCTCCATCAGTGCCAAGAACAAATTAGCATTGGGAGGCAACCCAACACTCGTCGCGCTCACAGCGGCGTATAGTCCGATGTCCTCCAGCTCTCTTCGGAAGTGCGATAAGGCCCAATCAACTAGGCATCTCCATCGGGAGTTCGTCGGGGCGATCCACCCGTTGCACCGAGGATTCTCCTTGGGGTATACCCCACCTCGACTCATGAAGTCGTTGCAGAAGGTCGGCAACTGAACAGGCTGGATCACCGAGCTAACTTCACTCGGGACATTACCCTGGCACAGCCCTCGGAACAGCGTCACAACGCCGGAGGGGCGGCTGACAAACGACCCCTGGTCGGCTCCTTTCAGATGAAAGATCTTTCCAGGCTTCCCGTGAAGATCAGGAGTCAGCTTCCACGACATCTTTCTAGGATGCGTCGCATGGGAGAAAGCCGAGATAGGATAATCCCTCGGCATCGTCGGCAGATACAAGACCAAATTCCCGGCAGGGAAGACCCAAGGCTCCCTCTTAGGCTTCGTCTGGGACTGTTTATCGATCATGTCCCCAAAGAGGAAAGCCGGCTTTATGTACTGCTCCCCGTCTACATGTGTCAAGGGTTCGCCATTGATTATGCTCAACAACATTCGCTCACCCTGGGCCGATATCAGAAACTCCCTGCCCTCAGGGTACTGGGGTCCAGAGATGGAAAAGGCCACATGGGACAGATCCTCCAGGTAGTTCGAATGCAGCATCCCGACAGCGGAGCCCATCACCTCAGCCAGCGGTGACTCACCCAAATCAACTGCAAAAGTGCAAGGAAAATAGGTCATTACAAATCCTGCACAAGTGCGGACCAAAAGAAAATGACAGTCTGTGCTTTACGCCAAGATTGCGCAAATTTGGTCTCTATACGCCGGAAGTCTCCTCCGCAAGCGTAAAAGTCAAAATTTACGATATACCCCGATTTTCGTTAGCCAGAGCTTTTACGCTCGAAACTACGAAAATATGGAGTTCTTACGCTGGCACATTAGAAATATGGGCGTAAAAGATGAAAATGTCTCCGTGCATCATCTTTCTCAAAAGAGGCTATCAGCACAGAAGACGACCTAGCGCGGTCAAGTTCAACGTGTGCGAAGGATTTTTTGTCGTTTGTGTCATCCCAAAAGGCTCTACCTCTAAAGCCGGGTGCGCTGCTCGTCGGCGGGATGCTCCTCTCGGAAGGAGGTTCACCTTGCCCGACCGAAGATTCTCTCTCCGGTACCGAAGAACGAGAAGAAGAACCTACGCTCTTTCCCTTAGCGGAGGGAGTTTATTTCGACGCTATTTCTGAGGACTCGAGGTGCTCGGAGAAGGAACGAAGGAAAACTCGAACAGTCGAAAGCTCTCTTTTCGCAGAAGACAGATAAAAAGGTTTTTCTCTCAAAAGCTTGGGGTATATATACGGTCCGAGTCGACTCCTCGAATCCTCGGACGGACCCCTCGAGACCCCAATCGGATCTCGCAATTAAGAGTTGGTTATGATTGGATGCTACGTCAGCCCACTACCCTCGAAAAACGGACAGTCAGCGAATTCGAAAGGTTTTTTCGTGCAAGACGGTTCAGCGGGTTCTACGCTAAAGGAGCTTTTTCTACGCTCGACAGCAACAGATCTACGGTTTTACGCTCGCAAGCGGCAAGTCTATGGTTTTACGCCCGGATGCCTTTGTGCTCAGTAGCTTTTATGCTCGAGAGGCCACAAACCTACGACTTTACGCTCAGCAGATACCAAATCGACGATCTCACGCTCGGTGGCGCTCAGTTTACGCTCAGAAGCAACAGATCCGCAAAACCTCACGCTCGAAGAAATTTTCTTTTCAGGAGTACAGATCTACAGTTCTGCGCTAAAGGAGCTTTTCTACGCTCGACAGCAACAGATCTATGGCTTCATGTTCGATAGCTACAAGTCTACGGTTTATGCCCGGATGCCTTTGTGCTCGGTAGCTTTTATGCTCGAGAGGCAGCAAACCTACGACTTCACATTCAGGAACCACAAGTCTACGATTTCACGCTCGATGGTGTTCTTACGCTCACAGGCAACAGATCTACAGTTCTGCACTAAAGGTTCTTTCTACGCTCGATAGCAACAGATCTACGGCTTCATGTTCGACAGCTACAAGTCTACGGTTTATGCCCGGATGCCTTTGTGCTTGGTAGCTTTTATGCTCGAGAGGCAACAAACCTATGACTTCATGCTCAGGAACCACAAGTCTACGATTTCACGCTCGATGGTGTTCTTACGCTCACAGGCTACAGATCTACAGTTCTGCGCTAAAGGAGCTTTTCTACGCTCGACAGCAACAGATCTACGGCTTCACGTTCGACAGCTACAAGTCTACGGTTTATGCCCGGATGCCTTTGTGCTAGGTAGCTTTTATGCTCGAGAGGCAACAAACCTATGACTTCACGCTCAGGAACCACAAGTCTACGATTTCGTGCTCGGTGGTATTTTTACGCTCAGAGGCTACAGACTGATGATTTCGCGCTCCACGATTTTCCGCATATCCGAACAGTCCCCAAGACGGTCAATTGCAAAGAGTTCACACAGAAGATACTCGTTCTTGACCCAGAGCATCCCAAGTACCCGAAGCATACAGAGTTCAAACATTGAGAAATTACTCTTCTCGGGTTCAAAATTGGAGGTTCATCCAGACTCCAGTCTGAACATTCCGTCTATCAAGGTGGCAACTCAATTCGACAGCCAAAAACCTCGACCCTGTTCCAAGGGAGTTTCGAGATATCATTCTTGAAGACGAAGTCTGAACAAGATCCTGCTCATTAGAGAAGCAATATTTCAGAATTCTACGCCGTCCCTCAGTCCTAGCAATAGGACAGTTCTAAATGTTCAAGGACGCTCAGCAGCATTCTATGGACTATTCAGGGCCTAATACTCTTTCTATCAGAGTCGACATAAAGATTCAGACGTGTCGAAGCTGCACATATCCAGACTTTACAAGCAACGTATGGCAAAGACGATCATATGCAGAGAAGAAAGACGACTTTATTTAAAATCATAATTACATATGAGGGAAATCCTGTCTATAGGGGTTTTTCTTTATTTTTCGTGATTACGTATGAGGGAAATCCCTTCTACAAAGGATTTCCTCATCATCGTCGGAAGATCGCCCAGAAGCTGTCCTGACAGATTCTCGCGCCGGTGCCGGTCTTCCTCTTCCTTTATGGATGTTCATGACCACCACAGTCATGAACAAGAAGATCCTCCATTCGCCATGGCCGATCCAGTTGGGGTTTCTTCAAACCCAACCCAATCAGGACGACAGATTACGGTTTGTCCGATCTCGTCCGCAGGGGTCTCAGGAAGAAATAAACAGTCTACGAGCTGTGTGGTCTAATACGACCCTTTCTCTCTTCTGGTGCAACGCCATACAAAGTTGCTGATTATCCCGAGCAAGGAAGGCTAAGATATCCTTCCATGATCCATCGCTGCAATGGACACTTGCTCGAAGACGCCGTCTTCTTCGGCTCCTTACATGCTGGAAGAACATGATCTCCTTCTTTCTCAGATCGACCCGACGAGCTCCGGCGATCATCTCTACATGACAATGGGAATGTGGTGAAACAGGTTCACCCCCCAGCCTTTTATAGGCGCAAGAGATCACAGCGGTCCCCAATAAATCCGCCATAAAGTCAGTACTGACCGTTTCAACGCTCCATTCAGAAACATTTCGAGTTACGAGGGGCCGTTCATGCTTCTTTTAAAGCATTTCAAATTCTGAGGAATTTAAAAACTTTGAAGGGGGTCTTGTAGAAGCATAAAAAATACGCTGGAATAATCTACGCAGCATCTTGATACAGAGCAGCGTAAACAGAGGCCTTCGAAGCCATCCAACATAAAACAGGGTTCTGCATCGCCTCCATGGCATAAAACCCAGCCGCTCTCAAAGCAGCGTTAAAAGCGTACGAGAAACGCTTCGTCTTCCCCGAAATAAACCTATCAAGTCACGCGGTGAACCTGGCCTCTGACTCCTGACAAAAAGTACTGCACGGCTACCCAGACGACGGCTGGAAACGATGGCAGACCCCTCGGGACGCACCCCGCAGTATGATGGCGGATCTCTGCATTTAATGCAGAGGATTTGGTTAAATATCACCAAACCGTCGCCTACCAAAATCCCCCCAGTATAAACTGCTCTTTCGCGTGCAAGGGAATACGCTGCCTTGTTTACACAGGCAAACATGAGCTGTTTCACGCTCCGCAGTAAGGCAAACCACTGCCACGTCAAAAGCTGCACTTCGTACGGGGCTCGAGGCACGTCTCTACGTCTAATTGCACAGAGCAGTGACAGTTTCCCTCAAGGCACGTCTCCGCATTTAATGCACAAGATGATGACAAATCTCTGTAGAAGATTTGATTACATATTCGAAAGCCGTAATTCCGGCTAAGACGTCCGCATTAGCACTTCGACTCGGTACGCAGTGGCTGCTACGCCCGCTCAGGATCAGTGCTCCCTCGGCTTCCAACGCCCTCTCGGTCTCTACGACCATTCGGCTTCTATGCCCATTCGGCTTCTATGCCTGCTCGGCTTCTATGCCCATTCGGTTTCTATGCCTGTTCGGCTTCTATGCCTGCTCGGCTTCTATGCCTATTTTAGCTTCTACGCCAAGGTGACAGTCGCTTGGCTTTTACGCCAACCTCTGCTACACAAGGGATACCTACCTACGTGGCTTCTACGCCGTGATCTTCGTAGCAGATATACGCGTTTTGTCCCCTTAGTTGGACACGCGTCACATGCTCACTCAAAAGGTCATTTACATGCAGGCATTGGTTATTTTAAACTGTTGTGTAAAAGGTTGCTGTACTGTCCACTCCTCGGTTGTTACACCGACGGAGTGGTCACTGTCACCAAAACTCTATAAATAGAGACCCCTATCAATGGGGAAAAAGGTCGAAAAATTGGTCAAGAAAACCAATACAAGACCAAAGGTCGAAAAATTAGAAACTCGAAGATCGGACAAGGTCATCGAACCAGAGATCAAGGAGGAGAGATAGAGAGAGAGAGGAGAACCCAGAGCTCGGGCAAGGAACAGGGAGCGACGACCTTCAGCATCGCGCATCCACCCTCCTTTGCAAACTCCGAAGCTGCATCCTGTCTTCCACGGCACTTCTTCAACATCGTCTAGTCCAAGGGCTAAAGTGATCAACCGCAGATCAGACACCTATAGCAATTTATACCCAGATTAAATAAATTGTACTCCCACATCCTCGTATAGGATTATATTGTACAAGTTTGTTTGTAAACCAAAGGGCGCGGGTCTCTTATAACCCCGTCATTGAAATACACTTTCATTCTTTCGTTTAATACCACAAACAGTCGTCATCAAGCAGAAGGCCCGGCTCGACGCAAAGGGGTATGTGCAGAGGCACGGGATCGACTACAATGATATTTTTGCACCAGTAGCCAGACTTGAGTCCGTCAGGCTGCTACTGGCGCTTGTCGGTCATGCAGGTTGGGTTGTCCATCACATGGATGTGAAAACAGCATTCTTGAACGGGGAGCTCGACGAAGAGGTCTACGTCACGCAACCACCCGGTTTTGCAGCCGTCGGCGAGGATCAGAAAGTTTTTCGCCTACACAAGGCAATATACGGCCTGAAGCAAGCGCCGAGGGCCTGGAACACGAAGTTAGACAAGTACATGTCCACACTCAGATTCAGCCGGAATCCCTCGGAGCACGCCATCTACGTGCGCGGCTATGGCGAGGCAAGGCTGCTCCTGGGTGTCTACGTCAACGACCTCATCATCACGGGAAACAATATGGGCGAGATCGACAAATTCAAGCGCGAGATGAGCAGCTCATTTAAGATGAGCGATCTCGGCTTGCTTTCTTTCTACCTTGGTATCAATGTACAGCAGAACGCAGACGGTATCACAGTGAACCAGTCTGCGTACGCAGCCAAGATTCTAGAAAAGAGTGGCATGGGCGACTACAACCCTTGCCATGTGCCTATGGAGCCACGTCTGAAGCTCAGCAAGGAGAGTGCTGCACCGCTGGCAGATGCCACGGAGTACCGAAGTATAGTGGGAAGCTTGCGTTACCTCGTGCACACCCGGTCGGACTTGTCATTCGCAGTCGGGTATGTGAGCCGCTTCATGGAGAAGCTGACGACGGAGCACCTAGCGACGGTCAAACACATACTCCGGTACGTTGCTGGTACGCGGGGTTACGGCTGCCGCTATGGACGAGGAGCAGAAGAGCCCCGGCTGGTCGGCTACTGCGACAGCGACATGGCCGGAGATGTTGACGACCGCAAGAGCACGACAGGCGTACTATTCTTCCTTGGCAACAGCGCCATCAGTTGGCAGTCACAGAAGCAGAAGGTGGTGGCATTGTCATCCTGCGAAGCCGAGTATGTCGCAGCGACCACTGTCGCCTGCCAAGGCATCTGGCTCGCATAGCTGCTGGAGAATATTAAATGTGTAAAGCTGTGCATCAACAATAAATCAGCAATCTCCCTCAGCAAAAATCTGGTGTTTCATTATCGCAGCAAACACATCCAGACGAGGTACCACTTCATTCATGACTTCATCAAGGACGGGACAGCTGAGGTAGAGTATGTCCGAACAGAGGAGCAACTCGCCGACATACTGACCAAGGCCCTGGACCGGGTCAGGTTCCAGGAGCTTCGCTCCAAGATCGGGATGATCGTCATCAAGTAATCGCAAAAGTTTAGGAGGGATAAAGACTATATGCAACATGATTAGGAGATGAATTTTTAGACTTATTCCTGTGCATACCAAGTCCGTGGGATATGTGTGGTGATGCATGGTCCAAGGATAAAATAGCTCCTAGATTTTAGATGAGGAGTTATGCATGTAAGCCTATAAAAGGCACACTACTCGTTTTAATAATATTAACAGAACATTCCAACTTCTTGTCCTCTTTGTGTTCTATTTCCTCCACACACATACTTGTGTTCTCCATTCCAGGTGTTCAACAGACAACAGCTATGTTGAAGGCATAATTTGGAACTTTCTTATCAGCCCCAATATTGAGCCATACAAAGGATGGTTCTCTTTGTGCAAGAAGACAAGACCATCAATCTATAGAACACGCTCAGTATGCAGATACGTTGTTCAAAACTTGTGTCGAGCCGTGCAAGGATGGTTCTCTCTACACAAGACCATCATGCCTCAAAACATGCTCAAGAGTACAAATACACTATCCAAAATATGGATGAGCATAACAACTTGATGACCCATGCGATAAATATTCCTTCTAATGCAAACAGACAGTCGAAGTTGTAGCTCCATTCCAAAGTAGTTCAAAGTATTTAGAAATCCAAACAAGTAGTGTTCCGCTCCGGATGGTACACTATATGTGGGCTTATGGCTAGTATGAGTCAGGCAGACTTGGTCGAGTGGAAAAACCTTTTGACATCTAATCGATCGGGACAAATGCATACAGAATATTTTTTATTCATAGATTGATTTTTGTTGAAATGAGTCCAAAATGCAGTGGATTCTGTCTTAGTAAACGAACTTTATATAAGAGTATCTTTTCATTGTAGTTTTTGTTGCATGTTTTTGCTTCTTAGTTTTGATGAATGTGCTTTTGTGTCAATTTCGATCATTATTTTTATTGTACGCTTTCATCAATTTATGCATTTATTCTGAGAATTCTGATAGAAGGATGCGTAAGTGAGGCTTGATCATTGCCAAGTGATTCTTTTTCTCTCAACGTGTTCTCTAATCGGTGGGTAGTTCTATTCCTTGTTTCCTTTCCTTCATGTCATAATAAAAAAAATTCTTTAATTTTTTACAACGTCCTTAGATCGATGATACCTAGTAGAAGTAACATATAAGAGAAAGCCACACCATATGTATGTTGTAATGCTAAGAAATTGAATACTAAAAACTAAAATTGTTAAGCGCGTCTATACATGAGATTTATGTAGTAAGAGCTTCAAATGGAAAGTGTAGAAAATAATAAACCCTATTATCCCTCAAGAGAGGGTATGGTCATATATATAGCAATAGAAATATTACATATAGGTCCACACTTATTGAGATATTACGTAATAATACTAATACATAACACCCTCCCTCAAGCTGGAGCATAGATGTCAATCATACCCAGCTTGTTACAAAAAAATAAACACGATGGCCTAAAAGAGACTTCGTAAAGATATTTGATATCTGATCTCCGGTTCTCACGTGATAAAATATTATCATCCCCCTTTGTTATTCATCACGAACGAAGTGGATATAGATCTCAATGTGTTTTATCCGTTCATAAAATACGAGATTAGTAGCAATGTGGATGATTGACTAGTTGTCACACTACATATCAGCTGATTCTGATCCTGCTTCGGCTTCTTCTCCCAGATCCTTTAGGATATATTCCAAATATAACACCTCTGTTGTGCCATGAGCAATTGTTTGGTATTTCGCCTTTGAATTCGATCGTGAGACCACACTCTATTTTTTGCTCTTCCATGACACTAAGTTCCCTCAAATAAATATTGAATAGCCGGATATAGACCGTCGTTCTGTAAGACTCGCACCCTAGTCAGAATCAGTAAAATACTCAAGACGAGTATGCCCATGATTCTCCATACGAATTCCTTTTTTCGGATTCTGAGCTAGATAGCGTAAGATCCTAAGAACAACCTGCCAATGCAGAAATCGTGAAGCCATAAATCTACTCACTACACTTACAGCGAAAAAAAGTCCGAACGAGTCATAACTGCCAAGTAATTGAGTTTTTCATCCTGCCGATGATACTGATCAGGATTGGTCACCAGTATCCCCTCATTGGAAAGTAACTTTACCCCCGGATCCATGTATAAGGTTGCTCCCTTAGTCTGCATCATCCCTGCTTCAGTTAGTATGTCAAGAACATACTTCCTCTGAGACATTAGAATATCTTGCTCCTCCCGTGTGACTTCGATGCCCAAGAAGTACTTCAATGCTCCCATATATTTGGTCTGAAATTGCTCGTCTAGAAACTTTTTCAGCTCGACAATACCCTGACTGTCATCCCTCGTAATCACAACATTATCAACATAGACACCAAGTAGTATATGGCCGACTGATGTCAATCATTAAAATATTGAATAATCCTTCTTCGATTGGCACATGCCAAACTAGGTAACTACATGTGTAAATCGAGCAAACCAAGCATGAGGTAATTGTTTGAGGCCGTAGAATGCCTTTAGCAGATGACAAATTTTATTCTCTCTTGCAACGAACCAAGAAGATTGCACCACATACAATTCCTCTTCAAGGTACCCATAGAGAAAGGCATTCTTTACATGTAGAAAATAATAAACCCTATTATCACTCAATAGAGGATATGGACTCATATATATGGCAATAGGATTATTACATATTGGTCCACACTTATTGAGATTTTACGTAATAATATTAATACTTAACAGAAAACGATATAGATGTGGTTTGGTACCATGAAATAGTCGAAATTGTCTGGGACCAATGATTCGCCAAATCAGAATAACATTGAAAGTAAAATGAGATATCAAAGTAAAATGAGATATCGCAAGAATACTCTTGTACAAGTAGAGAATTGTATTGCTTTTTTCAGCTTCTGTATCATGCATAGTTTTATAGTTAAATTGTTCGTGGACAACTTATGCACAGTCGTGGACAACTTATGCATAAGGTTTGGCTTTCCTCGAAAAGGTATCTAGCACGTCGGGATCGAAGAAAAATTATGTGGAATGTGCTTCACGCACAAGGTATTACGGGACCTTTTGTAAGAACCCTAATCCTGGAAACCGTATTTCTCTATTTATATAATTTATTTATAGTAGATGTAAGCTAAATAGAGAGAATAGATTTTATTAGAGGTATTTGAGCATTTAGGGGACTTATGGAGCCATTATAAATTTTTTCTGATTTATTCCATGTAGGAGACTCTTTGGACAGCTGTTAGCTTAATGGTGTGCACCAATATAATTCTTAGAATTTTTTGTGAATAGATATGTGTATATATATATATATATATAATTTCTATTGGATATCAAACCAAAACCCAAACCCTAACCCGCAACCCTTAGCCCAAACCCGTTAATCACCCCGCGTATACTTTCCTATCAACCACGCGTAAATATCAGCAGCAGCAGTAGTAAAAGCCCACTTTGCTTCTCTTTCTCTACGCGTAAAACAAACCCAAGCGTAAACTCCACCATCGCCTAAATTCTGCTCCACGCGTAAAGAAAACCTCTACTGATCCTCGCGTAAAACAGAACTCCACCGCTTAATTCTCTCCTCCTCTCGTGTGGGGAAAAATATCAGCAGCAATCCACCGCCTCTTTACCTGTAATTACTAAATACCCCTTAACCAAACCCTAAACCAATGAAAATAAAATAGCAGCAGCAGTAGTTTCTTAAACACTAAGTTTCCCCATCACCTCTTATCACTATATATATTACAACTCCAAACCCTAACGCACTTCTTCTTCTTCTTACTAAAAATTTAATATTATTTGGACGTGCTATACAGAACTTTGCTCGGCAAGTATACCTTGCCATTTTATTGTTATTTATATTCCAGCTGATACATGCATGTATAATTCTGCTTATATAGATGATTTATTTATATAGATTTTGGACCTATTTTATGATACTACCCCAGTATCATGTAGCATCAGTAAGTTCATTGGCCGTGACACAGTTGTTTCACGAGTTGTGAGTCTCATATAGATTCTGAATTACGTACCGGATTGGCCTCCTGTACGTATGAGCCGTGCGTTAGGGATAACTGCTGATAGAAATTTTGTATGCTAGAAGACTCAGCAGTTATTAGTGGTCCAGGGACATAGCCTATTGTAGTACAGTGGACCAATCCTTGTCCTTGTTTGGTTGTAGGATTGGGCTAGGATACTAAGGATAGGCTATGAACCAGATTGTGTCATGTATATGGCATGCTTAGAGCATGGGGTGGGGAGAACAACAAGTAAGGCATTTGGGCTCCTTTACACTTTTTCTCTTGTAACCCAGAAGCTCCGTTGGAGATATGGGCGATGATGACCACTATATATATTGCAGGCAGCCTCTGTCGTTCAAAAGACGGTATGTTGATGGGCCCCTGATTCTCCATGAGAATCATGCCAATCACATATATGGCCAGATAGCCCACGTGTTAGAAAGTTGTTCTCAAATTGCATTCACTTGGACAGTTAGGCGACCTATGGGATGTTTATATTTCAGTACTTATTGACATATTTATATGTATCTTGTTACGTCCCTCTAAGGACCTGGTCCCTTTCCAGATATGGACGAGCAGGGGTATCCACGGGAGTATGGACCTGGATCTGACTCTACTTACCTGACGGAGGAGGTCTTACACTTAGAGTAGCTGCGATTTATTTCCACTATTTAGAGATTTTGTTACTACTGCAGTATAGTCGTTCTGTAGTGGATTTGTTTCCACCTAACTATCAAACCTGATACTTATCTTGGATATTTAGTTTTATTCCAGCTCTTTATTCCTACTTATTATTTGTGCTGTGGATGAGATGTAGATTGTGTGTGACTTATTGTAATAGTATATTTCCACTGATGGATTGCATATTCATACACAGCGTACGTGTGTATATAATTTTTATATATTAGAGTTCATATACATACGGCTGGGCGTGTTACGTACTCCTAGTCCTACGTATTTTGGGACTGGGGCGTGACACCTTTAGTGGAGCAAGCTACCCGGACTAGAAGGATGCGTCGCAATACCATGTATAGTTCTTTATGGTGTTAAATTCACTAATGATCGTCATATATATAGTTGTGCATTAGTAGGTGGTCGACATATTTAATCACATCTGCAGTCAAACCAAAATGATTTGGTTGTTAAATACTGACAGCCAAATCAAACCAACCAACTGGTCGGTTCGATTTTAAAATCGATCGACTTGGTTCGACTTGGTTCGGCTTGGTTCGGCTCAGCTGATCTACTTTTTATTTGAACACACCATATTTAAAATCAACAAAAATTTAAATATTTTGACCAATCATTTGCCACATGTTTGTTAATAACTTATTTTTATCATTTTATAATTTTATTATTCATCTCCAACAAACACATTGCTCATTTTTATCATTCATCTCCGATAAAGAAAAAAACTCTAAAAAATAACAAAAAATAAAGCAAAATAAAAAAATACATAAGGTACATCGGTTTTATTCGATTTCATCGATTTTTAATATTTATCGGACCAAACCATTCGGTTATTAAGGAAATCCAACCGACCCAACCCTAAGCAGTCCATCTGTTAGGTTAAAAATCGATCGGCTCGGTTTGGGTGGATCGGTTCGGTCAGTTCGATCCAAATTTGTACAGCTTTAGTCATATAGACAAAATGTATGCTAACGAATATCTTCTACAGGGACAGTAAGTGTTAATTCTTGTTTTATACAGGGACGAACAAATCAGCTATGGGTAAAAAATCACCGAAAAGTGATATGATTATATATTTTCTGCTTTTACTTTATACTATTGATTATGATTTGTCAATCATCCCTAGTCCCTAATAGCAAGATCACTTAATAAATTTTATGCTTCACATGATTACAATATCGGTTTAGGTGAGTTGGGTTGGTTCCCTCACCAGTGCATTTCCTAATGTACTGACCCCCTCCTCCAAAGGTATTAAAAACAACGTGGGTGCAGAAAGACAGTAAGGAGATTCGGATCGCAACTTAAACTAAAGCTCTTCCTATTTTAAAGTATTTTGAAACTTGTTTATTTTAAAGGCATTTTGGTTTTGATGTAATAAAGTGGCATGATGAATGGGACAACAAAATTATTTCATAACAACTTGTTAGTCATTTTGTTTACTTCACGAATGTAAGCCAAGACGGCATTCCAAATGTATTAAGATCGTCTGCTTCGATGCAAATTATCAATAAAGATGCTCTTTTTTTCATATGTTGTCTTCAATTTTATGCCACATTGTGATTTCAACCTTATATTCAAATAAATTCTCACTCATGCACTTTCTTGTCTTGTACAAGTGGAATTTAAATTTGTACGACACTACGTCCAGTGTTAACTTATCGATTTTGCGGATCGGGGCATGACAAAACCAACTCACTGTAAATTCTCGAAAACTTTGGTCTTGTTAATACCAGAAAAAAGTCAGTCTGCAAACAACTTAGGCTCAGACAGGCTTGTGAAGACAAAATGGCCGTTATTATGGGTTGTGTCCTTTTCCAAGGGCTTCTTTTTTCCGAAGACTAGCTCCGCGGTTGTGCAAACCTTGTATCCACAAATTTTTTTTAGGCAATACTACTAAACTCCATTCTTGACCCGAACATGATCCAAAGATTCCTTCAAAATGTGCACAAGAACTCCGTATCTCGATCGGACATTATGCTCTTTGGTACCCCATGAAGACGTACAACTTCAGAAAATAACATCTTTGCTACGTGTGCCGCATACATCGTCCTCTTGCAAGATATGAAGTGGGCTATCTTCGAGAACTAGTCCATTACCACAAACACGAAGTCGGAGCCCCATTGAATCTTCAGTAGCCCTAAGACAAAATTCATAGATAGGTCCTCGCAACTATTTTTCGGGACCGATAGTGGAGTGCATAAACACAGTGTTTTGTGCCTTCCCTTTAGCGGTTTGGATACATAACCCCTTCGCACAATCTTCCCTGCATCTCGTCTCAACTGTCGCCAATGAGAATGTGCAGACACGACCGCCATAGTCTTGTCGGGGCCAAGTGTGCCGCCAAATTACCACAATGGAGGTTCCGGATCAACTTCTCCCTAAAAGAAGTACAAGGAATGAAAATTGATCACTTTTGATAAAAAATCTGACATGGATGTGAAAGTCGTCGATGACTTGCTTTCGATGAAGTTGCTCCCTTATCTTTATAAATCGTCATCCTCCACATAAAGCTTTTTGATATATTCCATTCCAACCACCTCTTGACTGAGAAATAATAAGGCTCTCCTATTAAGCACGCCAGCCACTCGGTTGGAAGTAAGTTCTAGACTTATGCACAAGCTTATACGAAAACATTTGTAGGTAGTTGCACCACTTAGCCTGTATATCATTGCTGATGCACTTATGGTCAAATATTTAGGAGACTCATTCATTGTCAGATTATAACAGAAAATTTCTCCCAAGACGTTCATTCTGAGGCCATAGTTTCTGATCCTGTGTGCTTGACTCCTGGACGTTACACTTTGTAGCTCTCTTGCCAGGCAAGATACCTTACCAAATTGCTTACAGTACTTTGCATGCTTATTATATTTTTTTATATGCTCATTGCATGTGTGTTTTTCTTTCAGTCATATTTACATACTATATATATGTTGACACATACTTGACACATAGTATCAAGGGAGGGGAGGACAATCAGTAGGCGTATGGGCTATAACCACTCTGGTAAACCGTAGTATCTAGCACGCACTATGATAGTGTATCGCGTTGGTCGCTACCCCCGCGGTATATCAATTTCTGGAGTCACGCTAGTCACTACCCCCGCGGTATGTCAATTTCTGTTGTCCCTGCCGTGTGTGTGAGTTGTGAGATTTAGATCGAGTAGCCTACCCATGCCCATACGTCAAAAAGTTGTCCTCATTATGCATTCATATAGATTGTCTTGTACAACGTACTTACATATTTTCTACCTATTATGCATGTTTACTGTATTCAAATTGACATGCTTCTATGTATCTTGTTACGTCCTTCTAAGGACCTGGTCCCTTTCCAGGTGTAGACGATCTTGACTATTCGCAGGAGCACGGATCAGGACTTACTACTTATCTCTTCCAATGAGGTCTTACCTTCTGAGCATCTTTGATTATCTCTAGCGATGGATCTTTTAGCTGATACATTTATATCATCATCTAATTTTATATTGGAGATTTATCCTCCTCTCTTATTTTAGTATTGACATAGTTATTGGTAGTGGATTTGTCTCCACCCGACTATTATTTTGGATTATTCAGACTCATTATTCTAGTTTAGTTATTTTATTTCTGTGAATTGTTCTGTGGATGAGATTAGTTATGTCCTGTAACTTGTGACAATATTTATACCATATTTGAGTTATTATTTATATTACAGCGTACGTGTGTATTATGGTATCCATATATTGGAGTTGCCATATACATACAGCTGGCATGCTTACTTATTCCTAGTCCTACGTACTTTGGGACTGGGGCATGACATATTTTTATGGTGGCCCATGCAGGTCGAGAGCATATTGTCTCGATTACGTCACTGTACCGAGCAAGCCTGCGCATATGATTAGAATATAGGATCTCATCCACTTAATTATCACCTCCCTTGATTTCGTTCTGCATTCTTATTTGATTGCTTGCATTGCATCTTGCTTGATCATTTCTCAACGTCAATCTTATCTTTTCTTTTATGCTTGATAAGGGTTAGGAAGATGACTTGTACTAGGTATATACACTCTAGTATTCAGTAACACTATTAGTTAAATTTTTGTAAGTTTAGTAGTATGCCTCATAACCTAGTATCACATAATCCTTCTAACCAATTAATGAAGTATAAATAAATGACACCAACTATAGACTTGCATAAAAAGATAGTATTTACCCATACTGTAGAACTTAGAGGCCCATACACCCATTTGGTTGACTTTAGACTTAGACAATAAATTAGTATGGTAACTGTAGAGGCACAACACCGGTGTTCTTGGTGAACTTAAATTATTCTGTACCTTCCTCCTTCATAATAAGCCTACTTATATTTTTTTGTACTACCTCGACTTATGCTGCTATTATAGCCTAGTTTGTAAGCTTATTCTTTCATTGAGCTTGTTCATGACACATGTATTATTGGGGGCCCACACTAATATATTGTCTAAATCAGAATCAGTGCATTATGGTCTGATCAACCTTAGTGCGCTTGGTTCGCTCTTCGTATCGCTACTCTACGTGGATTGAGATATAGTTGACTCAACTTGTTAGACGAATATACTTGCCCTATAGACTGGCCAGAGCATATCATGTCAGGTATATAATTGTTCTGATGTGAACATGCGAATAGAAATTTACCAAAATAAGATTTTAATCCATAATTGCCTTGAAAACTCCCTTTCAAATTCTTTAATCCCTTTGAACCCCGTACTTGTATTCTATCACCTCCTCCTTGAATTCTTTATTTTTGTTTTCCGTCTTCCCCTATTTTGGAAAGACGAACGTTCGTGCTTAGTATAAGTTTGATACACGGATAGTACTAGATATACCCCATAGGCCAAGCACTCATGATGACAAATAAGGAAGCGCAGGCACAAAAAGTCATAGATACAGGTACGACTTTTAATTATATTTGTAATTGCATACTCATAACCCCATTGTGACACAAGATCTTAGGTACATAGTAGACGTAGAATTATATATAAGGTAGTTTAGCAGTTATGAGAATATATTGATATCCTAACTAGATGGCATATCCACGAAGCTAATGGATGACACGCGTAGCAGTAGTAGTATTCTCTTTCTATCACCATCTCGCCCCATGGGGTGGCTCATCTTCTCTTCTATATCCATTTCTTATTCCACGCTAAATTCTTCTTATCATAGTTGCGTCTTTTCGTGCCATCATAAATTATTGATTTACTTCAACCTCACCCTTATTTTGTTAGTTAAAAACATAAATAGATTAGTAAATAATTAATAACTAAAAGATGAGTACATAATGATAGCCCTTATGTATATGCACTATAGTAATACCTGTATCCTCTTATTAGTTTAAAACTATGTATAGCATCCCTTAGTCTAATAGAAATTTGTTGGATTGTTGAATTCGTTTATACTTCTAATAGTTTTATAAAGTTAGTCAAGACCTAAAGTGTTGCCCTAAAACTTAGACTAAGCTTAGGAAAGAGTTGAAGGCACTTGTTACGAACTGACAACTATGATAAATCGCTGGCGAAGCAGCGACAGCTGCAGCTAGACCGTTCTAGTAGAGTAGTCAAAGTATTTGCAGATATACTGGTCAGGTGGCATGGCAATATTAGACTACGATACTTGACGGTTACAAAGAAAAATCATAGTTATGAGATTTTCAGACAGGTATCCCAAGATTCTCGACCTAATAAATAAATTCGTCTAACAACCTAGACCATAGCCTCCAGAGACTTTGACTACTAGTGGAACTTTTGTAAGTTGGGTAGCATAGACGAGTTAGAGGATAATAGAATAGGGTTTGGACAATAAATGAGAAGTGTTAGGATGGCAGACCATAACCTTTTAGGGAGCACTTCTAGATAGCAATGAAATATAATAGCTATAGTGATTTATTATGAATATGGGTTAGTGTCAATTTTGAGGACAAATTTTTTGTAAGTTGGGTAGAATATAAAATCCCATATTTTTATATGGTATTTATTTAATTAATTGATTATAGAATTTATTTATATTATTTTTTTAGTTAATTAGAAATATGATATATTGATTTAAGTAATTAGAAATTTAATCATTTAGAATTATTGCACAAAACTACTATTTTATTTTAGGGATCCTTGTGGGAGAGTGATAGATTTTTAGAAATTAATTTCGGGGTACAAATATATTTTTCTGGATTTTTATACCTTAAATATATATATATATATATGTAAATAATATATAGGTATAATAGTAATAAGTAATAGTTATAATAATAATAATAATAATAATAAATAATATAATATAATAGTAATAATAATTATTATTATTATAGTAATAACAATAAAAACAAAATAGAAAAAAATAGAAAAGAAAAAGAAAAGAAATAGAAAAGAAAAATAGAAAAGAAAAGGGAAGGGAAGGGAAGGGAAGGGAAGGGAAGAAAATCCTTAATCTAAATTCCCTACGCCTAATTCCCTTCCCTGTGTAAACCCCAAACCCGACAGCAGCTACTCCCAAGCCTGCGACCCTAACCGCTCTCTCTCTCTCTCTCTCTCTCTCTCTCTCTCTCTCTCTATATATATATATATATATATATATATATATATATATATATATATATATATATATATATATATATATATAATCTATATATAAACCCTAAACCTAAACCTAATCCCCTAACACCCGACCTCCTCTACGACCCAGCGTCGACACCGTCGCCGCCACCGGACCACCGAGCACCGCCTGGACCCGCCGGCCGCCGCACGCTCGTACGCCACCTGCGCACGCGGCAGCAGCAGATCACAGCGACAAAATTATGTTCACGCGCTGATTCCTGCCTTCTCGCTCAACCAAATTCTGATTCGTCTTTGCCGGTATGATCCCCCTCTTCCAACTATGTGTATTAGTTTTCTTCGAACAGTGAGTAACCCTAGGCGAAAATCGAGACCAAGTTGAAAAAAAACGACAACCTTTACGCTACAGAAAACTGTTGTAACCACCCATGTTTACAGACTCGTATCTTCCACCACAGAGATCCAAACTTAGAAATTCCATTTGCTATATGAAGACCACCTAACCTAGATTATTTCCTGTTAATTACATTATTTTATTTGATGTTATACGCAGAATTAAATTAGGTTGAAAAATCCAGAAAACTATATTTTTAAAATAACAAAAACTTGTGATACGGAGCGCACCCCACTAAACGGGACCGCCCCGTAGCATACCAATTGCACCGAAAGGCGTGTATGGTATGTCCAGATGTGTGGACTTTCATAAAAACTGATTTGGACGCATGTGCGTATTGGAATCAACCCGTATCTGCAAAAAATCCCCGTATCGTAACTTTTGCAAAATACTGTACCATACGCTCGTCAGAACGCGATAAAACTTGTGCCATTAGATTCGTGGTATCACACTAGTCCTGTGACCCAAGTTTCACGCGATTCTGAGACAGTTGACCAAGCCGTCTATTTATGGGCTCTACGATTGACTTTTTGGGCAAATTTGTGTTCGGCTCACCGAAAATCAAAATTGGACGTACCGTTGAGTTCGTATTGATATTTAGAATTGGTTTGAACTATAATTTGTCCTATTTAGAGACCTTTTCCCCTGTCATGCTTTTCGGTACAAAGTGGGCCACATGTGGACTCCGCTTTAATTCGAAATTACCGTTTTGCCCATGTGTCCAAATTGGACGAAAGGGTAGTATTTTTAGCTATCTCGCTTATTCTGGGAACGTTGGTGATGTTTATTTCAGCATCCGGAGACGTTTATTCTGAGGATGTAGTTTCTGATCCTGTGTGCTTGACTCCTGGACGTTACACTTTGCAGCTCTCTTGCTAGGCAAGATACCTTGCCAAATTGCTTACAGTACTTTGTATGCTTATTATATTTTTTATATGTTCATTGCATGTGTGTTTTTCTTTCAGTCATATTTACATACTAGATATATGTTGACACACACTTGATACATAGTATCATGGGAGGGGAGGACAATCAGTAGGCCTATGGGCTATAACCACTCTGGTAAATCATAGTATCTAGCACGCACTACGATAGTGTGTCGCGCTGGTCGCTACCCCCGCGGTATATCAATTTCTGGAGTCACGCTGGTCGCTACCCCCGCGGTATGTCAATTTTTGATGTCCATGCCGTGTGTGTGAGTTGTGAGATTTAGATCAAGTAGCCTACCCATGCCCATACGTCAAAAAGTTGTCCTCATTATGCATTCATATAGATTGTCTTGTACAGCGTACTTACAAATTTACTACCTATTATGCATGTTTACTGTATTCAAATTGGCATGCTTTGATGTATCTTGTTACGTCCCTCTGAGGACCTGGTCCCTCTTCAGGTGTAGACGATCTTGACTATTCGCAGAAGCACGGATCAAGACTTACTACTTATCTCTTCCGAGGAGGTCTTACCTTCTGAGTATCTTTGATTATCTCTAGCGATGGATCTTTTAGTTGATACTTTTATATCATTATCTTATTTTATATTGGAGATTTACCCTCCTCTCTTATTTTAGTATTGACATAGTTATTGGTAGTGGATTTGTCTCCACCCGACTATTATTTTGGATTATTCGGACTCATTATTCTAGTTTAGTTATTTTATTTCTGTGACTTGTTTTGTGGATGAGATTAGTTATGTCCTATGACTTGTGACAATATTTATACCACATGTGAGTTATTATTCATATTATAGCGTACGTGTGTATTATGGTATCCATATATTGGAGTTGCCATATACATACGGCTGGCATGCTTACGTATTCCTAGTCCTACGTACTTTGGGACTGGGGCATGACATATTAGGAGATGGATTCCCAATAAAATTCCTAAATTAGGTAAAAAGAGCCTCCAACTTGTAGATTCTTGCTCTCCTTGTAGATCCTTACTTTCTCCTTGTAGATCATTATTCTAATAGCCTCCAATGAAGAATAGAAAAGGAATTGGAAAAAAATTTGAGTAGAAATTGGTGTGGAAATGAAGAATTTGAAGTGAGAAAATTATATATCTAGATTTGGAATGACAAATAAGAAGAGAGAGAGTCTCTCTCCTCCCTATGGTGGCCGACCCTTGTCCATCCTCCAAGCTACTATAAAAAGTCCAAAATATCCCTTGGGGCTTGTCATGAAGAAATAATTAAGGAGGGAAGGTTCTAGTCTAAGTAGTTTCACAAATTAATTCATCCTCTTAATGAATGAACTTACTATTGAGCTCAATTCTAATTAGAATTAAATGTTGGTCCATAGATCTAAACTAAACTAGTTAGGTCCACTACACAAGTCCAAAATCAAATACTAACATCTAACAATAATTAAATAAAATAATAAATAATATTTACAACATGAATAATATTTAATATTATATTCATAAAAATATAAATACCCATGCCAAATTACCAAACTACCCTTAGTTGAAAAAGTGAGGGTGACATGTGGCATCCTGAAGACAGATCGAACGAAGAAATCAATTAAGGCAAAAGTAAATATATCATCAAAGAAGGACAATAAAATTTAAAAGAAGCAATTATTCAAAATAGCAAAATAAAATTGGAATTCCCTAGTTGTGATTGAGCATACTCTCATCTATACATTATCTCATGCTCGTAATAGTACTCTAAGTCTGAGCACTACTACGATACTGCACTAGTTGCGACCTATTCTTACCCTTCTTAGAATCGACCTGCATGGGCCACTACTAAAACGTGTCACGACCCACACCCAGAAATTGAGCATGAGCCGTGGGTACGTCCAGCCTACGCCGCAATATCGGCAGTAGAACGCTGTCTATGTCTAAACAACACTAACCCAACACACAAAATAAACTGTCAATGATCTCAACTCCATAAGGAGGACAATGAATATGCATATGATCATCAATTCATAAGGTACTTGTCATGACCCGTACCCAGAAAATTGGACATGAGTCGTGGGTACGTCCAGCCTACGCCGCATAATCGGTGGTAGAACGTTGTCTAGGACACAACTATCTATATCTCACAATAACCTGTCAAGATAACATCTTGAAAATGAGGACAACATTACAATATATACATAAACTCCATCAAAATAACTAGGGGATGAGTAAATGCGCGATAATATATCAACCAAAGAACCAAAGAACCAAAGAGAGCAAGTATAATATCCAAAATATACAGTCCAAGTCTAAGAGCCTACAATATCTCACAGTAGCAGCAAAATAAATAATACAGTCATCCAAAACCAACTGGGAACAAATCCAGTAAAACCCACCTAGATATACTAGGGCGCTAGTAGCGTCTCCTAAGATGGGACAGGCTCTTCCTCTAACTCAGGGTGGCAACAATCGTCGACGCCTAACCCGTAGTAAGTCGGGCAAAAGTCCTCAGGATCCTCAGAAAAATATATCTAGTCAGGATTGGAGCAAAGTATATAACTCTGAAAGCAACTCCAAATACATGGTAAGGTATATATGACTAGCAATAGAAAAGACAAGATACACAGGAAAGTAAATACATGGTAGAACTGATAAAGTAACTATAATGTAAAACTATGGAACAATACAAGTAGTAGAGAAGTAACTGCATGTGAGAAAAATAGGAATACTAGCTAAGTGCCTTGAGCACAAGTTCGTTATGTGATCGGCTTGGGTTGCACATAATTTATTCTATGATAACTCCGTTATGCGTGAGTTGCATAACCGACATACACATGAATATTGTTTAGATTTTGATCACATAACCAACTTCTACTCCCCTCCCCCACTAATACTCTTGGATCCAACAATGACACGCTACGTACATAATAAATAACTCGTGCACATAAAAGCGAGAGCACATGAAGCACATGAGAATCAATACCCAAAGCACATGATGAAATACACGTGATAGAGTACCCGTTGAACACGGTAAGGGGGATAACATCTCATGACGGGATCCAACTAGTACCAGCTCGTGAAACAATGTGTCAGAATCAAGTATTAATAGTTTTAGAACAGGTGATATATACGCTATCATGAAATAGAAACAATCAGAGGTAGGTACTAGCCTGACGTTCTGAGCAACTGGTGAGGATCGAGATCTGAACTGGCGTCGCAAAGACCTATTACGAAAAACAAGGTTAAAACAATTCTAAAGAGTTAAACAGATATAAAATAACTAAAAATAAGCTTTTAGGGTTGTTCTAGGTCAAATGGGTCAAATCGGTAAAATCTGGGTCAAAAGTCAACTCGGGGTCCAAAAAGTCAACTCTAGGCCGAAACTAGGTCAAAGGTTGACTTTGGCGGTCAACCGGGGCAATTACGCTCAACTCTAGGTCAAACTAGGGTGCCGCTAAAATTTTAGCTCATTAAGTTAGTAAACCCTCAAACTCGCCTCTTTGAGATATCGGGATACCCTCAGTATTCGATATATCAACCTACGCTATACACCCCGTCTATACCCTCTAATATATACCCTAACACGTATATATATATATATATATATATATATATATATATATATATATATATATATATATATATATATATATATATATATATATATACATATAAAACCAACTCTAACCCCATTCCTAGGCAAAAGCCCAATACCTCGCCCCGATACCCATTACCTTAATACCTTGATATCTCAAGGTATTGAGATACCTTACCTTACCCTTCTCATCTCATTAACTATACATCTATATATATATATATATATATATATATATATATATATATATATATATATATATATATATAATCTCTCTCCCTCATCTCTAGTAGCTAAAGGGGGAAGTTAGTGTTGTTGTTGCTGTTGGTGTTGCATGATGTCGCAGCTGCTGCTAACTGCCTGCTGGTGCAGCTACTACCTGCTGCTTAATACATGTTGCTGCTGCTGCTGCTGCTGCTACCTGCTGCTGCTGCTGCTACTACATGCTGCTGCTCCCTCTGTCTCAACCTCACTCCCTATCTTGATCCCTCTCTCTGTCCCTCTTCCTTTCCTCCAATATTACTCACTCACTCTCCATACCTCACTCAAACACACACCTATCCTCAACACTCACATACACTACACACAAACACACACACAACCACACCTATACACACTCAAATACACTCACCCCCAAACACACCAATACACACATACTCGCCCATATACATATAAATACATATATATACAAATATAAACTCAAAAAACCTAATACACACTGTTCAAGGCTAAATCAACCCGCACACAAGCCTGAAACCTAGAAACCAAGTCGAAATGGCCATTTGGTCATTTCGACGAACACTTGGAGTGCGGCTTGTGATACCTCGCGAAACGCATGCCAAACCTAAACAAAATTGATCCAAAATTTATCCATATATTCTAAACAACATCTAGAACCTCACAAAAATGCGAACTCTCCAATTCTAGGTTCGTGGCAAAATTTTACATGCACGTGGAACCCACGGAGAAGGAAAACCCCGAAATTGTCTGAAATGCCCAAAACTCTGTGATACGACCTCACGTGTCCAAACGGGGACACGAACCTACCCTCAAGACACCCAAGCACATCTACCTAGGTCCGTCTAACCTAGGGCAACCCCCAAAATGGGCCAATCTCGAATTTTACCCAAAATTGACACAAAATCCTAGGTCAAAGTCTCCAAACCCATCCAAACAAGTTCTAACTTCCTCCCATGGGTAGCCCTAAGGTCTAGAAAGGTTCTAAAGTACTAATTATACTATATTAAAGTAATCAATTAGAGAAAATTTAGGTTTTACCTCTTGGGAGTTGAAATTCCAAGGTCAAAGTCTCCAAAAATCCTAGAATTCACCACACCAAGCCTCCAAGCCTCCAAACCAAGCTTCTACACCAAATCTAGGCTTTACACACCTAGTTTGGGAAGAATAGAAGATTAGGGTTTGCATTAATGAGAGAAAAAAATGAAAGAAGAGAGAAAAGGTGAAAATACTTACTTGGAATTGGTGAGAAGTAAATGAAAGAAGTAAAGAAAGAGAATGGACGAAGGAAAATAAAGTGGAAGAAAATGAAAATGAAGGGGGGGCGGCCATATAGGAGAAATAGGGTTAGGGTTAGAAGCCTAACACAAAGACCATAATACCCTCAACTTAAGTCTTCCATACTAGGATTTTAGGTTTAGGGTTTCTTAAACCAATCGAACTAATCCAAAACAACCCAGCTAGATAATTAAAGATAAAATAACTATTCTACACCAAGAGTTGAGACTGACAAGGGTCTGACAAGGTCCAATAGGGTCTGATACAGGTCCAAACTAGCCAAAACTCTAAAACAACCATTAAAAATAAATACATCCAACTAATTAAATATAAATACAAATATTTATAATCAATACACAATTTACCAAATTAAAATAAAAAAATTCTATTTTTAGAATTGGGTAGTGACAAGCCTACCCTCCTTAAAATAATTTTGTCCTCGAAATTAAAAGACGAAACTAGGACAAGAATGCAAGAAAAAGAAAGAACCATAACTCAAAGCTCGAAAAGATAAGGGTATCGCTCGCGCATTTTATCCTCCCTCTCCCAGGTCGACTCATCTAGAGAGTGATGCCTCCACGCGACGCAAACCAAGAGAATAGTCTGGTTCCTCAACACCTTCTTCCGCCGATCTAGAATCTCCACCGGCTGCTCTGGATAGCTAAGAGTAGGGCCCACCATAATCTCTGAGTGATCCAATGCGTGACTGGGATCCGCCACGTACCGTCTCAACTGTGATACGTGGAACACATCATGAACTTCCTCTAGCGTAGGCGATAAATCTAGCCTATACGCCACAGCACCGACCCTCTCAAGGATGCTTAAGGGTCCGACGAAACGTGGGCTAAGCTTCCCGCCTCCACCGAAGCGAATAGTGCCCCGCATCGGAGAAATCCTCAGAAATACCAGATCACCAACCTAGCACAAATAAGGTCTCAGTACTTAATCTAAAATAAGCAATCACAAGCAAACACAAGAACAAAATCTAAATTCTAAGCTATACCTCAAACTCCAAAGGTCTCCGGTGGCTATCGGCCCAATGCCGCTGCCTGTCCTGCGCCACCCGAAATCTATCTCTAATGAGCTTGACCTTCTCCGCCGCATCCACCACCATCTCTGGGCCAGGAAAATCTCTCTCGCCTATATCATCCTATGATAACGGAGTGTGACACCTCCGTCCATACAATGCCTCGAATGGTGATATCTCGATACTGGCTTGGTAGCTGCTGTTGTAAGAAAACTCTACCAAGTACAAGTGATCCTCCCATGAGCCTCTGAAATCCAGAACATAAGTATGAAGCATGTCCTCGAGGGTCTGAATGGTCCTCTCTGACTGACCATCTGTCTGTGGGTGATATACAGTACTAAACTTGAGCTGGGTGCCCAAGCTAGCCTGCAGACTCCTCCAAAAATGCGAAGTAAAGTGACTATCCCAATCTGATACTATGCTCACATAAACTCCATGCAGTCTGACTATTTGGCACACATATATCTCTGCTAGTCTCTCCGTAGAAGTACCCACTTTGAATGGTAGAAAGTGGGCCATTTTGGTCAACCTGTCTACGATGACCCAAATTGCATCCTTCCCTCCTGGAGAACGGGGAAACCCAAAAACAAAATCCATGGTCACATGCTCCCATTTTCACTCTGGAATGGGTAATGGCTGGAGCAACCCTCCTGGCCTCTGCCTCTCCGTCTTCACCTGCTGGCACACAAAGCATCGGGATACGAAGTGTGCTACCCCCCGTTTTATCCTGTACCACCATACATGCTCTCTCAGATTGCTATACATCTTGTTGGCACCTGTATGCATAGAGTACTGGGATCGATACGCCTTCTGAAGAACCTCCCCACTCGGCACACACAACCTGGTACCGTGCCGCAATGAACCATCATCAGCAATGGTGAAGTCATCTGATACTCCAATCTGACCTGCGCACTGATGCTCCTCAGGGACTCATCCTCAAACTGTGTAGCCCTAATCCGGTCTATCAACTCTGACTGAATCTGCAGTCCCTACATCTGTATCTTAACTCTAGGCACTATCACCTCAATATCCAAGCTCTCTAGATCTGCCAGAAGATAACGATCTGTAGTCAGGCACGTAGCTACCGGATACCTGCTCAGCACAGCCGTAACTATGTTTGCCTTTCCTATATGGTACTACAACAATATGTCAAAGTCTTTCATCAACTCCAACCAACTCCTCTGCCTCATGTTCAGCTCTTTTTGGGTAAACACATACTTCAAGCTCTTGTGGTCAGTGAAGATCTCCACACGCTCTTCGTATAAATAGTGTTTCCACAACTTCAGAGCAAAGATGACCGCTGCCAACTACAAATCGTGGGTAGGGTAGTTCTTCTCATGAGAATGTAATTGCCTAGAAGCATAGGCAATTACCCTCACATTCTGCTGCAACACACAACCCAGACTCTTCCCTGATGCATCACTATAGATAGTAAATCCTCTAGACCCCTATGGCAACGTCAATACTGGAGCTGTCGTTAACCTCCTCTTCAGCTCATCAAAGGCGACCTGGCACTCCTCTGACCAAACAAACTCCACATCCTTCTAGGTCAGCCTAGACAACGGCTCTATAATCCAGAAAAAATCCTGAACAAATCTCCTGTAGTAACCTGCCAGCCCCAGGAAACTCCTTACCTCTGCTACTGAACTCGGAGCACTCCATGCCTCAACTGTCATGATCTTCCTCGGATCCACCGAGATCCCCTCTCCTGTCACCACATGACCAAGAAATTCAACCTTGTCAAGGAAGAACTCATACTTCGAAAGCTTTCCATAAAGCTTCTCCTTTCTGAGAGTCTCCAGCACTATCCTCAGATGTTCCTCATGCTCCTCTGGGGTCTTCGAATACACCAAGATGTCATCTATAAATACCACTATAAACCTGTCCAGATGCTGATGGAATACCTTATTCATCAGATTCGTGAACACTACCGGGGCATTAGTCAACCCAAACGGCATCACCATGAACTCACACTGTCCATACCTGGTCCGAAAAGCCATCTTCGGAATATCCTCCCTCCTGACCTTCACTTGGTGGTATCCTCTCCTCAGATCAATCCTTGAAAACACCTTCGCTCCGCTCAACTGGTCAAAGAGATCATCAATACGCGGCAGCGGATAATTGTTCTTGATTATAAGGTTGTTCAGAGCCCTGTAGTCAATACACATCCGTATCGACCCATCCTTCTTCGGCACAAAAAGTACTGGAGCACCCCATGGAGAAGAACTAGATCTGATAAATCCCTTGTCCTGAAGCTCATCCATCTGCTTCTACAACTCTACCAGCTTACTGTTGCTGACTCTATAGATGTGCTAGGATATCGGCTCTGCACCTGGCACTAAGTCTATAGAGAACTCCACATCTTTGTCCGGAGGTAACCCTGGCAACTCTTTCGAAAAGACATCCATGAACTCCACTATCAATGGATGTGGCAACCTCTGCTCTACCACCAGGACTCCGCAGAAGACTCCCTCGCTCTGCTCCACTGTTCCTCTGGCAAACTCAAACTCTGGCTCTCCCGACGGACTAAACAACACTCTGCCTCCACGATAATCTATAGTAGCACGATGCATACTCAACCAATCCATCCTGAGTACAATATCGTAGCTCAAAAGTGGCATTACGAGTAGGCACACACTCAACTCCCGGCCTCCCAAGATAACTCTCCGGTCTCTGCAGACATCACTGACTAGGATGATGCCATCCCCGGTCGTGATCTTACAGAGTCTAACTAAAGGTTCAGCAACAAGATAGTGTCTAACAGCAAAAGATACAGACACAAAGCTATGGGAACCACCGAAATCCAATAAAGCAAGTGCTGTAATAGAATCAAGAAGAACAGAAGCTGAGATCATATCACCAGCGGGCTCGGCCTCCTCTACGGTCAGGGCAAAAGCTCGCCCCTACTGTCCTCCTCGGTATTATTGTTGGTGCTGGACAAACCTCTGCTGCTGAGTCTGCAAAGACTGTCCTCTCTACTGTATTGCAGGTGCTCTGGCTGGTCCCCTCTGAGTGGCTCCTCCCTTCCGAAATGTACGAACGAGTGCTGAAGGGCAATCCCTCAACTGGTGATCTGTCGTACCATATAACAAGCATCTGCCCAACATGTTCCTACAAATGTACCATCTGTGCCCCGGCTTCCTACAGAAAGGGCAAGTGATGGGCTGCCTCGGACCCTGCTGTTGTCCCTGCCTCTGCTGCTGGGGCGCCTGTTGGAAAGGCGCACGACCCTGACCCTGGTGCTGCTGAGTCTGCTGGAATGGCCTCATCTGCTGGAAATAGGGCCTCTTGGCTGGGCCCGCACTGCTGCTTGCTCTGAAAGCATCTCTACTCCTCTTGGACTTCAGTTCCAAGTCATCCTCAGCCCTCTGAGCATCACTCACAATCTGCTCGAAGGTTGTCTCACGGTCACTCCTAGTCAAGGACTTGACCGCCATGACCAAACCCTTGCGGAACTTCCGTGCCTTTGCTGCCTTGCTCAAGCCCTCTATAAATTTGCCCAGACAGCAAAACTCTGCTGCATACTCGTCCACCAGCATGCTCCCCTGGACGAGTTCCTCAAACTGGCTCTCCAAGGCACTAAGAGCCACATCTGAAAAGAACTTCTCCTTGAAAAGCTTCTTGAAATCCTCCCAAGTAAGTCCCGGTACCGCTATCCTCATGCCAGTATGGTACCAAGTAAGGGCAAGATCGAACATATGGTTGTCCGCTGCTTCTATCTGCATGCTATTTGGGATCAGTGCCAGCCTGAAGATCTCCTCGATATGCTCGATCCAGTCATCCACGAAGTTTGACAGGTTGTCTCTTACCTGCCCATGGATTCAGCAGCAGTTCGAAAGGTTGACCTATTCGGGAATCTCCGGATCCCCTCTGTACCCGAAACTCCTTGGGTCGCATCCTTTGGAAGTAAATGATGTTGCCCGGCCTAGGATGTTGTGCCTGCTCTGCCTGTGGCTGGATCTGAGCCACTCTGTCTACTGTCGTCATGGCCACCTGGTGGGCATTCATAATGCCCAACCTCATCACGTCTACCAGTCGGTGCTGTGCGTCCATCATCTCCCTGAAGAACGCGAACAACTGGGCAACGTCTATTGGTGCAGAAAGTGGTGGAGGAGGTACCACCGGAACAACAGGGGTAGCTCTCGGATCGACAGGTGGAGAAGAATCTCCGAGAAAAGCAGATACTCCCTCAACCGCAGGAGTGGGGAGTGGAGTGGTAGCAGCTGCCTGAAGTCGAGCAGGACGAGAGGTAGCAGACCTCTCGGTGGCAGTGGCTGGAATGGTGCGGTAAGACCGTGTCTTTGGAGGCATCCTGAACACAGATCAAAAGAAGTCAATACAGTGCAAGATACGATATCATCAAGGAAGGACAGTAATATTTCAAAAGGAAATAATTTCAGAAAAATTAAAGATAGCAAAAGCTCAGAAAGGGTCCTAGTTGTGATTGAGCACACTCTCTCTCAGCCTATATCCTATATCCTATCGCATGTAGACCTAGAAATACGACCTGCATGGGCCACCACAAAAAATGTGTCACGATCCGTACCGAGAATATCGGGCATGAGTCGTGGGTACGTCCAGCATACGCCGCAGAATAGGTAGTAGAACGTTGTCTAGGTCACAACTATCTATATCTCACAATAACCTGTCAAGATAAACTCTCCAAAAAGAGGACAACATTACAATATATACATAAACTTAATCACAATAACTAGGGAAAGAGTAAATGTACGATAAGATATCAATAAAAGAAATAAAGAACCAAAGAGAGCAAGTACAATATCCAAAATATACAGTCCAAGTCTAAGAGACTACAATATCTCAAAGTAGCAGCAAAATAAATAATACAGTCATCCAAAACCAACTGGGAACAAACCCAGTGAAACCCACCTAGCTATACTAGGGTGCTAGCGGCGTCTCCTCAGCTGGGACGGGCTCCTCCTCTAACTCAGGGTCGCAACAATCGTCGACGCCTGACCCGTAGTAAGTCGGGCAAAAGTCCTCAGGATCCTCTGAAAAATATATCCAGTCATGATTAGAGCAAAGTACATAACTCTGAAAGTAACTCCAAATACATGGTAAGGTGTATATGACTAGCAATAGAAAAGAATACAAGATGCACAGGAAAGTAAATACAAGGTAGAACTGTTAAAGAAACTGTAATGTAAAACTGGGGAATAATACAAGTAGTAGAGAAGTAAATGCATGTGAGAAAAATAGGAATACTAGCTAAGTGTCTTGAGCACAAGTTCGTTATGTGATCGGCTTGGGTTGTACATGATTTATTCTATGATAACTCCGTTATGCGTGAGTTGCATAACCGACATACACATAAATACTGTTTGGATTTGATCACATAACCAACTTCTACTCTCCTCCCCTACTAATACTCTTGGATCCAACCACGACACACTGCGTACATGATAAATAAATTGCACAGATGAAAGCGAGAGCAAATAAAGCACATGAGAATCAATACCCGAAGCACATGATAAAATATACGTGATAGAGTACCCGCTGAACACGGTAAGGGGGATAACATCTCATGGCGGGATCCAACTAGTACCAGCTCGTGAAACAATGTGTTAGAATCAAGTATTAACAGTTCTAGAACAGGTGATATATACGCTATCATGAAATAGAAACAATCAGAGGTAGGTACTCGCCTGACGTCCTAAGCAACTAGTGAGGATCGAGATCCGGACTGGAGTCGTAAAGACCTATTACAAAAAGCAAGATTAAACGGGGTTCTAAAGAGTTAAACAGATATAAAATAACCAAAAATAAGCTTCTAGGGTTGTTCTAGGTCAAACGGGTCAAACCGATAAAATCTGGGTTCAACCCGGGGTCCAAAAAGTCAACTTTAGGCCGAAACTAGGTCAAAGGTTGACTTTAGCGGTCAACCGGGGCAATTACGGTCAATTCTAGGTCAAACTAGGGTGCCTCTAAAATTCTAGGTCAAAACTAGCTCTTTAAGCTAGTAAACCCTCAAACTCGCCACTTTGAGATACCGGTGTTTGATGATAAACAGAAGAAATTGAGAGTAGGTTTATACGAAACCCTTTCTTTGTTTACAAACAAGAAAAAGAAGTACAATTAATCCTATACGAGGATGTTAAGTACAAAAAAAATTATTCTGGGGAAATATTGCTATAGGAGTCTGATCTATGGTCGATCACTTTGTCCCTTGGACCACACGATGACGAAGAAGTGATGTAGAAGAAGAAGAAGAAGAAGAAGAAGAAGAAGCTTCAAAGATTGCGAGTGGGATTGAACTCTCGTTGCCAAAGTTGTCAATCAACATTCTTTGTATGTGCTCTCTCTTTCTCTGATCTCCTCTCTTTCCACCTTTTTTTGACCTCTTCTTTGACCTTCCCCTTTTCTCCTATGACCGAAAGTCTCTATTTATAGAGATCAGTCACAGTAACTGACTAGTCGGCGTAGAAGCCAATTAGTGGAGAGAGTTGCACCTTTTACGCAATGGTTATAATAACTGCTACCCACGTCTAAATGATCTCATGAATTCGCGTGTGACGCATGTTCCATTATGAGATGACGCGTATAACTGCTTCTCGAAGACCATGGCATGCAAGCCACGTAGGTAACTGCCCCTCGCGTAAAGATGGTTGACATAAAAGCCAAATAACTGTCTCGTTGGCGTAAAAGCAGAATAGTTATCTTGTTGGCATAAAAACCAAATAGCTGTCTTGTTGGCGTAAAAGCCAAGTAGCTGTCTTGTTGGCGTAAAAGCCTAGTAGTTGTCTTGTTGGCGTAAAAACCAAATTATACGTAAAGCTTGATGCTGCATAGGTAATAGGTAACCAGCGTAAACTAGCCAATTATCCTTCCTGACTGAGGTCTTGAGCGTATTCTGGGCCAAATAGCCTTATCACGTACCTTGTAAATATAGCCTGAGTTGGCGTATTTCGAGATAGCATACGGCGTGCTTCTATAGTTGAAAATAGCCTAGTTAGCGTAATATGCAGGGATAGTGACGTGAGCATATTAGCCCTAATTTTAGCTCTCCCAGTCATTAAAAGTAGAGCCAAATCTCGTGCATTAAATGCAGAGATTTGCCCCCATCTCGCGCATTAACTGCAGAGACGTGCCTCGAGTTCTGTACGAAGAACAGCTTTTGACGTGGCATTTGGTCTTATCTCATCTTGAGCGTAAAGGCTTATTTTTGCTTGTAAAAAATAGGCAGCGTATTCCTTGAATGCGTAAAAATGACTTGTATCAAGGATATGCCACTAAACGACAGTCTGGGACTCTGTGCAGAATCATCATTACAGCCATTCTCTCGATCGTCGTGCAGTACTCTTTGTCAGGAGTCAGGTTCACTATTCTGTCTGACAGGTTTATTCGAGGAATACGAAGATTTCCTCGTACAACATCATGTTGTATTAAAAGCAGACATAGTTTACGCCGGAGGGAGGTGTAGCAACCTTTTACGCCAAAACAGTCTTGAAGCGCTGCTTTACGCGGGCAGCTCTGAAGTCATATTTTACGCGTATAGTTCTGAAGTTTCTGTTTTATGTGTGCTTCATGTATGTTGGAGGTTTTTACGCATATAATTCCCCAACATATTTTGTATGCTTCTACAAGACCCCCTTTAAAGTTTTTAAATTTCTCGTAATTTAAAATACTTTGAATGAAGCATGAAACTGTCAAATTTGACTCGTTCTGCGAGGCTGATTTCTCGGAAAAGTTTAGGGAGTTATTGGGATTTGATGTGTTCTCTTCTGCCTATATAAAGGCAAGTGAGTGAACCTATCTTTCCATACTTCCTTCACCAAAAGAGATGGTTGCCGAGATCCATTGGGCTGACCTGAGGAAGAAGAAGATCATGCTCTTCCAGCATGTAAGGAGCCGTAAAAAGAAGCGTCTTCGAGCAAATATCCTCTGCAATGATGGATCATGGAAGGATATCATAGCTTCCTTTGCTTGGGATAATCAGCAATTTTATATGGCGATTCGTCCAGGAGAGAGGAAGGGTCGCATTAGACCACACAGCTTGTTAGCTGTATTTTCTCCCATTATGGCTCTGGGCGAAGGTAGGCAGTTTGGTCCTGTCTTCGAGTATTGTGTTAGGTCTGAATCCCTAACACAATTCTAGGACGTAGCTGCCATGGTGTGTGGAGGGTGGGCTTGAATAATGCAGGCCCAGTTTTGTATCCTTCCGCCATTAATCATTTTCTTGTTCATCGGCCGCAGAAGCCGATGAAGTACCATAGAAGAAGAAAAAGATCTCCACCAATATGAGAACCTGGCACAACAAATTCTCGGCGTGGTCTTAAATGAAAATGAGAAATCCTTTGTAGAAAAAAGATTTCCATCATATGTAATCATGAAAATGAAAAATCCTTTGTAAACTGGATTTCCATCATATGTAATCATGATCAATAAACTTGACTTCTTTTACGTATTGTTGATTAGCCATATTTGCTGTGAGGAAGTCTGATAATGCCCAGCTTCGACACGTCTGAATAATTTTACGCTGACTCTGATAAACGCTTATATGGTCATGTCCCGTCTTTTACGCGTAACGAAAGATGCGTAAAAAGCTCATTAGCATTAAGTTGTCTTGAGGATCCAACTGTCATGCTATTTTTGGACGAGGAGTCGCATAAAAATTCTGAACTGTCACTTCTCTGATACAAAGAATTTTTGTTCAGACCATCATCTTCAAGAATGGTTTCCCCAAAAATCCCTCGAAATAGGGCGAGAAATGTCCGCCAAACATGCCATACTTGAACTTAGATGTAAAAGATTTTGACTAGACTTCGAATAAACTTTCAATGGCCCAAGAAGAATAGTCATCTTCAATGCTGACCTCTGTGTGTTTCAGGCACTTGGAATGTTTTGTAGCCAAAAAAGAGCATTTTCTGCGTAAGCCCTTGTAATTGGCCTTTCTCGAAAAATCATAGACCATAGCATATATTAGCTTCTGAGCGTAAAATCATAGATTTGTAGCTTCTGTGCGTAAAACCGTAGATTTGTAGCCTCTGAGCATAAAACCGTAGATTTGTAGCCTCTGAGCGTAAAAGCTTCTGAGCGTAAAACCGTAGATTTGTAGCCTCTGAGCGTAAAAGCTTCTGAGCGTAAAATTCAGATCCGTTACGCAGCATGACTGTCCGTCTTCCTTTTTCAAAATGATAGGCTGACATGGTCCTAAATCATAACCGACTATTAAATATCGGATTTGGTTAGGGATTCGAAGAGTTGTCCGAACTCTATAAATAGCCCAAGGTCTTGAAAGAGAAACCCTTTATGTGTCTTTGCAAAACCCTTGATTTCCACAAAAACCTTTCTTCTTCGTCTCTTTCCTGAGAACTCAGAATCGCCATGGCACCCAAACAGACTTTCACTGCTAAGGGAAAGAAGGTTGCTTCCTCATCTCGCTCCACTGCTCAAGCACGAGCAACCCCCATTAGGCTGAGCGAGTCCCGATCTGAATGCAGTGCTCCACCGTCAAGCTGTGCTCCGGACATTACAGGTAAACACTTCGAGAGGAAAAACCCTTCGCACACGTTGTGCGTGTACGCGCAAGGTCATCTTTTGTGCTAAGAACCCCTTCTAGGAAGATGATGCACAGAGATATTTTATTATTACGCCCACATTCCTAATGTGTCAGCGTAAAAACTCTAAATTTTTGCAGTCTGACATAAAAACTAAGACTGTCAAAATTTGGCGTATACTACAAACTTTGAGTTTTACGCGCTGGATGTAAATTCCGGCGTAAAAACTCAAATTTTGCAGTCTGGCGTAAAAAGCTGACACTGTTAGATCTTGGCGTATAATGCCAACCTTAAGTTTTACATACTGAAAATAGATTCCAGCGTAAGACTAAAGTTTTTACAGTCCGGCGTAAAAGCTCAGACTGTTAGTCTTTGGCGTATCCTGCAAGAGTATAGTGTCTAGCATAAAAACTGACTTGTTTTCTTGCATTTTGCAGTGGACTTGCAGATCCCTCCTTTTGCTGAAGTGATGGGCTATGCTGCCGGGATGCTGAACTCAAACTATCTGGAGGACTTGTCCCATGTGACATTCCCTATCTCTAGAAATGAGTATCCTCAAGAAAGGGAAACTCTGATCTTGTCCCAAGGAGAACGAATGTTGCTGAGTATGATCAGTGGGGAGCCCCTGACATACATAGATGGGATTGAATATAAGAAACCAGGTTTCTTATTCGGGGATGTTATCGACAAACAATCCTAAACTAAGCCCAAGAAGGAGGATTGGGTGTTTACTGCTGAGGGCACGGTCATGTATCTGCCCAGGATGCCCAGAGATTACCCTATCTCTGCGTTCTTTTATGCCACACATCCTAGGAAGATGATGTGGACCCTGACTCCCGATCTGCATAGCCGGCTAGGGAATATCTTGTACAACAAAGGATTGAATCAAGGGGCCTATATGAGCAGTCCTTCAGGCCCTGTTATGCCTTTTAGGAGATTACTGCCGGGTAGCGTCCCGAGTGAGGACACTTCACTGATCCAGCTGGTTCAAATATCGACTTTCTGCAACGAATTTATGGGGCAGAAAGGAGTGTACCCTAAGGTCAACCCTCGGACCAGTGGATGGCTTAGCCCCGGGAATCTTTGATGGGTCAGTTTAACTGCCTGGGCCTTGAAGCACTTCCAGACGGAGCTGGAAAGTATTGGTTTGTTTGCGGCTGTGAGCGCCACTAGTGTTGGGCTGCCTGTCAACCCCAACTTGTTCTTAGCCTTGATGGAGCGATACTGTAATGCCCCGCTCCGCGCCGGCATTATATATCAAGGTGAGTGGGCAGAACTTCGTTCTATGATTCTTGCACGCCTTAATAATAACCTGAGTTTTTGCTTGCAATATTTTCTTAAGAGAATGATAGAACCTGCCTTGCATGTTAATGAACGAACTCACCTAGCTTGTCTTTGAATCAATGTCTGCTAAACGAGAATCCTGAATCGCCTGCTTAGAGTGCATGAACATGTTCACTATCGTCTATGCTTCGAGAGAACCATACTGTGCCTGAACGTGTTCAATTGATAAGTCGGATTGCCCCGCAACAACGATAACTGTTCTGATGGTTCATCTCGTCTGTATACTAGAGTTTATTTGATAGTGTTCCATGCATTCGCACGCGGTCGGACAATGGCTTTTGGTGGAGAGCTGAACTACATGCGTCCATGCCACCATGGGTCACAGCTGCCATTAGCTTCAGAGAATGAGTCATTGGTATGCTGTTCCACCAGCTGCCGATCCTGAGATACTCGGGGACCGTCCTGCATATAGCTAAGTCATTGTGTTGGCTTGGATAGTGACTGCCCCTAAGATCGTGCATTGTGTGTCTAGCTTTGCATCTGACCCTGGAGTCGCACGAGACACGCTGCGCACACCCTGAAGCATGAACGGTTTGCTTGCTTGCATATTCAATATGAAACTCTGTTTCCAAACATGTTTCCAAAGCAATGTAATATGACTCTGCTAGAACTGCATGAAACGAACCTAGGTAAAACTAGAAAGATCACTAGTAATGTAATGTTTTATAACATGATTACTTAGTGCCTGTTTGAGTGAATGCTTGTTTCTGTTCAGTTGTTTTATCTCACCAGTACTTGTATAAAGTGCTGAACCACCAACAGTTTACTTGCTCGCAGGTACTGGATCGTCCGAGGGAGCGATAGGCATGCCACAGTCCCGAAGACCCGGAATCCCTGTTTCGATTGTTGCCCCGAGAATGTTATCGTATAAGGGGGCATAATGTATGGAACGAACGTGTGCCTTTGCTAAAGGAAACCCAAGTTGTCCCGAACACTCAGTTGGCTAAATGCATTACATTACAACAAGTCCCTTTCTGCTGCTAACTCGATTGATGCGATGATAGCCAACCATCAACTTAAACGATTGGCCTTGCACGGGCGCAACCCCAGGCCCGTGCGGCATCACGTCCCCCGAAAGCTCGACTTGGGCCATTCGATTTGCTCCCCTTCCTCCCTCGCGCCCGCGGGACGGACGCGGTGATTCGCGTCCGGCGCGCCGAGGCACGGTGATTCGTGCCCGGTTCATTAAATTCTCGGCCGCACGGGGCGGGACAGGGCGGAGCGCCGGCCCGGGCGGGACCGGGGCGTGACAGATACAACTCGCTCACTGGGACTTTTGCTACTCCGCTAGGTGAGTTGGGCTTAGTCCTTCATGAGATGGCAGAGATTTCCAAGCTGCCAATGGGAGACACTCCTTATGAAGAGTACGTTCCCACAAACAGAGAGCTGAGGGATACAAACCCTCGGGCAGTGGCAGTGTACCAGGAGCTGATGATCCACTACCTTGCTTGCACCACTTTTTACAAAGAGCCCTCTGATTTGGCTCATATCAATAAATAGGTATCCTACCTCTTCTTCCATAAGGCCAGAAATGCTAAGACGGACAAGGTTGTAGATAGCAGAGATAAGCCCTTGAACTTCCTGAGCATGCTTAGTGCCAAAACGGTCGATGACCTCATTGAAGACGCAGGGGCTTCAGATTATATCCTGGATGAGGAGATAGGGGGTCATCCTGCAGGCACTAAAGCCTTCAGTTATATGAGGCATTGTCGCAAGCCTCTGTCAAGGGAAGCTCAACTGGCTGGCTTTCTCTGTCTGGCTACGCCGATGGGTAGTGCCTGGCATTGTGTCTACGGATCGCATTCATCGCAACACCTTATGGCCCGTAGTATGGTTGGGGTTTGGATCAAGATTGGGCTTGCTTCCTGCCATGGTATGTAGAATACAAGCTGGCCTGAGGGCCATTACTGATGGGCTGTTAGCTGATGATACGCAGCGTGAAGGATTTCCCTGAGTGGAATTACCATTCCTATATCTGATGGGATGGTTAATCCTTCATAACACCAAGGTGATGTCTCCTGGTCCTGCCAGCAGTTCGGGAAATAACTTCTTGATGAATTACAAGAATTTCCTTTAGAATGTGGCGAGCGTCATTGATTGCCGGCGAGCATTAAATTTTGCCCATGGCTGGAAGCTCTTCTGTATCGTCCCCCCTGTACATATCAATCAACAGGGGACGAAACTTAAGGATGCAGGTCAAGGGAGAACTATTCTTTCTCCTGAAGCCTTTTATTGGTTGGTCTGTATTAGACCTTCCCACCTGCTGTACAGAAGTGAGGACCACTGCTACTTGGAGCCTTATCTGCCCAGCCGGTTCGCCAGGCAATTTGGGTACGACCAGTTGTATGTAGGGAATCCCATAACCAGCTTCAAGTCCAAAGGTGGACTTATTGATGGGGCCAGAGGATGGCGGTATTTTATCACGGGTTGTACTGGTGCAATTTTTGTTGTGCCCGCGACCTCTCTCTCTATGGAGTTGCACATTCTTCATTCGTACGCGCAGTTTTATGCGTCCATCAACACCTTCCATCATAATTTTGATGTGTATAGAAGTTTCAGGATGCCCACACATAGGTCCACTGGAAGGGAGGAGATACCGTCTGTTTCATCTGATGAAGGTGAAGACCCTAGTGGTGCAGACGAGTTCTTGTTGATAATACCGAGAGGCGTAATAGTTCCGCCAGCAGAGCCTCTCGTTATCTCCAATAAACGGAAGGCTTCCACTCTGAAAGAGCCTTCTCCCCGCAAGAAGAAAATGGCCAGAGGTCCTAAAAAGACTTCCACCAAGGGAGCTTCTAGGAGTGAGTCTGTTATTTCCCCAATTGGGGATGATTCTTTGATCAGAGGTCCTTCGCCTTTTAGAGAGGGAACCTCCACAGTTTCGGCTGTCAGTGCTGGAGATTCTTTGCCCGCGATCGCTGCCGCTACTACCGCTACTGGTAGTACTTCGAGGTCGCCTTCAAGACCGAGCATATTCAGAATCAATATACCTTTATCCAGACCAATAACGGGAGTAACCCCTCCTTCATCTGTAAGTATTTCCAGCGAGATTCTACCCGATGAACCTCGAGTGGATCTGGGTGATGACTGGGATGACCTCCCTCAAACGTCAGTTGGTGCACCCTCTTCTCCAGGTATGATAGCTTGTTTAGCATTATTAAGAAATAATTTAGCTATACAGGCTGCAGACGCAACATACATGCCATCGGCCATGGGTAAATGTTGTCTTCACGTTTTCTTTAGGAAAATTAACATCAAATTGATATTAACTTTCTCATGTCTTCTTTTCAGGTAAAGACATCTCTGGGGAGGGTAGAGTTGACACAACTTCTGACTTTGTTGCGGATCCATTTAATGAAACGGTGGTGATCGACGTCGAAGAAGCATGCTTTGAAACTGTCGATCTTTTATCCGCAACATTCTCGGGTGTCATCCCGCCAGTGGGAGTTCAAATAACATCAGAGGAGGATGAACCCACCATCTCGTCCGTGCCACCTTCGTTGAGTATACCAGCAACTTCAACTGTTGTTGGTGTCTCTTCTTTTGTCGTGCCATCTGTTGAAGCAACGACTGTGGCGACATCCTCTGCAGTCATTCCTGGAGGAAGGTTTATTGATATTGCGGCCACTCCCAGTGTCCATTCGAGCTTTGCTATGCTAGTGGATCAATACACTAGCATATTTTACCTTACTTTGAAAGAGTTGATATCGATGGTGCTGGAGAAGAACCTAGGTTTCGATGCTCTGAAGATGTCCTCCAATCTCCCTATAGCGCAGATTAGAAATTTTAGTGATGCTGAAAGAGCTGATGCGCTAGAGCAAATAGTTAATGGTTTAGAACAACCCATTAACGAGTATTTGCAACTATCTCGAGCCAGCATCGACGCTGTGGTTCAAGCTGAGTATGACTCCTTGACTGCAGAGCTTGCTGAGCAGATGGAATCTTTAAACAAATCCATCCAGGAATAGCAGCAAGAGATAGATGAAGAGCAGGCTGTCTTGGTGGAGGTTATTCCTCAGCTAGCAAAGTGCCAGGCTGAATGTAAGAGAAATGAAGCGAGGGTCCGAGAATTGGAAGCTGAACTCGCTCAGGCAAGGGAGCGGGATCTCAAGACGTCGGCAGTTCATGATGTGCTGAAGGGACAAATGGATACAGCTCAGCAGAACTTGGCACATGCGGGTGTCATCCGCGCCGATTTTGTTAATGCTCAGTCTGAACTATCTCGCTTGAGTGATGATGAGGCAAGGCTGGCACAGGCTCGCAACAGTATTTTGAACTCCAGGAATGGGAAGATGGATGCTTTGGCGCGACAGATTAGAGATTTAACTACTCCTCCCCAATGATGTACATTTTTGCTTCTTCTGTAATTTTGCTATTCCCAGAGATAATAAAGATATTTTTTCTGATTTTGTGGACCTATCTCTTTTGAATATAAATGATAGGCTAAGATGAAAGTGATATCAGAGGTAATATGGACGTGATATACTTTCGGTAAGTTTTAGTTGGATATATCTATTCAGAGGTTATATGGACATGATAGAATGCGCTCCAACTAAATTTGTATACAAAACACTATCAGAGGTAATATGGACATGATAGGTTTTGAAGTTTTAAATTAGTCAAACATATCTATTCAGAGGTCATAATAACATGATAGAATATGATCCAACTAATCTTTGTATGTAATGTCATCAGAATGAAATATTCACCATACCCCTTTGAGCAAAGGAGATCAAGCATAGTACTTCTTCAGGAATTTGCCGTTGAAAGGAGCCATTATTAAATCTCCATTAGGCTTGGCTAATCTGTAAGCGCCATTTGAGAACGTGGTTTCAATCACATAAGGGCCCTCCCATTTGGGCTGGAACTTGCCCTTACTTTTTTGTGTAATGATCATTGGCCTCTTCATAGCTAAAACTAGTTCACCAACTTTGAACATTCTTTCCTTCACTTTTTTATTAAAAGCTCTAAAAATTCGTGCCTGGTAGAACGCAATGCGCTGCTGAGCTTAAAGGCGTTTCTCATCTAATCCTTCTAGCTCTTGAAGCCTTAAGTGATCATTATTTTCCTGAGTTAACTCATTAGCCACTGCTATTCTGAGTGATAGAATTTGGATTTCAATGGAGAGAACTGCTTCATACCCATAAACTAATGAAAATGGGGTACAACCTGTTGGTGTTCGTACCATTGTGCGATATGCCCAGAGACATTCTTTCAGCTTCTCATTCCAATCTTTTTTGTGCGAAGAGACGAACTTTTTTAAGAGTTTGATGATGGTTTTGTTGAAGGCTTCTGCCAAACCATTAGCAGCAGGATTAATAGCCGTCGAGGCCATATTATGTATCTGATTCTTATTGCAAAATCGGTGAAACGCTTGGCTGATAAATTAAGGCCTGTTATCATGAATTATCCTTCGGGGTATCCCAAAGCGATAAATCACATGATGCTTGATAAAGCTGATCATGTTGGATGTCTTCACCTCAGCAAGAGGGATCGCCTCCGCCCATTTGGAGAAATAATCCGTGATAGCCAATATGAACCGATGTCCTCTAGAAGACGAAGGATGAATAGGACCAATGATATCCATACCACATGCTTCAAAGGGCCATGATGCAATCGTAGGATGTAAATACTCAGAAGGCTGATGTATAAAATCTGTATAAACCTAACAGGCTTTGCATTGTCCTGCATATTTCATGGCATCTGCAATCATGGTAGGCCAGTAGTAGCCCATCCTCCTGATACGATCCTGTAACTTAGGACCAGGTTGATGTGCTCCATATACACCGTCATGAGCTTCTCGGATAACCCGTCTTGCATCATCATCAGAGAGACACCGTAATAGCAGTCCATCGTATGTTCGGTGATATAGACTTTGTGAAAAAGCATCAAAATAGAAGCGTAATGATCGTATTTTGATGGATACTGCTTCTTTAGGATCCTCTGGTAAGATTCCGTATAATACGAAGTCTATAAAGGGACTTCTCCAGTCTCTCTTAGGAGGAGTCATGTTTATAGCATAGTTGCGTTCAATGTAAAAATTATTTTTCACACAGAATAAGTCTCTGTTAAGAAGGATCACCGAATTCTGCCTTCTTATAGGAATAGCTAGATCTGCAGCTAGGCTGGCCAGAGCATCAACTTCCAAATTTTGAGATCGAGGCACGTGCTCTTGGAAGAATCCTTTAAAAGACATGGCTATCTCGATCGTTGCTTGGTGATAAGGAATGAGGTCTGGATTGCGGACTTCATATATTCCTCTGACCTGATTGACGATCGGCTGAGAATCACCAAAAGCTTTCAGGTATTCAATATCCAATTCCTTAGCGACTTGAAGCCCGATTAGCAGAGCATTATACTCTGCCACATTATTAGAATAGGGTTCGGTAAGAGAATATGCTCGATAGATAACGAGTTTATCAGGAGTCACTAGGATAATTCCTACTCCTGAAACCACGTTTCCTCTGGGACCAGTCCTGGATGCACCATCGAAGAATAGCTCCCATGTATCACCTTCCATTACAGAATTAGATTCTGTAACTTCGTCGGGAATTTCCTCGTATAGTTTGGAGGTTTTCGAAATTGGATGAGCAGCTAAGAAATCAGCCAAGGCTTGATCTTTGATGGACTTCTGAGGGACATACACCATATCATACGGTGTTAATAACATCGCCCAAGTCGCGAGTCGGGAATTAAGAACACTTGGCTTGTTTATCAATACCCGAAGAGGATTGATTCTGGAGATGATATGAATAGTTTGGCCGATGACGTAATGTCACGTCTTCTGAATGGCGAACATTAGGGCCAAGTATTCTTTTTCCACTGGATTGTACCGGTGTTCAGCTCCGATCATCATCCTGCTTAAATAGTAGATAGCATATTCATGACCCTCATTATTCTTCTGTGCGAGAAGAGCCCCTAAAGAATGATCCAATGCTCGAACATACAGCAAAAATGGTCTTCCTATGACGGGAGGTACCAGAACTGGAGGATTAGTGAGATAGCGTTTGATATCATTAAACGCTTACTGACAGGCTTCGTCCTATACGAATGACACACCTTTCTTCATCAGGCGAGAAAAAGGTTGACATCTCCCAGAGAGGTTGGATATGAATCCCCTGATATAAGCCAGACGACCTTGAAATCTCCTGAGTTCCCTCAGACTACGGGGCGGTCGCATTTCTAGGATAGCCTTTACTTTATCAGGGTCCACTTGAATGCCTTTAGCGGTAATGACAAATCCCAGAAATTTGCCACTGGATACACCAAGAAAGGACTTTGTGGGGTTCATTTTGAGTTGATGTTGGCGCATCAACTCGAATACTGTCTTGAAGTCTTGGATGTGATTATCCTTGAGGCAGCTTTTGACAGCAATATCATCCACGTAACATTCTACTGTTTTGCTTAAGTGCTCATAGAATATGTTACTCATAGCTCACTGATATGTAGCCCCGGCATTCTTTAATTCGAAAGGCATAACCGTATAGCAATATACCCCCAATGGTGTACGAAAGGCAGTATGCTTCTCATCTTCAAGATTCATCTTAATCTGATTATATCCTGAGAATCCGTCCATGAAAGACATGCGCTCAAAATCGCACGTATTATCGATCATGACGTCTGTAATGGGGAAGAGGGAACTCATCTTTAGGGAAGGCCGCATTCAGATCTCGGAAATCGATGCAAATACGCACTTTCCCTTTTTTTTTCATGACCGGGACAACATTGGCGACCCAATCAGGATGTTGTTCTTCCCGGATGAACCCACAAGCTATTAGCTTCTTCATTTCAGCTTCAATGGCATCTATCATATCCGGATGGAACCGGCGTTGGTGTTGCTTTACAGGCTTTGAATTGGGCCGTATGTTGAGTTTATGGGTAGCCACTTTAGGATCAAGACCTGGCATATCCTCATAATTCCACGCAAAGATATCGATATATTCTTTTATCGGCTGGATCATTTCTTTCCTTTCTTCTTCGGAAAGATTATTACTGATAAATATCGACTTTGGTAAACATTTATCCCCAACATCGACTTGGATAACTTTATCTTCAGTGGGTGGTTCTCTTTGCTCGAACCGGAGTTCCTATTGTGTATCCATTTGTTGAGCCCAGGATTCATATTCAAATGGTTCAGATTCTTGTCCCTCTGTTTTGAGAGAATTTGTCAATACCATATTACTGATAATACCTGTTCGAGTTCATCTTCTGAATCAAAGGATGACAAATCGTCTTGAAAAGAGGAAATGGTCTCCTCACTTGACTCAGAGTCATTAGAAGTTGCAAGATGTGTGGTATACCCTAACCAAAAATAAGTTCGTTGACAGTAGGGATCACCATGTAACGGCATTCGTCTGCCTTTACCATAGTTGAGGCCTGGCTCCAACTTTAAGTCATAACCCATGCTTTGCATAATCTTCAAAGCTTGTGGGCTATATCTGTGAACTTGCATTTTCCCAGCATCAGACTCGTGAGAATCTTCGTGTACAATTTGTTTATTCCGCATGCGACCGAAGACTATTGGATGATGATCATTGCGAGTAGGTGGAACAATAAAGATAGAATCTTCATGTGGCCCATATGTCGTGATGACATTAGATGTTGATGCTACTTCCCACACATACGGATGATAGGAGTCTATAGCTTCCAAGAATTTTTGTGCTATAGGTTCTATATCGTTATGGGGGGAGGATTCCTGATTTGGAAATTGAGCATCAGTATACTGGAAAAGAGAGTCTTTATTATCATCAGAAACCACGTTCCAGGTTGTATTTACATCAGTCGGCTGCTTGTTGCGCCTAAGGTTGATGACCAAAGGTGGGGCTTCTGGTTCAGAGTGATCACTAGAGGATCACTTCCTCCTCCCAATTTGGTTCTGCTCAAGTGGATAGCCATAGATTCCATGACCTTCGGACGGGTAGCCCGCCCTTTCACCGGGATTGATAAAGGTTGCTCAGCATATGGCTTTCATGGCTCCTGGTAGGATTCATTTTCCGTCTTACCTGATACCTCCTTCATGTAGTCTTGGGTATACAACATGGCATCAGAATAGTAGGATTCAACTCCTTTGAAAGGATTGAGAATCGCAAACTCTGTTTTCACTGTCCCTTGGACGTCTACATATTTGAAGCATTGATGTAGAGTGGAAGGAATAATATTATGATCGTGGATCCAAGGTCTGCCCAACAGAATATTGTAAGACACCTCTGAATCAATGACGTAGCATGTAGCCACTGATCTAAGGTCACCAATCTGGATCCTCAGACGAATCTTCCCCAACGGTTTGCTATTCCTGGCATTAAAGCCCACGATTGTGGTGGTAGTGTAAGCCAGTTGGCTTGTAGGGATTCTCAACGGTATTAACAGACTGTGAGGGATAATACTGATAGACGATCTCGGATCTATGTGAATCTGGTCTACCTCCATGGAGCCGACGTATCCGGTGTAATAAAGGGGCCTGTCATGCTTGTTATGTTTCAACAACATATCCTCCTGAGTGAAAGTGATATTAGGGACCACTTCCATCATACTATGGCATTGAGGGCATGCTACAGGTTCTTTATCAGGGGACTTAAGCTGAGTCAAGCATACATTCGCCTGCATTAACGCTTCACTCAAGGCTTGACGAGTGTCTTTGGATAGCCTTAGGAGCTCGAAAATGGAAAATCTGGCTGGTGTATTAGCCAACTGGGCTAAGATGTCGAAGTTATATGGTTTTTCTAAACCTCTGTTTTGAATATTCTTCAAAGGTTTATCAAAATGAACTTCTTTTTGCTTGCCCTTGTCCACCGAAGTTGGTCTAGAAGGACCTGCCTCTGGTATAACAGGTTCAGGCTCTGGAGGTTTGGCAGTTGAAGTATCTGCCATTGATTCCCCTTGGTTACCTCCATAGTCCTTGAGGTAGCCTTGCCTGACCGGGTTCCGGTAGCCAAAGCCTCTTCTTCTGATGTCGGGGATATTGCAACCATATGGCATGGTTTGCATCTTGAGTTCTTTTTAGACTTAGCTTTAGCAGCTTGAGTCTCTTCCACAATTTATGACACCAGATCTGGGTGAACCCATATGATCTCATCACGCTTGGTCGTTAGAGGTACTAGATTATGATTTTGACCCCTGGTCGGAAGGAGATTAACAATGTTCATCATCGCCCGTGGAATAGGTACTACACCATCCGGGACTTCCTGAGGGGGAAGATTGCCAAATTGGAGAGAGATTATGTTGGCGGTGACCGTCTTCTCGCTATTACGCAGAGTGGTGGCCTTGGCGTCGATCAGCTCCTGGATTTTCCTTTTTAGTACATAACATGTCTTTGTAGGGTGATGTATGTATATGTGGAAAATGCAGTACTTAGGGTTATTGGTACTGCCGACTTCATTTGGCCGCTTTATCTCGGGGAGAGTATGTTTGCCACTTTTGACTAGACAATCGAATATACTCGGGATATCATCGTCGTCAAAAGAATACTCTTCTTTAGGCTTGGAAGTCCCAGGATTCGTCTGCGTAGTCACTGGAGCATGTTGCCTAGACGTGTTGATCGCCAGACCTTCCTTCCCTTTGGAACTACGAGCATGATCATTATTGGAAGATGACCGCTTTCCTCTATCAAAGGTAGAGATCATGATTCCATTGTCACGCGCCTTCCGACTGTTATCTTCAGCGGCTACCGCTGAGATGATAAACGAGGGCCAATCTTGGAATTGATATGGTCCCGTGAACACTGAGATCAGCGGGAGAAGGTTCTTCCTGCAAATGTCCACCAAGGCAGAATCCGGAACTCCAGGAGGCATCTGCAAAGTAGCCTGACGAAAAACGTTCGATAAAAGTACGAACGCTCTATTTCTCCTTCTGCTTTACTTCGATAAGTGATGACATAGACATGTCCATTCCTCCTTCGTAGAATCGAGCAAAGAACAGAGTCTTGAAATCTTCAAAAGAAGTAATGCAGTTGTCCGCTAGACTACGGTACCATTGATAGGCTACTCCAGACAGACAGCCTTTAAACACTCGAGTGAGAAGGGCGTCATTCCCCTGCAACAACACCGTCATCATGCTGAAGTAGTTCATGTACTGGCTCGGTGACGTCTTTCTCTCAAACAAAATCATAGCATGTGGTTTGTATTTAGGTGAAAAAGGGATCTCGTCCCAGATAGCTGGGTATGGTTGGTTGATTCCCAACTTCTTGAGCTGATTCTTATGCTTCAAGGCATCAAATTGGGCTTTCAATTCCCGAACTGCCTGTATCGGATCTTCAGCTGGTAAAGGGACCGCAGAGTGGTGAGAGATAGGTTGTATTGTAACTCCAACAGGAGGCAATACATTCTCCGAGTTAAGAAGTTGAGGAGCCGCTGACTCTTGATTTAGAACAGGCTCCTGGTTTACGTTGGATGGTGGTAGGTCCACCCCCACACGTAGTTGAGTCGGAGGAACCGATGTTTGAGCTATTGCAGCTGCATGTTGAGTCACTATCATCTGACGCATACTCTCCATCATGAAATGCATCTCTTTAAGCGATGCTTCCAATACAGCGATGCGTTGGTCAGTACTTCCTGATGGGGAAGCCTTTTCATGATCATCTCCAATGGCATAAACTTCCATTTCTCTGGATGTTACTGAGGGATTAGCATAGATCTCTGTAGAGATCGAGTCTATACTTTTAGCATCAGATTCGGGGAACTGGCGACCCCAAGTGTCGGAATCAGAAGAATATGAAGCCGGTTGTCGTGACCTCGAGCAGGTATTTCGAAAAACACCTGCTTCAATATTCTCAAGGAGTTTGTCGAATCTCCTTTGGCTTGGAGTTCTAGAGGGATGACGTCTTGAACTTGACCTTCCTCTAGGAATGTGTGAAGCCATATTTACTGATGCGAATGTCGGCTCTTCTTCTTGTAGAGACAAAGAGTAGTTCAACCGGTCAAAAATTGACCGTTTTGCCTTAGAATAGCATTAGTTAACTACAACTTTATGACTATTACAACAATGCTCCTTAGGGGGTGTAATAGACATGTTAGAAGATCCCCTGTCTTTGAGCTTCTGGATCAAGAAATTATACAAATCAGGGGGATTAACAGAAGAAGAAAAAGAAGGCTTATTCTGCCTTTTTACATCAGTAGGAGCGTGGATATTGGGAACCATGACCCTCTCTCTGCCATAAGTATACAGCAGTTCACCCATGTGAGTAGCATACGATCCATCATCCGTCTGAGGAGCATATTTCCCCATGAAGCAGGTCTTCTTTACGCGGATAGGCTTATCTTGGCGTAATCTAGAGCTTTGTACAGATTCGCATAAAACAGGTGGAGTCCGCGTAATCTTCTTCTCTTGGTGGCGTACAACTCTAGAGGTCGGGAGATTTGCCACACATTTTCCCTTGATGTGATCCAAGGGTCCATCGGATGCTTTTTTATGCGCAAGGCGCGTTCGAAATTTCTGAATTGGCGCTGAGGCCTTATCAGAAATTTTGTCTGCCATGTCACAGACGGGAGACGAAGTTTTACGTGCGGGGCGCGTTTGAAATTTCTGAATTGGCGCTGAGGCCTTGTCAGAAATTTCGTCTGCCACGTCACAGACGGGAGACGAAGTTTTACGCGCGGGACGCGTTTGAAATTTCTGAATTGGCACTGAGGCCTTGTCAGAAATTTTGTCTGCCATGTCACAGACGGGAGACAAATTTTTACGTGCAGTGCGCTTTCTAGACTTCTGGATTGGCACTAGGACATTGCCAGAAGCTTTGTCTGCCATGTCACAGACGGAAGACGGGTTTTTACGCACAGAGCTATAGGTTGTGATATCACAACCTTGTTGATCGGAGAGAGAGAGTCCGCAGGAAGGGTAGAGGATGTCCGGGGCATCCATACTTTACGTAGCTTCCTGTTGTCCTGGACAGAGAGGGAATGAGAGCTACCCCCTGCTCAAACCATATCTTCATAAGCCGATTGGTCGAATTGGATGACCAAAGTCTTCTTCGTTGATTCGACAGATACAACATCGTGTTGAGCAATTGCTTTCTCGTCAGATGAGAAAGTAGTCCCCAGCAGAGTCGCCATCTTGTATTTGATGATAAACAGAAGAAATTGAGAGTAGGTTTATACGAAACCCTTTCTTTGTTTACAAACAAGAAAAATAAGTACAATTAATCCAATACGAGGATGTTAAGTACAAAAAAAATAATTCTGGGGAAATATTGCTATAGGAGTCTGATCTGCGGTCGATCACTTTATCCCTTGGACTACACGATGACGAAGAAGTGTTGTAGAAGAAGAAGAAGCTTCAAAGATTACGAGTGGGATTGAACTCTCGTTGCCAAAGTTGTCAATCAACACTCTCTGTATGTGCTCTCTCTCTCTCTCTCTCTCTCTCTCTCTCTCTCTCTCTCTCTCTCTCTCTCTATGATCTCCTCTCTTTCCACTTTTTTCTGACCTCTTCTTTGACCTTTGTCATGACCCGCACCCGAAAATCGGGCATGAGCCGTGGGTACGTCCAGCCTACGCCGCAGAATCGGCGGTAGAACGCTGTAAAGGTCCGTTCTAGGTCAACCATATCTATCTATAATTCACAGAAAAATCCGCCATGACCTCTCCAAAAGGAGGGCAACCACGCAATATATATATGAAATCCTCTCCAAAAATGAGGCAACCACGCAATATATATATGAACTCTCAATCATAAAATCTAGGGGAAGAAATAAAGCACGATATGAAATAAACAAAGAAACAAAACCAAGAGAGAAAGACAATATCCAAAATAATACAGTCCAAGGCCAAAATAGCTACAACATCTCACAGCATCAAAAGAATAAGTACAATCATCCAAAATAAACCACTGGGAACAACCCAGGAAACCCACCTAGCTAACTAAGGCGCTATAGGCGTCTCCTCGGCGCACTCCTCCTCGATCACGGGGTCACAACAGTCGTCAACACCAGGCCCGTAGAATGTCGGGCAATAGTCCTCAGGATCCTCTGGAAAAAATATGCCCAGTCAGGACTGGAGCAAAGTACATAACTCTGAAAGCAACTCCAAATACATGGTAAGGTGTACATGACGAGCAATAGAAAAGTATACAAGATGCACAGGAAATAAATATATGCTGGAGCACAATAAGTAGATGCAATGTAAACTGGAGAACAATACAAGTAGTGGAAAAGTAACTGCAGGTGAGAAACATGAATACTAGCTAAGTGCCTTGAGCACAAGTTTGTTATGTGATCGGCTTAGGTTGTACATGAAAAACACTACGATAACTCCGTTATGCGTGAGTTGCATAACCGACATACACATGAATACTGTTTGGCTTTGATCACATAACCAACTCCTACTCCCCTCCCCCACTAATACTATTGGATCCAACCACAACACGCTACGTACATGATAATAGCTCACGCACACGAAGGCGAGAGCACAAGAAGCACATGATAGCACATGAGAATCAATACCCGAAGCACATGATGAAATATACGTGATAGAGTACCCGCTGAACACGGTAGGGGGATAGCATCTCATGACGGGATCCACTAGTACCAGCTCGTGTAACAATGTGTCAGAATCAAGTATTACAGTTCTAGAACATGTGATATAAACGCTATCATGAAATAGAAACTATCAGAGGTAGGTACTCGCCTGATATCCTGAGCAACTGATGAGGATCGAGATCCGGACCGGTGTCGCAAGGACCTATTGCGAAAAGCAAGAATTAAACAGGGTTCTAAGCATTTAAACTGATATAAAATAATTAAAAACAGGCTTCTAGGTCTATTCTAGGTCGAACGGGTCAAACCGATAAAATTTGGGTCAAAAAGTCAACCCGGGGTCCAAAAAGTCAACTCTAGGTCAAAACTAGGTCAAATGTTGACTTTTACGGTCAACGGGGACAAATTTGGTCAAAGTGTAAACCCCCTGATTTTTTAAAATTTTTAAAACTGGAATTTTCATAATTTTCTGGAATTTTCTGGGATTTTTCTGTAATTTAAGAACAGAGTTTTAATTATTCAATGATTTTTAATTGATATTAAACAGTATTAAAATATTATGAAAATAATATTTTTGGATGTAAAATGAAAAACTGGACTTAGGGCAATTTTCCTGGAATTTATCGGACCCCGGACCTATTTTTAAATGCCTGAAAAGTATTTATTTAATTAAATCAATTAATTATTAATTAATTACAGATAATTATTTATTTACTTTTATTATTATTATTTTTATAAAATAAATATCCAGCCCAGCCCAGCCCGCTGGACCCGGCCCACCGGGCCCAGCCCCAACCCGGCCCAGTACCCGCCCCAGCGGGTCGGGTCGGATCCGCCGCCGCCCGAACCGGACCCGCCGACCCGGCTGCACCCACGACCCCAGTCCCCCCGCGTCCTCCGGCGGCGCCCGCGTCCGGCGCCGCTCCGTCCGCCCGCTCGGCCACGCGCCGCCTTCCCCGCAACCGACCCCGGCCATCTCGCCCCCCCCCCCCAACCGCCGCGGCCTTTATAAACCCTCTCCCTCTCCGGTCCCCTCGCCACCACCGTGCCCTCCGCAGCTGCGCCGCCCCAGACAACCACCGCCCCGGCCTCGCCTCGCCGCCGTCAGCTCTCCTCCTCCTCCTTCGTCTCCGGCGACGAACAGCCGCAGCCACAGCAACAGCAGCAGCGGCAGCAGCTCCACCGCCCCAGCGGCGCCGCCGCCGCCGGCGAGCCCCCAGCCTCCGCGCCGCGAACCGCCGCTGCCCTCGGCCCCCTCCGCCTCTGCACGGCCGCCCAAGCCGCCGTGTCCGGCGAGATAGTCCAGCCCTAACCCTAATCCTCCCCCGCGTGTCGGACACAGGACACGTGTCCCGTGTCGTGTCGGACACGACGAGAACCCTGTTTTTCGACCCAGTTCAGGTGCGTGTAACTTTTTGCTCGTAGCTCCGTTTTTGATTCCGTAAATTGCGTTGCGAAGCCTGTATAACCCTCTCGGTGTCCGGATAAACTGTTTGGGGCATCGCGTCCTGTGGTGATCGCACACCGCGATCCAAAAATAGGAAAAACCAGACCCTGTTTCACCCCGGAACCGAGTACGCCCCGCCAAACGGGACGACTTGGTCGCACGCGGTCTTCACAGATACGTGCGCCTCGTCGATACGGACGTGTGGGATTTTGCGGAAGTCGATTCGGGGGTGCGTGCACCCCGGAATCAACGCGTATCCGCGGACATCGCCCCGTATTCGCCTTTTCTGTATTTTGATCTAACTTTGTGTACACAAGTCGGATCGAGACGAAACTTGCACCATCGGACTCGTAGCGATACGCTGGTCCTGTGGGTCAAGTTTGGTTCGATTCTGAGAACGTTGACGAAATCGCGTGTCGTGGGCCCCACAGGCCCCGCTCGACGGGCGATTTTGTGATCGGCTCATCGGAATTCAATTATGAAAGTTCCGTTGGGTTCGTATCAGCGTTTCTGACCTGTTGACACTAAGTTTAGTGAATTTGCAGACCGTTGACCCTGACACGTTTTTCGGTGCAAAGCGGGCCCACCGGTGGACCCCGTTTTGGCCCGAAACTGCCGTTTCTGCCCTTGTCTCCAAATTGGACCCAAGGACAGGCATTCCTAGCTGATTGATATTTTCTGGATCTGATGGTGATGTTTGTTACAGCAACCGGAGTACCGCCTGCAAACCCAGCTGAAGTCAGAACCTCAAACAGAGCCGGAACCACAGGCAAGTGTACCTTGCCAAATCCTGCAGCTTGCTACTTAATTTCCTTGACTTGTTATACATCGGTGGACAAATAAAGCTTGCCAAATTGCATTAATTCCTGTTATAGAACTTGCCTGAATTCTTGTTTAAATACATATAAACTTGTTTCAACTGTTAAAACCTAGGACCGAGTGGCGTACTTAGCGACCGATTACCAGTCGGGTGCCAACACCGTACGCGGAGTTGTGTAACGTCACATAGAGATGGTTATCGAGACCCGATAATGCTCGTACTTGTCTTATCAAGTATCCCAGAACCCAGGACACTTGACACTATTCATGATACAGAGTCTTCCTGAGATATTTATGGTGATTCTGTATAGGATACAGGACTTGACAGAGATACCTTATAGACATTATGACTTATTGCATTAGTTATAATCCCGCTGACATGGACATGAGACGTTATGGTCATGATATGCGTGATTACATTGGGTAAGGAGAGTCACACAGGCTACAGGTTGATTTTATATTATGCCGGCGTCTTAGTCTCACTAAGAGCTAGACAATTACATGATATCACTGCTACCGGCTCCCCGACACAGAGCTTGTAGTAGTTTCAGCCTGAGTTTCTGGTGCTGCTCTCATATTGCATTTATCACTTAGCTGGTTATCTAGTATACCCTATTGCTTGTTTATTGCTGCACTGCATCTATTTTGGCTTGTATTTTCTGTACCTTGCTGTCCCCTGAGGACCTGGATCCGGATTATGTCCCCAGGTATAGCCGAAGAGATCCATCCAGAGATATACCGTACAGGAGCACTCCCAGGAGCTGTACCAGGACCGGAAGACGAGCTCGCATCAGAGGACTTCTCCTGAGCATTGGCCGTATGTAGTCAGTTATTTCTATTTCCAGATGTTTATTTCCTGTCTATTTGTATCTGTTGTACCAGACATATTCTCGGATTGTTTCCCGAGATAAGCTTATTTGATATTGCTCATTTATTTCATTGCATTATTTCTGGCAATTAATCTGTGTTATTCTGTGGATGAGATTAGTAATACCTGAGACTTGTACTTAGTACTGCTAGACTACAGCTTAAGCATGCCCTGATGGATCCATTAAATTGGGTTGTCCATCGGTGCGTGCTGCTGGCCATTGCTCACGTGCTCAGTCCCTCGACACATTGGGACTGGGGCGTGACACAAAGCTAGGTCAAACTAGGGTGCCCCTGAAATTCTAGGTCAAACCGAGCTCATTAAGCTACTAAACTCTCAAACTCGCCTAATCGAGATACCGGGATACCCTCGGTATCCGATACCTCATCCTAGGCCACGCATCCCGCCTAAACCCGCTAAAATCGATGCTAGCACGCGTAAATATATATACATAAATATATAAAAATCATTCCAATACATTTCGTAGGCTAATGCTCAAATACCCCGCTCGAAGCTCAATACCTTGGATATCTCAAGGTATTGAGATACCGCTCTCAAACCCCTCTAACTAGCTATCTAACTAATAATTATATACCTAGTTATTAATCTAGGCTAGAAAATATATATATCTACCATATTTATATATATATCTAAGTATCTATATACATATATATATAGATATCCACACACATATATACTAATACCCATTTACCTTACCCATCACATAAATATATATATATATATATATATATATATATATATATATATATATATATATATATATATATACTATCTAGATATCTCTAGGTATGCATATAACTATATGTATATAGATATATATATATATATACCTTAGATGGATAACTACCTATCTACCTATTTATTACCTATCTAGTATCAATCTATCTAGCTATCTAACTAGCTATCTATAAATCTAACTATCTACCTATTATCTATATATCTATAAATCTACTTATCTATCTATCAATCTATCATATATATCTATCAATCTATCCATTCATATACCTATCTATCCAACTACCTATCTATACCCAAACCTTTCCACGCTCCTCGCTGCATGCTGGAGCTTGCTGCTGCTGCTGCTGCTGCTTGTGGTGATGCTGCTGCTGCTGCCTCTTGGAGCTGCTGCTGCAGTGCAGCAGCAGCTGCTGCCCCTTCTCCAGTTGGTCCCCCCCCCCCTCTTCCATCACACAAACACACACACATACCTATATACATATATATATATCACTCTATATATATATACATACATATATCTATATATATATACATATACAACTAGATATATCTATATATATATACACTTATATATAATCTAACACACTCACTAATACACACACTCACTAACACACTAATACACACACACACTTAAACACATAACCACACACACACATATAAATATACATAGCTATATATATATATATATATATATATATATATATATATATATATATATATATATATATATATATATATATATATATCAACACCTATATATATATATATATATATATATATATATATATATATATATATACACACTCTCAAACATATAGATATACACATACACCTATAAATATATATATACATATACACACACAAGCACACTTACACATATACATATATATATACACATAGACACATACACACACAAGCACATAGATATAAATACACACATATATATAAATATATATACATAAACACACATACATATAAATATAAATATATATATATATACACATATACATATAAATATAAATATAAATATATATATATATATATATATATATATATATATATATATATATATATATATATACCCAACCACCACACAATGCACACAACACACAAACACACGCCCCTCTCACGCCCAACGACCCCGATACTCACCAACACCCTAAAATATATAAAATATAACTCGAAAACTCTAGCATACACTCCCCAATACTAACCCAATGCGCGCACAAGCCCGAAACGAGAAAACCACGCCGAAATGGCCGTTCGGTCATTTCGACAAACACGTGGTGCGCGGTTCGGAAAACCTCCTGAAACGCACACCAAACGAACTCGGAATCGACCCAAAATTTACCCACGCGCTCTAAACGATGTCTAGATCCTAGAAAAAGTGCTCCCGCGTCGATTCTAGGCCCGTGGCAGAAATACGCACGCACTTAGAATCGACGACGATGAAAAACCCCAATTTCGCCCGAAATGCCCGTTTCTCCGCGACACGACTTTCCGTGTCCGAACGAAGACACGCACTCACCCTCTAGACACCCGACAACGTCTACCTAGGTCCGTCTAACCTAGGGCATCACCCAAAATTGGGCCAAATTCGGATTCCACCCGAATTCGACACAAAACCTAATGTCAAAGTCTCTAAACTCAACCAAACTAGTTCCAACTTTCTCACATGGGTAGGCTTAGGGTCTAGGAAGGTTCTTCAATACTAATTATACTATATAAAAGTAATTAGCAAGGGGAAAGTTAGGGTTTACCTCTTGGGAGTTGAAATCCCAAGGCCAAAGTCTCCGATCTACTAGGAATCACCTCCCTCAAGCTCCAAGCCTCCAATTCTAGCCTCCATACTAAATCTAGGCTCCTCACACCTAGGTTAGAGAAAAAGCAAGGTTAGGGCTAGCATAAAGAAGAAGGAATGGAAGAAAGAAGGAAGAAAAATGGAAGGGAAACTCACCTTGAAGAAGAAGGAAGAAGAAAGAAGAAGTGGAGAAGAAGAAGTAGTGAAGAATATGAAGAGAGGGGGAAGGGGCTGCTGCTCACGGTCGGGTGTGGGAAAAATAGGGCCGGCCACTTGCTACATAAAGGGTTACATAAGTCCAAATGACCAAAATGCCCTCCTAACTTGGGTTTTGGGTTTCGGGGTTCCAAAAGCACTTAAACTAACTCCAAATCTCTCCCACTAACCCACTAAAAATATAATAAATATTTTTAAGTCCCAAAATAATCCTCACAAGGGTGTGGGCTGGGTTGGACATGGGTCCACTAGGGTCTGACATGGGTCCAGGCTAGCCAAAACCCTAAAACAATCATTAAAAAATAATATAATCACTAAATAAATATAAATATAATTAATTAAATATAATTCATAATTTACCAAATAAAAATAAAAAAAACCCTATTTTCTAGAATTGGGTAGTGACAAGCCTACCCTCTTTAAAATAATTTCATCCTCGAAATTAAAAGACGAAACTAGGACAGGAATGCAAAGAAAGAACCATACCTCAGGGCTCGAAGAGATAGGGGTATCGCTCGCGCATTTCATCCTCCCTCTACAAGGTCGACTCACCTGGAGAGTGATGCCTCCACGCGACGCGAACCAAGGGAATAGTCTGGTTCCTCAACACCTTCTCCCGCCGATCCAGAATCTCCACCGGCTGCTCTGGATAGCTAAGGGTAGGGCCCACCACGATCTCTGAGTGATCCAATACGTGACTGGGATCCGCCACGTACCGTCTCAACTGTGACACGTGGAACACATCATGAACTCCCTCCAGCGTAGGCGGCAACTCAAGCCAATACGCCACGGCGCCGACCCTCTCAAGGATACGGAAGGGTCCGACGAAACATGGGCTAAGCTTCCCGCCTCCACCGAAGCGAATAGTGCCCCGCGTCGGAGAGATCCTCAGGAACACCAGATCTCCAACCTAGCACAAACAAGATCTCAGCACTTAGTCTAAAACAAGCAATCACAAGCAAACACAAGAACAAAATCTAAATTCTAAGCTATACCTCGAACTCCAAAGGTCTCCGGTGGCTATCGGCCCAATGCCGCTGCCTGTCCTGCGCCACCCGAAGTCTATCTCTAATGAGCTTGACCTTCTCCGCTGCATCAACCACCATCTCCGGGCCAATCAAAGCTCTCTCACCTACATCATCCCATGACAACGGAGTGCGACACCTCCGTCCATACAATGCCTCAAAAGGTGACATCTCGATACTGGCTTGCTAGTTGTTGTTGTAAGCAAACTCTACCAAGTGCAAGTGATCCTCCCAAGAGCCTCTAAAATCTAAAACACAAGTACGAAGCATGTTCTCAAGTGTCTGAATGGTCCTCTCTGACTGACCATCTGTCTGTGGGTGATATGCACTACTAAACTTGAGCTGGGTGCCCAAGCTAGCCTGCAGACTCCTCCAGAAATGCGAAGTAAAGCGACTGTCCCGATCTGATACTATGCTCACAGGAACTCCATGCAGTCTGACTATCTGGCGCACATACATCTCTGCTAGCCTCTCTATAGACGTACCCACTTTGAATGGTAGAAAGTGGGCCGATTTGGTCAACCTGTCCACGATGACCCAAATTGTATCCTTCCCGCCTGGAGAACGGGGAAGTCCAGAAACAAAATCCATGGTCACATGCTTTCATTTCCACTCCGGAATGGGTAACGGCTTGAGCAAACCTCCTGGCCTCTGCCTCTCCGCCTTCACCTGCTGGCACACTAAGCATCGGGATACGAAGTGCGCCACCTCCTACTTTATCCCGTACCACCATACATGATGTCTCAGATCTCTATACATCTTGTTGGCACCTGGATGCATAGAATACTGGGATCGATGCGCCTCCGGGAGAACCTCCTCGCGCAACGACCCACTCGGCACACACAACCTGGTACCGTGCCGTAAAGAACCATCATCAGCAATGGTGAAGTCATCTGACAATCCCATCTGAACCTGCGTCCTGATGCTCCTCAGGGACTCATCCTCAAACTGTGTAGCCCTGATCCGGTCTACCAACTCTGACTGAATCTGTAGTCCCCACATCTGTATCTCAACTCCAGGCACTATCACCTTAATGCCCAAGCTCTCTAGATCTGCCAGAAGATAACGATCTGTAGTCAGGCACATAGCTACCGGATACCTGCTCAACGCATCCGCAACTACGTTCGCCTTTCCTGGATGATACTGTAACGATACGTCGAAGTCTTTCATCAACTCCAACCATCCCCTCTGCCTCATGTTCAGCTCTTTTTGGGTAAACACATACTTCAAGCTCTTGTGTTCTGTGAAGATCTCTACACGCTCTCCGTATAAATAGTGTTTCCACAACTTCAGAGCAAAGATGACCGCTGCCAACTCCAAATCGTGGGTAGGGTAGTTCTTCTCATGAGGACGTAATTGCCTGGAAGCATAGGCAATCACCCTCCCATTCTGCTGCAACACACAACCCAGTCCCTTCCCCGATGCATCACTATAGATAGTGAATCCTCCAGAACCTGATGGCAACGTCAACACTGGAGCTGTCGTCAACCTCCTCTTCAGCTCATCAAAGGCGATCTGGCACTCCTCTGACCAAACAAACACCACGTCCTTCCGGGTCAGCCTGGACAACGGCTCTGCAATCCGGGAAAAATCCTGAACAAATCTTCTGTAGTAGCCTGCCAGTCCCAAGAAACTCCTGACCTCTGCTACTGAACTCGGAGCACTCCATGCCTCAACTGCCATGATCTTTCTCAGATCCACCGAGATACCCTCTCCAGTCACCACATGACCAAGGAATTCAACCTTGTCAAGGAAGAACTCGCACTTCGAGAGCTTTCCATAAAGCTTCTCCTTCCTGAGAGTCTCCAACACTATCCTCAGATGCTCCTCGTGCTCCTCTGGGGTCTTCGAATACACCAAGATATCATCTATAAACACCACCACAAACCTGTCCAGATGCTGATGGAATACCTTGTTCATCAGATTCATGAACACTGCCGGGGCATTAGTCAACCCAAACGGCATCACCAAGAACTCATACTGTCCATATCTGGTCCGAAAAGCTGTCTTCGGAATATCCTCCTTCCTGACCTTCACCTGGTGGTAGCCTGTCCTCAGATCAATCCTGGAAAACACCCTCGCTCCGCTCAACTGGTCAAAAAGATCATCAATACGCGACAGCGGATACTTGTTCGTGATTGTGAGGCTGTTCAGAGCCCTGTAGTCGATACACATCTGTATCGACCCATCCTTCTTCGGCACAAAAAGTACCGGAGCATCCCACGGAGAAGAACTAGATCTGATAAATCCCTTGTCCTGTAGCTCATCCACCTGCTTCTTCAACTCTATCAGCTCACTGTTGCTGACTCTATAGACGTGCTGGGATATCGGCTCTGCGCCTGGCACCAAGTCTATAGAGAACTCCACATCTATGTCCGGAGGTAACCCTGGCAACTCCTCCGGAAAGACATCCATATACTCCTCTATCAGTGGATGTAGCGACCTCGGCTCTACCACCAGGGCTCCGCAGAAGACTCCCTCGGTCTGCTCCGCTGCTCCTCTGACAAACTGAAACTCTGGCTCACCCGGCGGACTAAACAAAACTCTACCTCCACGACAATCTATACTAGCACAATGCGTACTCAACCAATTCATCCCGAGTACAATATCGTAGCTCGGAAGTGGCATTACGAGTAGGCACACACTCAACCCCCGGCCTCCCAAGGTAACTCTCCGGTCTCTGCAGACATCACGGACTAGGATGATACCACCACCGGTCGTGATCTTGCAGAGTCTAGCTAAAGGTTCAGCAACAAGATGGTATCTAACAGCAAAAGATATAGACACAAAGCTATGGGAAGCACCGGAATCAAATAAAGCAAGTGCTGGAATGGAATCAAGAAGAACATAGATTAAAAGAAGTCAATATGGTGCAAGAAACGATATCATCAAAGAAGGACAGTAATATTGCAGGTAAACCTAAAAACGATATCATCAAAGAAGGACAGTAATATTGCAGGTAATAGTTGTGATTGAGCACACTCTCTCTCTCAGCCTATATCCTATATCTTATTGCAGGTAAACCTAAAAACTAGACCTGCATGGGCCACCACCAAAAATGTGTCACGACCCGCACCCGAAAATCGGGCATGAGCCATGGGTACGTCCAGCCTACGCCGAAGAATCGGCGGTAGAACGCTGTAAAGGTCCGTTCTAGGTCAACCATATATATCTATAATTCACAGAAAAATTTGCCATGACCTCTCCAAAAGGAGGGTAACCACGCAATATATATATATGAAATCCTCTCCAAAAAGGAGGCAACCACGCAATATATATATGAACTCTAAATCACAAAATCTAGGGAAAGAAATAAAGCACCATATGAAATAAACAAAGAAACAGAACCAAGAGAGCAAGACAATATCCAAAATAATACAGTCCAAGGCCAAAATAGCTACAACATCTCACAGCATCAAAAGAATAAGTACAATCATCCAAAATAAACCACTGGGAACAACCCAGGAAACCCACCTAGCTAACTAAGGCGCTATAGGCGTCTCCTCGGCGCACTCCTCCTCGATCATGGGGTCACAACAGTCGTCAACACCCGGCCCGTAGAACGTCTGGCAATAGTCCTCAGGATCCTCTGGAAAAAATATGCCCAGTCAGGACTGGAGCGAAGTACATAACTCTGAAAGCAACTCCAAATACATGGTAAGGTGTATATGACGAGCAATAGAAAAGTATACAAGATGCACAGGAAATAAATATATGCTGGAGCACGATAAGTAGATGCAATGTAAACTGGAGAACAATACAAGTAGTAGAAAAGTAACTGCAGGTGAGAAACATGAATACTAGCTAAGTGCCTTGAGCACAAGTTCGTTATGTGGTCGGCTTAGGTTGCACATGAAAAACACTACGATAACTCCGTTATGCATGAGTTGCATAACCGACATACACATGAATACTGTTTGGCTTTGATCACATAACCAACTCCTACTCCCCTCCCCTACTAATACCATTGGATCCAACCACAACACGCTACGTACATGATAATAGCTCGCGCACACGAAGGCGAGAGCACAAGAAGCACATGATAGCATATGAGAATCAATACCCGAAGCACATGATGAAATACACGTGATAGAGTACCTGGTGAACACGGTAGGGGGATAGCATCTCATGACGGGATCCACTAGTACCAGATCATGTAACAATGTGTCAGAATCATGTATTACAGTTCTTGAACAGGTGATATAAATGCTATCATAAAATGGAAACTATCAGAGGTAGGTACTCGCCTGATGTCCTGAGCAACTGATGAGGATCGAGATCCGGACCGGTGTCGCAAGGACCTATTACGAAAAGCAAGGATTAAATAGGGTTCTAAGCATTTAAACTGATATAAAATAATTAAAAACAGGCTTCTAGGGCTATTCTAGGTCGAACGGGTCAAACCGATAAAATTTGGGTCAAAAAGTCAACCCGTGGTCCAAAAAGTCAACTCTAGGTCAAAACTAGGTCAAACGTTGACTTTTACGGTCAACGAGGACAAATTTGGTCAAAGCTAGGTCAAACTAGGGTGCCCCTGAAATTCTAGGTCAAACCGAGCTCATTAAGCTACTAAACTCTCAAACTCGCCTAATCGAGATACCGGGATACCCTCGGTATCCGATACCTCGCCCTAGGCCACGCACCCCGCCTAAACCCGCTAAAACCTATGCTAGCACGCGTAAATATATATACATAAACATATAAAAATCATTCCAATATATTTCGTAGGCTAATGCTCAAATACCCCGCTCGAAACTCAATACCTTGGATATCTCAAGGTATTGAGATACCTCGGTATCTCAAGGTATTGAGATACCGCTCTCAAACCCCTCTAACTAGCTATCTAACTAATAATTATATACCTAGTTATTAATCTAGGCTAGGAAATATATATATCTACCATATTTATATATATCTAAGTATCTATATACATATATATATATATATCCACACACATATATACTAATACCCATTTACCTTACCCATCACATAAATATATATATATATATATATATATATATATATATATATATATATATATATATATATATATATATATATATATATACTATCTAGATATCTCTAGGTATGCATATAACTATATGTATATAGATATATATATACCTTAGATGGATAACTACCTATCTACCTATGTATTACCTATCTAGTATTAATCTATCTAGCTATCTAACTAGCTATCTATAAATCTAACTATCTACCTATTATCTATCTATCTATAAATCTACTTATCTATCTATCAATCTAACATATATATCTATCAATCTATCCATTCATATACCTATCTATCCAACTACCTATCTATACCCAAACCTCGCCACGCTCCTCGCTGCATGCTGGAGCTTGCTGCTGCTGCTGCTTGTGCTGATGCTGATGCTGCTGCTGCTGCCTCTTGGAGCTGCTGCTGCTGCTCCTGCTGCTCCTTGCTGCTGCTGTGCTGCTGCTGCAGTGCAGCAGCAGCTGCTGCCCCTTCTGCAGTTGGTCCCCCCCCCCTCTTCCATCACACAAACACACACACATACCTATATATATATATATATATATATATATATATATATATATATATATATATATATATATATCACTTTATATATATATACATACATATATCTATATATATATACATATACAACTAGATATATCTATATATATATACACTTATATATAATCTAACACACTCACTAACACACTAATACACACACGCACTTAAACACATAACCACAAACACACACATATAAATATACATGGCTATATATATATATATATATATATATATATATATATATATATATATATATCAACACCTATATATATATATATATACATACACACTCTCAAACATACAGATATACACATACACCTATAAATATATATATACATATACACACACAAGCACACTTACACATATACATATATATATACACATAGACATATACACACACAAGCACATAGATATAAATACACACATATATATATAAATATATATACATAAATACACATACATATAAATATAAATATATATATATATATATACACATATACATATAAATATAAATATATATATATATATATACACATATACCCAACCACCACACAATGCACACAACACACAAACACACGCCCCTCTCACGCCCAACGACCCCGACACTCACCAACACCCTAAAATATATAAAATATAACTCGAAAACTCTAGCACACACTCTCCAATACTAACCCAATGCGCGCACAAGCCCGAAATGAGGAAACCACGCCGAAATGGCCGTTCGATCATTTCGATAAACACGTGGTGCGCGGTTCAGAAAATCTTCTGAAACGCACACCAAACGAACTTGGAATCGACCCAAAATTTACCCACGTGCTCTAAACGATGTCTAGATCCTAAAAAAAGTGCTCCCGCGTCGATTCTAGGCCCGTGGCAAAAATGCACATGCACTTAGAATCGGCGACGACGAAAAACCCTAATTTTGCCCGAAATGCCCGTTTCTTCGCGACACGACTTTTTGTGTCCAAACGGAGACACGCACTCACCCTTTAGACACCCGACAACGTCTACCTAGGTCCGTCTAACATAGGGCATCACCCAAAATTGGGCCAAATTCGGATTCCACCCGAATTCGATACAAAACCTAATGTCAAAGTCTCTAAACTCAACCAAACTAGTTCCAACTTCCTCCCACGGGTAGGCTTAGGGTCTAGGAAGGTTCTACAATACTAATTACACTACATAAAAGTAATTAGCAAGGGAAAAGTTAGGGTTTACCTCTTGGGAGTTGAAATCCCAAGGCCAAAGTCTCCGATCTACTAGGAATCACCTCCCTCAAGCTCCAAGCCTCTAATTCTAGCCTCCACACTAAATCTAGGCTCCTCACACCTAGGTTAGAGAAAAAGCAAGGTTAGGGCTAGCATAAAGAAGAAGGAATGGAAGAAAGAAGGAAGAAAAATGGAAGGGGAACTCACCTTGAAGAAGAAGGAAGAAGAAAGAAGAAGTGGAGAAGAAGAAGTAGTAAAGAATATGAAGAGAGGGGGAAGGGGCTGCTGTTCATGGTCGGGTGTGGGAAAATAGGGCCGGCCACTTGCTACATAAAGGGTTACATAAGTCCAAATGACCAAAATGCCCTCCTAACTTAGGTTTTGGGTTTCGGGGTTCCAAAAGCACTCAAACTAACTCCAAATCTCTCCCACTAACCCACTAAAAATATAATAAATATTTTTAAGCCCCAAAATAATCCTCACAAGGGTGTGGGCTGGGTCGGACATGGGTCCACTAGGGTCTGACTTGGGTCCAGGCTAACCAAAACCCTAAAACAATTATTAAAAAATAATATAATCACTAAATAAATATAAATATAATTAATTAAATACAATTCATAATTTACCAAATAAAAATAAAAAAATAATCCTATTTTCTAGAATTGGGTAGTGACAACCTTCCCCTTTTCTCCTGTGACCGAAAGTCTCTATTTATAGATATCAGTCACAGTAACTGACCAGTCGGCGTAGAAGCCAATTAGTGGAGAGAGTTGCACCTTTTATGCGGCAGTTACAATAACTGCTACCCACGTCTGAATGATCTTCTGAATCCGCGTGTGACGCGTGTCCCATTATGAGGTGACACGTATAACTGCTTCTCGAAGACCACGACATGCAATCCATGTAGGTAACTGCCCCTCGCGTAAAGATGGTTGGCATAAAAGCCAAATAACTGTCTCGTTGGCGTAAAAGCCAAATAGTTATCTTGTTGGTGTAAAAGCCAAATAGCTGTCATGTTGGCGTAAAATCCAAGTAGCTGTCTTGTTGACATAAAAGCCAAGTAGTTGTCTTGCTGGCGTAAAAGCTAAATTCGGCGTAAAGCTTGATGCTGCATAGGTAATAGGTAACCAGCATAAACTAGCCAATTATCCTTCCTGACTGGGGTCTTAAGTGTATTCTGGGCCAAATAGCCTTATCACGTACCTTACAAATATAGCCTGAGTTAGCGTATTTCGAGGAGATAGCATACGGCGTGCTCCTATAGTTGAAAATAGCCTGGTTGGCGTATTTCGAGGAGATAGCATACGATGTGCTTCTATAGTTGAAAATAGCATGATTGGCGTAATATGCAGGGATAGTGACGTGAGCATATTAGCCCTAATTTTAGCTCTCCCAGTCATTAAAAGTAGAGCCAAATCTCGTGCATTAAATGTAGAGATTTGCCCCCATCTCGCGCATTAACTACAAAGACGTGCCTCGAGTTCTGTACGAAACAGCTTTTGACGTGGCGTTTGGTTTCATCTCATCTTGAGCGTAAAGGCTCATTTCTGCCTGTGAAAAATAGGCAGCGTATTCCTTGAATGCGTAAAAATGACTTGTATCAAGGATATGCCACTAAACGACAGTCTGGGGCTCTGTGCAGAATCATCATTACAGCCGTCCTCTCGATCTTCGTGCAGTACTCTTTGTCAGGAGTCAGGTTCACTGTTCTGTCTGAAAGGTTCATTCGAGAAATACGAAAAGTTTCTCGTACAACTTTATGCTATATTAAAAGCAGACATAGTTTACGCCGGAGGGAGGTGTAGCAACCTTTTACGCCAAAACAGTCTTGAAGCGCTGCTTTACGCGGGCAGCTCTGAAGTCATGTTTTACGCGTATAGTTCTGAAGTTTCTGTTTTACGCGTGCTTCATGTATGTTGGGGGTTTTTACGCGTATAATTCCCCTGCGTATTTTTTATGCTTCTACAACCGGGATACCCTCGGTATCCGATATATCAACCTACGCTATACATCCCGCCTATACCCTCTAATATATACCCTAACACGTATATATATATATATATATATATATATATATATATATATATAACCAACTCTAATCTCATTCCTAGGCAAAAGCCCAATACCTCGCCCCGATACCCATTACCTCAATACCTTGATATCTCAAGGTATTGAGATACCTTACTTTACCCTTCTCATCTCACTAACTATACATCTAACTATACCTATATATATATATATATATATATATATATATATATATATATATATATATATATATATAATCTCTCCCTCTCTCATCTCTAGTAGCTAAATGGGGGTGTTATTGTTGCTGTTGGTGTTGCATGCTGCTGCTGCTGCTAACTGCCTGCTGCTGCTGCTACTACCTGCTGCTACTGTTGCTACTACCTGCTGCTGCTGCTACTACCTGTTTTTGCTCCCTCTGTCTCAATCTCACTCCCTATCTCGATCCCTCTCTCAGTCCCTCTTCCTTTCCTCTAATCTCACTCACCCACTCTCCTTACCTCACTCACTCAAACACACACCTATCCTCAACACTCACACACACTACACACAAACACACACACAACCACACCTATACACACTCAAACACACTCACCCCCAAACACACCAATACACACATACTCACCCATATACATATAAATACATATATATATACAAATATAAACTCAAAAACCCTAATACACACTCCCCAAGGCTAAACCAACCCGCGCACAAGCCCGAAACCTAGAAACCAAGTCGAAATGGCCATTTGGTCATTTCGACGAACACTTGGAGTGCGGCTTGCAATATCTCATGAAATGTATGCCAAACCTAATCAAAATTGACCCAAAATTTATTCACGTGTTCTAAACAATGTCTAGAAGAACCTCACAAAAATGCTAACTCTCCGATTTTAGGTCCGTGGCAAAATTCTACATGCACGTGGAACCCACGGAGAAGGAAAACCCCCAAATCGCCCAAAATACCCAAAACTCTGCAATACGCCCTTGCGTGTCCGAACGGGGACACGAACCTACCCTCAAGACACCCAAGCACGTCTACCTAGGTCCGTCTAACCTAGGGCAACCCCCAAAATGGGCCAATCTCGGATTTCACCCGAAATTGACACAAAACCCTAGGTCAAAGTCTCCAAACCCATCCAAACATGTTCTAACTTCCTCCCATGGATAGCCCTAAGGTCTAGAAAGGTTCTAAAGTACTAATTATACTATATTAAAGTAATCACTAAGAGAAAAGTTTGGGTTTACCTCTTAGGAGTTGAAATCCCAAGGCCAAAGTCTCCAAAAATCCTAGAATTCACCACACCAAGCCTCCAAGCCTCCAAACCAAGCTTCTACACCAAATCTAGGCTCTATACACCTAGGTTAGGAAGAATGGAAGATTAGGGTTTGCATTAATAAGAGAAGTAAATGAAGGAAGAGAGGAAAGGTGAAAATATTTACTTGGAATTGGAGAGAAGTAAATGAAAGAAGTAAATAAAGAGAATGGAGGAAGGAAAATGAAGTGGAAGGAAATGAAAAGGAAGAGGAGGGCCGGCCATATAGAAGAAATAGGGTTAGGGTTAGAAGCCTAACACAAAGACCATAATACCCTCAACTTAAGTCTTCCAAACTAGGGTTTTAGGTTTAGGGTTTCTTAAACCAATCTAACTAATCCAAAACAACCCAGCTAGATAATTAAAGATAAAATAACTATTCTACACCAAGGGTTGAGTCTGACAAGGGTCTGACAAGGTCCAATAGGGTCTGACACGGGTCCAAACTAGCCAAAACCCTAAAACAACCAATAAAAATAAATACATCCAACTAATTAAATATAAATACAAATATTTATGATCAATACACAATTTACCAAATTAAAATAAAAGAAAATTATATTTTTAGAATTGGGAAGTGACAGTACTCAATCACAATAACTATAAGAAGATAAATGGCACGATAAGATATGAAAATATATAAAGAAGTTCTGACATAAGTCTAGAATACAACTTAAAACAAAAGTCTAGAGTCTAGCTATCTCACACAGACCAGTCTCAACATAATACAACTCAACTCCCAAAGTTTAGAATGATCAAATGCATTAATAAACTAGGATAAGTATTGCCTAAACAACTGCGGGTGATGTCTCCTCTATGTGGAGTGGCTCCTCTAGAATCTCCGGGATGTAATCACCATCTACTCCTGGACCATAATGGGTAGGACAAAAATTATCAAGATCCTCTAAAAAATGTTATCCAGTCAGGATTGGAGCGAAGCACAAACACTAACACAATTTTAATTATATTGATAAAAACTATAAAATAGTGCAAGAAAATACATGGTGAAAGAAATACTGGAAAATAGATAATACTGGAGAGACATATAATCATCATATAGAACTAACCAGCAATGAACAGATATATGTGAATGCTAGAAATGAGATATACTGAAATAACATAATAGGAATTATAGCTAAGTGTTATAAAATATCAGTTTGCTATGTGATCGGCTTGGGACTAGATCGGACTTGTCATATATGACTGGCTATGATACATGTGAGGTCAGGCTAACCATCTGGTTAGCTATAATACGAGCAATAGTCAGTCTAATCATATATAACAGGCTATGAGGCATGTCAATGGTCAGTCTACCCCCTACGTAATATGTGGGGTGAGCTATGATGCATGTAAAGTGGGGTATGATCACATAACTTGCTAATATTTTTTCGTCCGCATCTAGTATGATGGATTCCAATCACGACTCCTCATGACAGGTATCTATGATACTAGCCCGTGTATCCGCTGTATCGGAATCAAGTATACACTACAACTAGAATCATAGTAATGATGAAAATAATAAAAATTGTCAGAGAATGTACTCACCTGTGGTCCTGAGCAATATATGAAGATCAATGTCCAAATTGGAGTCACAGAGACCTAATATGAGTTATCAATGTTATTTGGTGCATTATGTAAACCCCCTGAATTTTCAAATTATTAAATCTTGGATTTTTCCCAATTTTTTGGAATTTTCTGGAAATTTTCTGTAATTAAAATCAAGGTTTTCAATTAATAAATGATTTTTATTTGGCAGTAAATAATATTAAAATATCATAAAAATAACATTTTTGGGTGTAAAATGAAAAAATTGGACTTAGGATAATTTTTCTGGATTTTTCTGGGCCTCAGACCTATTTTTAAATGCCTGAAAACTATTTAATTAATTAATTAATTAATTATCTATTTATTTAATTATTTTTTATTTTTTATTTCTTTTTCCTTGGGCCGGCCCGGCCCAGTGGACCGGCCCAGCCCGCCAGCCCACCAGCCCGTCTCCCTTGCGGGTCGGGCGGGTCTGCCCGGACCCGTTAACCACCCGACCCGCTGACCCAGTCAGCCCTCGCCTCCCCGCGTGGCTCCGGCGCCCGAGTCTGCCGCCGCCTCCGGCGGCCAGCCCACGTCTCCGCCTCGCCTCCGTTTTCCCCGCCACGCGCCGCCTAAACCGGCCCCAGCAACCGCCTCCTCCCCCTTTTTAAACCCGCCCGCACCAGCCCCCTCACCACCGGAAACCTAACCCTCGCCGCCGTACCCCGGCCGCCTCGCCCCAGCCGGCCCCGACTTCCGCCGCAGCACCGCCACGCTGCTCCTCCTTCTCCCCGCCGCTCTCCGCCAGCAACCGCCTCTCCTCTTCCCTCCACGACAGCCCCGCCGACGCCGAGCCGCAGCAGCCGCTCGAATTCGCTCCGGCGCCGCCGCCGCCTCCGCCGAGTTCGCCCCGCCTCGAGCCGGCCGTCCCCGAGCCGCCCTCGGCCTCCCCTCCGGCGTACCCCGGCCGGCCACCCACCGCAGCAAACCCTAAACCCTAATTTTTGGGATTTCCGTGTCCGACACGAGTCGGACACGACTCGACCCTGAATTTTCAGGTCCCCTTCAGGTACATGTAACTTTCGCCTCGTAGCTCTGTTTCCAATTCCGCAAATTGCGTTGTGAAGCCTGTTTGACCCTCTCGGTGTCCGGATAAACTGTTCGGGACATCGCGTCCTGTGGTGATCGTACACCGCAATCCAAAAACAGGAAAAATCAGACCATGTTTCACCCCGGAACTGAGTGCGCCCCGCCAAACGGGACGACTTGGTCGCGTGCGGTCTTCACAGATACGTACGCATCGTCGATACGGACGTGTGAGTTTTCGTGGAAGCTGATTCGGGTGTGCGTGCACACCGAAATCAACGCGTATCCGCGGACATCGCCCCGTATCCGCCTTTTCTGCAATTCACCCTAACTTCGTGCACACACGTCGGATCGAGACGAAACTTGTGCCATCGGACTCGTAGCGATACGCTGGTCCTGTGGGTCAAATTTGGTTCGATTCTGAGAACGTTGACGAAATCGCGTGTCGTGGGCCCCACAGGCCCCGCTCGACGGGCGATTTTGTGTTCGGCTCATCGGAATCCAAATCTGTAAGTTCCGTTGGGTTCGTATCAGCGCTCCTGACCTATTAACACTAAGTTTGGTGAATTTGGAGACCTTTGACCCAGACACGTTTTTCGGCGCAAAGCGGGCCCACCGGCGGACCCCATTTTGACCCAAAACTGTCGTTTTTGCCCTTGTCTCTAAATTGGACCCAAGGACAGGCGTTTCTAGCTATTTGACATCTTCTGAGCATGATGGTAATGTCTATTTCAGCTTTTGGACTCATCTCTGGACTTTTTCCCCAAGAACTAAATTAATCAGATCCAAACAACAGGCAAGTACCTGCACTTCAAGTTAATCTTTATATATTGTGATAATTAATTCCCTGCCATACATGTACCCTTGATGTTTACACCTAGTGTTAGAAATACTGAATTTCATGTCTTGAATATTGGAGTTCCTGTCTTGTTTTTCATGTCGGGTGGGAGAATACCTAGAAGGCATGTAGTTTACCCTTCCCCTTGTCATGTTTAATAGCTGTTGGTACACGACTGTACCTCAGCCGGATCTTGATTTTCCCTGTTTAATAGCCGTTCATGACGGCCGGATTAGCCTTATAAACCCCTACATGCCAACTATGTATTCTAAAACAAAAACAAGTCCACACATATAGTTCCTGTTCATGTTATATTTCTTGCTGGCTATTGTAGTTCCATTTCCTGCTTCATTTAGTTCTGTTTCTCATATTCCTGTTTACAGTTTAACTCTGAGATAATAATGTTCTGTTATGCTGTTTCTCAACATGATATTAATATTTAATTGTCATAAAATATTTAGTTTAATCTTGTTGTGCACTGTGTACTTTGCTCCTTTCCTGACTGGATCTGTTGATTTAGGCGATGATGAGGATCTTGCCCCTACTTATTATGGTCTCTATGAGGGGACTGATGATACCTATGAGGAGCCTGAACCCACCCAGGAGACCCCTGCTGCTGAGTAGCTAGTAGTAGCTATCTTTCATTTATATTCTTATCTTATTTATCGGGTTTGTCCCCGATTTCAATATTGAATTCCTGTACTAAAATATTTGAATCTGCTGTCACATTTATTTTCAGTTGAAATCTTAAGTTTTATTTTCATTATTATCTTGCCTATGTTTTTGTGAATGAGCTAGTTAGCAAATAATGGATTGACCTAGACAGCGTACTACCGCCGACTCTGCGGCGTAGGCTGGACGTACCCACGCACTCGTGCCCGAATTTCCGGGTGCGGGTCGTGACACGTTAGAATGATAAACATGCTTACATGAGCTAAAATATGATTTCTAGGTCCATCTAGGCCATACTAGTCAAATTCTAGATCATACTAAGGTATCTAGTCTATATTAGTCAATATCTAGCTAATATTAGTCAATACTATGTTACTCTAGGTCACTTGGTATCATACTAGGTCAATACTAAGGTTTAAAGTCCATAAACACATATGAATTGGGTTTCTAGGTGATACTAAGTCTACACTAGGCTATACTAGCTATATCTTAACCTATAACTTGATATTTTAACGATACCTCAACACCTAACCTATTACCTATACTAATACTCCAATACCTTACTCTAATAAATTACCTTAGTATCTAGGTGTTATCTTAAGTCCAACACCTATAACTTAACTATATATAATATTACCTTAACTAACCTAAACCACTGCACTATGACATCTTACCTACTTAATACTCAACCCAAGATACTAACTGTATCTAAACTGGTATACTAGTTTCAGTTGTGATACACTAGGAAACTAAACCCAGCATCACACACACGAGTCTAGGTCTGCCCCCTACTGGATACACTGCCTGCTCACATATTTTACTTCAAAATCCCTCATATTAGTGAATACTCCTTGACTGAACCTAAATGTACTCATTACACAACTGAACACTCAAATACCCTTATCACTAACCGGCTCTATATTGATACACAACCTGGCACTATATATATCCCCCACATCCTTACACTTGAACTGATACATTCCCAAGTATCTTAACCCGAGCCCCCTTCTACAGAACTGAAACACCAAAATCTCAGTACTCTAATACCAAGTCAATAAGCAATTATTGCTGCATAAAAATATAGTAGCTCATAGCTTGGCAATGCAACTTGTTGTCTGCAAGTGGCACTGCTGCTCCCTGTAGTAGTTGCCCGAGCATACTGTTGTTGAAGTGTTACACTGTCCAATCCATCAATTCAACAAGCAACTGCTCACTCCTAATTGCAGTTCCCTCAACACCCTGACCTGCCCCATACTGAACACGAAAGCAACTCTGCTATCCTCCCTTAATAAAAGTATCTGAACCCCACAACCCTCCAGTACTACACAGGCTCAATGTGTGCCAGAGTGTTGTTACACTGCAGAAGGCAATGTCTCTTGACACTGCACAGATGCAGCAATATTTCCTTCAGTCCAAACTCCTGAACAACCATAGTACTAACACTCATACACCCTCAAAACTATCCCTGACACACCATACTCCTCCTCACCACCATCATAGACACACACTATCACCGGGACTATACAAAGTTCACCTTACTGCTCCCAAGCAACACACACACTAACACTACACACACTTAGGCATGTAATCATATATTTATACAACTAGTAATATATGTATGCACACAAGAATGATACTATGGATAGGTGCACACTCCTATTGGTCATTTCAACGAACACCTTGAGTGCACAACCAAGATACTCATGATACACAACCAATCTTCATGCCAAAACCCTTAATAACCTATAAATACTAATTATGCATATCAAAAATAACTATATATATCTATTATGGTTAGTTGCAATGAAGAATGGAGGAAAAATACTCCACTCAACCCAAAACCCCCAATGGAATACAACTTCATATAGAAAACACTATAGAAACCAAAAGAAACTAATTCTCTCCCCTTGAGTGTATTTCTAAATCATGGGTGGGCTCCTAATGGTCAACAAAACCATGAAAACAAAATTTAAAGGAAAGATTTCAGAATTTTACCTCTTTGGAGATGGATTCTCAATGCAAAGTCAAGGGTTCTCTACCCAAGCCTCTTTTTTTCAATGCTCCTTGAAACCTAAGCTTCTAGGCTTCTTAGATGAGGAAAATGAGAGGGATTGGGGTTTAAATTTCTAAAATTTGGTGGAGGAAAGAAGAGGTTTGGGGAAGAACTACTTCTAGGGTTTTTCATGAGCTAATGAATGAACTAGAGGGAGGCTCCATCTCTCCTATATAGGCCGGCCACACGACCCAGGGCTTGGTTAATGCACAATATCTCATTTGCCCTCAATGGTTTATCATGAAGAGCTATTCAATAAGTGGAATTTTCATTCCAAGTGAGGGTTTAACAAATTTCTAATTAAATGAAAATGGATTAACTAGTGGATCCAAAAATGTCTAGTCTAAGGTTGAGTCTAATGGTCACATCAAGTCTAGTCCACTAACTCATATCATTAATACTAATAATACAACATATAATACATATTATGTAACTACAACACAATATATATATAAATATTGTAAATGACAACAATGCCCCTACTCTAGAAATATGGTAGTGACAAGATCCAAAATCTCCCTTGTTTTCAAGTTGTTCGCGACAAGCAAGTCTTGGCCTTTCAGATTCACAAGTTGACATGATAATCCATGATTCTTGTTCTGAACGAGTATTGCTCCACGAGCTGTGATTCTTGCTTTACTTGACATGATTCTCGTTCAGTGTTCAACTTGACTTGATGCATTCCCCTGGTTCGGGGACTGACTTGGCGACCTAACGGTCCCGGATACTTGCAGGTTCATATTGCACAGAAGAACTATTTGGTAGTCTTCTGACTAACTAGATGCATGCACGATACGCGATAGTGTTACTTAATTATGGCATAATTTTATTGTGGCAAGCATTGGAACGAGGCAACGAGTACAAACTACAAGTAAGCATGCAAGCATGCATTTTATATGAAACATAAACATTTTTCATTGGCACGGGTCTAAGGGTAAACCGATGAGTGAACCGTACAAGGACATATCGAGCGACATAATCTAGGGGCGTGCAATGTAAACAAGTGAACAATGCACTACAGAGAGTAGATAACGATCTATTTGAGGCATAGTGGGGTCTACTTGCACAAGATAAAGGTAGCATGCGAGGGTCCATTACATAAGCCAAGTTTCATTTTCATGTTCTAACACAAGCAATACAAGTTGGGATTATTCACTTAGCTAGCTGCGTTGTATTCTTTATTAGCATGCAGGGGGTGATTCACCTTGCGACTAGCATGTATCGTCCATATTTTAAGTGTGTTGGCTAAGCAAAGACAAGCTCATCGTAGCCACCTACCTTAGCGATGATTCGCCTCGGTCGAGCGATACGCCGAACGAGCCTTTGAAAGTTTAAGTCTGAACTCCTGAAGGGCCAACTCTGGAATCATTTACCTCAAACGGGTCTTCTCGCTGAGCAAAGCGAGTCGGGTCGTCGCACTTGCACCGTTTGAATCGGCTGTCCGTTTGAATGGAATAGATCGTTACAGGAGGGAACACGTGGCATCGATTTGCTTTGCGATCTCCCCTTCCGTTCAGTAAAAGTTATTGTAGGAAAACTTAACAATAAAAAAATACATATATAAGTTTTTTGTGTAAAGTGCGGGAAGGGCAAAATAGGCATTTCAATCGAAGGGAAAGTAACTACAAACTGTGGACATGACAGATTTTGGCCGTGTAGACGGGGTTGACAACGTCTGCTATCCCTCCGTTTTCACGTGAATTCAAAGTCCAACAAAATAGTCAAAAATTTCTTCTGACCCGTGTCCTGACGAAAACCTTCACGCAGAAAACAGTACACGTGGCACGTAACTAGTCCAACTGCAGCAGAGTTTTCGATCCTGACTTGACGCAGAACATTCAAACAAATTTTAAGTAGTTGACCGTTGTTTATAAATTTGTTGCTTAGATTGAGAACAAACTTATGGAAGTCAAATGATACAAAGAGTCTGCGTTCATCAGTTTCCCTTTAGTATCATCATTAGTAATCAAGTTTGGCCAAATAATCATATAAAAACAATAAAAAGAAGCGTAATGTATTACATCCTCCGAACATTACTTCTAACGTGACATGGTCAATGATATTATATAAAATTTAATATAACAATAAAATAATTAATTAATTAAAAATTTTAGTTTTAATTTTAATTTTTGTTATATTATTTGTAACATTAATCGTCACGTTGACTTCACATAAAACAAAATAATTTTAAAAATATTATTTATATTATTATTTGGAGGGATTAATATTATTATTTAAAAATAAAGTATTATTTATATTTTATTCCAATTAATTATATATATATATATATATATATATATATATATATATAAGCTGTTACTTAATTGAGAAAAATATAGTGATTAAAATTTTATAAGGAACATATGTACATATTTGAACATTTTATAAAATTTTACATTCGAATATTATTTGAATGTTTTGATCATAAAAATTAAAAACTTCAAGGGATGTTAAATTCCTGTTTAGGTAGGACATCGATTGGTTTTGTTTGCATTGATTTTAGCCAAAACATAAATTGAAATTCATTTAGTTATAAAAGTTTATCATTTTATCATATAAAATTAATCTAAAATAATATATATATATATATATATATATATATATATATATATATTTGTCAAAAAAAATTAAATGAAAACAAATTACGGCAAAGATTGAATATAAACAGGACACCAAAGAAGAAAATTGTACGACTAGTCAAAGAAAATTGACATTAGACTATTATTCTTAAAAGTCAAATAATAAGATAATGAGTCATGGTCCTCCCATTTGGTTCTTTCTACTTGCAAGAACTCACGACACGACACAGAAATTTTGATTTCAACTGTTTGCAAATAATGTATTCTATTTTATAGATTTGGACATCGTCAATATGAATATTTTTAAATTAATGGTTAATATATATATATATATATATATATATATATATATATATATATATATATATATATAACACAATTGAACAGATTGCATGGTGTGTAATCATAAAAGAAGAAACTAGACAGCTTGTGGTGATCTAGCTCGTGATTCAACAAGTAAGACGTTGAAGTGTGTTCAAACTCTACGTGTTCATATTGGTCAATGGAGTAAAACTTAATTTCAAATAAAGAAATAACAAATCTGAATCTAAGTTCATGTGGAAGTGATACGAAAGTAAAATAAAAAAATATATATCCATCAAAATTTAAATTAGAAATCTTTTTGTGTGCAAATATAACATAATAACCACTACACCAAAATTTTTTTTTTTATAAGAATGGTCCATGTTGCATATTAGTTCTATTTTCAGTACAAAATTATTTATATATTTAAACTGAATTTTTTTTTATCCTCTTGGCCCATGAGATTATGGACGATCGTCCTGGCTGCCCTGGGCCAGGCTAGCCATGCTCTTATGGTTACTGAAAAGAGACATAAGATTCTGACTGAGTGGCGAAAGATCAATAGATTGAACTACGATAGCGTATTATTATTATTTTTTATAAATGGTATGAATTGAAAGACAGTGGGTCTTAAAAAACATACAATATAGCGTCTACAAAACCTCAAACGTTATATCGGTCTTCTCAAAATAATAATAAAGAAATGAAAAGTCCAATATCCATGTGAACCCCTATAATAAGATGACCAAAGTTTAAGTGGTTTAAAAATTAACCCGTTGCTACTAACTTAAGCATATATAATTGCAGGAGCTTAGTTGAGACACCCACACAGAATAACTACTTGACCAAACCAGTGGCTTGCGTAGCCAGGATTTGAATATAGGAGAGTCAAAATAAAGTAGTAAATTTTTAATTCAAAATAATTATAAAAATATATCTGATAAAAAATAGCAAAAATTAGTCCTAAAATTTTGTTATGACAAAAGCATATCATGACAAAAGCATATCATCACAACATAACAAACAATAATTATTTACAAGAACGTTCTGCAAAATTTTATATTTTAAAATGTTGTAAAATATCATCCTTTTCATCTTTTACAAAAGTGTACTGTTTAATATATGTCATCAATTCCACAGAACAACAATGGCACATTGATCGGTGAAACAAATATATATATATATATATATGAGGAGGGATCCACATTCTTCTATTTTTGTATTTTCGAAGCATCTTTTCTTTCATATTTGTTGGATCTTATTTAAGTTATCTAATCTTAATCGTTCATTTTTCAATGGTTAAGATTATATGACTTAAAAAAGATCGAATGATTGTTATCATGAAAATTCTTGGAAGATATACAAATGGAGGATGTAGATCCCTTCTCTCTCTCTCTCTATATATATATATATATATATGACTTTGTTTTATATATATAGAGGACTTTGTTTGGCAAGATGGGATACATGCTATGGCGTGGACTGAACTGTGTAAGACTAAAGTACCATTAAGGGCTAAATGAACGAAAAACATATATCTTAAAGGAGTCTACTTTCTGGATTCATCGAAGTAATAACAATAACTTTTATGACTGTAAAACCCCCCTCCCATTTTTTTTAATTTATTTATTATTGTAAACAATATTTAATTAATATTATCAAGGTTAATGTAAGTGTAGTTGTAGAGTTAGATTGCATTTATATGTATATACTGTAGACATTTTTTACTAAGTTAATATTAGAATTATTATGGTGATTATTAAATTAGGTTGATACATATATCAATAAATATATTATCTGGTTAATCATAAATCCTCAATCAATTCATTTGATTCCCACCTTAGCTAAACATTTGGGCTTGGGTTGTTGAAATAAGCATTTCATTCCCTCTTTGCAGCTGTTAGAGCATGGGTAAGAGCACAACCCAAAGCTCTTGATTTCAAATATCAGTGGACTGGAGCACAGTGCTCCCTTCCCCTCCTTTTGGGTACAGTTTGCAGCTGGCGTTTGCAACTTTACAGACCACGCATGTAGCATCCATCCTTGTACCGAACGTTCGATTCTCCTCTCCCTCTATATAAGCCCTTGTTCTCCCTTCCTTCCCCCACACATCAAACCCTAGCCGCATAAATGCACTGTTCCATTCTGCCTCTATGCTCTCTAGCTCTCCTTCATATATATTCTCCTCCCTCCTTTGGAGAAACTCTCCCACCACGTCCACATTTTCGACACCACCGACGTAATTCCTCCAGTGCTTCCGGTGCCACTGTGCGCCTCCAACCTTAGTGCAGAAGTTGTATTGCCATCATCAAGGGGTGGGGTCGACCCCTTGATGATGCCTCACCAAGATTTTAACCAACCCCGCGCGCGTCGCCTCAAACCGCGGACGCAGCAGTCGCCGTTTCCCACTGCTTCTTTGGCCTCCTCGGACGACTGACTTAGACGTTGGCGTCTCCGCATTTGGCTCGTTTACAACATTAAATGCATATTTTTCTTACCAGTCATTTATTTTGAAAACACTGCTACTTGTTTCACATGTTTCTTATCTGTATAGATAGTTGCATGATTATTCATCTTTACTCTTATAAAACCATCCATTCTTATATGACAGGTGACGTGGAGGTTCACGTGGCAGGTGACATAATAAATTTTAAAATTAACATAAAATTTAATATTAATATTAAAATTATTATTATTATTATTATTATTAACATAAACAATAAAATGAATATTAAAATTAAAATTAATATTAATATTAACATTAAAAAAATTTGGGTGATTAATTTTTTGGGTTTAAATTTGTCATGTCATCTACAACATAATGTTATGCTACGTCAGCTGCCACATAAGGATGCATGGTTTAGAGGAACATTTTGGAGGTACGAATATCATTACTCTTATAAATAATACCATGGAGAATCGAAGCTAACCAACTAAGGAGAATACCTCACACCTTTAACCACATGAGCTAGAAGATTTATTTGGCTATAGTTATAATATTACGTAATTAAACAATTAGTATTTTTAATTACGTGGGAATATACGTACAGCGTTTACGGCTAGTCTTTTCAAGACTTTTTTTTTTATAAAAAGTAGAGATTTATTCATAACAAATTATAATTAAAATATAATCAAATCTATAACAAATTATAATTAAAATATAAACATATATATAACAAATTTTAATTAAAATATAGTTAAATATTTAAAGCAATTTACAATAATATAGAAAAAATATTTAACGTGCAACGAACGTGCATTTACTGGTAGTATATAATGCATTCGTTAGAAGTAGAGGTAATATTTCTAGATGAACAACGATTTAAAATTTTGAAGAATAATTTAATTTTTTATTAGTATTACATATAATATGACCTTAACATGCCCAATGAAGAAAGATAATTTAAAAAAGAGAAATTTTGACTTATCCTCCACTTTATTTATCTACATTAAGGGTGCACCCTATATTGTTTCCATAATGTACAAGTTCTTAAACTTTTGAAGGAAATCGTCTCTTCCTAAAGGACAACTCGTTTGACTCATTTTTTTGGGACCAAAATACCCGTCTTTCTCCCTCCATGCTGCAGACCCCCACTCCCCCTCCCCCCGCTATCACCCCCTCTCCGCCACCCCCACCCCCCACCCCTCCTCGCCGCAGCACCCCCTCCCCCTCTCGTCGCTCGCAACCCCTCCTCCCCTCCCCTCCCCTCCCCGCCACCGTCCTCCTCCCGCCCTCGCTCCCCTACAACAACACCATCAATAGTAGCGACGAGCGGTTGCTGCTGTTGCTGTTGGCTGGGAGGTCGGGAGCAGGAAAGGAAAGAGGGCGGTGGCGGGTGACGGAGAGGAGGGTAAGAGAAAAGAGGAAGAATAAAAAATAAGGAACATTTTGGTCAAAAAAATTTGATCAAAGCAGTTGACCTTCATCACTGGACGGACGTATTCCATCAAAATTGGAAGAACTTGTACATTATAAAAATAATATATGGTACATCTTTAATATAAACAAATAAAGTAGAGAATAAGTCAAAATTAGTCTTTAAAAAACAAAAATAAAGTTTTTTTGTTGTAATTGTCATCATATTGTTGACATGTATGTTGCCAAAAGAAGAAGAAGAAGAAGAAGAAGAAGAAGAAATTGCCCCATTGTATGTTGTTTTGTTTGAAGAAATACATATCAAGGACTGGCGATTGTGATAAATTTCAAGAAGTAATTTATGTTTAATTTAAGACAAAGTATCCCCATGATACAAAAGATAGAGGTACCCATGTATTAGTCATGGTCATTGGTAAAAAAAATAGAATTTTTTTGAACCGAAAGAAGGTGAAAATGAAAAAGCGAACCTTTTCTTCATATAGCTAGGAAAACTAAAAGACTAATTAAAGGCCACCTAAAGTTGATCAAATTAACATTTAACTCCGACAAACCACCATGTTCGTAAATATGCTGGCATACGTGGGTTATTTTCCTAACCTAGTCCGGGAGCTCATGGGACTTTCTTAGACGAATTCTTCAAATGGAGTTCCCAAATATAATAAAAAAATTACCGTTATCCAAAATTGAATTAAAGATCTCTAATAAGTAAGTCTAAACATGATAACTACTATACTACAACTTTTTTGAAACATCATGGTTAGAAACGTCCATGTTGTTATCCCTTAAGTCTTTGGGTCCTGGATCGTCGTTCAACCTGTCCTGGGTCATAGCCGTTTCTGAGCTTAGTCATCAGAGGAACGTCCAATCGATCATGTTCATTGTGATTTTTTTTTCCAGAGTAAAGGAGACCAAAATCGAGGGACCATTCGCACAGTCCAAATTACTATGTTGCATCATGAGCACAAGAAGAGTGGTCCAAGTCCGAAGTCAAGTGAACCAAATTCATAATTGGACCAGTAGTAAATTAATATATATATATATATATATATATATATATATATATATATATATATAATTTAAAAAAAATTACGTGCATCCAAGTCAAGAACATTTTACCTTTTGTCCATTGTGGAGTAGTAGTAGTAGTAGATACACACCCACATTTTACTTAAGATTCATAGAAAATAGGGTTATTTACAGTAACTATTCCTAAATTTTGGACTTATTACACGGGGTACCCCTATTTTTAAACTAATTACACTGACCACCCCTATATTTTATATTTATTACACGGGGTACCCCAACTTTAATATAAAAATAAAAAAATTATAACACTAAGTACCCCTATTTTAAAAAAAAAATCTAAAGGGAGGAATGGTCAGTGTAATTAGTTTAAAAGTAAGAGTATCCCGTGTAATAAGTCCAAAACATAGGAGTAGTATTGGTATTAAATTGTATTATTAAATTATATTTATGGTGATTAGCCATGTGACTTAGGCTCCATGTTGATATGTAGATGTATATATATGAAATATCATGATGAATGAAATACCTAGAATATTACCTCCTATCACTTCTTCATATGGTATAAGAGCCTGACGGATATGGCATATTTTCTTCCAGCGGAGGCGGTGGCGGTATGTCGAGCAGCGACATGACGAGCAGCAGTAGGACTTCTACGTCGACGACATCGCGGATCGATCCCACATCCCCGTATTACCTTGATTCTAATGACAATCCGGGTAATACAATTACGAAAGTGGTGTTTAGTGGAGAGAATTAATGTAACTAGTCGTTCCACTAAAGCGGACAGCAGATTCAACGATGCAAGCACAACGATCCGACCCGCTTTGCTCAACGAGAAGACTCGTTTGAGGCAAAGAATTTCAGACTTGGCCCTTCAGGAGTTCAGACTCAAAGGCTCGCTCGGAGTATCGCTCGACCGAGACGAATCATCGCTAAGGTGGGTGGCTACGACGAACTTGTCTTTGCTTAGCCAGCACATTTAAAATATGGACGATACATGCTAGTCGCTAGGTGAATCACCCATTGCATGCTAATAAAGAATACAACGCACCTAGCTAAAGAAATAATTACATCTTGTATTGCTTGTGTTAGAACATAAAAATAAATTTTGGTTTATAACTTGGACCCTCGCATGCTACATTTGCTTTGTGCAAGTAGACTTCGCTATACCTCGAGTAAATCATTATATACTCTTCGTAGTACACTGTTTCACTTGTTTACACTGCCCGTCTCCTAGATTATGTCGCTCGGTATGTCCCTGTACGGCTTCACTCCTCGCACTATCCCTTAGACTCGTGCGAATGTAAATGCTTATGTTTCAAATATAAATGCATGCTTGCCTGCTTACATTATAACTTGTACTCGTTGCCTCGTTTTAATGCTTGTCACATAATTTTATGCCATAATTAAGTAAACACTATCTTGCCTTGTATTCATCCAATTCACAGGAAGACTATCTAATAGTCGTTCCGTGCAAGTATGAACCTGAAAGTATCTGGGACAGATCGCCAAGGCAGTTCTTGAACCAGGAAAATGCATCAAGTCAAGTTGAACTCTGAACGAGAATCATGTCAAGTTAAGCAACACTCGTGAGCAATCTTGAATCTCTTGAACCTGTAGATGAATCTTGACTTGTTCTTGTTCCTGTTCCTGCTCCTGGTCACGGACAACTTATGCACAAGAGGGATTTTTGAATCTCATTTTGTGGATGGTCTCGGGACACTGGGACCGATCCAGTCTAGACGGACTCCATGTTGACCTCTTCCCTGTTTCAGGGAATGGTGCGCAACGCCCATGTTTTTTTACGTTATGCCCCATCCCCGTTGAAGAGCCAGTCTCTACCTATTCGGCGGAATAGCCTGCAATATCCTGTTTCTTTGCGTTACACCCATTCCGTCAGAGAGACATCGTCTATCATGGCTATGCCAGTGACCTTTCATATAGATAAGTCATCCTCACTTAACGGCAATCCGCATACGACTCATTACATCATGCCTAGTAAATCTGGATCACCTAAACGGACATGAGTATAACACACTTATACATAATTGAATACTTGAACATCTTCTGCAATACTTCTGGATAATCTATGTAACTCGTGCACCTGAATTAGAATCCCGCCTGTGATAATTGCGTTTGCTTATGCGATTGCCCCTGGATTTTATTATATATATACCCGTGCTTGGTTTAAATTAGTTTTCCTTGGACAGGGAAGGACAAACGGTAAGTAGGTAAGTCTCGCTGTATTACTCATATATCGTACGACACACTGCCACACAAGTTATACTTTATATCATTGCCATGAAACTGATCCTAAGGCAAGACTAGAAAGATAACTTAATAGATGGTGCACTGAACCTATATAACGTGTTTGGATTTGTCGAGCGGGCGAGAAGCCTCCCCACCAGTGCATTCATGTACTGATAACCTACCAAATTGCTTGCAGGGTGCAGGAGAACCTCGTTCGGTGAGGAAACCCCCTTCATGTGAGCTAAGGCATGGAGTTCGCTCTGGAGCTTTAGAATATTGCGTCCGAAACTGAAGCACATATATAAGACATGATGTTGGAACATCGTCTATGTATCATTCCACAAATGTATCCACTTGGCACTCTTTTATTATTTTGAGAGGGAGGGCTTGCGCGACTTGTAATCTCGGCCTAGCATCGCTTGTAATACTTGTTCAATATCAATAAAGAGCTTACTTCCGTACTTGTGTTATTCAATGCTTCCGCTAATGATGACTCTGTGAACTTGTTACCAATCGCTTGTTCGTTTCTTATTTTGCTGCACTCGGACTATCTGTACGACTATGTGGCTTAGACATCTTACCGCCTGTTCGGATCATGGCCTTGCATGGGCGCAACTAGTGCTCGTGTGGCATCACGTCCAGATGAAAAAGATCGTCCCACGGGAGCGCTGGCGCGGTGATTCGCGCCTAGCGGGGACGGTTGATTACCTGCGGGATATCGGGGCGTGACATATTGGTATCAGAGCATGGCTTTATGCCTTTGGACTTTTATCGATTTTCTCAGTTTTGAAAGCTCGTTCGTGGGTTATGTACATACGCTCTCTCTCAATGTCCCAACCGAATATTTCATACAATGTGTCTAAATACTTTCAAAAGTGCATGTGAATGATATGATTGCTTGTACGAAATTGTGATACGAAGGCCTTTGTGCCAACCTGTGTTAGACTTTGTAGGAATATACTCGTGCTAGAAATTGTAAGTTATGTGTGAACCCGAATACATAAACATGATTACCAAGCTGGTTAGTGTGCGAGATAGAATATCGTTCGGACGGTTATCTATGCACACAGTCTTTCGGCTAATTTGTGTTGGGTATCGCTCGCCAAGACCTTTTGGTGCAAGCTAGTTGCAAGCGAGATTGGGATATCGTTTAGATAAAGAAAAGTCAGACTTAGAATGGCAACCGATAGAAACCTTTTCAGATTATTGCTAAGACGAATATAGAGAATCGTGTTTGGATTTTGAGAAATAGCTCAGATGATATTTTGTGTCGACAGATACAAATCAGATATGGTTTACTTGGATGACTATCAACAAGGATATATATATACACGAAATTAAGATTTATCAGGCGATGCTTGGGTATCCCACAGGAATTTTAAGGATACGACTTGGTGAATATGCTAGCGAGTGATGCGAACACGATTGAGGATTTAATTGGGTAACTCGATTCCTGAGTGGTGTATGGATTATTTTGGAAATGTTCAAGCAAAATTATAGGTCTCGTGCGATAGTTGGTTTGAACGATTCGAGAATGTCTTGAACAAGTGATAAGGCTTATATCGAATAAGGATTCAAGGTAATAAAATTGATATCTTGGTCAAGAAAATTTGTTAAAAACTTGGAGGATCGTGCGAGCGATTTCAAATTGAATTAAACGGATTAAACTTTAAGTAGGATATCGCTCGAATAGAAGTTAGCATGAGAATGAATATTGGGGTTCGATGGAAGAGGTAAGCAATAACAGATTTGATCTGGAGTTTGGAAGAACGATCTTGAATCTAGTTCGAAAGATAACTCTCGACAATCAGTCCCAGCGAGAACGATTATCCTACGAGAGCACCGACGTAATAATTTCACGTCCAGCGGGGATAATCGAACTCACGAAAACATGCTCGATGATTATTTAAATGAACTTGATGACTGAAATATTTCAAAAGTGGATAGACTTTGGCTTAAATATTTGAACTTAGTTGTTTGAGCATTGCCAGAAGTAGACTATGGATTTATCAAACGGTAACATTGAAGTTGGATAATTTTGCTAGACGAATTATGATGACGGCATGAACGAATATGACTTGATAGATTTTATATATATCTTGGATAGAGCAAAGTAAAATGATAAGGTATCTCGATCGTTTCAATGATAACCATAACATTCGACGTTTTTGTCTTGTGCGAGCGTAACTCTATGCTCGTACATGCGTCATACCCGGATTAGGACGATTATCTAGCGGGAGCGTTGGCGTGGTGATATCACGTCCAACGAGGGTGATCAAACTTGCAGAAGACCGGAGTATGACAACTGATGGATCGTCTGGACTAGTGGTTCGACACGATAAGACAAATTTGAGAATATAAGTGAATCGAAAGTATTTCCTAGATGAGTTAGCCTAGAACCTGGAGTAAGTCACGCTTGATGGTTTCGTGAGATACATTAATCTTGTTAAATGACTTGGAGTTATGATTAAGATCAAAGATTTAAAATTAAAACATGGCTTGGTGGTCTAGACTTAGAATGGATATATGGGTTATATCAAACATGCTTAAGGAGATAGACTATGTCAATAGCTAGTCTTGCCATACATCTTGGATATATCATAGATTTTACTGAACGGATTCGAACCAAGTATAAACGAATGTGTTAGTGTGAGTAGGATGATCTGTGCTCGATGTTTAAAAATCTGAGTGAAACAAACTTGGGTAGATTATCCCATACAAAATGAACAATGGTTTGACCTTAGGAATTAGGGCGAAAATCGTGCGATAAATTTTTACGATAAATCGTGTGCTTGAACTTGTACCTATGACCTTGTGAGCTAGCCTAGTAATTAGACAGACGACCCTGTATTGAGTGAAAGAACTTGTGTGGCCGACCTTAGCATATTGCTTGAGCAAGCCATAGAACTGGGGCAGCAAGACTTAGAGTTAGACTTGGAACGGTAAGTATGTGCTATGTTTGACACAAACGGAATATACGATAGGACATGGACGCTAATCAGTTGATCGGATAGATCGTGCTTGACTGTAGTGCAATGCTTGATTTGAGTGGGATTGGAATGACTTAGAATTTTATTGACCCTGTTGGATGTATCATCGTGATTCATAAGATGAGAACCCTTAAAAATTTTGTAAGTAGCTTGTCCAATTTCACTATCTCTAAGTTTAGTTGAATACAAATATTTGAGGGACGTCTTGAACGTGTGCACGATCCAAAACTCAATGATATGTTGAACTCGACTGCAAAGACTTTACTATCGCTAAGTTGGTTGACATGCATATATTTGAGGGACGCTTTGAATATGTACATGATCCAGACTCGCGATATGCTGATCTTGAATGCTAGTGCAAGTGAATATGTTAGATTCACATGGACTAGTATAATAATTTGGATAAGTTTGCCTTAGCCTTAGATCGTTATTCAAGATGGATTATAACGTACCCCGCGTTAACCGATATATGTTCCGTGCTAAGGCACAGTAAAGACTGAATCCGAGCTTGGATTGAATAATAGAGTCATTCAATGACACAGACCCAATATGCATGCGACACAATATAAGAAACGAGTAGAAAATTATGTTCGAACGGATCTAGCGACATGGATGATTATGCTTGAGATAGATTCGATAGTATACGATAGAACAGTTTATGCTCAGAAAGTCTCGAGGATGAAACTTTTTTAGAGTGGTGTATAATATAAAGACCCGTTCTGCTCAAGCAGACAACCGATTCAATGGTGCAAGTACAATGACCCGACCAGCTTTGATCAGCGAGAAGACTCGTTTGAGGCAAAAGATTCCAGACTTTGCCCTTTAGGAGTTCAGACATAGACTTTCAAAGGCTCGCTCGGAGTATCGCTCGACCGAGATAAATTATCGCTAAGGTATGTGGCTACAATAAACTTGTCTTTGCTAAGCCAATACACTTGAAATATGGACGATACATGCTAGTCGCTAGGTGAATCATCCATTGCATGCTAATAAAGAATACAACGCACCTAGCTAAGAAAATAATCTCATCTTGTATTGCTTGTGTTAGAACATGAAAATAAAATTTGGCTTATAACTTGGACCCTCGCATGCTACCTTTGCTTAGAAATGTAAATAAAATTTGGCTTATAACTTGGACCCTCGCATGCTATATTTGTTTTGTGTAAGTAGACCCCGCTATGCCTCGAGTAGATCATTATATACTCTTCGTAGTGCACTGTTTCACTTGTCCCATAGATTATGTCACTCGGTATGTCCATGTACGGCTTCACTCCTTGCACTACCCCTTAGACCCATGCTAAGGTAAATGCTTATGTTTCAAATATAAATGCATGCTTGCTTGCTTACATTATAGCTTGTACTCGTTGCCTGTCATGCCCCAGTCCCAAAATATGTAGGACTAGGAATACGTAAGCATGACAACCGTATGTATATGGCAACTCCAATACATGGATATCATAATACACATGTACGCTGTAATATGAATATTAACTCACATATGGTATATATATTGTCACAAGTCACAGAACATAACTAGATCTCATCCACAGAATCAAATAACCAATCAACTATATAACTGAATCAAGTATAAAATGCTTGATAACAACAAGTAGTTGGGTGGAGACAAATCCAATACCAACTAGAATATAAGAGAAACCACATAAGTACATCTAATGAACAATGAGACTCGAGGAGAAAACCTCCTCGAAAGAGATAAGTAGCAAGTCCTGATCCGTGCTCCTGCGAATAGTCAAGATCGTCTACACCTGGAAAGGGACCAGGTCCTCAGAGGGATGTAACAAGATATATAGAAGGATGCCAATTTGAATACAGTAAGCATCCATAATAGATAGAAAGTATATAAGTACGTTGTACAAGATAATCTATATGAATGCATAATGAGGACAACTTTTCGACATATGGGCATGGGTAGGCTACTCTATCTAATCTCACAACTCACACACACGTCAAGGACATCATCAGCCGTCATACCGCGAGGGTAGCGACCATCGTGACACCATCAGCCGACATACCGCGAGGGTAGCGACCATCGGACACGACTACCATAGTGCGTGCTAGTTACTATGGTTTACCAGAGTGGTTATAGCCTATACGCCTACTGATTGTCCTCCGCTCCCATGATACTATGTGTCAAGTGTGTGTCAACATATATATAGTATATAATTATGACTGAAAGAAAACACACATGCAATGGATATATAAAATATAATAAGCAAAAGTACTGTAAGCAATTTGGCAAGGTATCTTGTCTGTTCCGAAAAGGATTAAGTCCCAACTCAATGCGTCGTCCGATCTACCCGTCACATAATTTAACAAGTTAGGTTACAAAAGTGGGTGAATAGTTTTCATCATTTTAATCTATTTTAACTCTGAATAAAATAATCTAAAATAGTATCTTAATCTTATTATAATATGATTTTATTGTTAAACCCTAATTTTGGTCCAAAGAAAGTCAACTTTACGGATTTGTGATCCGTGGCACGCAAATCAAGGCAATCCGTTGACCAAAAAGTTAACCAACTCAAATTCTGGATTTGTGTATGAAATCCTATAGATTTTAGCGCTACATGAACTCTGGAATCGACGGTTTCATAAAACCACAAGTCGGTAAAGAGTTATGGCCACAAGGGCGCACAGATGACAGTTTTTTGTAATTTTTTTTACTTCTACGTTGCACAAATTTTATAGTAGATTAAACTTATATGTTAAATTCTAAAAATATTATTTTATGTGAGTTCATCATGTCAACTTTCCAAAACTTCAAACGGTTCGTAATTCCGAATTCGGGATCTCCCGAAATCTCAAAAATACAGAAACGCGTCTGATTTCGGACAGCTGTCACTTTTAGAATTTTTTGGAAAAATAGGTTCATAAAATATTAAAATAATTTATATATTCAGAAAACTAACCTTGATATGGTTCTAAAAAAAACTGGAGCACGTTTGGAGTCCGGAGATAGGAGATATCGTCTTTTTAACTCGTCATAACTACTTGAAAATGAGGCTGAATTTATGACGAATTTTAACTATTTTTGGACGAAAAAGAGAGGAGTTTGGGGAAGAAAAATATGAAAGAAGAGTTTATTCCATAAGTCTAATAGATATTTATAATGGTGGAGACTACTTAATTGAATACGACTAGGAATGGTTAATTTGGATATGATTATGATCAGTTTAAATAAGAATAGGATATGCATGAAGTTGCTTTCCTAGCTCAAGATTTGAATTAATTTAAAATAGAATTTAAGTTTATCTCAATAATTTATAATCTTAAATAGAATTAAAGATAATAAAAATAATTTATATATAATCTTAATAATATCTATTAACCCTAAATTAGTATATATCTAATATTAAGACTATATATATCCAAATAAATCCTAAATAATTTCAAAAATATAAATAAATTTCTTAAAATTCTAAATAAATTACAGAAAAATATAATTAAATATTTTAACTTAAAATAAATATTTGGTAGGAACAATATGCAAGTATGGTCTCATAGTAAATCATGAAAGTCCGAAAAATTTACGTTTCCTATGTTTTAATTACCCAAAAATTCTAGAAAAAATCTCCAAAAATCTAAAACAGCCTAAAAATGATTCTAAATAAATATTTATATATGTAAATATATCAAAAAAAATTATTTTTAATTAACTAAGAGAATACTCTAAAAAAATTTAATATTTAAAATAATCTATAATAAATGTAATAATATAAAATACACACAAAATACCTATTTTGGGTGAGGGGGTTTACATTGTCTTGTTTCAATGCTTGTCACATAATTTTATGCCACAATCAAGTAAACATTATCTTGTCTTGCATTCATCCAATTCACCGAAAAACAATCTAATAGTCGTTTCGTGCAAGTATGAACCTGAAAGTATACTGGACCATTAGGTTGTCACGCCCCGAGGCGTCCCCCGAGTCGTGACCGCCGTACGGGCCTGGGGTTGCGCCCGCACAAGGCTTTAATGATTTGCATAGCAAGCACATATTCAGAGTACGCAGATAAATTGAAACACAGATTTGAAACATGGAAAAGTTCTCTTTATTGATAATGAACATCTATTACAAACTCCTGAACGAGTCAGCTAATATGTCGAACGGCTTACAAAAGTGTTGACTCAAAATGAGATAGCAGTCCTGTACATTACATCCTTTTATAAACTCAAAATGATAAAGACCTCCAGGCTGGAGGACGGCCTTGCCACGAAGCTGCATTTGTGTATGAAGAGTTGCAAGCTTCTGGCTCAAAATGCTTCAAAAGGGCGCGGTGAAGATGCGCCAACAGTTGGACTGGATCGGGAAGACGACTTCGGCTCCTCGCTCGGTTCGCCTTGGTGCGGAGAACCTGTTTCAACGAGGATCAGCATATCGAAACATGCTGGTGAAGGCGAGCTAGCCTAACTATACCAATTAACACGTTGTTTAATGAAGCATGCATATTTGTGGGTTTCTATCTTGCCTTAGTTCATTTATAAGTAAGCAGCATATAAAATTTACTGAAATGAACGTGCCACCGTTCGGTGGATTTTACCTGACCGTCTGAATTACCTGCACAATACTTACCTTGCCTTCCCTGCCACGAAGACACAAGTTAGTTTGCAACAGGTTTAAATATACAGTGGATCACTGGCTAGGATGCCATAATGGACCGTTTAGTCTTGAACGAGGATGGAATGCAGCGAAGATTCAGTAGTGGCTACAAACCATCCCGTTCAGATGCAGTAGACTAAAGTGAGTTCCGTCCGGATCGGATCGGTGCCAGTGCCCCAGCGACCGTCCGCAGGAACCAGTGACCTTGTGCACAAGTTGTCCGTGATCGTATCGGTATTGTTTCATTAAGCTAACAGTTCATGCAGTTGAGGCAATACCAGTCCAGGACAAGCAGTATTATGATTCAGTTGCATAGCCTCTTGATTCAGTATAGTTCATAGCACAATTTTAAAGAAGAACAAACATTCTAACTTATATTTATGCATATGATAAATATCCCAAATGAACAAGCATGCAAGTAAGTAACCGTTCACGAGTTTGATTGACAAGCAGTAATAACCAAGTCTATTCTCTTTTATCTTGGTTTCTTTTATTATTACTTGGTATCGTTTGATCGGGGCAAGGAGTGAAGCTTGGAAGCAGGGCTAGCTAATCGGGTTAGTAGCCACTCACTTGGTTGGAAGGAAAAGAGAAGGAAAGAGGCGCTTCACGACTCCGCTCGTAAGCCGTCTACTGCTCGTTCACCTGCACACGAACAGCTCGATTAATACTTCTTTCTCTCTTTTCAATCTCGGAATAGAAGTGCAAGTCGATGAACGAAAACAATGAAAACCATCGAAACCGTTCAAGGAAAACAAGCAAATCCCAAAACCAACTCAAAGCACGAAAGCAACAAGCGATATCGAAAACCGAGGCAATAAAAGATAGCAGCGGAGAGGTCCCTCCTGACTCTGCCGCTAAGTCGATCCCGGGGGCACGGTCCACTGAATATGGGAATCGATTCCGAAGAAATAAATCCATAACGAGGACGAGTTCTTAATTCAATCTATCCCGATCGAACGATACCGTCTGTGTTTCTTAGCCGCGCTCTCCGCACCGGGAGAACGGGGCGCTACATCCTACCCAACTAATTGGAAGTTTTGTCCCGAAACTTAGGAATAAAGCCTACCGTTAGGGATTATTGAGGCGGCTCAGTGGGCAGGCAGGAACGGTATGATCTGGATCACCACAAATGAGGCATTGCCCAAGTTTCTTGCGGCACTTTTCAACTGTGTGCCCTGGTTTCTTACAATAAGCACAAGGTTGCCCTGGGTTACCCCTCCGTGGACCGCCGTGGTTAGGGCGCTTTGAAGCGGTGTTTCCTCTATCGTTGCCTTGGCGTTTGTGATTGTAGGTATGCACAGCGCCGGTGGAAACGTGAGGATACTGCGGTTCGAGAGATAGGGCGTGATTCATGACTTCACGCATTGTCCCATACTGATTATTGACCACGTGCGAATAGATGGCAGGGCGTAGTCCACCTTCAAACCTTCTAGCTCGACTCACTGCATCAGGTAAATAGGCCCTAGCGAATTTGGAGAGTCGGTTAAATTCGGCGGAGTATTGCTTCACTGTCAAGCTGTCCTGCCTCAGTTGCACAAAGTCGTTTTCCATTTGACGTTGTACTGGAGGGGGTATAAACTCCTCTTCGAACGCGGCACGAAAGGTCGTCCACGAGATCGCCTCCTCTTCGTGATCAAATTGGAGAGATCGTCGATGCACGTTCTACCAATCGTGTGCGTTGAGGCGGAGCTGTAGTTGGGCGCAGGCGACGCGCTTATCTTCGGGGACCTCCAGCAGAGCGAAGTGATCTTCAAGCTCGGCTAGCCAATCTAGAGCTACCACTACGTCCTCAGTCCCGTTGAACGGAGTGTTGCAGACTTTTTTGAAATGGCCCAAGTTAAAGGCAGTCACGTCCCTCGGCCTTGGAATTTGAGGCATCTCCACTTCAAGCACGGGCTGTTCCACCGGAGTCGTTGCTGTTGCAGCGGAATGGTTGGCAGCCAAAGTCTGAACGATTTGTTGCAGGGTATCTACCTGCTTTTGTTGGACTGAGAATCGGTTCTCTAGATTGCTTTCGAACTTGACTTGGCGAGCATCATCTCTCTGTCGTTGCGATTCTAACATTTGCATCACCCGCTCAAGCGGATCGACTTGAGATATGTCGCACTGGCTCCGCGAGCTTCCCGAAGTACCCAAACTACTTTCCTGTGTTTCGTTCGGTGGTTGCGCTGCAGATTGCGCTGGTACCATTCTTTCAAAAGAAGATAAATTATATTAGGATCATAATGTATTATGGAGTTATTGCATGAACGTATCTCATTTTAGCCTAGCGAGTTCAAGAGTTCGAACAGGAATTTGATCGTTAAAGGAACTTTTCCAGCACGAAGTCTAAGGAACTTGAATCTGTGCTCTGATACCACTATGTCACGCCCCGAGGCGTCCCCCGAGTCGTGACCGCCGTGCGGGCCTGGGGTTGCGTCCGCACAAGGCTTTAATGATTTGCATAGCAAACACATATTCAGAGTACGCAGATAAATTGAAACACAGATTTGAAACATTGAAAAGTTCTCTTTATTGATAATGAACATCTATTACAAACTCCTGAACGAGTCAGCTAATATGCCGAACGGCTTACAAAAGTGTTGACTCAAAATGAGATAGCAGTCCTGTACATTACATCCTTTTATAAACTCAAAATGATAAAGACCTCCAGGCTGGAGGACGGCCTTGCCACGAAGCTGCATTTGTGTATGAAGAGTTGCAAGCTTCTGGCTAAAAATGCTTCAAAAGGGCGCGGTGAAGATGCGCCAACAGTTGGACTGGATCGGAAAGACGACTTCGGCTCCTGTAAACCCCCTCGACCAGAAATTAGGGTTAAATTACTAAATTAGCCTAATTAGGGTTTACTTACATTAATTACGATTTAATTATTAGTATTATAATACTTGTGCAACGATTGATTATTTTAGGATACTACCTTAGTTGTTGCCCTAAAACCAATTCCACATTTTTGACCTAGACACGTAAACCCATCATATTAAACTAGGAACAAACCCAGGATACCGATTTTCGTGCCAGATTTTAGACGCACAAAAGTCGTTACAAACGTCCGTGCGCAAATTATTAAATTTGCGTAATTACGTTCGCTGCCCGTTCTAAATTAAATGGAGACCCAACCTCAACCAGTTTTGACCAACCCAGACCACGATGTTATTGTACACGGAGCCTACTACACCAAGGACCCTTGTCCAACCAAATTTAGACTCCCAGTTTTTAATTAAATTAAATTAGAAACACCGTTACATTAATTATGAATTAATTAATGTGGAGACCTAACCTAAATTATATTGGACCCAAATCCAAACTAAACCTACATGCACACCCACAAGCCTCATACAAAACACCAAACACCATCATAGACCAATGAGGAACACCAAACATGGTGTTTTATTTCATTAAATCCCTAATGCAAATAAATTGTGCAAATGCCAAATTGTTAGGGGCCTAATTGCAAAATTTCAATGAGGTGTCCCCCTCTCAATGGCCCAAACCATCATGGAGAAAAGTAATGCTCATGACCAATCATATGCAATTGATTTCCCCCCTTTTCCATGTAACTACAACACTTTATGTAGGGCACATCTTGGCCCTACATTTAAATTGGCCTATTCCTAGCCCTCCACCCATCTTGATGAACATCCCCACTCCCCAAAAAAAAAAATGTGTCCAGCCGGCCCTAACCCCTAGGCAACCCCCCCCCCTCACTCTCTCTCCTACTTATACATCATTCTACCTCATTTGGAAGGCACACAACCCAAGGAAATACCTAAAACCAACTAAACCCTAACTATCCTCACCACCAGCCCGATACTACTCTCCCCCCCCCCCCCCGAGCTCGACCACCGCCACCAGCCTCCACCGACCGCCGCCATACCACTCGACCACCTTCGCCAGTCCCCACCCCACCTGCCACCAGAAACTCCGGCCCCCACGACGCCGGAGCAGCCCGCCCGACCGCCCGCACCGGTCGTCACCCCCCCCAGCCCGCACTGTGTAGCCGACGACCCCGCAGCCTCGTACTCCTCCACCCCCGCACCTCCGGCCACCATTTTTCACCAGAGCCTCCCCCAGCCAGTCCTCCACCACCCCACAAAATTTCGGCCGAAGGCGTCGACGCACCGGAGAGGAATCGAGCCCGCAGCGTCGACGAGTCGAGAACCGCTGCTGCTGCCCGCGACCTCCCCGAGCCTCGCCGGAGCGCCGCCCGGCCACCCCCGCCGGCGACGACTGACCAGCTCGACCCCCTCGACCTGTCGAGCATTTAGTTACATTATTTTATGTGTATTTATTTAGATTTATACATGTAATGTTCAGTACAAGTTTATATATAGGTGAATGTCGTATATTTTCGTATTTAAAATACGTATTCTATAATATACTGTATATTAATTATTAACAGCATATGTATTTATTGAGTTCCAGTACAAATTCCATATTATATATATATATTATAATCTTTGTGTTAATTTAAATTATATTGTGTAAGTATGTATATATGTATGTATATATGTGTGTACGTATATATGTATGTATGTATGTTATTTTGTTAAAATACAAAGAATATTAAATATCTAATTATTTATAATATTAATTACATTTCTGTAAATAAATCAAGTATTATTAATATATGTATTTATATTAGGTATGTATGTATGTATGTATGTATGTATGTTATTTATAAAATGCAAGGAATATATAATAATCTAATATTTATGGTATTAAATACAAGTATGGAAAATAAAGTATTATTTTTGTATATACTGTATTTCTATAAAAATAGGTATGTTTTGTATATAACATAAATATATAAGTACGTAGTTTTATAAATAAAAATGTATGTATATACATAGAATAAATATACATGAGTTTAAATACCCTGTTTTTATTTGAATCCCTAATATGTACATATATATTAATATATAAGTATATAATTGTATATTTCAAGTTACCATACTATGTATGTATATGTATTTATTGAATATAACATATTTACCAGCGTATTGCTAAATAATACATAAATATATTTTTGGAACTAATAAACAAATATATTATTTAATATATTTAAAATGATTGTAGTGTGTATATAAATACTAGTGTTAGCTAAATATACATATAGCCCAGACCCTGTGACAGTTGTAGATACGGACAGTGTGCCCTAGTCGTGGTATTATAGCGACTAATTTAGACATTACTATATCCTATATAGGATTGCTGGACACTACTGCCGAGGCATCAGGAGCAGGGCTTTGGATTTCGCAGCTACTCGGGACAGGCAAGTATACCTTGCTGGATTACTGCTTTAAATTTAAATGTAAAATATTTCAATTATACATGAACTGTGCGTGTCCGAGAATGACTCGGGTGCGGTCGACATTGCGTCGATGAGTAGTGTACATATCCTAGTTGCTAGCTGACTCACCCACTGTGAGGATATTTTGATATCTTCCTTGACCATGGCACTATACACGTATCATGATGGTACACTCATATTGGGATGCGGGTCCGCGTACCCGATTCGCTATCGGTACGTACGACATGCATCACGGACTAGCTTGTATTCTAGAATAATATAGTTAATTGAGACTTGGCATCTAGATACGGTACACTCAAGTCGTGCATTCGACTTGCGTATCTACATTGGGCGGGAAGGACAACTGACAAACGTATGGGATACCCCCACCGGATTCCGTGGTATCCAGAGGAACCATAGACCCGGTGACTCCCTATATTCAGACACCGCGCTCTACGGAGTGTTACGGACGTATGTATACATAGCAGACACCACGCCTTAGAGTGTGAACGTTATACTTATATACAAATACCTCATTCTTCGGAATGATGGACGATTACAGATACCACACTCTAGAGGACGTTGGACGTTATGCCTACACCTACTTATACGTTCCTAGGTTGTCCTTATATTGCATTCACTTAGATGGTTAGCACACCCCTCCTCTTTACTTTTATTTCAGTACTATATCCAGCATGCATATTGTATCTTGTTACGTCCCTCTGAGGACCTGGTTATCTTCCAGATCTGGACGAGGCCTTTTATCCCACAGTTTACGGGCCAGGTGTAGAGGCGAGGTTTTCTTTTGACGAGGAGCTGGAGGTACTTCCATCAGAGTACCCCTGATCAGATTGGTAGGCCTTCCGCCTATGACTGGAGCTCCTTACCTAGTTAGATGTTGTTCCAGTCTCTCCTTATCAGTACTTTCATTTCAGATATTTAGTACTTTATTTCAGACTATCAGTACATTGTAGTGGGTTTGTTCCCACCAGACTTATTTCAGTTGTACTATGTCAGTCGACTATGTTTCTTATATTCCAGTCTTCCATTTCAGTATTTACTTGTTATCTGTGGATGAGATTAGACATTGCCTGTTGTTGTTATTAGACTTGTTAGATTTAGGACAGCGTAGCACACTTCGTCAGGGTCCATTAAATTGGGATGTCCTCGAAGTCGTGTCAGCTGGCCAATGCCACGTGGCCTGGTTCCATAATATTTTGGGACTGGGGCGTGAAATGGTTTTAGTGGTGGCCCATGCAGGTCAGAAACACCAACATCAATCGCTTGTGGTATGGAAACGTGCCCAGCGAGCCTGCAGTAGGATATAAATTACTAGGTCTCATCCACTTGATTACGCCTTTGAACCTCTTCCGTACTTTTAAAATATCTGCATCCTGTTTGATTTATTCCGTACCCTCTCTAATAAAGTTCTATCTCTTACAGCGAGATGAACCTTCGGAGTCGACGTGAGATACTTGGTACCGTAGTGCCACCTGCAGCACCGAGAGAGGATACGACTCGGGGACCACCCAGAGAGCAGCCTCAGCCAGAGGCAGAGGTGATCCCTCAGGCCCCGATGATGCACTGGCATCAGATCTCTCCCGACGAGGAGACACAGCAGCCAGAAGGCCAGGCATCACAGACGATTCCGAGGCAGTACTTCGAGGGGCAGACCTCGAGGGCGACACCGATGCCGCAGTACGAGAGGCCGGCACCCGAGGAGACACCAAGGAGACAGCAGGAGGTACCGCTTCCACCACCTCCACCGTTTCCACCTCAGATGCCACCAGCGGAGGGACAGACCCAGATGATGCAGTTCTTCCAAATGATGATGCAGGCCCAGATGCAGCAGACGGAGACTCTGAGACAGGGTCTGATGGCCGTACTAGAGAGGGCACCTGCCCAAGCACCAGCACCAGCACCAGCACCCGCATATGTCCAGCAAACAGGCACTGTAAAAGGCTTCAGAACGATGGGCCCGGGAACCTTCTCTGGTAAGGAGACGGCTGAGGAGATCTCAGACTGGGTCTCCAATACTGAGATGCTGCTATAGGGTTCGCAGCTACACCCCGATCTCTGGATGACCGCAGTGAGGGCCCAACTCACAGGCAACGCCCATCACTGGTGGGACTCTATGGAGCGCAGCATTGGCCGACAGCAGACTTGGGAAGAATTCCTAGAGCACTTCAACACGAAGTATTTCCCAGCTACGGTGAGGAACGCCCTGTACTCCCAGTTCCTGCACCTGGAGCAGGGGAACCTGACTGTGGACGCCTACGACGGAGAGTTCAGCAGACTCAGCAGATTCGGAGCAGCCCTGATCCCCAATGACCTGGAGAAAGCCAGAAGATTCCACCATGGCCTCACTCAAGAGCTGCAGAGGTACACTACTACCCAGTCGAGGATCTCTTATGAAGAGGTCCTATCAGAGGCGAGGATCCAGGAGGCTATAGGAGGAGGAGGAGCGAGACATTCCAGCGTGAACGTACCAGCCAAGACCCAGCAAGGAGCCGGAGGACCGATCCGCCGTCCAGGAGCACAGGCGCAGCAGAGGACAGCGCCATACCAGCAGAGGGAGCTTCCGACCTGTCACTTCTGTGGCAAGAGGGGACACGTCACCCGAGAATGCAGGAAGAAGCTCGGGCTCTGCATGGTCTGTGGAGCCAGCCAGCACCTTGCTAGAGACTGCCCCCAGCGCAGAGACGCAGCACCCCAGACTGGACAGAGGCCACCAGCAGCACCACTGAGGATACCACCCCCAGCAGGAGGACAGCGTCCACCAGCTACCGGAGGACAGCAGAGAGGACCACCCTTGGTTCCACAGGAGGCACACTTCAACCAGGCCCGCCAGCAGGCAGGAGGGCAGAGGCGCGGACAAGCCTTTGCCTTAGCATCTATTGAGGAGGAACCAGAGGGAGAGGCTATAGCAGGTACAATTCTAGTTGCATCATTACCTGCGACTGCACTGTTTGATTCTGGAGCTACATTGTCATTTATATCTAGTAGATTTGTAGCAATGCATAGAGTAGCAACTTCCCCCTTACCTAAGAGTTGGAGAATACTTACCGGAGGAGGCATCGTACCGGTTACCAATACTATTAGAACGTGCTCAGTAGTAGTTTGTGGTAGGGAGATGAGAGCGCGATTGTTGGTACTCCCAATGCCAGCTTTCGACGTTGTTCTGGGCATGGACTGGTTAAGCCAGTACAATGCCGTACTAGATTGCCGGAAGGGTAGCGTTACTTTTAAACTGCCAGGACAACCGGAGTTCGAATTCATGCGAGGCACCATCGAGCGAGGAGTAGGACATGCAGCTGGAGCTTACATGGCGATAGAGACGGCACCCCCAGAAATTGTTGCGGAGTTCGAGGATATTTTCCCAGAGGAGCTGCCAGGCCTACCGCCTGATAGAGAGGTGGAGTTCACCATTGAGCTAATACCTGGAGCAGCACCGGTATCATCAAATGTGTACCGGTTGGCGAAGAAGGAGCTTGACGAGCTGAAGCTACAGCTAGGGGAGTTGCAGATCAAAGGATTCGTTCGTCCTAGTGCATCACCCTGGGGAGCACCAGTGCTGTTTGTACCGAAGAAGGACGGGACGTTTCGAATGTACATTGATTACAGAGCCCTTAATGCTCTGACTATCAAGAACAAGTACCCGCTACCGTGAATCGACGATCTGTTCGACCAGCTGACAGGAGCAGTGGTGTTCACGAAGATCGACTTGAGATCGGGATACCATCAGGTGAAGGTGCGAAGGGAGGACATTCCAAAGACAGCATTTAGAACTCGTTATGGTCATTACGAGTTCTTAGTGATGCCTTTCGGATTGACAAATGCGCCTGCTGTGTTTATGAACCTGATGAACCGAGTTTTCCATGAGTATCTGGACCAGTTTTTGGTAGTCTTCATCGACGACATCTTAGTGTATTCGAAGAGCCACGAGGAGCACGGAGAGCATTTGAGGCTAGTGCTAGAGATGCTGAGACGAGAGAGGCTTTATGCCAAGCTGAGCAAGTGCAAGTTTCTTCTAGATCGTGTCGCATTCCTTGGACACGTTATCTCGGGAGATGGCATTTCAGTAGATCCCGCGAAGATATCATCTGTAGAGACGTGGCCGACCCCTACCAACGTCACGGAGGTGAGAAGTTTCCTAGGACTTGCCGGATATTACCGGAGGTTCGTGGAGAACTTCGCAAGGATCGCAGAGCCGATGACCCGCTTAACCCGCAAGGATCAGGAGTTCACCTGGACAGAGGAGTGTTAGACAGCGTTCGACGAGCTGAAGGAGCGTCTGACTACAGCACCCATCTTGACCATACCTTCTGGACCCGGAGGATTCGTGATCTATAGCGATGCGTTCGGGAAAGGATTAGGATGCGTCTTGATGCAGCATGGAAAGGTTGTGGCCTATGCCTCTAGACAGTTGAGGACCCATGAAAAGAACTATCCCACCCACGACTTAGAGCTTGCCGCAGTGATCTTTGCTTTGAAGCTTTGGAGGCACTACCTTTACGGAGAGCGCGTGGAGATATTCACCGATCACAAGAGCTTGAAGTACGTCTACACACAGAAGGATCTGAACCAGAGGCAGAGACGTTGGCTCGAAGTGATGGCAGACTTCGAGATTGAGCTACAGTACCATCCGGAAAAGGCTAATATGGTAGCCGATGCTTTAAGCAGGAAGCCCATAGCATTTTTCCTGACTATCCAACAGCATCTGTTGAGAGATCTAGAACAGTTGGGTATCGAAGTCATCATGCCCGGAGTAGACGGCCAGATGTCGAGTTTCCAGGTGCAATCGACATTGGTGGAGAGAATCAAGGCTGCTTTGCCGACAGATACCAGATTTCAGAGGCTTCGACAGAGGACAGAGGCTGGAATACAGACGGGACTGCGTATACACGAGGACGGGACCTTGAGATGTGGAGATCATCTCTATGTTCCGAATGGAGAGCTACGCGAGGAGCTGATGACGGAGGCACACAGTTCGACCTATTCTATACATCCAGGAGGCACAAAGATGTACCGAGACCTGAGACAGTACTACTGGTGGCACGGGATGAAGAGAGAGATAGCCCGCTTTGTGGCTAAGTGTCTGGTGTGTCAGCAAGTCAAGGCTGAGCATCAGAGGTCTGCCGAATTACTTCAACCGCTCCCGATACCGGAGTGGAAATGGGAGCACATCACCATGGACTTCGTTACGGGTTTCCCGAGGAGTCCTAGCGGTCGCAATGCGGTATGGGTAATCGTAGATAGACTCACCAAGTCTGCCCACTTTTTACCCTTCAGGGTTGGGCAATCTACGGAAGTCTTGGCAGACATGTATATGAGGAAGATTGTACGATTGCATGGAGTGCCAGTCAGTATCGTGTCTGACCGGGATACGAGGTTTATATCATACTTTTGGAGGAGTATGCAAGAGAGTCTTGGTACCCGCCTTAAGTTCAGTACTTCGTACCACCCGCAGACGGATGGACAATCCGAGCGCACCATTCAGACGCTGGAGAATATGTTGAGGGCTTGCATGCTTGACTTCAGCGGTTCATGGGAGGACCACTTGCACTTGGTCGAATTTTCCTACAACAATAGCTATCAGGCGAGCATTCAGATGGCTCCCTATGAGGCATTGTATGGTAGGAAATGTCGTTCCCCCGTATGTTGGAGCGATGTAGGCGAGAGGCAGATTCTAGGGCCAGAGTTGATCGTCCATACAGTGGAGAAGGTGAAGAAGATCCAGGGGCATCTACGAGCAGCACAGGACAGGCAGAAGCATTGGGCTAATGTGCATCGACGACCCTTAGAGTTCCAGGTTGGAGAACATGTGTTCCTGAAGATTTCACCTACCAGAGGAACCATCAGATTTGGAGGCAGAGGGAAGCTGAGTCCGAGGTACATCGGACCCTTCGATGTGCTAGAGCGCATCGGAGAAGTTGCTTACAGATTGGCCTTGCCGCAGACACTGGAAGGAGTTCACGACGTCTTCCATGTATCTCAGCTGAGGAGATACATACCGGATCCGAGTCATGTGCTTGACCACTCGGAGATCACCGTTGGTCCCAGCTTGTCATACCAGGAGGAGCCGGTAGATATCCTAGACCGAAGCGAGAAGGTACTGCGAGGCCAGACTATCCCCCTAGTTCGTGTTGCATGGACACATCATGCACCAGGTGAGTCAACCTGGGAACGAGAGGACGATATTCGGCAACGTTTTCCCCATCTCTTCGAAGGCCTAGGTATGTGATAGTATTTATTTCATTCAGCAGTTATTCTATATGTCTGTTTTTAATTTCGAGGACGAAATGCTCTAAGAAGGGTATGTTGTAAACCCCCTCGACCAGAAATTAGGGTTAAATTACTAAATTAGCCTAATTAGGGTTTACTTACATTAATTACGATTTAATTATTAGTATTATAATACTTGTGCAACGATTGATTATTTTAGGATACTACCTTAGTTGTTGCCCTAAAACCAATTCCACGTTTTTGACCTAGACACGTAAACCCATCATATTAAACTAGGAACAAACCCAGGATACCAATTTTCGTGCCAGATTTTAGACGCACAAAAGTCGTTACAAACGTCCGTGCGCAAATTATTAAATTTGCGTAATTACGTTCGCTGCCCGTTCTAAATTAAATGGAGACCCAACCTCAACCAGTTTTGACCAACCCAGACCACGATGTTATTGTACACGGAGCCTACTACACCAAGGACCCTTGTCCAACCAAATTTAGACTCCCGGTTTTTAATTAAATTAAATTAGAAACACCGTTACATTAATTACGAATTAATTAATGTGGAGACCTAACCTAAATTATATTGGACCCAAATCCAAACTAAACCCACATGCACACCCACAAGCCTCATACAAAACACCAAACACCATCATAGACCAATGAGGAACACCAAACATGGTGTTTTATTTCATTAAATCCCTAATGCAAATAAATTGTGCAAATGCCAAATTGTTAGGGGCCTAATTGCAAAATTTCAATGAGGTATCCCCCTCTCAATGGCCCAAACCATCATGGAGAAAAGTAATGCTCATGACCAATCATATGCAATTGATTTCCCCCCTTTTCTATGTACCTACAACACTTTATGTAGGGCACATCTTGGCCCTACATTTAAATTGGCCTATTCCTAGCCCTCCACCCATCTTGATGAACATCCCCACTCCCCAAAAAAAATGTGTCCAGCCGGCCCTAACCCCTAGACAGCCCCCCCCCCCTCACTCTCTCTCCTACTTATACATCATTCTACCTCATTTGGAAGGCACACAACCCAAGGAAATACCTAAAACCAACTAAACCCTAACTATCCTCACCACCAGCCCGATACTACTCTCCCCCCCCCCCCCCCCGAGCTCGACCACCGCCACCAGCCTCCACCGACCGCCGCCATACCACTCGACCACCTTCTCCAGTCCCCACCCTACCTGCCACCAGAAACTCCGGCCCCCACGATGCCGGAGCAGCCCGACCGCCCGCACCGGTCGTCACCCCCCCAGCCCGCACTGTGTAGCCGACGACCCCGCAGCCTCGTACTCCTCCACCCCCGCACCTTCGGCCACCATTTTTCACCAGAGCCTCCCCCAGCCAGTCCTCCACCACCCCACAAAATTTCGGCCGAAGGCGTCGACGCACCGGAGAGGAATCGAGCCCGCAGCGTCGACGAGTTGAGAACCGCTGTTGCTGCCCGCGACCTCCCCGAGCCTCGCCGGAGCGCCGCCCGGCCACCCCCGCCGGCGACGACTGACCAGCTCGACCCCCTCGACCTGTCGAGCATTTAGTTACATTATTTTATGTGTATTTATTTAGATTTATACATGTAATGTTCAGTACAAGTTTATATATAGGTGAATGTCGTATATTTTCGTATTTAAAATATGTATTCTATAATATACTGTATATTAATTATTAACAGCATATGTATTTATTGAGTTCCAGTACAAATTCCATATTATATATATATTATAATCTTTGTGTTAATTTAAATTATATTGTGTAAGTATGTATATATGTATGTATATATGTGTGTACGTATATATGTATGTATGTATGTTATTTTGTTAAAATACAAAGAATATTAAATATCTAATTATTTATAATATTAATTACATTTCTGTAAATAAATCAAGTATTATTAATATATGTATTTATATTAGGTATGTATGTATGTATGTATGTATGTATGTATGTATGTATGTATGTTATTTATAAAATGCAAGGAATATATAATAATCTAATATTTATGGTATTAAATACAAGTATGGAAAATAAAGTATTATTTTTGTATATACTGTATTTCTATAAAAATATGTATGTTTTGTATATAACATAAATATATAAGTACGTAGTTTTATAAATAAAAATGTATGTATATACATAGAATAAATATACATGAGTTTAAATACCCTGTTTTTATTTGAATCCCTAATATGTATATATATATTAATATATAAGTATATAATTGTATATTTCAAGTTACCATACTATGTATGTATATGTATTTATTGAATATAACATATTTACCAGCGTATTACTAAATAATACATAAATATATTTTTGGAACTAATAAACAAATATATTATTTAATATATTTAAAAATGATTGTAGTGTGTATATAAATACTAGTGTTAGCTAAATATACATATAGCCCAGACCCTGTGACAGTTGTAGATACGGACAGTGTGCCCTAGTCGTGGTATTATAGCGACTAATTTAGACATTACTATATCCTATATAGGATTGCTGGACACTACTGCCGAGGCATCAGGAGCAGGGCTTTGGATTTCGCAGCTACCCGGGACAGGCAAGTATACCTTGCTGGATTACTGCTTTAAATTTAAATATTAAATATTTTAATTATACATGAACTGTGCGTGTCCAAGAATGACTCGGGTGCGGTCGATATTGCGTCGATGAGTAGTGTACATGTCCTAGTTGCTAGCTGACTCACCCACTGTGAGGATATTTTGATATCTTCCTTGACCATGGCACTATACACGTATCGTGATGGTACACTCATATTGGGATGCGGGTCCGCGTACCCGATTCGCTATCGGTACGTACGACATGCATCATGGACTAGCTTGTATTCTAGAATAATATAGTTAATTGAGACTTGGCATCTAGATACGGTACACTCAAGTCGTGCATTCGACTTGCGTATCTACATTGGACGGGAAGGACAACTGACAAACGTATGGGATACCCCCACCGGATTCCGTGGTATCCAGAGGAACCATAGACCCGGTGACTCCCTATATTCAGACACCGCGCTCTACGGAGTGTTACGGACGTATGTATACATAGCAGACACCACGCCTTAGAGTGTGGACGTTATACTTATATACAGATAGCTCATTCTTCGGAATGATGGACGATTACAGATACCACACTCTAGAGGACGTTGGACGTTATGCCTACACCTACTTATACGTTCCTAGGTTGTCCTTATATTGCATTCACTTAGATGGTTAGCACACCCCTCCTCTTTACTTTTATTTCAGTACTATATCCAGCATGCATATTGTATCTTGTTACGTCCCTCTGAGGACCTGGTTATCTTCCAGATCTGGACGAGGCCTTTTATCCCACAGTTTATGGGCCAGGTGTAGAGGCGAGGTTTGTTTTTGACAAGAAGCTGGAGGTACTTCCATCAGAGTACCCCTGATCAGATTGGTAGGCCTTCCGCCTATGACTGGAGCTCCTTACCTAGTTAGATGTTGTTCCAGTCTCTCCTTATCAGTACTTTCATTTCATATATTCAGTACTTTATTTCAGACTATCGGTACATTATAGTGGGTTTGTTCCCACCAGACTTATTTCAGTTGTACTATGTCAGTCGACTATGTTTCTTATATTCCAGTTTTCCATTTCAGTATTTACTTGTTATCTGTGGATGAGATTAGACATTGCCTGTTGTTGTTATTAGACTTGTTAGATTTAGGACAGCGTAGCACACTTCGTCAGGGTCCATTAAATTGGGATATCCTCGGAGTCGTGTCAGCTGGCCAATGCCACGTGGCCTGGTTCCATATTATTTTGGGACTGGGGCGTGACAGCTCCTCGCTCGGTTCGCCTTGGTGCGGAGAACCTGTTTCAACGAGGGTCAGCATATCGAAACATGCTGGTGAAGACGAGCTAGCCTAACTATACCAATCAACACGTTGTTTAATGAAGCATGCATATTTGTGGGTTTCTATCTTGTCTTAGTTCATTTACAAGTAAGCAGCATATAGAATTTACTGAAATGAACGTGCCACCGTTCGGTAGATTTTACCTGACCGTCTGAATTACCTGCACAATACTTACTTTGCCTTCCCTGCCACGAAGACACAAGTTAGTTTGCAACAGGTTTAAATCTACAGTGGATCACTGGCTAGGATGCCATAATGGACCGTTTAGTCTTGAACGATGATGGAATGCAGCGAAGATTCAGTAGTGGCTACAAACCATCCCGTTCAGATGCAGTAGACTACAGTGAGTTTCGTCCGGATCGGATCGGTGCTAGTGCCCCAGCGACCGTCCGCAGGAACCAGTGACCTTGTGCACAAGTTGTCCGTGATCGTATCGGTATTGTTTCATTAAGCTAACAGTTCATGCAGTTGAGGCAATGCCAGTCCAGGACAAGCAGTATTATGATTCAGTTGCATAGCCTCTTGATTCAGTATAGTTCATAGCACAATTTTAAAGAAGAACAAACATTCTAACTTATATTTATGCATATGATAAATATCCCAAACGAACAAGCATGCAAGTAAGTAACCGTTCACGAGTTTGATTGACAAGCAGTAATAACCAAGTCTATTCTCTTTTATCTTGGTTTCTTTTATTATTACTTGGTATCGTTTGATCGGGGCAAGGAGTGAAGCTTGGAAGCAGGGCTAGCTAATCGGGTTGGTAGCCACTCACTTGGTTGGAAGGAAAAGAGAAGGAAAGAGGCGCTTCACGACTCCGCTCGTAAGCCGCCTACTGCTCGTTCACCTGCACACGAACAGCTCGATTAATACTTCTTCCTCTCTTTCCAATCTCGGAATAGAAGTGTAAGTCGATGAACGAAAACAATGAAAACCATCAAAACCGTTCAAGGAAAACAAGCAAATCCCAAAACCAACTTAAAGCACGAAAGCAACAAGCGACATCGAAAACCGAGGCAATAAAAGATAGCAGCGGAGAGGTCCCTCCTGACTCTGCCGCTAAGTCGATCCCGGGGGCACGGTCCACTGAATATGGGAATCGATTCCGAAGAAACAAATCCATAACGAGGACGAGTTCTTAATTCAATCTATCCCGATCGAACGATACCGTCTGTGTTTCTTAGCCGCGCTCTCCGCACCGGGAGAACGGGGCGCTATATAGGTCGCCAAGGCAGTTCCCGAACCAGGGGAATGCATCAAGTCAAGTTGAACTCCGAACGAGAATTATGTCAAGTTAAGCAACACTCATGAGCAATCTTGAATCTCTTAAACTTGTACACGAATCCTGACTTGTTCTTGTTTCTGTTCCTGCTCATGGTCACAGACAACTTGTGCACAAGGGGCATTTTCGAATCTTATTCTACGGACGGTCTCGGGGCACTGGGATCGATCCAGTCTAGAAGAACTCCATGTTGACCTCTTCCATGTTTCAGGGGATGGTGCGCAACGACCATATTTATTTACGTTACGTCTCATCCTCGTTGAAGAGGTTGTCTCTACCTGTTCGGCAGAATAGCCTGTGATGCCCTATTTCTTTGCGTTACACCCATTCTGTTAGAGAGACATCGTCCATAATAGCTATGCCAGTGACCCTTCATATAGATAAGTCATCCTCGCTTAGCGGTAATCCGTGTGCGAGTCATTATAGTGTGCCTAGTAAATCTGGATCACCAGAACGGATATGAGTATAAGTTATCCTCATTTAGCGGCAATCCGCGTGCGAGTCATTGCATTGCATCCAGAAAACTGAAACAACTGAACGATTATGAATATAAGACATATGTACGTATTGAACACCTAAGAATCTATTGCAACATGCCTGAGTAATCCGTGTAACTAGTGCACCTGAAATAGAACCTCGCTCACAACACTTGTGTTTGCTTATGCAATTACCCTTGAATTTTATTATATATGCTCGTACTTGATTTAACTTGGTTTGCCTTAGACAGGGAAGGACGAATGGTAAGTTGGTAAGTCTCGTCGTGTCCCTTATATCGCACGACGCACTGCCATACGAGTTAGGCTTTTTATTATGCCATTTAACTGATCCTAAGGCAAGACTAGAAAGATAACTTAATAGATGGTGCACGGATCCTATATAACGTATTTGGATTTGTTGAGCTGGCAAGAAGCCTCCCCACTAGTGCATTCATGTACTGATAATCCACCAGATTGCTTGCAGGGTGCGGAAGAACCTCATTCGGTACGAAAATCCCCTTCATGCGTGCTAAGGCACAGAGTTTACTCTGAAGTCTTAGAACATTGTGTCTGGTACTGAAGCACATATACAAGACATAATATTGGAATATCACCTATGTATCATTCCACAAATGTAGCCACTTGGCATACTTTTACTGTTTCGAGAGAGGGCTTGAGCGACTTGTAATCTCGGCCTAGCGCCGCTTGTAATACTTGTTCAATATCAATAAAGTGCTTGTTTTACTTCTATACTTGTGTTATTCAATGCTTTCGCTATTGATGACTCTGTGAACTTGTTATCAATCGCATGTTCATTTCTTATTTTGCTGCATTCGGACTATCTGTACGACTCTGTGGCTTAGGCATTTTACCGCCTGCTCGGATCATGGCCTTGCACAGGCGTAGCTTATGCTCATTTGACATCACGTCCAGATAGAAAAGATTGTCCCACGGGAGTTCTGGCACGGTGATTCGTGCCTAGCAGGGACTGCTGATTACCTGCGGGAGATCGAGACATGACTCTTTGAGACGAAGCCACTATGGGATTCTCTCAATATCTGATTTAGCGGACATGCGACTGGTAGTGGACGTGGATGGGGTACAAAAGTACGTGCAGCGATGGCAGGATGTGGCTTCGTTGCAGCACAGCCGCGGATGGCAGATGATGGTGCAGGCGGTGGCGGTGTACCGGGATTGACTCTGGACCAATAGAAACAACTTATTTCTATGCTTGGTAATTCTTTGGCCAAATCTCCGGGGGATCGTATGGTGGGTAAATCTATTGCACCTTGGATTATTGATACAGGCGCTTCGAATCATGTTACGGGAAATTTGGATTTATTATCGGGGGTGACGGCAATGGACTCCCGGACGGACGGACTGCGGTTGCCTCATGCTACGGGCGTATTGTTCTTACACCAGGCGTGGTTCTCACGAATGTTCTATTCGTACCTCAATTACATTACAATTTAATTTCTTTGGCCCATCTTATTTTTGATATAAATTATGTTGTACAATTCACTAAAAATTTGTGCGTGATACAGGACCCCAGTTTAAGGACCCTGATTGGCGTCGGTGAACGGCGGGACGGACTCTACTACTTTTGTATTGTACCGAACACTCAGGCCTTGGCAGTAGCTGGGATGACTTCTCTAGACATTTGGCATCAGTGATGGGCATCCTTCTGATAAAGTAGTAAAGTCACTTCCTATTGTCAGTAGCTCTAGTAGTTTAGTGAATAAGGCATGCGAATTTACCATCAGGCAAAGCAAACTCGAGGTATCTTTCCTGTAAGTGACTCTCGGGCTATTGCAATTTTTGATTTGATACATTGTGATCTTTGGGGGCCGTATCACACGCCTTCTACGTGTGGAGCTCGATATTTTTTTACGATTATGGATACATTTTTTCGTGTTGTTTGGGTTTTTTTTAATTGATAAGACTGAATTATACAAGATATTCTCGTCATTTTTTCTATGATAGAGCGGCAATTTATTTCCAAAGTTCGCATTGTGCAAAGTGATAATGGTACTGAGTTTAATTGCATGCGCGACTACTTTGCACAGAATGGTATTTTGTTTTATACATCTTGTGTAGGTACACATTAGCAGAATGGGAGGTTCGAACAAAAATATAAACATATTTTGAATGTGGTACGTGCTTTACGTTTTCAGGAAAATTTGCCAATTTCTTTTTGGGGTGAGTGTATTTTGGCGGCTGGTTATTTGATCAATCGAACTCCTTCGAGCTTTCTTGGTTTCAAAATCAGCTATGAAATATTATTTTGTGCTCCTCCTTCTTATGATGAATTACATATTTTTGGTTGTCTTTTTTTTTCCCACAACCAAAAAGCTAAGATGGATAAGTTTGCTCCTCGCCGTCGAAAGTGTATTTTTGTGGGATACCCCCATGGCAAGAAGGGTTAGAAATTGTATGATCTAGCTACTGGTAATTTTTTTGTCTCTCAAGATGTTAAATTTTATGAGAATGAGTTTTCCTGTTCTGTTGAAGATGATCGTGGTGATATGGCTCCTCCTGACCTGGTGCCCTTTGTCTTGGGCGATGATGCTTTGGGGTTTGATCTACCTCATATGGATAGAATGGTCGTCATGGAGGCTGAGGCCGCCGTGGAGGATAGTACGGCTGAGGTCGAGGCCGTCGTGGAAGATGCGGCAGCGGAGGCCGTCGTGGTAGAGGCAGCCGAGGCGACTGCGACAGCAGAGGATGAGGCGGCGGTAGTGATGTCGAATGGTGAGGGTGCACTGGGGAGTGGCATGCGTACCAAGATTTCGTCTGTGAAGCTTCGTGACTTTGTTACAAATACAATACGAAAGTTGTCTCATAGTCCTCCCTCCCAACGTTCCACCACGTCCAATCACTCCTCAGGTACTCCTTATCCTATATCACATTTTTTGAATTGTGACCAATTTTCTTTGGGACACAGGAATTTTCTTGCAGCTGTAACTGCAGGTACAGAATCCACTACCAGAATAAGTCAAAAGCAACGTCTAAAAATGTCGCTAAATAATTTTAGCGACGTATGTAGCGACGTTTCGATGAAGTCGCCTTTAAGCTAGTCGCTGACCAAAAAAAATCACAAAATGTCGCTATACCGACGTTTTCTAGCGACGTAAATGCATTGCTATATTAGCGACGTTTAGCGACGCAACATTGCTAAATTAGCGACATGTTGTGTGTCGCTATATGTCGCTAAGTTTTTTATTTTTAGCGACGTTATATTGACCAGTCAATACTGCCATGTAAGTAGATTTGCGACGTTCAGCGACATTTTTAGCGATGTTTATAGCGACGTGTATAGCGACGTGCATAGCGACTTTTATAGCGACGTTTGTAGGGACGTATATAAACGTCGCTAAACGTCGCTATAAAAGTCGCTAAAGATACAGTGAAAAAATACAAAAATGAATATTGAATTATTTCCAAATAATTATTTCTGAAGTTTATGAATTCACAATTTGTACAAATAGACCCGGAACAACCCTCTATTGAATTTGCTGGGTTCGCCGACCCCCTTCGGTTGAACACTCAACACCGGTAAATTAACATACATTTAATATAAATAATATAGTAAAATTTGAAGAAAACAAAATATTGAGATTACAAACCGAGTCAAAAAAAAAATCTGGTCTTAAAGAATATAACAAATATTCACACAACTGAGTCTGAAAGCCTCATCAAAAGAATACAAGAAATAAAGTCTAAAAGCCTCAAAAATAAAGAATATTCATAAATAACCAAATATCATAGGTTTAAAATACAAACAATCAATAAATTATTCTAACTAGGACTACTGCAAATCTGCATGAGGATGACCACCGGCGCGCATTAGGGATAAGATCAGATCATACTGCTCCCATAAAATTGATACCGATGTCGATGGAGAAGGCAGTGACGTCGGTGGAGTCTGTGTCGATGAAGGCGCACCAGGAGGACATATCTGCTCCAACTCTGCTAGTCGATGGTTGTATGATCCATGGTAGATAACAGCCTCGTACTGCTATGAACCATTGAATCATCCATCATCGTCAGCCTCTCGCCCATGGACAGCTGTGATGCCTACAGCTCTGTCACGCTGCGCTCTGTCGATGCTCTAAAATCAGCTGTCATATTCCGGAGCTCCATGATGCTACGCTCGAGCATATCAAATCGTGCGATGAGCGTCACATCGTTCGCCTGCGGCTGAGATGGGGGCTGCTCCTCCCTTCTTCGCAGCAACTCTTCACGGAGAGACGTAATCTGACGGTCAACAGTCTCCTGGACTCGGGTCGACGACTGCGAGGGTTGTGGGGAATGCGCACTTGCCGTGGAGGCCCTAGATGACTACGTCACAACAAGGGCGCCATAGGATCCCGTACCATAGTACGTACCCCTCTGGAGACCACCAGCAACGGTCACCCACAACTCGTCCGTTGACGGGGCTGGAGACGGCTGCGAGGAAGTACCAGCCTCTCCCGCTGTAGGTGCACTAGCAGTCGTCCGCACACGCAGCCTAAGATACTCGGCCTAAAAATGTTTGGATACTCAATAATTGCCTAAGTTATATTAAAATTAACGCAAAGTAAAGTAATACTTACATAGGTCTGCGAGGCCCTCTCATCAATGAAATTCCTGCCCTTTCGATGGGTGGCCAGGAAGACGGTCACAATGTTTGCAACCTCACCGCTCTGTACATATTAAAAATATAATATTTAGCACTAAAATTAAACATTTTATTCTACTACCATTTTATCGTACTTGCATTAAAATAATATATGTAAAATAAAAAAATATACCAAACGATAAAAATATTCCGTTATCGGAATTGAGCCACCACACCACTTTGCTGCCTTCTGCCTAGCCGCCTTGACCTTCTCAGATCTTTTCTTGTATCTCGGATCGTCAAATCTAGCCCTCATCGCAGTCTATTGCTCAGGCGTGATCCAACCTTGGATCAGTTTTCTTGCGTGATCACGAGCCTTCTGGTCATCCAGAGCATCACGGATCAGCTTGGCGGCAACGGCAAAAAATATCTGCTCGATCAACTCGACCCAGTACGGTGGATGAAAATATGTTTGCTACAATAAGTAATTTAGTAAGTTATATAATATGCATAAACTAGATGATTGATATAATATACTTTTACCTTGAAGTGCGCAAACAAGAACGCTTTCCTCTCCTCCGGAGCATCAGAGTAGTTAATCCAAGGACCACCATAGTTGTACCTCGGAAAGTGGCCCTGGCGTCTCTGTACCGATGAGGGACGATATCTATACAGAGATAATTATTTTTATCGAAAAAGTCAACATATGATGAATAAAGAAATACACGATATATAATGCAAAACCATCTAATTTACTTACTTTGTACCATCGGCCTAAATCTCCGTCCTCGTCTCGTCCGGAGATGCGCATGGAGGATCTAGATGATGCTGGGACGACGTTGGCTCAACCTCTGTCATATGCTCTTCTGTCTCCATGGTTCCGTCAGCAGGAGGAACGCTGGATGAGGGAGTACTATCAGGCTTGGAACTACTCATCCCAGGAGTGCTGCTACGTAACATCGTCGCAGTCGGAGATATGACTGGTCGATATAGTGGAGTACTAGGCGCCGAGGATCCAAAACCAACAGTTGGCAATACTGAAAGAGCACTCCGTCTACCTCAGGACCTGACGAACGCTCCACGTCGTCCTGTTATACATGATAACAACATCTGATGAATAAAAAAATACACAAATATATAGTACATTCTACAGTCAAAATGTTATGCATATCTCACAGCATTAATAGAATTACACAGTAAATAACTAGTGGTGTCACAAGTCTAAATGGATAGTATATTCTATAGTCAAAATATAATACATATCTTCGTCAAAATAGTACATTCTATAGTCAAAATATAGTACATATCTTCGGGCAAAATATTTTATTTTTAATCATCTTCAGAAAATTTATCTTGTTCGCCTTCCTCGTCCTCATCTTCCTCTTCCTCCTCCTCCTCCTCCTCATCTTCACGTTCATCTACTTCATCTTCATCTTCCTCTTCGAATAATTTTACCTCTTCTACATAATTAGTCATGTAATAAGTAACTTTCGTTGAGTCCACATCTATAATATTTGTTACAAGAGGTAGCTCGTCCTCCTGATAAGTTATTTCGTCAACGTCAAAGGTATTTCTAGATTTAGTCTTGCATACTGCCCACCAATCCGACCTCGCTGTCCCTCGTCTAGGATAAGTTCTGAAGTACACGAGCTGAGCCTGACTTGATAGGATAAATGGTTCGTAGCCTTGATATCTACGCTTGTAGTTTATATCCATAAGACCGTGCTTGTCAATTTTCTAACCTTGATCTTGAATCGGATTGAACCATTCACACTTGCTTAGCAGGTTCTATGCCATAATTATATATCAACTCCACAATCTCTCGTAAGATGCCCAACAAATTATTTCTTGGATCGATGTCTTTGTAGTTCAAAGATTTGATACACAAACAACTATTTTTCGTGGAATCAAGATCCAGAAAGCTGTCTCTGATCGGAGCATTTGTTGACTTGAATCTAAATCCATTCACACAATAACTTGGCCATATTTTGACGGCAGGAATTGGTCCCTTGGCTAGAGTTCTAATAGATTCAGTTTCGGGTGTGATTAGACGATCGACCTAAATACCAAAGTAGCGATAGTAAGTTATTTATTGTGCAAGTGCATACAGAAAAAATAATTACCAAGCTCCTTACATATGCACTCAACCAAGAAGAAAAATGGCGTCTCATTTCTTGTTATACTTCTTCGTTTGTTATGTAGGGTCTAACCGACCTCATCTCATCATTATATGTGCTGAAAAACAACGAATCAATCGCTGATTAGTAGCATAATAGTAGCTTATACTATTATATTGAGATGACGTAAACGTGGACATATTAATTACTTACCCCTCTATCTTCTCCACTTCATCCTCGTCGCAATTGAGGTATATATACAACTAAGCAGCCCTTAGCTCATCGTCATTCAAATATCTCTTTTTCATTTTCCCCGAAGGCTTTCCGGACGCATTGAATACTTTTAGTATTGGATCATTAGATTCCTGATATCCGTCGTCATTTCTCGGAGCTCTCGTTCTATTAGTAGCAATATGAGGTTTGAAATACGTCGAGCAAAAGTTTGTAATCTCCTCGAGAATATAAGCTTCACAAATAGAGCCCTCAACCTGTGCCTTATTTTTTACCTTTTCTTTAGGTAATTCAGATATCGCTCGAAGGGGTACATCCACCGATAACCAACAGGACCACCAACACGTGCCTCATAGGAAAGATAAATTGGCAAATGCTCCATAGAGTCGAAGAATCTAGGAGGAAATACCTTCTCGAGCTTGTACAATGTTACCGCAATGTCCTTATCTTACTTTTCTAGACGAGCAACTTAATAGAACAAAGATATCTGAAGAATATTCTGAGCTCTGTCAATGGATCCCAAATGACCTGCGGTAAGAATTTTTAAAATACAATCGGAATTAATCTCTCCATGAATACGTGGCAATCGTGGCTCTTCATACCCGTCAGTTTATTCTTCTTGAGGTCGACGCATCTTCTCAAGTTCTACATATACCCGTCTGGAAATTTTAGACCCTGAATCCACCTACAAAGTCTTCCTTTATCCTCCTTCTTCTGTGAGAAAATTGACTTAGGCTGCTTTAAATTTACATTCTCCTTCTGTATCAAATGCAACGCATAACGTCTACATATTTCTTCTAAGTCCAACCTGGCCTTCAGATTGTCTTCCGTCTTCCCCTTTACCTCTATTACAATATTAATTATGTTATCAAACACATTCTTCTCGATATGCATGATATCAAGGTTATGTTTGATCAGATTGGTGCTCCGATATGGCAGATCCCAGAATATACTCCACTTTGTCCAGTTATGGGTGCGACAAAATCCGTCACACTTGTACCCCTTAGCAGGCTCTTCGATAACACTTGGTAAATTTTTTACCTCTTCCCATATCGTGTATCCGGGCCACCTTGAAGGTGGATTGGCCTTCTCCACAACGCCCGTACGAAAAGCATTCATGTTCCTCCGGTACGGATTATCCTTCGACAAAAATTATCGATGACAATCGAAGAAGCACGGTTTGCCTCTCTGTTTCAAACGAAAAGCCTTAGTGCGGTCCATGCAATACGGACATGAGAGACGACCATGAGTGCTCCATTCCAATAATATTCCAAGGGCCAAAAATTCGTTGATGGTCCATATAAGTGTTGCCCTCATCTGAAAATTCTGCTTTCTAGAAATATCGTACATGTTGGCACCAACTTTCCACAGCTGATTTAACTCATCTATCAAAGGCTGTAAATATACATCGATGTTCCTCTTCGGATTGTTCGGACCCGGGATAATAACAGTTAGGAACATATACGGAGTCTTCATGCACATCCATGGCGGTAGATTATACAGAGTGACGATCACAGGCCAACACGGATACTGGGAGCCCAAAAGTCCGAATAGGGTAAAACCGTCGGAGGAGAGCCCCAATCTGACATTACGCGAATTCGAAGCAAAATCTGGATACTCTCGATTAAAGTGCTTTCAAGCTTCTCCATCGGATGGATGATCCAATACTCCTTCGATCTGTTTCCACCTGTGCCAACTCATATTTTCTGCAGTCTCCTTTACCATAAACAACCTCTGCAACCGCGACGTCAAAGGCAAGTAGTGCATCGAATCGGTAGGCTTCTTTGCACCGACAGAGTTTTCTCTTCCAGTGGCCTTGTAGCGATCAGCACCACAGAATCTGTACGCGTCTTCATCCTTGTCGTCTTTGTAGTACAACATGCATCCGTTGCGACATGCATCAATTTTCTTGTATTACATCCAGAGCGATCTCACCATCCTCTTAGATCGGTAGAAGTCTTTAGGCAACTTTGCACCCTCTGGTAAGATTTCTATAATCAAATCCATCAGTCGGTTATAGCATTCTTGCAATATGTTAAAATTGAACTTGATGCTCAACAATCTTGTAACCACCTCCAACGGTGAATGATCCTCACAACCAGGATATAATGGAGTCCTTGCATTCTCCAGCAACTACATGAACTTCACAACATCGGTATTTTGTGCGTCCTCAGCTGCATTATGATTGTCCGGATCAAAACTATGCCCTGTCGCATCAAAAACTATGTTCATCCACCCGTCGTCGTAAGCAGCATGGTCGTGGACATCCATATACAGCTCCACATAAGGCTCTGACTCCGATGCTAAAGACACAAGTTCTCCGTGCGCGGTCTACTGATAGTAATTTGGCATAAAACTCTTCAAGTACAAATGATATGTGACTTCCACTTCTTGATGATATTTTAAGTTGCAATATCTCACACACGGACACTTAATTTTGGTACCGTCCATATACTGAGGGAACGCCTTGGCGAACTGCAGGAACTACTGTATACCCTCAATGAATTCATCCCACATAACGTACATGTCATCAGGATGACGATTGTACATCCACGAACGATGACGCAGATAGTAATTTATATCCATTTCTAGATACTTCTACAAAAATGAATAGACAACGTTCAAGTATATACTCATCGTTAAATACAATACATGCACTAATGCTCCTAGTCCTAGCATATATACACAGGAATACCCAATTATGTTATACACCGACTCGTCTAGACACACATAAGAATACTCAGGAATACAGTACATGCACTGATACACCTAGTCCTAGCACTAATACTTCTTCGTTCAACTTTGTATCCTGGATACTCATATTGCAGTATATCAGTTAGTGTCAACTGAGCAGATCTGGATTAGGATTAGGGTTAGGGTTTATGCACTGCTTTAAGTATTAGTCATCTGGTTATAGGGGAGTGCCTGTCCATAGGAGTATATGTCATGTTGACAGCATATTTGGGGAGCAGCACAGTGAGTAGTGAGATGGGGAGAGGCTGTTGCACATACCATCTGCACAGACCCGACAGTACATATTTGATGTGCACATGACTATTGAGACAGACTTCACAGGGTCTGTGCACACCATCATACAAAGCAGGGTGCTACATTAGGCAGCAGAAATTTGAAGTTGCATTTTAAACTTGAGTATCACAACAGGCATTAGAAGATTGGGGGAATCTCTGTGTATCTTATGTGTATCAACTATGGTTGTGTGTAGGTGAGGAATGGATATAGGTATAAGTTGTGAGTAAGATTCACTCGAGTTGATCATACTACAACTAAGGGCTTGATGTCAGTCTAGTTTGGTATCAGTAGTACACTAATGGGCCTTCGGTTAGTGCCTTCAGTAGGAAGGTATTGATGTATATATTATAGGGAATATCGGTTAGTGCCTTCGGTTAGAATATGTCAGTGTCAGTCTAGGTTAGGGTTAGGTTAGGGTTTACACCCTCTGTGATAGTTTGTGTTGTGTCTGTGTCAGTGTGTGTGTTGTGTCTGTATTAGTGTCATATCGTGTGCATTTGTGTGTGTGTGAGAGAGAGAGAGATCGGGTTAGGGTTTACACCCTCTGTGATAGTTTGTGTCGTGTCTGTGTCAGTGTGTATGTGTGTGTCGTGTCGTGCCTGTGTCAGTGTCATGTCGTATGCATCTGAGAGAGAGAGAGAGATCGGGTTAGGGTTAGGGTTAGGATTTACACCCTCTCTCACAGTCTGTGTCGTATCTGTGTCTGTGTCTGTGTCTGTGTCATATCGGTGTCAGTGTCATGTGCATCTGTGTGTGTGTGTGTGTGTGTGTGTGTGTGTGAGAGAGAGAGAGAGAGAGAGAGCTAGGATTTACCTAGAGGAGGAGGAGGAGGAGAAGGAGGAGGAGGGTGACGCCGGAGTAGGTGGCTACGCCGGAGGGTGCACTACGCCAGAGAGGGAGGGGAAGGGGGCGAAGTTTTTAAAAAATTGGAAAAAATCTTCGACAGAAGGGAAAAATTGAAACCTATATTAAAATTTTAGCAACTTTTAGCGACGTCAACTTATGACACACAATAACGTCGTTAAAAATCAAAAAACAAACGTCGCTAAATACGTCGCTAAACGTCGCTAAATTAAAAAACTCAGCGACGTTTAGCGACCTTAAAGAAGCTTATAGCGACTATTCTTTAAAAAACGTAATTACTGTCGCTAAACGTCGTTGTATGTCACCAACAGCGACGTATAGCGACCTTTATTTTTGGAGTCGCTGAAATATTTAATATTAGCGACGTTTTATTATGACGTCGTAAAAAACGTCGCTATTTCATCATATTTTGGTAGTGATCGACCTCCTTTAAAAATGCGGTTAAAGATGCAGGGTAGCGAGAAGCTATGCAGAAGGAGATACGGGCGTTAGAGGATAGTGGTATCTGGACCATGGAGATGCTTCTGACTGAAAAACATGCTCTGGGGAGCCGGTGGGTGTACAAGATAAAGCTCTGATGAGAGTGTTGAGCGACTTAAAGCCCGTTTGGTGGGTTTTGGAAATTATCAGGTTGAAGGGATTGATTACACTGATACTTTTGCTCCGGTTGCAAAAATTGTTATTGTTCGTGCCTTTTTAGCTGTAGCCGCGGTAAAGAATTGGGAACTACATAAAATGGATGTTCACAATGCCTTCGTACATGGAGACCTTACCGAAGAAGTGTATATGAAACTATCACCTGGTTTCTAAACCAAACACCCTGGTCAGGTATCTTGGCATCGAAAATCTCTTTATGGGCTTAAACAAGCGCATCGTTGTTGGTTTGCGAAGTTGACATCTTCTTTGCGGGAGTACGGATTTTGCCAATCGTACTCTGACTATTCACTTTTTACTCTTCATACGGGCGATGTTCAGATAAATATTCTTGTGTATGTCGACGATTTGATTCTCTTTGGCAATAATTATGCTGCTCTTACTACCTTTAAGAATTATTTGAGTACATGCTTTCACATGAAGGACCTTGGGACGTTGAAGTTTATTCTTGGTGTTGAGATAGCTCGAAGTGCGGAAGGTATTTTTTTGTGTCAACGAAAATATACACTTGACATTATCTCTGAGACAGGATTGTTGGGGACAAAACCCGCAAGCTTTTCCATTGAACAACATCATCAACTGGCACGTTCTACAAACTGGGTTGATGTTCTTATTGGAGTTATTCGCAAACTTTTCATGGAACAACATCATGACACGAATGTTGCACCCCCAAACTGCCAAGCAACCCCAGTTTTCCATGAGCGCACAAAACAAATTGAGGTGGATTATCATTTTTTGAGGGGTGATGTTATTATTGGAGTTATTCGTCCATCTCGTGTGCCAACGGATGGACAACTGGCGGATGTTTTCACCAAAGCTTTGGACAAACGACAATTTGAGTTTCTTTCGCGCAAGCTGGACATTTGTGACTTGCATGCTCCAACTTGAGGGAGGGTATTGGGATTAAATTGTATTTATGGTGATTGACCATGTGACTTAGGTCCCAAGTTGATATATATATATATATATATATATATATATATATATATATATATATATATATATATATATATATATATTATCTCCTATCACTTCTTCACATTAGTGTAAATAATCCTAAAGAAAAAAACATATATAGGTACAAATTTGATCCTACCAGAAAGGAAGATTTAAATATATGTAGTAGAAATATATGTACTATGCATTGAGCTAAAGTGAAAAGAAGGGGCCAAAATCCATTTGCAAGAATTAACAATGGGCGGACCGGACTCGTCCCCTTCAAAAATATGTTCCACCGCCCATCACAGATTGGCCATTCCAACTTGAGAAACTCATCAAAAGTGGACAACGAAGGAATGTCCTAAAAATAATCTAAAGGGGCTTCAACCATATGAAATTTCCAAGTCCCCCAAAAGACATTTATATAGTGCTGGTGAATGTGTGACCCAAAGGAGAATTTTATACGGATCCTTGTTGAGACTCCCATCTTGGAAGGATGAATCAATAATGGCACCAAGTGTAAAAAAAATTAAGGATTATTAAGTTTTCAGATTTCGTATAATATTCAAAATTTGTGTTTATGTCTCTATATTGGTCACAAGAGAATCAAAATTTCGTCATGACGGTTGACTTGAACTGACCGTCGAATCTCGTTTAGGTTTCCATAATATTCAAATTTTACGTTTATTAGTTTTAGGGTCTCGTATAATATTCAAATTTTATATTTAGGTCTCTACAATATGGAGATCTAAACGTAAATTTTGAATATTGTACGAAAACCTAAACCTAAATAATTCAAAAAAATTAAATGAATATTTTAAAAATTATAATATTGCTTATTTGAAAATTTGAAAATTAGAAGAGATGATACGATAAGCATTTCAAAACTTTAAATGTTATATTATGACCATGTAAATTTTTACAAGTAGAAGAGAGAAAGGACATGATCCCCTTGATGATATAATAAGTATTTCTAAAATTTTAAATATGATAAAAATATGACTTTGACTAGAAATTTGAAGTGGGAAAGAGAGGCCATGGCCACCTTGATGATGTAATAATTATTTCTAAAATTTTAAATATTATTGTATGACTAAGTAAATTTTCCAAGTAGGGGAGCGCCGGGGAAGGGCATGGCCCTAATTAGGACATTGCTTTAGTTATGACCTTGTTCATACATCATTCAATCGGTGAAAGACCATGACGCATCCCTATATAAAGGTCAAAAAAAGATTAGGTCGCATAAGAAAATACTTATTATTATTAAATCCCAAGTTCCACATAGATTATGTGGTGAGAGTTTGGTTAGTTATATATATTTGATTTTTCATGTCTTATATGTATTTCTAAATTAAATATTTTAATATGTGATTATTTTTTCTTTTTTAAATTTAAGATTTAGTTACACATATATTGTCTATGGAATAACCATAAGAGGTGTGATTGGTTTTAATTTGAGTGTTTATTGTCATACGGGTTCGAATTGGTAAATACAATAAATAATATGCTACTGAAAAAATTTGTTAGTTAGAACAGCAAGCATATAGTAGTGCATGCATGATGCATGCAAATGTTGCTTGACTAATCACTTATTTACAAAACAAGAGAATAAGATTCTATTTTTGTCAATCAGAAAATATTTTAAGAAGAAAAGAGTGAAATAATATTACAATCAACACTCAACAGAGGTCATTTAGATTTATCTGAAAAATTGGGTGGACCGAAGTCCACCCCATTCCACTAATGGTTCCGCCCATGGTTACACCACATCACTTTTAAAATTAGATAGAATCCATATAATATTGTTGATTACCTACTCTTTCTTGTTGAAGATGGTGTAGCACAACTAGAACAATATGTTTCCATTAACCAATAGCTTAGTGACAAAATTTTAAGTTATACTAAACTAATAGTCACATTATTTTAATACGTTGTGTCATAGGTAGGTAGGAATATGCATCTAAGGTTGCGATTAGGAAAGCTAATAGAAGACTGTGTTATTATTTTTTATTTTTTATTTTATGTACGAAAGAAGATCGACAATTGGTATTTACAAGAAGTCAATAACTGATGCTAAAGACTAGACCATCAGAGCTCTATATTGACAAATAATTAACTACGGACAAGAAAGTAAACAAAGAAATTATGTTCAAACTTAGCCTCTATAAAATAAATATCAAGATGTGCAGGTGTTTCGAAAATTTATTTTTTCTAATATTTTCAAAGGATTTTTCAAGCCCAACATTTCACACGAATTTTTTTGCACACGTTGTGTCGTCTTGTGGGTCCACTATCCTCCAACTTCTACCATTAATAAATAGAATAAATAATACGTCACCGTGATTCGATCCACTGACCTTTTGCTATCCAGCCGGAATCTTATGTCTCTTTTCAGTAACCACAAGGGTCACAAGAGTTTATGGAAGTTTTTTTTTTTTTTACTTTCCGAATCCGACCTAACGTTCGGAACTTTTGTCCACATTATATTGCATATCTTTGGGTCTACTATATCCTAACTTTTACCATTTATAAATAATAAAAAAAAATATTTTCGTGATTCGATCCATTGATTTTCGACCATTTTCCTGGATGGAAGGATCTAGGAAACTGAGAAGTGCAGGAAAGTAATGTAACTGTATATATGCGTGCATGCTGAAAGCTTAAGGATGTCAAGTTGAAAATGATAACCAGGTGGGAATTCCAATAGAAGAATGTTTTATTTTGTTGCATGTGCAGCTTGACTACTAAAAGTTTCATGGGTTTGGACTGGGGGAAGATTGACAAAGCATATGGGAAAGGTGGTCAAATTGTGACTCGACGTCCCATAGATGTATAATGAGCACATAGTGGGTATGTTAGATAATGACCACATAGTACTAGGTACCTAGCTGTTGGTCCAGGACAATTAGAATGACCGTTCAGTACTCACGGATCAGAACAAAAACAAATATTAAATCTAATTCAATGTGCGCAGAAAGAATTCAAAAATTATAACTGAAATGGACTATCATAAATTTCGACGAACTAAAGTAGACTAATCTATATAAAAAAATTAAAATTAAAATTGGGTGGACTATTTTTGGGGTGGGCTCCAGCCCTCCCAAATCTTTCTTGGATTCGTCTCTGAATGTGCAGATCGAACGGAGAAACCAGAAGGAGAGAAATCAGATGGACATGGAGTACTATTTTTTTTTTTTCTCTGTCTGGGATGTTGTCGCAATGGATTTTTTTTTTTCCCGACAACATTTTATCAGAGATCTCAAAATATAAAAATAAAATATTAATTTAATAAAAATTTATATTTCTAATGATTGGATATGTGATTCGATGACACATTTTCGATTCTCGTTCTGGGCCTTGAAATGTCTTGGATCGGTCCTGACAGCTGATACAAGAAGTTTAGACTGTTCTATTATGGTTTTTAATCACTTGAAAATTAAATTTTTTTTATTAATTTCATGATGTGAAATTTATTTAAATTTAGCTGGTGTTATTGAGGATATTATCGTCCATTTTTTCTATAATTAATGCACTCAACCAATATTTTGAAGAAACCAAAGAAAAAAAATTCAAGGTTGGGTTTTAGTTTTACAGAGTCATGGAAAACTAAAGCCTCCAATATTTTTCCTAAATTTTCAATTTCAAACTAACCAAACATGATGAATAACCAAAATTCATTCACAAGCAACTTGAACCAAAAAACACATAAAAAAAGAAGAAGAAGAAGAGATGATTATAAGCAATTTTGACTCCGTAAAATTGTTGGTTTTGATTTTGCTTTGGTTTTGTTTTTCTAGCAAAAGCTCAATTCCTCTCCCTTTCTTTAGTCCCACATCGGATGCACCAAAGCCTTCCTATGTACATATATTACTTTCTACTCTTTGCTCTATTAAGTTGTTGTGTGGGGAACCCCTTGGGCCACACGCGCGCGTCGCCGCCGCCCGGCCCGGTTCGGTTCGGTTCGGCGCGCGTAACGGGTGCGGGTACGCGCCCACATCTGCGGGCGCCGAATGCCGATCCGATTTCCTCTTCGGGTTCGGGCTGGGACCCTAAAATACTTTTTGCTTCTTCTTTCTTTCATATATTCACATCTGATTTCTTTGTAAATCCATTAGAAAAAATCGTACTCCAAAACTCTGTCAATATTCTTTTCAATTTCCGTTGTCTCCGAGCTCTGGGCAGAGCTAAGTTCTGGTCGTTCTCTCCAAGTCGTGTGCGGCAACGAGATACCGGTAGTGCGGGGGTTTTACCACTAGGAGCTTCGGGTACGTCTGCACACAGATCCCGAATAAACTCTTAGGGCAGTGCTTCGTGCACGACTTCCCCAGAGGCCGGTAACATCTAATTTTAATTTTTGTTTATTCTGAAAATTTTCAGTAAGTAAAAGACAACAAAATTCTAACAATCTAAGAGTTTATTCTATTTGTTAGCAATTTGTTATTTGTTAGAATTCATTTCTCTAACATACTGTGCAAATTTCTCATTGTCTACTGTTGTTCGTAGCCTTATATGCCGCGAGCACTTTACTGCTGATTCTAATAGTATACTGATTAGAACAAAACTGAAATAGTTATAGTCACTATATTGTTCTAGTAGTACAAAACTGTTACAAAACTTGCTGATTTTAACAAATTCATTTATCTAACAATTTGTTATAGTTATAGTTACTATACTGATTTTAATATTCTAATAGTTACTTTGTTAGAATTAAATTCACTATTGCTTCTCACTATTTGCTTCAAATTAATAGCTACTGTATATCATAGTATAATTGATAGTTGATGTAAGTTACTGTATAACATATGCATTGAAACATTCTGTACAAATTTGAAATTTGGGTACTAACTAATATTAGTGGTTTAGGTCGCTTATATTAGAAACTTGAAATTTGAAATTTGCGTGGAAACATACCTTTGCAAATTTGTTATAATTTAAATAGCTATTTTGAAACATACTGATAGTTAATTGAAACATACTGTAGAAATTTGAAACATACTGTAGCAATTTTGCTATTAGTTAATGTACTGATAGTTGATAGTTAATTTAAATAGTAACTGTACTAGAATTTAAAATAATTTGCTATTCTTAAGAATTGAATCAATTTGCTTACTATTGTTTTACCAAGAACACAGTACTTAGTATTTTGATACTCACTGTGTTTTAATACTCACTGTTAATACTATTGTTTTTACAAAGAACACATTTACTATTTGTTACAATTGATTTCTATTAATTTGTTAGAATTGATTTCTAGAAATTTGTTCTATAACAATTCAAGTTAATACTGTTTCTGTTTTCACTAAAGTAAAATAAAACCGGTTGTCAAATTGCTACTTGCTACTTGTTGTGGATTATCAATACTTATTAACAAGTTTTGTAGTTAACAATTTATGATGTAGCCAAACAATTGTTTTTATTACTGTAGCAAATTTGTTACTTGTAAAACTTGCAATCTAAGTAGCACTACTCATTTGGTACCTACCATTGCCCATTTGTTCTGTTGATTAGCACTACTTATTAGTTGCTGGATGCTGGAGCAAATTCTTTTGCTTAATTACTGTTAATACAATTTGCTTAATTTTTTAATCACTTAGTTTTTTGAAACCAATCTAGGACCAAAAAGAAAATAGTTTAGTAAAAGGAAATTGCAAATAAAATCTTTAATCTAAAGTTTCAAAGTAGAGACAAACTCGGGCACAAGCCGAAAGGGTCCTTCTGTCAACCGGGTGTAAACAACCCTAAGCGACACGGTACTTAAGAGTCTTCGGACCACCGCTAGCTGGGAACCGGCCCCTACAGCTAACCTGAGTTGATCAATACTTGAAAAACTAAAGATTTTAAGATTGATTAGCAAAGACCACCTAAACTATTATCTTGGACATTGTTATTAAATAATTTTATATTTCTCAGACCGCAATCATGACTGGTAAGGAGGAATCCTCTACTGCAAAACCTGCTAAGTTTGATGGTTCATATTTCAAGAGATGGCAGAGCCAAATGAAATTTTGGCTCACGACCTTAGGTCTTATTTCTGCCATTGATGGGTCCACACCCATCACAAACGATTCTGATGATACTGAGTCTGACGTAGCAGTGTCCACCTCATCGAAACCTAAAACCCCAAAAGAGATAGACTTCCACTGCTTTCATAGAATTCTAAGCGCATTATCTGAATCCTTGTATGATATATTTTTTGAATACAAGAGCGCTAAAGAACTGTGGAAAGCCTTGGAAGATGAATACGGCTGTGATGATGCCGGAATAGAAAGGTTTAATTCTTCAACCTTTAATAGGTATTTCATGGTAGATGACAAACCAATGAATGACCAGCTCCATGAATTCCAAGAATACCTTAGACATATTCAAGCCAAAGGGACATCTTTCTCCAATGAACATAAAATAGCATGCCTAATAGACAAGCTACCTCCCTCTTGGTCTGATATGGCTAAGGATCTTATCCATACACAAGGAGAACTTACCTACAATCAGGTCCTAAAGAAAATTAGAACCGAAGAACAAATTAGATTGAGGTCTAAGCCTAAGACTGAATCTAAAGCTAAGGTAAACCTTGTAGAAGGCCAAGAAAAACCCAAGTCTAATTTTTCTTATAAACCCAAAAAGAATCTCTTCAAGAAGAAGAAAAACTTTCAGCCTAACCACCACAACCATCATCAACAAAATCAAACACCTAGGAACTTCAGTCAGACTCAGGATCAGAAGAGGTTTTGTTTTGTGTGTGGTAAAATAAACCATATTGCCACCAACTGCTACCATAGGAAGAAGGAAGCTGTCCAGACCTCCTACAATGGAAAGGGCTCAGTTAGACCAGAAGCGAACATGCTTCACAAAGGTTCTTCGAGTTCCTTCAGGTCTGTAAGCTTTCAACCTCTTATTAACCTCTCTTACCATTCTGATGATTGGTGGTTGGATTCTGGAGCTAATGTTCACGTGTCATTTGATCGCTCCTGTTTTTTAAACTATCAGGAATCAAGTGGAGGAGGTGTGACCCTAGGAGATGGCTCAACGGCACAAATAATTGGAAGAGGAAAAGTTGAGTTGAAGATGACATCAGGAAAAATCTTAACTCTTCATGATGTTCTTCATGTGCCGTCTGTCAGGAGAAACCTAGTTAGTGGATCCCTTCTTGTAGCCTCAGGATACAAAATTGTAATGGAGGCTAATAAAGTAGTTTTTCTAAGCATGACTCTTTTATTGGAAAAGGCTTTGTAAAAGACAATCTTTTTATTTTAAGTACAATAAATAAAATTTCTGATTGTTCTCTCATTGTCTCTAATATAGAATCTTCAAATGTTTGGTATGACAGACTAGGTCATGTAAACCTAGGTTATATTAAAAGAATGATGACCTTAGATCTTATTCCCAAGACTGAAAAAGAATGAAGGATCACATTTGAATAACATAAATATTCACAGATGATAGGCTCCCTTATGTATATAACAAACAGGACAAGACCTGATATTGCATTTGCTATTGGGAGACTAAGCAGATATACCAGTAACCCAAATCAGTCACATTGGACTGCCTTGGATAGGGTATTTAGATATCTCAAGGGCACCATAGATTACAAACTTCACTTTACTAGGCACCCTGATATCATAGAAGGTTATTCAGATGCAAACTGGGTAACCGACTCACATGATATAAAATCTACTACTGGATATGTATTTACTCTAGGAGGAGCTGCAATCTTCTGGAGCTCTTGTAAGCAACCTTTCATAGCTAGGAGTACAATGGACTCTGAAATGATAGCTTTAGATACAACTTGTACAGAAGCTGAATGGCTTAAAAATCTTATTATGCATATACCTGTTTCTCTTAGTCCTGTTCCTGCAATTTCTATAAATTGTGATAATAAATCTGTTATTGAACTACTAAAGCATGATTCTGTGAATGCTAAGATGAACAGGCACCTGCAGCTGCGCTTCAAGTCAATCAAAAGCCTACTAGGCAAATATGTGGTTCTTGACTATATAAAGTCAGAAAAGAACCTTGCAGATCACTTGACGAAGGGTCTGTCTAGGACTTTGATCCTAGAATCATCGAGGGGGATGGGGTTAAGCCCATAAATTAGTCACCAGCAGTGGCAACCCAACCGAGTCTGACTGGAGATCCCAAGAAGCCGGTTCAATGGGTAGAAACAAGCTGAACTTAGGTGACTTTATGGAACACTGACTCGAGATTAAAAGTCTCATTAAAATAAAGCCCAAGCGGCTGTACATGTGTACAATAACTCCCCATCCCTATGGTGACAGTGTTCCTGTGTGATATGGTTAGGATGAGTTTAAAACTCTTAATAAGTCCAAGCTGTAATGCTAGGTTGATTCATATCACCAACCATTAAGGACTTACCTATATGAGAGGTCGTGAAGGCCGCGACTATGGGACAGGGCGATCCCAGACAACTCTCATGAATGTGGAAAGTGCGCATGGCCATTTAAAAGCGCCACCCGATAGACCAAGGACCTCTAGCGTACTATGTGTGCTATTTTCTAAATCTGGTTCAAAGAAGTCTGATTCAAGGCATAGTCCATCAAGCACTTCTTCAGATTAAGGCAATAGTCACTACGTGAGATTCAAGGCTGTAGTCCATCTCATCTATGCATAGTATTTTACTGCCCAGATGCTCTCCCTCTCTCTCTCTCTCTCTATACTTTACTTCACTCTTATCTCTGTTTCGGAACTTGACCTTTTGGGGGGGGATTGTTGGTTTTGATTTTGCTTTGGTTTTGTTTTTCTAGCAAAAGCTCAATTCCTCTCCCTTTCTTTAGTCCCACATCGGATGCACCAAAGCCTTCCTATGTACATATATTACTTTCTACTCTTTGCTCTATTAAGTTGTTGTGTGGGGAACCCCTTGGGCCACACGCGCGCGCCGCCGCCGCCGCCCGGCCCGGCTCGGTTCGGTTCGGCGCGCGTAACGGGTGCGGGTACGCGCCCACATCTGCGAGCGCCGAATGCCGATCCGATTTCCTCTTCGGGTTCGGGCTGGGACCCTAAAATACTTTTTGCTCCTTCTTCTTTCTTTCATTTATTTTTCTTAAACGTTGGCATTAAGTTCTAAACGTTACAAAATTAATTCTGAACGTTTTGGACCGTTACAATTATTCATGTCCAGGTTCATTCGTGTAATGGCTGAATTAATCGTAAATTAATTCTGACCGTTACACAAATGTTTTATATATTCACATCTGATTTCTTTGTAAATCCATTAGAAAAAATCGTACTCCAAAACTCTGTCAATATTCTTTTCAATTTCCGTTGTCTCCGAGCTCTGGGCAGAGCTAAGTTCTGGTCGTTCTCTCCAAGTCGTGTGCGGCAACGAGATACCGGTAGTGCGGGGGTTTTACCACTAGGAGCTTCGGGTACGTCTGCACACAGATCCCGAATAAACTCTTAGGGCAGTGCTTCGTGCACGACTTCCCCAGAGGCCGGTAACATCTAATTTTAATTTTTGTTTATTCTGAAAATTTTCAGTAAGTAAAAGACAACAAAATTCTAACAAAAATTTCATGCATAATGTATAAAGGCAAAGACAACAAATTCCTCTTTCTGCAAGTTGCCTAGTGTAAGAGCTTAATTTTTGGTCCCAAATAACCACGTCAATAAACCTTAAGTTCTCGTTTGGTTGGCGAAATTTTTTTTTTTTCTCTTTGAAAAATTATAATTTCCATAAACTTGATTTTTTTTTTTCTTCCGGTATTTGTAAAAGTCATAAAATATGGAAGAAGAAATAAATGTGGAAAAGACAAAAAAAAATCTCCATTTTTTTTTTTTGTGAATTATTTATCTTTACTCCTCTTTTTTTGACATACAAACACATGAAATGAATAATTTTTTTTTTGTGTGAATTATTTATCTTTACTCCTTTTTTTTTGACATACAAACACATGAAATGAATAATCTTTCTTTTCCAATTTCTAGCATAAGAATAATATTATTTATGAATAAAAAATTATTTAGCCAACCACTAACTCAAATTTTTATAATAATCTAAAAACCCGCTGTACTCCTCCGTCTTTTTCTCTACGGGTGGGTTTGATTGCATGGTAAAAAGTATGTAAAAAAATTAATTAATTTCTTAAAATTATTTTACTAGAAAAAAATTCATGAAAATTTTAAAATTTCCTTATGAAAAACTTAATTTTGGTATTTGATTGTCATTATTTTCCACGAAAAATAGTTTTATTTTATTTTATCTTGTATAAATTGATATTTTCCTATGGATTGAACGAGTTTTATTTTCAACCATTTTGGAAAAAAATATGGAAAATAATATATAAGAGCATCCACATTGGGATCCAAATTATTAAAATTTATTTAAATTACTACTTTTGGAGTGTTCCCGTGATATTGGTACACTCTAAATTAATCTCTTCTTTTTTTTCTCTCTTTTTCCTCTTTATTTTTCCTTCCATGTTTGGTAATATTTTCTCACCTTTTTTTTTTTTGACTATTTTTTTTTGGCCCAACAATTAATGTAAAGGATCTATGACACGCTTCAAATCTGTAGTGTCTTTTAGCTTTCGAGCAGTTTTCAAGTATGAACAAAATGGCCCACTGCAACTTTCAAATAATATAAAATTTGACTAAAGCCCACTATGGTTGCTTTAAGCTATCAAATACTACACAGTGTAAAATAATTGTGACGAAAATATATTCCATGAAAAAGAATTCCAATCAAACATAGCTTACATGTTTTTCTTTCATTGAAAATTGCCTACCTCTTTCGTATGTGCTGATTAGTAATTGTGTAAAAGTGAAGTAGTTGTTGATACAATCAAAGTTCTATTAATTTAGTATTCTAAAGGGTGTGGATAGACCGGGTGGATTCGGATCAATTCAGTTCTCAATAAAAATGACAAATCGAGTCCAACAACAACAGGTCACTTTGTTCTACCGAGTGTTTTAAAAATCGGATCCAAATTCGACCATACCAAAATATCGATTCGGATCAAATCGATTCAACCAGTTGGCTCAACCAGTGGTTCAACCACTGGTTTAATCAAAGTGGTCCAAGTTTAATCCTTATATACATTTATCTTTACAAAAATATTCATTTATAGTAGATTTTTGAAAATTCAGTGGGTCAGTATTGAATCGGATCGAAAAAATGACCGATTCACGAGTCAATCGGTTAAACCGACCTGTTCGGTCCGGTTTTAAAAACACTGGTCCTACCGAAGCACCCTATGAAGCATGATGGCAAATTGGACCGGGTCAAGCCCAAATTGTCGTACCTTCGGCCTAAATCCTCTAATTTTGTGAATTCATTCAGGCTGTATTTGATTGGACTATTTTTTCATAAAAAATATTTTTATCATAATTTTTTCATCATCTATAATGTTTGATATTTATATTTTTCATAGAATTATTATTTTTCAAAATATTATCATTTTCTATATTTTTTTTTTTTGTAAAATAATGGAAAAGAAACTGATCCAACCCATAGGAAAATATTATTTTCTGCATGAAAAATAACCACAAAAATTATGACAATCAAACACCCAAATTAAATTTTCTACAAGAAAATTTTAATTCTCATGAAAAAAAAATTAGTAAAATAATTTTGTAAAATTAATTTATTTTTCATATACTTTTCACATTTCACTCAAACGCACCCTTAAATTATTGTTCCCCATCAAAGTAATTTTTTAACTATATGGACTGCACTTGATTGGAACATACTATTGTCGTCTTTTTTCTTTCTTCTTCTATGTAATAGCAAAAGTAGTGGGTTTAACAAGCGCCAAAGGTTAGTGCTCAGAAAGAGAAGAAAATGCTTAAAGGTTGACAAAAAAAAAATTATATTGTAAGGTTACATAAGGAAAAAGAAATGTTTGTAAATATGTTCAATACAAACTATACAAATGTGCTGGTAAATTTAGGCCCAACACAATTTAGGTCC